>JAXDDX010000016.1:3952500-5152500 GCA_034670405.1 Hoplostethus atlanticus
TTGCGGTTAAGGTTGTTTTTGCTGGAAGAGGTAGAAAGACGAGGCCGTACCGGTAGGGCCCGCCACCCCGACTCTCTTGTCTTTACGTTCCCCCAGAGCAGATAAGGGCAGCTAAATGCCTTCTGCTGAAATATGATTTGCTTACCAGTTTGTATTTTCCTTTAAAAGACATAAAACAAAAGTCGAGTCTGCCCACTGCAAATTGCTTCCAAGGATCCCATGAATTTATTCAAATATGTGAATGTTATTTATTTCAAGCTCCCTGCTCTTCATCAGGCAGGGTTTTTGTTTTGTTTGTTGCTTTGAAAGGCATGCAAGGTACTTGTAGATAATAACGACCCAGGGGTGATTTGAAGGGAGATAAGAGGGGGTGATGTAATGGATCCCTCTTGTTAACAGGAGCTTCATATGCAGTAACTATTGGTTGGAAATATTCATGTACGCCTACTGGTGTTCTTTGAAGTATCCACTAAATAATACACTGTTTTTGTAATTGGATATTGAAAAATACAAGAAAATAAAAAAATGTGGGCATTAATTGTTAATTAAGTTTTATTATGACACGGAAAATTAGCTGAAGGTGAAAAAGTCATTCTTCATTTCATGGTGACTTTAATGAATCACCCTGATGACATCGCCACTATAATGGGTGAATTTGCTGTACTTTGCTGCCCCCTGTTGGCATTATTGTCTTTGGGCTTCAACACAGAAACAGTGATTTGCTATTTCCTCTATGTCAGTATTGCTGGAAATATGTCTGCAGCCATCATGTTGTTGATGTTTAGTAAGTTATTATAACATGTTTTAATGTGTCAACAGGACTTGGAGTGTGACGTGTCTGTGGAGGACGACAACCGACAGGAGTGGATCTTCACCCTGTACGACTTTGACAACAGTGGTAAAGTTACCAAAGAGGTAAAGATTGGAGTGTTGCCTGTCATTCTTGTCCCTGTGATGTCTTTCTTTGGCAGCTATGCATGATATATAGTATACTACGTCTCCTTAATAATGACACTTTGCCCTTGTTGCAAAAGGCTGTCATATTATTTTCTTAAAGGTACAGTTCAGTACTTTTCCCCCACTCATTTCAGGACATGTCCAGCCTGATGCACACCATCTATGATGTGGTGGATGCTTCTGTGAATCAGTCATGCCACAATAAGAGTAAGACTCTGCGTGTCAAGCTGACGGTCACCCCGGAGCCTAGGTCCCACAGAAGAGATACCGGGGCAGGTAAAACAAAATTATACTCTTATCTGCACTGACTGAGTGTAAAGGAAACACTGCCAACTAGTGTTGCAGTCCATAAAATGTGGATGTCTGTGCATCCTTTATGCTGGCCTATTTAACTGTTATGCCTCCCCTCCTCAGACCGGGAGCAGGGTCGCTGTCACCAGGAGGATGGGCGCTCGGCTGACAAACGGCTCTCCTCCTACATCAAGTCAGTACACACCAAATACACTTGCTTCAGGGCCGGGCTGGGTACAATGTCATGTTTATACTTCCTGTAGCTGAACTGTGTTACTGGCATTAGTGTCTTCCACTAATCTGGGGTGTTGTTCTGTTGTCCTATCAGAGGGCAGAGTAGTGAGGCTCCGGCCCCCGAGGGTCAGCACTACTGTGTAGATGAGAACACTGAGAGGAGGAATCACTACCTGGACCTGGCCGGTATAGAGAACTACACCTCCAGATTTGATGGTTGGTCTCTCTTCGCTCTGCATTACATTTGGAAGTTGAAAAGGAGGAGGCGAGGTGAAAGGGCAGTCATTCTATGTGCAGTATTATAAATCATCCTTAGATAAACCATTGACCTGCTGTCTCTCACTTGTCCTTCAGGGACCACCCCTCCCTTTCCACCTCAGGAGGCCCAAGGTCAGAGCTCCCAGTCCCAGAGCCGCTCACGCTCTCAGGAACCAGAAACCCAAGTCATTCACCAGCGCCGCTCGCAGGCCATCAGTGATAACTACAACCCTACAGAAGCTCGAGGCAAGGGTACGCAATTCCTCAAGTCTCCCAAAGGAACCTACAGGGGAGGCGGAGGGAATAACGGGGGCAACGGAGGTGGCAAATCCAGTAAATGTCACGGCTACCACCCCCCTCCGCAGACCATGCTGCACAGTAGCAACACAGCGGGCCATGGGGGTCAGGATGTGTACCACCTGCCACACCAGACCCAGGCCTCTGGCCACCACCAGCACCCCTTGCAATACAGCCACAGCAAACGTCTAAGGGCCAAAGCCAGAGAGTCCTTGTCCCCATCCAAAACACCTCTGTCTCCTCCCTCCCACCCCCAGCAGCCCCCGGTCCCCTCTGTACTGCCAAGCCTGGAGAGAGAGCAGGTTTCTGGCCCGCCTGGGAGCCCTGGGTTTGTGGTTCCTCTGGTCCAGCGTCATGAGCACCACCATCACCACGAACACCACCACCACCACCACTACCACCATTACCATCAGACATGACCACCTTCAGAGTACAGTGACTGAGACCGTACAGGACCAACCACCACACCAGTCTGAAGGACTTAACCTCATCCTATGGGAGTGTCTCCAAATCTGTCCAGGATCTTTTTATTCTCCTCCTCTCGCAAGCTATACAGATATATCCTGAGATTAGACATATTGAGGAATCGTGTAGTGTGACTGCTGAGGATACTGGGACTGGAGGGGGTTTCTCTGAAGTTATTGTGTAATAATGAAAAATGTATGGCACAGTTTTGAATTGATTGTCGATAGATATCTGCTGGACTGCTCTGCTCGTTACTCATTTTCATAAAGGGATGCCAGAGAGGAACAGATCAGAGGCCTTTTGATGTTAACACCCTTCCCCTCTCGATGCTGTTGGTGGATGTGCTTGTCCCTAGAAGCTATGTGTCAGAGTGGGTGTGTTGTTCTGTGTGAGACCTTTCTAAACCATGGATCTCAGGTGTAAAGGTGCTGCTGCTCTCGAGCTTTTCACAAAGGCTACTTCCTCTGGGAGCCCTGCTGTGGAAAAATATTAAATCACCACTGCCAGTTTTAATGCAAAATATCTCGCTATATGTATAAAACAAATCTATATATGTAAACACATTTTACTGTATAATTATTATACTGTATATGCATATTTCATCATGGATATAATTATGCATATATGTATTTTGTCTTTTATATATTTTAATAAACCTTATATAGTTCATTCATATTATTGCAGTTAACATGTTTTATTTCTGCTCACACTTTCCAAACGTCTACGGCGGTCTACCAGTCAAGTCTGATAATGATGCGTCTACTGCCACCGTGTGGTTGGAAACAGAACAGACAGTACAAAACCTCTCATCACCACAGACCTGATTTAATTCCTGTTCTTTTCTGGTGATGTTCAGATGCTTCACTGACCTGGGTTAGAGCCTGGTTAAACTGAGTGGTTTGATTTTTCGTATTATGGACAGGATAGTCACCATTCAACATAAAACACTGTATTGTCGTTGATTTAATATGATTTAAGGTGATATGACCAAGAATCACCACGTATTCCTGTTTCACCTGGTTCTTGGATTACTCTCAGGCCATAAAAACAAACCTCTGAATATCACATCGAAATAAGAGAAATTAACCTTTAAAGATGAAGAGCCACTAAAGTCAGTGGGACAGACGTGTATCAAACGACAGTTTTCCATTGGTATTTTGGTCGGAGACGTGAGGATAAGTCAAAAACAAACTGAATCTGTTCTGTTACCTTACAAAACACGTGATTTCCGTGTTTTCCGTGACTTTAAAACCCGATTGTACCACTAGTAATAAAACTTTTGAAAAGAGGATTATTCCTACAACAAAGTTTGGGGAGGCACTTCTTGCACTGCGCAGTTATGCCCTGCTAGTATTTAGTAATTACTAACTTATGTCATTTATTATGAAGATAAATTGTTTCTTTTGGCGCTTCATATCAACACGCGTTTATTAATTACCAGTCCAGCTCAGACAGCATTCCCCTGCTCCGGCCATCGAGGATTTAAGGCGAGGACTGAAGCAGAAACCCCGACTGGGACAAACAATGGCAGCTATGAAAGGCGAGGGGAGGGTCTGCCTAATGCAAATATCCACTTTGTGCGCCTGGGAGAGCCTCCTCCAACTATGACAACTAGCAATTTCCATACTAAGTAAGTAAGCAGCTCTGGAAGCTGACCGTAAAGCAGTTTAGGTTTTACTGTAACATGCGCACATTTCTCTAATTTTGCGATCAAGTTCTGATAGTGGAGGCTCCTTTGGTTTTTAGCTCCAACAACAAGTGGAAAAGTTTGAGGTCGGGATGTTTTTGGTGCCAACCGGCGGAGACAGACAGGAAGCTTCAGCGCATCACTGAAATGTGAAAACGTGCACCTGCTGAAGGACAAAACAGAGGTAGGCAAGGCGCGACGTCACAGCTGCGACAGTTCATTGAAATCATATGCTCTCTCTCATCCGTCCAGTTCTCAACATCTGTTTTCTGACATATCCACACTGTCTTCATTTCGACTTTAATTTCGATCAGATGTGTGAACGCATCTTATTGGAGGGACTCGAGGTTTTTCCCCGCAATATACAACATTTTGGTTTGACTCACTTTTTTTTTTTGGTGCCGCTTATTTAGTGCAGCTAAGCCTGTTTTAGGAAAACGTGATTACCCTCAGACCATCGATACGCTGGCTTTCATTCAAGACATGCATGAGAAAGGCTTTGCAGCACAATGGACCAGTGGGAGCTTGTCTGCTTGTATAGGCATGGGGCAAATGGAGAGGAATCTCACTTGAACGTTGATATTGTGAGAGAGTTTAGCCAAGATGTCCACGTGAGCGGACGAGACAACATGTAAGAAATATGAAGCACCAACAGACTGGCCTGCTGGCGTTTGTATTTGCTGAAAAGCAGATTACCCAAGGTCTCTGTAAACATGAGGTGAAGTTTCCCCCGAGTATCTACACAGACAGTGGAAGTGAAGTGTGTGAGCCCTCGCTTGGCATCAACTATGCAGTCTGTTTTTGCCAATAGCTAACAGTAATCTGGGTGAAATGCTACTGTAAATCTCAGTATATCCCCCCAGAGAGACATCAAAGCAGACTCAGCATGAGGCCTTTATCTGAACAATTGCTCCATTCTACTCTGCACCCCGACCCTGGCCACCCCCACACCCCCGATTCCCAATTTCCACTTTCCACTTGATTAAGCCCTAAGCTTCAGAGTTGAATCTGGAGGGAAAATGGTTCAGTAATTCTAAGACTCAAGTCTGACACAAAAGAGGAAGACTATTCTCTCTGCTCGAACTCGAGTCAGGCTCAACAAGGTGACGAGAGTTTCCTCTGTCCTGTTTTATCAACATCCGTGTTGCCGGAAAATGAAGACAGACGGACACAGACTGACATGTGAGGCATGAAGAAGTGAGACTAGATAGAGAGCAAACTAATTCAGGACTCTGCTCTGTTTCAGTTTGCTCATGTTGATCCTGCTTGGTTATTGTTGGTTATTTGTCCTGGTCAGCTCTTCAGTCGGGTCAGCCTAATGTATGGTTGCATCTGCAGTATAAGTCATCCTCAACGTCACTACATCCATCCAATGGGTTGTTTACAACTTGATGACATAGTTGTTGTGCACATCTAGTAACGTAATGTACCAAGTAATGTAACAAGTTAATGAATGAGTAGTGACCAAGTTTGGTATTATCATAATAAGAACATATGGTGTGAGTATTTTGTATTTTGGTGGTACTTTATCCCAGAATCAGACTGGAATCGACCAGATCTGGGTTTATATTCAATAACAACCAATATGGATGCATTGACAGTGGTTAATGGGACATTTCTTTATTTATAGGCAGGCACTAATTTTCTGGTGTTGGTGTGAATACCACCAGTGCGGTTTATGACAGGATTTTACAATAGAGGCTAAAGCTCTGACAACTTCACTTTGAGTGGCCCTTTATTACTGCTTTAAAACCCGCTGGCGCTACCGATATTTGCTCCATTTCGAACCCTTTTTGCAAATCTAAATGCTGAGTGTTATTCTAGGTGCTGGAATCCAGTTCTCAAGTTTGTTTTTCAAGTATTTGTAAGCAATTAATACTATTAGTGAGACAGAGCAAGAGCAGCCCCCAGACCACTGTACACATTCCCTGCCGCATGGTGAGGTTGCCTGGCAATGTGGGCTGGTTGATGAAGGCTGCTCAGTGAGATAGATGGCTCTTTTCCCTTCAAGCTTCCCTCTCCATCTCCTTCCCTCCCTCCAACCCCCACCTCTCCTCTCAGCTTGCATCTCCTTCTCTGCATACTAATAGACGCACTAAAAGCTGATTACAAACCACGGCTGTCAAACTGATTATTGATATCCTGTACGCAGGGGTCTGCAGAGGACTGGGAACTCTGCTTATTACTGGTTTTAATAGTTGTGATTTTACTAATGGGCTGTGATATACAGTAAGGCTACTTGGATAAAACAACGAGTCTATCAGTCCACCAGTATTGTGGGATGCATGTACTTCTCTTTTATTCTGTTGGCAATAAATACTTTTTATACATCTCAGTGTTGGCCACTAGAGGAGGGCCTTCTCCTGATTTCTCTTAACTGTCTCAGATGTTTTGTGTTGTGATAAAATGTTGGAGGAATGCCTTTGGGCACTAAGAGAGCGCTTTGCCCCAGACATCAACATCTTTGAAAGGCCTGATCATTTCAGGAATCTATATATCTTTATATCTTTAAACAGGAAGGAATCATTACTCTTACAAAAACTCACAAACAGATCGAGTGACAGTTTAGTTTAGACAAGAACAGGCGCTCTTAATTGCACGAGTCTCATACACCAACAGCTGCCATATTAAAATATCATGGTCAAGTAGTGAACATGACATTTGTATTTTGTATTCTTAGTTGTGCTTATTATTTTGTCTTTTTTAAAACGAGAATTAAAGCAGCTTGCAGAACTGGTAAAACTGTCTTTCTGTAAAAAAGACGATGTGACAAAACATTATTTCCTGAAAGTAAATTGTTTTTCCATGTTCATTTGTGTTGGACCGATTTAAACAGCTAAATTACCTTTTTGATTGTACACTATATATTTGTTTGTTCCATGTTTTGTTCCATGTCAAGCTCACTATAGAGTCGCCTTAGCTCATTAGTGCTTTATACTATTGTGTTTCCCATGCAGTCACACTCATCTGTGTGATATCTAAGCCAGATGTGTAAAAGTGGATACAATGAAATGTAGAAATTCAGCATTTTGTCATTGAGGAGGTGATCTGCGACTGTCTCCAGGAGCTCTTCCTGATAGGCCCTATCCTCAGGAGGGAGGGGTATAATTATAGCTATGGAAACAGGAAACACCTCGCCCTCCCTATCCCTCCCCCCCCCCCCCCCACACACACACACACACACTCCCCCACTCGCTCTCTTTCTCACTCTTTCTTCTCAGATGTGCATTTATTTGTACAAGTTGTCAAGTGCAGAGAAGTATGTCCCATAATGAGTTCTATGAATGGCTTTCCACGTTCTTTACTGGAAATGAAGATATCGCCATAGTTATAACTGAGAAATAAACAAATGATTGTTTCTTTAATTGTAAACTGTCTGCTGTTTCGTGTTTAGCTCAGCTAACAGCAATTGACTTGAATTGTCTTTGCCTGAAAGCAATTTACTAGCTACACATTTTGCAAAATGCTGTCTGTAATAAAGACAGTTCACATCAACATCCCCTGTTGTTAGGCCTGTTGTGATGGATGCGATAGATGTAATGAGAAGTAAGCAAGTGACTGTTTATTCTCTCTAGTTTCCATGATGTCAGTCTAGCACTAATATGCCATATAATTTCAATTGAGATGCCTAAACTTTAGCGTTCCAAACCTCTTCAATTTGCATCACATCACCACGCTTGCATTCACTTTGACTGCCAGTGATTCATTTGTGGTGACTGTTTACACGCCCCTGGTAGTTAGTCCAACGTGACGGATCTGACACAGGGCCTCTAATTTCTGATCCTTCCTCCAAAGATTAAAGAGCCTGCCAAGACCAGGTGTACAGTTCAGACCAGAGATTAGCCACCCGTCTTACTCCCCTTCATCATAGACCACATAAATGGCTTGCTTGCCTCATGCTCCTCATGCTCCATATTCTGCCTCTGTGAAGTTGCGCAGATTAGTGTGAGTTACGTTTTCAGAGAGGGGGCCCCTTCTCTTGACTCTCCATTCACAGCCAGAAAAGCGGTGCACCAGCACTTCACCCAGTTCCAACAGCCTCTCCTTCTACTCTACTCTACTCAGGCATGTAGAGTTCAAGACAGAGAAAAGTCAGCATTTTTATTGATTCAGAGGAGGGGCTCCCACCTTGCCCCTTCCTGGTGAGGAATGCACACCTGGAGGTGTTTGCTGAGTGGCTCTAGTAATCCATATAACAATGCAAGCTGACATCTGGTGCCATCAGAAGTACTTGGGGCAGTTTGCAATCTGGCAGGCTCAGCATTGTCTCTAGAGATTAGTGTGTTTATTAACTGTGATGTTGTTGATCACTTTATTGTGGCGTTAGTCTCGTTAGACTCATGGAGTTGAGCACTCATTGGTTTTGATATGATTGAATCACTTGAATTAGTGCAAAACTTAAATGAAACTATTTGTGATTTGTGAACATGAACACCACCCCGATTCACCACCTTTGCTACATAAACATACACTAAACCTACATAAACTAAACGACACATTCTACACTGGGAACAGAAAGCACAGGTAAAGTGCAGCGGTCTAGACTTTGTGTTGATATGGTGGGCCAGTTGGGCTGCGCTGCTCTCGGTTCCCCCTGACAGTGTACACACAGGAGGAGATGGGTGCAGATAAGACGGCAGGGTTACGCCCCGCCGAGGAATTGGGATGCCTGGAGGCCCTGGGAAACTTTTTGCCTGGCTAGCCTTAATATTGTGATTCTCCTCAGTCAACAAAGCGGTGTGTCTGATGGAACATGTCAGGTTCCTCCAGGACTTGGGGGCTGGTCCTCTCTGGTTAGACAGCTGTCAGCTCAACGGAGCCCAGAGACTCCAGTGACTCCCCCATGTGTTGATTTCAAAGCAGGAGAGAAGAGTAAGGTGAGTGGTGATTTTCAAAAACAATTCAGCAGCTTTAGTCAGGTTGGTTTGGCTTCAGAATTGGATTTTTGAGTTAAATTGTTCTGATTGGTCGCTGAGATTCATTCACCGTTGTCAGTCGAGGCCTGTCTCTGGATCAGTTGAAAAGCAGCCATTGTTTATCACTGTTCATCACTATTACTCTAACAGCAAAGCTTCTGGAAATGTGATGTTATTGTTGCACTAGAGAATTTAACCTATTGGCATGACAGCTCTCATCTTTAAACGGATTTCTATCATTAGCCTCTGTGTCTTCGCTGTTATCTGTGATCAAATGACAGCTTCTTCTGATGTTAATATGTCACATGGCAAATTATAGACTAATAGAAATGTGATAGTAGTGGACGAACATCTCATAATCTTTGTGTGCAGAAGTTTACGGGAAAGCGACACAGTTTGGATGCTGTGTCACCAATCACTTACAGTATATACCCCCAGTCTACATTATGTAGAAAGTCTTAAATTCCTGTTGAAACACATTCAAGGGTGCGTTAGTACCCAGGCAAGTCTGTACAAGGATAGCAAAATGTATTATAGGTGTGTTTAATATAGCAAAGGTCTTTGGGATGCCCTCTGTTATTCTGCCCTACAGTATCGGTTTGATTCAATGAGAAGAGGAGAGGAAAATCTGTTCATCACATAGCAATTTATTATGGCACCCAGGACAAAGCTCTGATAGAGTAATCTGCCCTACTTACATACATAGTACATATATGTGATCAGTCAGACTGTGAGTGTCCTCTCCTTGACTCTGAGGGAGAGTTGATGATCCGAACTGTGGGAGCTGCTGCTGTAACTCGACCTTGCCTCCTCCAGCCACCTGTGCTCGCGTGCTCAGAGAAAACAGTGGCTTTTGTGTTGGACCGAGACGTCCGCACAACAGGGGGGCAAGGTACACTAGGGGGCTGTGACAGGTGGCGTGCTCTTCCTGTGTTTCCCCGCAGTAAAGTGCATGAATATGGTGGGGCTGTTGGGAACAGCTGCATTCTGCCCTGGAGGGGTTATATGGGTGGTGGGGGTCGATCTAATTCCTAGCAAAGCAATCACAAAAAGGTAAATGCAATGATTCATTTAAGATGCATTTACTTTTAAACTGTAAAGTGTAAGCATGCATTTGTGTCTGAACGTGCGGGCACTCCTGCATGTCTTTGGTATCAGGAGGCTGGGAGACGGGGGGGTGCTGTGTGGGTGTAAGTGTTTGTATAGCTGTGTATTTGTGTAACAAGGTCATCGAGCTGAAGATCCTGGTGGCTAAAATGTACGACAGCGCCACTGAGTCAGGGGAGGAAAGGTCCAGCTAGAGTCACAACTCTTTTTAACCAGACTGCTGGGACGGGTTGGGAAGGGGCAGAGGGGGCAGAGGGGGCAGAGGGGTCAGTGGCTCAGGCTGAGTGAGGAGGACTATTGCCTCAGTCCTGGATGGAGATGTGATGTGTGTTCTCAAGGCCTTGTGAGGCCGATGGTGGGATAGTAATAATCTTTCACTCGGTCTACATGGAGTGAGCGTCCCTGCCATAAGGATCCACTGTGCAAATCTGAACCTGTAAGTATAAGGCAGTCATTTCCTTTACATTGACTCATGCAATAGCTTTTACTTGAGGTTGTGTCTGCCCATGCTCCCTCTGTGTGATTTCTGGGTCTACGCTGTGGTGAATTGTGTAATTGAAGGACGGCAACTTGATCCCTTCAATCATGTTTACTGGCCAACGTGTTTCAGAGCAAGCTCCTTCATCAGGGCACAATCATGCATCATTAAAGGGATCAAGTTTCCATCCTTAACTTTTTTTTCCCCCATTGCTGTTAGCTTCAGTGACCTGGACTGAGCACCCCTTCAGTGGTTTTTCAAGTCAGTTTTTTTTTAATCACTGCAGACATGGAAAAGTAGTCAGACACATTAAAACGACAACACAACCGTTATTGATTGAGATCTTTCCATAGTTGTCACAGTTGAGAATATCTAAACATACAGTTGAAGAGTGTAGGCTCGCCCCTGAGAGGTGAAGTTGAACGATGGGGCTTCATAACAGTTGTTGTTGGGTGGCCTGTGTGGCAGTGTGAGGTTGGTACTAAGTGAGGTTGGACCAAGGTGTCACATTCCACAGTTTGGTGAGTGAATTTGTGTGTGCGCGCCGGCGTGTGTGTGTGTGTTGGGGGGGTTCATGACACACCACCACACATCCATATGTAAGAGTACATGGACATACTTGATCTTAGCAGGTTTGAGAGAGAGAGAGAGAGATACACTTTTCAGCAGTTCATCCTTTCATGTACAGGGCAAAGTTTAGCTGAAAGATCCCTGTGTGTACTGTGCATAAATGTGTGTGTGTGCGTGTGTGTGCGTGTGTGTGTACAGTTGAGAACAGAAATCTACCAAAACATCTTAATCCAAACAATTCCAGTATCCATCCCCCCTTAAATCTGTCTTATATTTTTATCTGTGGAGTTACCGTAAGTTATGACGATGAAAAAAGATGAAACTGCAGCTCTCATGTCATCTGACTAATTTGTCCTCTTGATAGCCATATCAGATCGTATGCCACCCCTGGGACTGCCCTATCTGTTTTTTCAGATCACATAAATATTGTTTACCAGAAGCCTGCGTAAGTGAGGCTATTTTAAACCCGGCGCTGCTCGTGGAAAAACAACAGGAAAAGTTTAATCCCCCAAGTTGTGCAAAACAAATTAATGTAAATGCAACACATGCTTCACTGTCCAGAAGTTTACTACTGTCTCAGTTGGAAGCATGTATGAGGATTTTGTATTTTTGTCTTCAGCACAGTGACATCGGGAAATAAATCTGGTCCTAGTTTGTGGTAGGGCATTTTTCAATTTTGATATAAATCTTGAATCCATGATGTATGGTTGTTTACTGTTTATCCCAGTGCAGCAGGGCATGCTCCTGACCTAAATCACCAGGAAGATAAATTCAGACAGAGGAGCCTGCTGCCCTCCCTGCCAGACGGGAGGTAGATGGGAGAGAGGGGAGAAATGTATGAGGAGGAGTTGTTCTTGTTCCATAGCCCACAAACAAGATCTGATTGAGAGGATTTGTATTTCTCTTTCTTTCTCTCTAACTTTATCTCTCTAAACTGTATATAAGGGTGTATTTGCCACAATAGTACAGCTTGCAACAGTACAAATTGAGGGATCATAGTGCAGGTTTTAGGAGGGGGATAAGAATGGATAAGAATAATAACAGAATGGAAAAGACCCATGTACAAATCTGTAGTGGATCAATTGATGATGAAAGAAGATTCTTAGAAGAAGAGAATATATTGTCCCATATTGAGTTACATTCACAAATAATACTTCCACAATACCTTCCACTCTTGTGGATTTAATCAAATTAACCAAGATACTCATATTTTACATGCTGTGTGGCGTTTGAGATGAAAACAGGGATCCTGCGATGAAATATGATTTTTTTTTAGATCACGAGAGGAATGGAGAACATCCAGGTTGTAAGTTGGGTGTTGTTATTCCAGATGGGGGACCTTTCATGGAACCTGCGGGAAACAGACAGATACTCTACTTGACACCAAACTGTAAGGGTGTTAGTGATGACGGAGTCCATGTGGACTTTAGTTTTGTACCAGAGAAGGGCAGGTCTTGAATTCCAATAGAAGAGGACAACACACTTTATATAGAGCGCCAAGGGGGATCAGAAGAAGGGCCAAGCCAGACCTTGAATGATTTGAGTTTGAAAGACCAATAATAAAATTTGAAGTTGGGGAAGGAAGGCCGCATCGTTTTTTGGGACGACTTAAGGTAGCTTGGCTGCCAGTCTGCTTGTAATTCCACAAGAACCCACGCCAGATTGTGTGGCTTCCCACTCTACACGGTCATCTCTGCATCTAGTGAGAGAACAGCACATGCCTGCTTCTGAGTTACACCTGCATCAATGATATAAAGTAAGCTGGAGCATTTTACAGGATCTTTTTTCTTCATCTGTGGTCTTTGTGGAAGGAACCAGTTTCGAGTTTTAGAGGCTAAGACAAGAGAACCTACCAAGTCCCATGAAGCCAACAGCAGTTCAGCAGGATGCCATCAGGCCCAGGGGATTTGTGTTTTGGCATTGTGACCAAGGCATCTGTTAGTTCAGTTAGTGTGATTGGAGCATCTATCATGGTAGTCTGTTTATGGGAGAGTGTAGGGAGTTTCAAGGAGTCTAAGAAACATATCATGATCTGGTTATCTCAGGGGGCCTCAGCGGAATATAGTTTTAAATAATACTTTGTCAGTGTTTGGTTTATTTGACATGGAGGGGGGGTGCAAGTGTCGTCCTGACTATTAGTTATAGATGCAATTGTTCAGATTGTTTGAGCCTCAATGTGATAATAATAATATTTAAACATGTTTGGAGCATAAACTGAGGAGACTAAATTTAACAATGTTTAGAAATACAGACAGCAGATTCTGCCGTCCTAGCGTTGCAAGCAGACACTCCAAGTGTGTTAGGCAGGCTTCTTTGAACAGCAGGTAAGACACCCTTTGATTTGTCGGAGGCACAAGAGGAAGAAACAACCTTGTAATGTTTGCTCTGTAACCTGCCAAGGTCAATGGATTTCTTGCACAAAGGCTTCATTGAAATTTCTTTGCCTAAGAAGCTCCAAGCGATTCATCCTTTTCACAGGTGAGTATAGTCACTTAAAGATAAGAAATTAAAGCTAACCATCAAACACGACAGAAGGGAAGGGTACTCATGGTACCGGGGAGAAAGGCCAGGTAGAAGATGGGTGTGTCGAAGTAAAGATAACAAGACTAGGTGTCCGTTGTGATGCCACACCTCCAGGCATGCGCGCTTCAAATACATCAATACGGCTATGAGGTTATGTGGTCTGCGCCTTGGACCACTGAGCCACCAGGACGACCCAAAGTGATGTTTTAATTTAAGAAAGTCAAACAAGATGTGTAACAGAGCATGAGTAAATAGAAAACATAGACGATATAGACTAAATCAGAGCATAATAATCAATACGCTATGAATATGTAGTATTTGCAACCCAATTAGGTAAGAACGAATGAGAAAGAGACACAAAAGGAGAAAGTCCACCCCCACTGATATCTAAATGAGTGTATGCATGTGTGTGTATGTTACCTTCATTTTTAGCATTTCTTTGCATGACCGTGAAGTGTAATACATGAAGCATTCAAAGTATTTGTCTGAATAGTTTGACACACACTCCAACATGACCGTGACTACGGTGTGTGTGTGTGAGGCCCACGTTATAACTGACCATGAATGGAGCGTGTCTGTGACTGGCCGTATGTTTTCATGTCTGTGTTGGGAGAAGAGTCCAGTGCCTCGCTCTAAATATAACCCAACCCAATCACCCATCCTCACTACCTTCCCTGTTTACACGGGCAGGCTTAATAAGATCTTCACATTTTCTTACAAAGATCCCATTCTCACAGGGCATGTTTTCTTGAACAAGGATTTCCTATGTTTAGGTTCTGGATTAATTTGAGGAGATAGGAAGGCCCTAATGTACACCTCTGACAAACTGTCAGTCGCCACATTCCAGCACTAAAAACATGCTGGCCTCTCCTTTGTTTCTGTGCCTCAGAGAGGTATTTTGTGATGTTTATGAAGAATTCACAACACACCAAGTTTACAGATGTCGCTGTCAAAGAAATGTTGATTTCTTGGTGCCACCTTCTTGTCAAACACATATGTCACACTATTACAACGAATGGCAGAGCAGAGTAATTGATGTCTTTTTTAAAGACAATCTGTTTTGAAGATGTCACATCTGTCTTCTGGAACAGCAAGATGTCCAACATGTCAGTGGTGTGTAAGGACCAGTGTAAGGACTGGGTATTCCCCTGACAATATTTAAGGGAGCACCATTGTAGTGAGTGACCTGAACCACCAATCCTATGCTGATGTCTTCTTTTCTTTTTCCTTTTGAAAAGCAGCAGAATAAGCTGAAACCCTAGTCCATTTGTATTGTCAGGACAAAGAGACACCATTGAGTGAGGAGGAGGGGTGCTGGTGGAGGTAGGGATACAAGGGGTCAAGGGGGGTGGAGTGGAGTGGAGTTAGTCAGAGTCCTACCCCTGCTGGGTCGAGTGGTGGAGCTTGGGGGGATGTAGGGGTGGGGGTGTTATTGTGGGTGTGCAGGTCAGGTAGTGTGTTTTCTGAATGGTGAGGGAAGCTGCATCAGTATGCATTATCTAGCTGGAAGAGGCTTCAGTAGCAGAGCAGCAGGGCGGGGGAGGTTTTGTTGGTGGGAGCAGGAGAGAGGGAGGGGGTGACGGGCAAGCCAGCGCTGCCTCTCTCACGCTCCAACAGGAGTTTACTCTGCTCAAGCTGCCTGCACTACAGCACAGAGAGCCAGAGAGGGACGGAAATGGCATGGCACTGGACCTGTTGATACCACAGCAATGACTTACAGCACTTACAGACTGGATTTTACGCCGGATTTTATATTTTGTTGATGACGCTTATTTATTTATTAAAGTTTGGGATTTTCTCTGGCACTTAAATGCTGTCACTGGGCAAAATGCACTCCAGAGCAAAATCCCGGAGTTGTGACAACTACCTGAGTATTAAGGTACGAGCTAGAAATAAGCACTCAACTTTTTCCCTACTTTTTACTTTGACTGTGACTATTTTTGCAATTGTGTTATTTTCTTCCTAGTGAGATCGTTTCCATGTTTGTTTGCGTGTGTTTGTGTGTGTATGTGTGTTAATTTCAGCTTTTTTCCTGTTTCATTTGTATTGGATGTAAAAGGGGTCTCTTGGGAACTCTTAGCAACACACACACACTGTTTTCCGGAGGTGTCTGTACGGTGTGCTATTCCCTGCTACACATTCAGGCGATAGATGTCCTTCACTTCACAGCTTCTAGACAGCTGATATTTTGGCGTCCTGATATAGCCCAAACAAAGCAGGTAGCTTTTCATATATGCAAGAAGGTTGAGCTGAGCCGACTTAGCGAATCGGGTCCACTGATTTGGGCGCCCATTATTGCTTGACAAATTAATAAATATATATTAATATTCATTCATGTGGCTTTATTTTCTCTCTGTTTGATGGGTGTCTCAGAATGTTACACTTTGAGAACCGCTGCATTTTTAGCTGAATTTTGTCTATTTGTTGTACTTGTGTGTTCGCTGTGAAGGCCAGTGCGAGTGGATTTCTTCATTGCAAATCACGTGTTCTCTATCCATTGACTGACAATTGTAATTGACCAGGGGCCAGTGAGGTATACTAAGTTCAGCCTTTTTGACAAATCAGGTCCCATTATTAACTTTCCACTTGTTTTGGTATGCAACCACTCTATATTTACCCTGCAGGGACATCAACACACTTTGCTAGTCTTCATTGTCTCTGCTGTCGCTCTTCTGATTGGTTAAAAGATCTCCCTTCGCTTTTTGTTCTTGTTGGCCTTTCCTTTATGCACATACACAATCAAGTGTGTGTGTGTGTGTGTGTGTGTGTGTGTGTGTGTGTATACAGTACACCATGATTTAACTTTCTATAGGGTCAGCATTGTCTGTCACTGGCTGCTCAGGAACAATATCCTGTCAGTGTTGTTTACATCCTGAGGAACAAAGTCATTAATTGCCTGATTGATGATAGGAATCAAGTCACTCTGATAACCAACGTGGGAATCTGCAAAAATCTCCCTGTATTTCTCTTTGGGGATCATTAAAGTTGCATGTCTCTTTGTAGATATCTAAAAAGGTACAGAGTACTTTACAATGTAAGTAAGAGTAACAATTCATATAACCCACAGAGCTGTTAAGTAATTACATGTACTTAAACAGCTCTGTTATATACATGAAGTGTATAATTTGTTTTTATAGCTATTATTCTGACCCAGCTTCATAAAATATGTAAACTTCCCTTTGTAGTCTAAAGCCAGATAAATATAAATGTTTCATCTACTTGTCATTGTACTCTCAAGCCATAAGAATGTAAACGAGAAATAAATAGTGAAACCTACAGTATATATACATCTATCTTGATATAGGTGGGTGGGCCCGCTTATCACCTCCAGACCTCCATTACTGTTGATCTCGCTGTCATCCAGTCTTCTAACAGGCCTGGTTGTGTTTGTCACACAATTGATGTGAGCTCCTAGGGTTAAAGTTTATCTGCTGAGATAACATTGACAACAGTGTCTTTTTGCACAGCCACATCATTATGTTGTTATTCACTAGAGAGAGGTGCTCCATGTTGTGCATACACACACGTGTGTGTATGTGTGTGTGTGTGTGTATGTGTGTGTGTTGTGTGTTGAAGTTGAACAGTGTAATTCAAGTTACTGAAGTAGGTAGGATGTCATGGTTGTGAGTGTCACGTCTTGATTTAACCGAGGTGCCTCAACATTTTGTGTCATATTCCTTTTTACTACTTAGCACTCTCCGCCCCAAGACCTCACAAAACGTTGGGCCAAAACAGCCCCAGCCCCTCTCTCCACCTGTCCTTTTCTCATGAGGTAGGATTTCTATTGGTGTAGATCAAAAGCCGAATCAAACAGCAGGTTTGATGGTAAGGTCTCACTAGGCTGCTTTGTTGGCCTCTTGGCACCTGGCAGCAGGGCAGGTCTGAGCAACCTGTGGCCTTTGTCAGCTTGCTGCCTTTGAGGCTGTTAGCAGGTTGGTTAGTGAGCCGCCTGTATGGGGGCTCCAGGGCTCTCCTGTTACACTCCCCTGGTGGCTTCATGCTCCACTGGAGGCCTGGTAGGCAGCTCCTTTTGTGTCCCTGACCCACTAAATGTGTCTGTGACCACCTCTCTCTCTCGCTCTCGGTCTCTCTCTGTTTCTTTCTCTGTGACGCCCCCCTTCTCTCTCTATCTCTCTTTCTCTCTCTGACTCTGTTTCTTTTATTTTTCTCACCATTGTCTCCAACACATATTTTACCGGGTGCTGTAATTTTAGAGTTACAATGTTGTATAGCAGCTGATATAGCATTAGACCAGGGTACGTTTGATGTCTCTAATATACACACAAGAACTCCTCACCATGAAACCTCGCCAAACTACTGAAGCAGTGATTTCAAAGCCAACTAATCCAGTAGCTTATTTCACTGAACAATAGGATATTCCTAAATGTGCTTGTTCTTATATTGCTCAGTTCTTTTGCAACAGGAATCAAATTCATCTCAACTCAAATTCAGCCATACATGATTATTATAAAGAATCAAGTCTCTGGTTGCTTCCTTCATAGAGGCATACTCTCTATGGTTTAGCCCACTTACTATACTTGTTCTGGAACAGCTGTTTTACTGACGGCAGGGACAACAGTGTCCCACCTGGATCTTGAACCCATTAATTAGCAACCCAGTCCTCCACCTCAAGCCCACACAGCCAGCCGGTTATAAATACCTGGCATCAGAAAGGGTGGGACGTCCCTGTCTACTGCTGTCCTGGATGAGGGTCTGAAGCTAGACATACACAACCACACACACACTGCATTCCTCTCTGGCTTAGAGCGGATGGGAAGCTCAGCTCTGGTGGCTAAGCTCAGTCGTTCTGCTGAGACATGCAGATATGTCTCCCACTAGCCAGGTGATACAACTTCCTGAATAGTGTCAAATGCTCCTTCACAATGGATGACAATATATATCATACCTTATTTATGATATCTATAGAGTGTTGATGCACTATATATAGCCACTACTTTAAAAGTAAACGTTGTGTAAAGCAGCCATTGTTCTGACTAGTACAGTTTTTGCATTCATCTTGTAGGATTGGATTCCCTGGTCATTCCTGTGCAACAGGTTAAATAAGCAGCTGATTTATAGTGAAGCTCAAACAGAAGTCTCTGCTATGCTGATGAATTGCTTTTCGAAACAGTGCTTTTGTCATGACCACAGTTCTCTCTGCCTTGGGAACCTGAGGAACTACTCTTTGGGCTGTCCTTAACCATGAAGTGATGGCTTTCCTCCCATTGTTAGCTTTCCTCCAATAAAAACCCATGTTATTCTTCTCCCTGGTGCAACAGTGACTAATGCCCAGAGACATTTTTGTCTCACTAAGAGGCTGACTGCTAATGGAGGTGGGCGTTTTGTTTCAGGGCACCAACACTGTACAGTGCATAGCAGTTAGAGAGGCGGAGTGCACAATGGATGCCTTGTAGTAGAGCTGTGGCATGTGTACCAATGCACTGAACTCTAGTCACTCTCCTCTAATTGATGGTGCTGAACTACACATCCTACAATCGCCAAAAGATTCTGCACTATCTGACAGTTCAGGATAGGAAGCAATGCCTTGATTTACATGTATTTCTTTTATACACATTTTATTGTCATGTGAATACAAATTTGAATTTCCATTCAACAGTAAAAGTAAGAAAAAAACCAGAGCTGTGTGGAACTCAGCCCCCGCCTTCCTCATCGTGGTGCACTGTTGTCACTGGGCTGGACTTTCCCTGGCAGTGCTGTCTATCTGTGTGGTTATCATTGGAGGCAGATGCCTCTATTCCACTATTGTGTTCCATTCGGGAAGGACAGATAGCGGAGGGATGTTTGGCCTTGGCTGTGCCTGCTGAGAGGAAGGTCACATCCTGAAGTATGACCATGGCTACTAGACAAGGTCAACCTCATCCAGGACCACTGTAATCCCAAATGTAACGTTTTAGTCATGGACAAGTTGCAACTGGCCCCTATGTTGGTGTAGGACATGTCATCTATTCTGTTGGGGACACTAGTGTGGCGGACCACGTCAGGTAAGGGTCAGATAGTAGTCAGCACTGACATGATTGTTATTAGAGTGTACGGTTCCACCATCCTGGCCAAGGGAACACAACTGGAGTCCAGTCTGGACTTTCCAGTTCTGCTGTTTGTGTCTGCTGACAGTGACGTCACTCCCTCCAGGTGTTTCCCTTCTCTCTAACGGCCATCATGGCCGGCATTTCCTGTGATGTTCAAACTTCCTGACTGTGTGGCTCTGTTTGCTCATGCACAGCAATGCAAGTGTGTATGCCAGCATATGTGTTCATATACAGAATACAAATACTACTAACCTCACAACATAATGAAAATAAGAACACAATAAGGACACTGCACCTATATTTGTGCATCATTTGTTTTGTGAAATGTCATATTGCATTACTGACGTTTGTCATAATGTTTGTCGTTTAAGATAAAGTAGGTTGCTAACTTATTGCACTCTTAACTTAACACTAGTTATGCTCTTAGTTGCTTGTTTAGGAAGGAAATGCACTTCCGATTTCTGGTGACTAGTAGTTTTCTTGCCTACCTATGTTGAATGCACTCATTGTAAGTCGCTTTGGATAAAAGCGTCTGCTAAATGACTGTAATGTAATGTAATGTAATATGTTCAAATGTTATGCTGTAATATGTGGAACGCTGGCCTAGGGCAATCTTGGTAAGCTTAACTTCAGTAGCCCATGCTTCACTTAATAAAAGATGCCAATATCCATCCTAATCCAGCTCTCTTTCCATTAGGACTCTGAGTCTTTGGACAACTGTATCCAGAGTACCTTGTCAGCCCTGTACCCCCCCTTCAGTGCCACTGCTGCCACTGTCCTGTGGCAGCTCTTCAGTGTGGTGGAAAGGCAGTACCGTGGAGACGGTCTCCGCTGCCTCATTGACTTTCTGCTTCCTGCCAAGAGGATCCTGCAGATCATCCAACAAGAAACTTGTGTGAGTGGTCAGGAGACAAGGGACCTGAGGTTAAATCAAAGAATTCAAGAATGCCTCCTATGATTTGTTTTGAAATTCCCTTTGGGTTACAACACAGTCAGGTATTCGCCTGTTGCTAACCTCAGTGATTTCCTGCAGGACTGCTAGAGATGTTCAACTTAGGTCTTTTTTGGCTTCATACCTGCATGAGGTAAAAGCCTGAGAAAAGGGCAGTGAGGACAAGATGAAGAGAAAATATACCAAAAGCACCACTAAATGTGTTGCACAAAGTCAGGCCATGTTAACCACTTCCCTAAACACTTTAAATCTGGATACACATCATGATGTATAGGACATTCAAGTGATCAGACAAAATGTTTGTGACTGAAGAAAGAGAATGTGAGAACAGTGCTGATGAGTGTGAATATCTTTGCTGAGTGGGAGGGGGGGCATCAGACTGAGACAGAGTTGATTATTGTTCAGAAAACAAGCTGAAAACCAGCCGTCCTGCTCTGAATAGGGAAACAGAGAGAAACTGTGGTCTGCTTGAGAGGCTGCCATAGACTCTTGGGTCCAAACTGAAACTCAATATTTGCTCTCACAAGCTTTGATTGCTGTGGGTTAGGGCTCCATGACCAAAGTACTGAAACCTTATTCCTCTGTATTCATCTCTGCTGTGATTACACTGTGACGATAGCCATAGAGCAATAGTTTCACCTAAGCCTAGCCCCTGAGAACAGCTTGCTGTGCATGGGAGTCTTTGTGTTGCAAGCAATATGAGAGGCTTCCCTGGAAGATCACATTCTCAATGCTTGCCTTCACTTTCAGGACGCCAGTGGAAAACAGATGAAAAAAGCGAACCCTTGAGCACTGTGTCTTTGCTCTTACGGTCTGTTTTTTATAGTGTCACAGTGAAGATTTGTGTTTTGGTTGCTGAGAAACCAGGCCTGATCAGACAGGTTTTCCTCTTGGTAGAGTGAACGTTGACAGTGATTCATCCAGTGGGTCCAGAGAAAACATCTTGCCTCTCCATTAAAGTTAAACATATGTTTGAACACAGTCGTGCAGATGTCAGGTGAAATGAGGCAAATCATACTGCAGCTGAACTATGACACACAGAATCATGTTTTATGGGAGTGGGTATTGACTGTGAGTTCTCTGTTTCTCTCAGGTAAGGTTCAGAGGCCTGCTGTTCTATCATGAGGGTTGGCCCCTGTGTATCCATGAGAAGGTGGTCCTGCAGCTTGCCCCTCTGCACAAAGTGCGACTAAAGCAAGGAGACTTCTACCTACAGATAGTTCCTTTAGGCCGCAAGACTGCCAAGCTGGTGATAAAATGTCTGTCAGCCAGTGGGCAGGCCATTGCAGAAATCCCCATCGCGGAGAGCATGTATGGCAGTGTCTTCACCGCTGAGTTTTTGCAGAATGTAACGCGTGACCGAAACCTGCACCCACTACAGAACTGTCTGCTTACCACTGGCACAGCTGTATACAGGACACTGTGGAAGAACGTGGTCAACCCTCTGTTTGTCAGCAGCACAACGGACGCCATCATGCAGGCACGCCGCAGCGGAGGTGGCTTCCGCGGCCATCTCAGTGCCTGCAGCACTAGCGGATCCACAGGGACCTTGGACAGCCACCGCAGCTCCAGAGAGTCTCTGCATTCTCAAGGAGCGGACTCCATCTTCTCTGAGCCCGCCACCCCGGACAGGACCCACATGGACCCTATCAGTGCAGGGGCTCCACAGGACTCAGGCCTCCACTTAACAGAGAGCCATAGCCCCAGAGCAACTGACACTGCTACACCTAGCACTAAGACAGGCAGGCCTACTGAAGAGACAGGGATGGGACAGGGGGGCAGGGACGGTGGTGGGAGAGAGAGAGGACCAGTGTCAAAGACACTGTCCTTTAGTACAGACCTCAGTAACCCAGGTCCTCGCCGCCGCCTCCCCAGGGACTCAGTGGCCTTTGAAAGCAGGAGACTTTTCAGGAAATCTTACATGGAGGCTCTGCAGAACCCAATGAGCCTTGGCTCCAGCTCTGAGTCTATACTAGAGGAGAGCCCAGAGCATGGTGCAGGCCTCAGCCCCAGAGAGAGAACAGTGACACCTGGCAGCAGCCCTGACACCCGTAACTCCTCGAGAGAACACATATCTTGGAGGTTGGGCACCAGGGGCTGGCTTAGTGGAGATGACTCCAGGCTCGGCACCCCCTTGCTTTACTTGCAGAGGGGGCTGCGGAGTGCTGAGCGACGGGCAGAGAGGCGTTCCAAGTCGCTGGAGAGGACTAACAAAGCTGGCCAGGTCAAAGGTCACCGGGAGCGTTCCTCTTCTGGGGGCTCAGCCAGCATCTCCCCCAAGAAGCTGATTAATGGCTACGCCCTCCGCTTTGGGAAGCTGGATCTGGAGACAGCTTTTCCTGGTTCTGAGAGGAGAGGCAGCAAAGAGGAGTCAGGTATGTACTGGTGTACTGTTGCTCAACCTGTTGCTATTACTGCAAAGAAAAACTAAACAAATCACTACAAATGCCTATAAATCTAAATTGTTAAAGGTAAATGTTTACAGGGATGTTTCTAGTACAGTATTACAATAACTGAAATTCTGTTGCTTAGACAAAATATGTATTTTATCCAAGCAACAGCAAATGTATCTAAGCAACAGAAATTGTATCATCCAAAAACCTTTTGAACAAAACTATCTTGTAATGGTAATATGAGATGCTTTCTCAACTCTTCAGTATGGACAAGTACTTCTTTCTCTTTCTGTCCCAACAGTGGTTGAGTGAGTCATAACGGCCTCACATATGAAATGATACATCCCGAGGGCTTGAAAACCAGGTTTCATTCCAAATAGTTTGAGAATGGTGGTTTCTCATCATGCTGTTTAATCATAACCTGCAGCAGAGGATTGGTTGAGCTAGTCAGTTGGCTGGATTTGGAGTTCATAATTCTCAAGTACTCGTATCGTTGGTGACAGATGGTGACAGATTGCTTTTCAAAACCCACATTGTGTGTTCTTTGGCATGTGCTGGGGGCAGGTATGGCCCTACCCAGGAAACAGGACTTTAATCCCAACCCAGGCGTGGTTTAGAATCCAGACTCTGTGTTCTTTACCACTGTCAGTCTGTTTTGTTTTGTTTTGTTTTGTGTCGGTTCATACAGGGTAGTTCAGGAAAGTGGCAATGAGAGAGTGCCGCCTAGGGAATCATGCTGTTTTGTGAAGCACAGCCTCTTCCGTGTATTGAAATGTGAGGTGAAGCTTGAGTGAGTTTGTATAAATCTCTGTATCCTGGCCTCAGAAAATGGCAGACCATAGCGAGGGGTGTGCATACTCTTTAGCGAAGTGATTATATCAGAATTATCTTACATATTTTAATACATTAAAGAGATCACTCGGTAAAAATACAATCAGATCACTGCGTTCCTGAGATTACCTCACTGAGGATTGTGTTTCAGCTGTTGCAAAGCAGGTTTCCCACAATGAGAATTCAGAAGTGACAAAGGATCCTGCAAACCCTGTAAACCAACCAGAGGAACCCAGCATCCCACAGTGGCATGGCCTCAGTGAGGTAGCCTTCCTGTTTTATTCGGGCTGGGAGCGGCACTGGTCCCAGATGGGTTTCCTTTCTGAACCAATCAGCCACTGGGTAGCCACGATTAAGCCTTTCAAATTATGCCTGTGTTTATGCAAGGTCCATTCACTCCAGAAACACAAGACCTAAGTCACTCTCCTCTAAAAACAAATACTCTAACTTTTAAGGATTGAATTACCCATGATGTGAGACTGCAAACACTACACTATCAAACCACATCCTCTGTGATTTATCTGCTTGCTTTTTCATCAATAAATCCAGGCCAGAACACGCTGTACAGATTTAGCCTGTCTCTGATGGCTTAAAGTGGTGTCAAACACAGTATTCAAAACACACTTTCCAACAGCACAACGCACGGGAGGCTTTGCTCTACATTTGTCACTTCCTCTGAAAACAAAGCGATTTGGGAAACATGCAGCAAACACAAACGTGGCCACGCAGTCGCACAGGAAAGGCATTGACTGTTTGAAGACAATAGAGGTTGAGCTGGGAGGGTTTACTCTCACAGAACAGAGCAGGACAATACAAGAGGCCAGCAACTGTTTAAAATAGACAACACCCAAAAGGTGTCCATCAGACACAGATCCATAGTTTCTCTGTATAATATCTCCAATAGTCCAATGTCACCATTATGAAGACCTATACTATGATCAGAGTCAGTTGAACAATGGCCTCTCAGGTTTTTATGTTATGCTGTGTGTACGTTTCCTGTGTTGTTCCCATTTGTTCAGGTATTAGATGACTGATCTTTTTAAAAAGGAAGGACCCATGTCATCAGCGTATGGCTGTGGCATCTTCTCTTTTTTGAATAGTACTTTCAATGTTATCATATATTGTGTTTATGCTTACATTCATGTTACATTTCAATTGTAATTTTGGAGATATACATCATGAACCAACTACTAGGACCTGACTTTTCATGCATGTACTATATATTTACGCTCTTCATTTTACACCAGTCTTTACTGTGTTACCTTGGCCATGGCACGGTCAAGTCTGCGGAAAGAGAGTGAGAGATTCTCAGTGTGAGAATTGGCTGGCTGTTGGCCTGCCCCAGGGATAGGATTAAGTCTGTAAACAGCGGTACCACTTGGGAATGTCAGGAGCAGCATTCCTGTAAACAGAGCCTTGAGGGCTGGAGTGCTGAAGAGGAGGAGAGATATGAGAGTCTCATAACACCAGAGTTTCCCTGCAGAACCCATTAGTCAGACTGACTAAACACCTGGTCACCATGATGAGTGTGTGAAGTCACTGTTAGAGCACACCTATTGTACCACTAATAAGCATTGGTTTCATGAGTTATTACTATTAGGTACTGAGGTGAAAGGAAGCTTCTAAATTTGATTGACTCTACTGTATTTACGTATAGTAGTTGGTTCAGTAAATATAACTTGTCATTCAGAATTGCCTTCACTATCATAATTATAATTCCTCTACAGGACAACATGATGTTAGCATCAGCAGTGAGACCAGAAGACCAGAAGAGTATGACACTCCCAAACCTGCCAATGGTTCGGCCATCAGGCTGGCCTCAGCATCACGCCCTTGTTCTGACTGTAACTCACACCTTCCCAAACTGGTGTCAGAAGTCAATCAAGAGCTACTGGCATCTGGTGCCGTTGTCGTACCCGGTAGGTGATGAGTGATTTGGACACATCTGTCATTAGCTGTCTTTTCCACCTCACAGGTTATCTCACAGGCTAGCTTCTATTCTCCTCTTACACATATTACATTTTGGTGAAGTCATTCAATAGCCTCATTTCTTCCATGAATCACACACAATTCTCACACAGTCTTTTTTTACCGAAGCTCAAAAATCTGCCTACCTGAAAAGGATGGCGCCCCACTCTCCGCCTCCAAACACTTCATCTTCACCCCTTGATATATGAGTTTTTTCCATTGGTTGTTGTATACTTGGTTTCTCCATTTTTCCAGTCCAGAATGCACTGGAAGGAGTTATGGGGGGTCATGGTCTCCCACGAATCAACTACAGTGGCACAATGTGGGACAGTAACATTCATGCGTGAATATTTGATAACTGAATGAAAATAAATGTGAACAGGGTGAAATGCAAAAAGGGTACTCATTATTAGGGCATGTTTTTCCCCCTCATTTTTAATTTCACAGGCATTTTAGGAACGTTCACTTCAGGGAGGTAGTAGACATGTATGTGTGAGTGGGAGCGTTGACCTCCTGCTGGCATTCTCTCTTCCAGGAAACAGAGATCGCAGTGGGAGGGTAGTGCTGCAGGTGTGCACGAGGGCTCAGGTGTGGGCGGGTGAGAGTTGCACAGCTAAAGACCTCACCTGTTTACTGGGCTACTACTATTCCACACTGCGGTAAGTCCCACATACTCAGGCTTTCTTTGTTAGGAATGACCCCAGTAAATTTCACACCTGTCCCTAATCCCTGAGGTGGACTAGACTACAGCCCCAATCCAAATATTCTTGAAACATTTTTCCAATTTTCATTAATGTTAACAAACTGTTTAGAGCTTCAAATTACATTTAAAAAGTCCTTCTAGTTCTTCTATCAAGGGCTTTGTCAGTCAATCCCACGGGTTGTTTTTAGCTGGAACTGCTTTACTTTGGTTTAGGGTTAGGGTCAGTTTATTCCTTTTGCAAGTTACAACTTAATCCTTCACACCCATGTATTTCAGATGTATTTCAAATGTTCAATTAAAAAACCTTTTTTTACATTCACTATAAATGTCAGAAAAATAATCTTGAACTTGACCATTCAGGTTTTCCTCATTTGTCATGCAGTTCTGTTGTCTAAATGGTTGAAATTATATTACAGAACTCTACTGTATTACTTGCTATCGTCCGTCATGGACCCTATAGTAACTACAACACTTGGTTTTAGGAGAGAGAGGCGTGATCAAGGTCTGACTGTTCTAATAGACAGCAGGAGGCAGCAGCCGGTTCCAGCTCTGTTGTCATCTCTGTCTGAACTGCAGGTGAGGCCACAGTGGAAAATATGTAATTACCTTCCAACACGCCCAAGGAGGTTTCAGGTCGTACTGAGTCTCTGTTGTCTTTTAAGCTGTAAAGCAATGGGTTCTCTCACTGTTATTACACTATGGCATTCCTGACACATTTACTATTGTTCTCCCTCCCATTCTCTGACAAAGTTTGATTTTTCCAGAGGCACACCTTACATTTCTAGTGTCTATAGCGCCACGACATTTTTGTGAAAAAGGCTGGCCTCTGGGCTTGTGTGGAGAGACCTGTGCTTACTTGTCTGTTTTTAACCACACTCTGGGACCGGGTTGGCTGCAGCTTGCTTGCAAGAGACATATCATCATGTTATGATGATGAGTTACTTACTCATGTAAGAATGATAATTCTGTAAACCACAACACATATAAGTCACTTTAAATACGGATTTCACATTGTTCGGCCATTGATGTAAAAAATTCTGTATGTATTGTAATTACTTATTTTCATTTTAACAGATTACAAAAACAGCATGTGCGTTTTTTTCTCAGGCATTAGTACCAAATGCACTTTACTCACTTCTGTTCCTGGTGGACAAGGAGGCAGCTGCCAAGCCTGAGAGAGACATCAATGTACAGGTAATTAAACAGTAGAATAAATCATGTCTGTTGGTGGGATATAGTGTGTTTCTGAAGACAATTTCAACCTCTGCAAGGTTTTCATATTGTGTACTGAACTTCTATCTGGAAAGGAGAGAAGAGAGTATAATGCAATTTGTCTTGCAGCCACTGAATAAGTAACCTGACTATAGAATAATATGAAGTAAATCCCAAGAGGGAGATGTCTTAAAATATCTACAACATGCAATGAAGGAATGAAGGACCAGCTGTAATAAGTAACCAATGAAATCGATAAAACGTACATATGAGATCATATGATGACCTGCCTTGGCATATCAAGCCAGAAGCTATCAAACCAGTCAAGAACTAACCAGTATCTCCTACTCAATACCACAGCATACTATACCATATCAAATCAAATCAAAATGATTTGAAGTAAGTAAAGTGAATTGATACTATCAACCAGAGCCAGTGTCAACAGAAACATGTGTTTTTCTCATTCTACTGGGGGCTAGCACTGTTTAGGAAGGACACAATCTTATCTAAAACTGCTGTTGCTGCTGCTGTTGTAGCCAGTCTATGTTCTGTCCTTGACCTCTGAAGGTATTGGTGTATGAACTATGTCTGCATGAAGCCACAGGTCTGGCTGGTGGAGAATGACATATCAACAGCAACAATGGAAGGAATGAGGGACCAGCCATATAACATAACCCATGAAATTGATGAAAAGTACATATCAGTTACTGTTACTGTAGCTTTGAAGCAGGAAATGAGGCACATTGAGACTTGAGTGTGTGGTTGTGTTTGTATTGCCACAGACTGAGATGCTGTCATCTCTGAAGGCCCTGCTGAAGCACATCGACCCCACTCAGCTCACAAGGGACCTGGAGGGCTCCTTCCACTACGACCACAACCACTGGATCCACTTCAGACAGGTGGGAGTCACCTATATGAAGGCGGTGGTGGGAGTGTAGCTAACATTACCCAGCTTTGTAATCTAACTTAAAGGGACAGTATCTTTAGAAATGGATAATCTGATCGTTTTCATGGGTTTAGGAGGTTCACAGCAAAAAAGTGAAAATTGTACTAATTGTTGCTTTGCTATAGTTGTATTTAGAAAAGAATGGCTCCTCTGAAACTGGCCTGTCAGAACATAGTCAGTTTGTGATGTAGAAAGCTGACTCAGAGTCTACCAATCCTCTCATGTTTAGCGATGGAGGCGGACCTTCTTGTTCTGCCAGCTAACACTTCTTTCTGGGTACTAGAAACGGGTGCAAAGGGACTCTGAGTGATGACTGGAGGGCAGCCGCCAACAGACGGCCTGTCCCACTCTTCACTTCACCAACCACAAGCGATGTGGAGGAGGAGATGAGCAAGGCACAGTGCCACATCGTTTGTGGTAAAGAGTGGGACGGGCCGACTGTTGGCAGCCTTGAAGGAGGCGGCTGCCCTCCAGTCGTCACTGAGGGAACCAAACTCCCTTATGCCCTAAACGGCCTGTAGCTCTGTAGGTGGGAGAGGGGCACTAGAGAATAGATTACTAAAGTATTTTCACGTGAAAAAACTGGTGATGTTTTGACGCTGCAACTCCATGCTCTCCCTGCCTCCCACTCTCTCTCTCTCCCACTCTCTCTCTCTCTCTCACAGAAAATTGAACCATTTGCCAGCAGTTGTAGTGCAGCTATCTCCTCCCTTCAAGAGTCTATCAGCACACTGAACAACAGTGGCAACCTGGAAACCTCCAAGGTCAGACCCAGCCCGCCCCCTGATTTATGTGTCTCTACTGACACAATAGCTCCTCACTGGCCTCTTTCCTCTAGCTGCATGTCTTAACTGAACTGTAGTAAACAGTTTTAGGAGTTTTTTTTATGGTTAACTTCCACTTCCATGATCTCTGTGCTCTCCAAGTGAGTGAACTTTTAAAATTAATTCATTCATCTTATTTTAATGCCACTATGCGTGTTTATTTCAGGAGGTATCCGAGGTGATGGAACAGCAGAGGCGTCTCATGAAGTGTGTTTTAGATGACACCCGCCTGAACAGACTGCGTCTGGAGGGAGGCACTGTCCTGGCCCGCATCAGGAAGGAAGAGGCCTGTGACAATGAGAACTACAGGTACTGCTAGGAGTAGCTGAAGGATGAGTAGCATGAACAATCTTCAAGTTCATATTCTTCATCATTTGTTTGCTCTTTTTCTTTGTTTTCCTTGTTTTTAAACCAGAGATGCTATCGACATGGTGAATGCACTGTACAACCAAGTGGATGAGGAGGTCCATAAGCTTGTGATCCTGTCCAACAAGTCTCAAAAACAGTTAGAGAGCCTGCTGGAGGTGCGGAAGTTTGAAGAGCAAACACAGCAGGTGGGATCAAACTTTTCACTTTGTTTTACTTTTTGGCATTTCATTAATTTTCCAAATGTTCGCAAATCTGCTCATACATAGGGGTGCTTATTCCATTTGACTTGCTATATTATCAAGTTAAACTAGAATGCCTGCTCTTCATTTTTGGTCACATTGTCGTTACAGTTTGATGCTTCTCTCTTTCCAGATCAAATTATGGTTCAGCGTGGAGGGAGAGAAGCATCTTATACCTCTGGACTCACTAACGTTCTCTGCGGGCACAGTAAAACACATGAGGCAGAGCTTGGATCAGTTTCTGGACGAGTCAGTGGTAAATGCTCTGACACAAACAGAAAACATTACACCACTTTATCGTCACAATGCACTTTTTTAAACACATAGCTTGTGGACTGGCTCTTATGTGTCTAATTCTCAGAAGACAGTCCTAAATTTTTTGCCCTTATCTGGACAGCACCAGCAGAGGCATGGTCTGCAGCTAGTTAAAGAGTCACCGGAGTCCCTCCCCGGTTCTGTCCTCCTTGACTTTAAGCAGCATCTGGGCTCCATCTTAAGCAGGGTGGAGAGGAGGAAGGCCCAGTTGGACATCCTCACCAACCTGTATGAGTTCTATGACTCAGTAAGTATTGAAAATTCATGTGTCTGTCCTGTTAAAAATCATATTCACATTTTAGGTATTTAGTAAATGCTATCCAGAGTGGCTTACAATGAGTGCAGCAGCAGAACAAGCTTACATTTCTAGATTGGCAACATTACAAGCAATAAATAGTAAAGAGTGAGATGAGAAGTATCTCAGCAGGTTGATTCTGATATCAGCTATGACTCATATGATGCCGTTCTGACCCATGATATAGTTCAACCACACTGACTGTCACCTCTGTAGGCCAACCAGTGGATGGAGCACTGCCAGCACTACTTCTGTCAGCTGAGCCTGGAGAGCGGTGGTGTCAGCCTCCCGCCTGCCGTGCTGCAGATCCTCCAGGATTACCACACCGAGGCATCCAAGTTCTCCATGGACAACTTCAGCGCCCTCAATGAGATGGTGCTTTCCCTGGACAGCCCCCGGCAGCTGCAGCAGTGGAACACACTGTGGCACAAATGTCAGCAGACCAAGCAGCAGCTGGAGGACACTTTAGACAAGGCCGTGACTGCAGCCTCTAACCCCACAGCTGTTGACGCGGCGGTCTCTTTAGAGGCCGTGGAAAGACAGAGCGCCAGCACAGAACAGCACGGAGCTAATGGGTGTCTTAGTTTGCCCGATCTGCCCGTTTACTCCACCAAGTCAGTGACACCGCTGGACTATGAGGATACCAAGCCTCATTCTGCTGGGCCCTTCTCCAAGAGCCCCTCCAGTTCGATCTCCTCCTCACACTTCCCTTTCTCTCCCGACTGTGACAGTAAACTGAGGCAGAGTCCGTCCATGTTTGAAGACACGGACAGTGACTGCACCATCGACTCGTCCATCTCCTGCCACTCTGAGCCCGTCTACTCTGGGGCTGCGCGCCACCGCAAGCAGCCACTAAAGAAGATCATGAAGAAGACCATGAGCTATGAGCTGACCCCAAGGGACAGTGCCCACTCGGATGCCAGTCACCTCCATGGCTATACAGGCGTGTACATCAAGGGTCTGGAGGTGGCCAATAACGTGTCTGTGGAGAAGAAACTGCAGAGACCTGATGTGATGAGCCCCGCATTAGGACGCAGCCGCAGCATGTCCACGCCCTCCAGGACCCACAGCAGACACACTGAGGGAGACGGCAAGAAACAGAGCAGGTGAGAAGGTGGACCAAGGAAGACCTTGACACCTTTGACACCTTTGACACCTTTTTTTCCCCATATGTTGTCCTGATTTTTGAGACTGTTCCCCTTCCAATGTTAAATAATTGTGCATTTTTTGTAACCACTGCACCTCCAATTCAAGCAGTGGCTATTTGGCCTCTTTAAAACTCTGGTACTTGCCTCATTTTGCTTTGATTTTGCTTTATCAAACCTCTTTTAAAGCTGGCACATAATGCTAACTGGCATTCAGCTGAATGTCTTCAGTGTAGCTGTCTTTGAAAGTGTGATTTAGTTACTTCAAAGTCAAAGTCCTTTCTGATGTGTGTTTCCATTATTTTGTCCACCCCCTGCACTATTTTATACCATGGTCATATATAACACTATAGTCATTATACTAATATTAGTAGTAGTTTATTAGTATTATACTAGTCATTATACTAGTATAGAGTATAGAGTATAGAGTACAATGAGTCATCACTAGTATAGTCAGATACTGTAAATATCATATAATGGGAATAATGACAATCTTACTCTTCCCGATTCCTTATGACGTCTTTCTGCTCAACAGTAAAGTGCAGCACATCATGGATGAGATGATCGCCACAGAGAGGGAGTATGTGCGATCACTCAGCTACATCATCGAGCACTATTTCCCGGAGATGGAGCGCCTGGACCTGCCTCAGGACCTGCGGGGGAAGCGCAGCATCATTTTTGGGAATATGGAGAAACTGTGTGACTTCCACAGCCGGTACTTCCTGAAAGAGCTGGAGTCGTCTGCCCACTCCCCGCTGTCCATCAGTAGCTGTTTTCTCAGACACGTGAGTTTCCAAGCCTTACTCAGACTCCCAGACACTGTGCCCTGAGGCTGCACGCTGACAGACTAACTACAGCACTCAAGCCCATTGCCTCCCATTTACAGTGATTTACATGTGTTGAACTGTGGTTACTGACTTTTCTCAAAACAACTCTGAAACCAGAGCTCAGTGGGATGGTTACGGTGTACTGTCGTTGCTCCACTAACCCACTATTCCGTTCCGATTTGAATTCAAATATACTCACATGTTACCCCACTGAAGATGCTTTAGTCAAAATCATAATGCATGAACGGTAGCTGCACGAGGGAACCGACAAATTTACTAACTGTTTGGAGCTGAATCATTCACAGTGTTTGGTAGAGCGTGCTGAAATGTGAGTTTACCTTTTACTGTAGTCAGTGTTGTAACTTGTTATTCTTGTGAGCAGGAGGATCAGTTTGGAATGTATGCTCTGTACAGCAAGAATAAGCCCCAGTCAGACGCTCTGCTCACCAGCCATGGGAATGGATTCTTTAAGGTGCGTCTGAAAACGGTTCTAGGTACTTTCCACCCAGAATGACAGGTCCCAGGGTCGACATTAACTCTCAGTAAACAGTGAATTGACCTACATTGTTGACAATTGCCTGAGTAACCCATGAATATATCACATTCAGATTATTGATTTGTGCAATAATAATAATAATGCCTCAATGAGAATCCTCACCGACCCTCCTCTCTGTGTCTCTCTGTCCCCCAGAATAAGCAGATGGAGCTGGGGGACAAGATGGACCTGGCATCCTACTTGCTGAAGCCCATCCAAAGGATGAGTAAGTACGCCTTGCTGCTGAAAGACCTGATCAAAGAGTGCAGCCAGTCCCAGGAGCAGGAGCTTAGTGACCTCCGCACCGCAGAGGAGATGGTCAAGTTTCAGCTTCGCCATGGCAACGACCTGCTGGCTATGGACGCCATCCGGGGCTGTGATGTAAGCAGTGATACTCAGACACAGGGTGCCAGGGACTGTGTTTGGGAAAGTTGAATAACATAGAAAACTATAATGTGTGTGTGTGTGTGTGTGTGTGTGTGTGTGTGTGTGTGTGTGTGTGTGTGTGTGTGTGTGTGTGTGTGTGTGTATATATATGTTATGACATAATATTTTTTGTGTTTCACTAACCTGGAGGTCATCTTGTCATGCATACAGTAATATTATTAAGGTCCAGATCCTGCCAAGATTTGTATTGTTCTTTCTGACGCATGTAATTGGCCTCGTTTCCTCTCCAGGTGAACCTAAAAGAGCAGGGTCAGCTCCGCTGCCAGGATGAGTTCATTGTCTGGTGTGGACGGAGGAAATACCTCCGTCATGTCTTCTTGTTTGAGGACCTCATCCTCTTCAGCAAGACCAAAAAGATAGAGGGAGGATACGATATTTACATCTACAAACAATCCTTCAAGGTAAGACAGTAGACAATATCCATGCTGCCATTACAGCTTGTATAATAGATGGTGAATGTAATGTTTTCTATGTCTTTTCTGTCTAGACAGCCGAGATAGGTATGACTGAGAATGTTGGTGACAGCGGCCTGCGCTTCGAGATCTGGTTCCGTCGGAGAAAGTCCCAGGACACGTTCATACTCCAGGCCAGCTCTGCCGAGGTCAAGGCGGTGTGGACAGCGATTATTGGCAAGATCCTCTGGAGGCAGGCACTCAGAAACAGGGGTATATTTTATAGCTTCATAGAAATAATCCACTCAATAAAAATAACAATCATTTTGTCAGAGATCACCTTCAAATGCTTTTTAGTGACCAGCAGCTAGTGAAGGTTGGTCTTGACTGTCTGTCCATCAGTCAGTCCCAAAAACTCACACGATTCTGTACTGTTTTTTGTCATCTATTGATCCCAAACTCACATTGACACGATTGATGGTTTGTTGAACTCACAAACCACATTGAGATGTGTGACATCTCAGTGGACTTAATTTGGGGACAGATATTGTCTGTTTTATCTTTACATTATCTCATTTATTTATCTTCATTGATTCCATGCTTGCTAAAGATTTTGACAGAATATGCTTCTATGTTTTATTATAAAAACAGTTGTTACTGATATCACAATATAAGCTATAAGCACTTTACACTGAAATATTCCTAAAACATTTACTTGCAAGGATAGAGGAGCTAAAGTTCTGTTATAAGATTCTTTTGTTTCAACTTATTTCACTGATACACTGATGATTATATTCCTTCAGCTATGTGGAGCCCACTAATTACATTCTCTGTGTAACTCCAATGTTTTTTCTGGACGATAGTGTAAAGCTCTGAGAGCTAACCAGGAAACCCAAGCCTAGTACACATATAACATCAAACCTAGAGTGCGCCACCTACTGCACTCCAAAGCAATTGCAAGGAAATGGAAACAGAAGGGTGAAAACAACAAACAAACAAACAGCAATGCAGGGGAGATGTAATGTTTTTATAGACAAATAGATCACAGATTTTCACAAATGACACAAATAATCAGCTCAGACATAAATATCTATTAAATAATAATAATAATAATAATAATATTATCTATTAAAATGTTTCTTTTTTTGCACTCCAGAGCTTGCGCATGCAGGAGATGGTATCCATGGGGATTGGAAGCAAGCCTTTCATGGACATCAAACCGAGTGATGCAGCTATCAGTGACAGAGCCATTGACTATATCATGAAGGGGACAGGTGAGCTCTGCACACTTGATGTCTATGTAATGTCTATCTCTCTCTCTCTGCCTCTCTCTCTCTCTCTCTCCCCGTCTCACGGACACACTTTCTATGATTGTCTTCCCAAAGTAAGAAAATGCCTACACACACAAACCTGTATCCCTGGTAGGAGAATGGAAAGTGAACCAGTACAGTAGATAGTAATGTTTCATATCAGCCTCTGAGGCTATTTGACCAACCGGCTTGGAAGGAGGCTATGAAGGTAGTGAATTGTACCAGCAGGTCAGAAAACAGACTTCCCTTTTTAGTGGAGGCACTATAAACCTCTAATCCGCCTGTAAGGAGGCTGGAAAAAATAAGGCACAAAATGTAACCTCTCTTTATAAGTATGTGTGCATTGTTTGAGGGTCTAACTTAAATTAATTGAGCAAGCTAACCAAGAAATGATTGATAACAAATAAGACATTTCCATTCATGCCAAAAAGGTATGTTCAGAATTGCCTTTTCAGTGGTGTTAGGTAGGCTTAGCTTGCTGTCTAATAAGGAATTTGTTTAGAGCTAGTGTGCTAAGCTGGCTAACACAGTTTCCTGGCTTGGGAAATGGCTAGTGACTTGTGATTGGCTGAATGACGAGGGGAGGACAAGCCTGAGTAAATCTGAGTAAATCTAGTAAAAGATAACATTTCAGCATATGTCAGACAACCTTCCCTTTGTCCCTTCCCATTTTCTTTCCCTCTGGGAATATGCAGGCATGCTCATGAGTCATCTACATCATGAGCTCATCTACCTTTTTCATTTCACTGCACACCCCGTGTGTGACGAATAAACTTCTTCTTGAATACCTTCATATTCATTTAGTTGAAATCTACTTTGATGAAAGTAAGATGTTGTCTGGGCTTGTCTCTGTTGCAGGTGTTTTAGTTCAAATAATATTTTGATGTTTTTTTAAGTCAACACACCAGATGTAATCAGAGCCATGATGATTTTTGAAGTGGCATTCCAACCACAGTAAGCTAATTACAAATTATATTTCCTCTCTTTCATGAGGAACCAGGGATCCTCTGAAAAAAATGATTCATGCTGCAACGACTGCTTTAACAACTACAGGAAGTTTCAGAGATCTCTTTCTTTTTCCCCTCACATGATATGAACTCTAATGCTCATTATATTATAACTCTCCTGATTTCTCCTCCTCCACTGACAGAGTCTAGGACCAGGGCATCCATCGCTGTGTCCTCTTTTGACCACTCCACCTCGTTCAAGAGGCCCCACTCCACCATCTCCAACAGCAGCACCTCCTCCTCCAGTAGCCAGTCATCCTCCTCCCTGCTGGGCTCGCTCAATCTCCACCTGTACTCCTCACCCTCCCACTCACACTCCTACCCGATGGGCAGCATCCCCTCCTTTGGCCAGTGGCCCTACGATTGCATAGAGGAAGATGAGCTGGAGCAGGACACGGGGAGCCAGCCTTCTATGAGTGAGCGACTTTCTTCCTGCTGTAGAGCACCTAAAGTCCCTCGACCAGCGTAGATACAGTTTAGGCTCTTTTCATGTGCTATATATGCCATTTGTCAACGTTTTCTTTGTCAACACATTCTTACTGTGCATTCACCCTGCGAGCAGCTTGGTTTCTATGTAGTGGTCCACAGAGTTTTGAACAGTCAAATCCTGTAGTTTTTGCTGCGTTGTTATCGCCTTTCATACCATTACATCATTTTATTGTGGTAACATAACTAGTGTGCAAGCACTAATTAGGTAGCATTTAATTGAAAATAAACAGAAAACACTCAGAGCTTATTAGTTGGTAACGATGCAACCTTTCTCCACCATCACCATCGTCTCAAAAACAATGTTTTTCAAATTAAACTTGGAAGCTTTGAATGGCTGTAATCAACTTCACCCTTGGCACAATCATGAGATGAAATCACATCAATAGAGTAACAAGGAAGGGAGAAATCTGATTGGCTGTTGACTGCAAAAACCCTGGTCATTCTGGTGGACATCATTCTGGTGAATGCAATGTCAGCATGATACAGCAACTGTTAACATGTTGTATCCTGTTCTGTGTTGTGTGACAGTCACTGAGAGCTCAGAGACATCCTCCCAGTGTACCTCCAGTGAAAGTGTAACAGGGCTGAGTACCCTCACCATACCCGGGCACCCCAGCATCGTCATAGACTCCTACAACAACGACCCCTCTTCCTTCCTGTGCTCCTCCACACCTCCCTCCTCCATGGACTCCCCTTCGATGTTCCAGAAGGACCAGGACCTCCAACCCCAGGGCACCAAGTTTATCACAGCAGTGAGTGTTGGATTATGAATTGGATTAAAAGTACTGAAAACATGATGATTCACTGTTCAAGGGGGTTGTAGAACACTCTCATGAAAGTGGCTTTCAGATTAAGTACCATATAAGCTTTCAAATAAGTGTGAATGTTTTCAAATCTTATCTTAACAGTAGTTTGGGGTTTGGTTTTTTTTTTGTGTGAAGGTTTCAAACGGATTAGTTGTAAGAGGCCTTATAAGACAATGCTAGTTCTCATTCACACATTGATCTAACCAATCCCAACCCATTCACCATCCTCTCCAACAGTGATGCTGCTTCGGTGGAGTGGAGAACAACATGGCAGCTTCATTTTCACTCACCACCATTTTGCTGTTTTGTTTTTGCCAGAGCAAGACCTCTCATATAGCAGTAGGCCTCTCCACAGTGGTCTGACTCAGAGCTGAGGGGTTTTAGCTCAGTAAGTAATTGGTCTCGCCAGAGTGGACATCTATGTTGTCCCCCTCACAGCCTCATTAACAACTGGGAGGAACTATGCGTGGCCTGACTACTAATCTGTGTGAAAATGTGCTTTGGGCTGGCGGCTCTGTGTGCCTGTGCTGTGCTGCATGGCAGTGTCCTGATGGGGTTAAAGGGCTCTCCCTCTGATAGGTGTTTTGTCTGATGTTTGTTGTGTCATGCCTGTGAGTGTTCTCCCTCACCTTTCCCCCTGGGTGTTCTCCCCCCATGCTCCTCTGTGTGTCCCTTGACATGAGGGTGATATATGTGTTGCAATTGCCACATATTCTTAATAGGTCTGTGTGTGAGTGAACCCATGCATGGTATGTTAAAACCTTGTCTTTTGGCTGTGGAATGCATGTAGGTTCAAGAGAAACAGAAAGTTATATGGGGTTTTTTTTGGGGGGGAGGGTGGGGGGGTGGAGATGCCATGTTTGGCCTATATTCTAATAAAATATTGAACTTGTTATCGATTTTTTTCTCTAATGTTCAAGTTCAAGCTCAACATTTTATTAGTGGAGATGAAGTACAGAAACATGCAGAGACATGAAATATAACAATACAGTAGAGCAGTTGATTGACTGACTGGGGGACACATGAGAGTCTATTTATAGTCGCAGTTGAGTAATGTTATGGCATGTGGGATGAATGAGAACTTCAGCATTCCCATTTGTTCTAGTAGCCAGACGGCAGCCACACACTTCAATTTGATTGACCATTAAAAAACTGCCTGATTTATTGCACATTTAGTAAATACCTTTAGTAAATATATGTCTAACTTTTAACCATCTGGACTTCATGGAAGAATGTGGCACTGCCAGATACAAAAGTGGCTGTTAAAAATGTTGCATTTTGGCTATTACAGATGCCAGCCTTTTAGGGCCCTGTATATGAAAGGCTGGGAAGTCCAATTCAGATATTGACCACAGAGATTAGAGAAACATATTCAATCATATCTCAACCATGGGAAAGTAGATGCTTGTTCCACTGTGTATTTGAAGTTGTTTTGCCAAGTTTTAGGCAAGATGGTCTTAAAAATGTCCTTCACAAATCCTTGAAAAATGTTCTCCAACCAAAAGCAAGCTGTGCAGAAATACATGAAATGTGTCAGTGTTTTAGCTAATCTTGCAAAAATCACTTACATAATACCCCAGAAATCTGGTGTGGCTCTGATACTTCTAACTTCCTCTGTAACACAGTAATACATGGTCAGAGCTACGCTTTGCTCGTCTCCTTGATCTTAAATGTCCTTGAATAAATGCAGTGTGTTGTGTAACAGGTTGTACACTCTAAGGGATCTAAACATACACGTTAGTTGTGCTACATTCTCAATAATGCATACTGACTAAAGTGAAAACTGGACAGCATATTGTTGAGAAAGCCCTTTTCCTAAAAGCCCTTTTGATTTCTTTCTCTCTAGCTCTGAAGCCCTCAAGCCAAACACTTCTTGATGCCACAGCAGTAATTTAATTCAGGACATCAGCTGAGGATGAGAGGACGTGAAGAGGAGAGTTGGCGGAAGTGGACTCGGCTTTGGAGCACAAAGACTCTCATGGCTGAGGCTCACAGCCCCTGTAATTATCATGAGGCATTTTATTATGATAATGTAAGTGGAAATGGACCCGTGGTATTAAACAGTGTCATAATGGTACGTCAATGGTCTGTACATTTGTTTTAATGAACTAGGTATGAATCAATGTTTATATTGTAGATGAGCTTTTTATTATGTATTTTACAACAAAACAAACAATTGGAAAGAACACAGCAGTCAGATATTCTGTGGATAAAACACCATCAATATTGTACTGTCTTTTTCTTTTCTTGTTGCCAGTCCTGTGTGGATGGCAAGTCTGTACAGAGTATTAAAATGTTTAAAACATTTTGTTGTATTCATTTCTTTGCGACAGTTACATTTTAATATGAAATCGAGGAATATTTTCTCCTAATGGCTAATGTTACAGTAGGTTTAAAAAAAAACAACTGTACATTGGTTGCAAGCAAGCAAGCAAGACCATAGCATGGAAATCCTCTACAGTACAATAAAGCCTAATATATGTGAAACCACCTGCGTGCAGCTGAAAACAAGCTGCAGATCATTTCCACTGATACCGAAGCACAAGCGCTAACCCACAAGCAGAGAGCCCCCATTGCTCTATCACACCTAGATAGAGCAATACCATGAGAACCATTACCGTTACACAAAGGATGTTGAGTAGGAAATAGTAATGAAGAATAGTTTCTCCTGCACACCAGAGAAGCTGACATTTGGTAACCACAATTGAGGTGTTTTCAGTCCGAGTAACATCAGACACAGACCACAACGCAGGCTATTCAGGAGGAGCTATAACTCTAATATACACAGTTGAGACAGTGACACAGTGACTTTATTTTAATTCATTTTAGTACTGATGTATTGTCTCTTGGTTCTGTCCTCCAGTAAATATTAACGGTCAGTTTCTGGTGGGGTCCAAAACTCTGAGTCCACTACCAAGATCCCTTTGTTTTCAGCATTTATCAAAAACTAATACTATGTATTTACTCAGTTAATACTTCTTATTCAAGAATACATCATTTAGAACTGATATAAATCAGATGAGAAATTCTCTTATGAAATTGAAATATATCTGAATATCTTGTTCGCACACCATTTGGTAAGGTTTGGTAACGTTACACCGGATACTTCATTCACAGATGAACATGTATGCTCCTAATACACAGTGTGAATCGTTTTGATCTTTTAACAACTAATACCAGATATTGACTAAATGAATATGGTCCTCTATGTGTTATTGTCGCTACTGCTAGTGCTTTAATTTTGACTTCCATTAAAAAATATTTCTAATTATTAATTCAATTATTTTTAAAATTATGTGATTGTGTTTGAGAAATATCATTTGATTAAAATGTGCATTAGTCTTTGATAAATGATGAAACAAAAGAGTTCCTGGTAGTGGACTCAGTCATTTCAACAGGGACGGGTCAATGTGAGAGGGTATATTTCTTTTCACGGAACCAGATGCAGAGGATTACAGAGAGCAGCACCTCGAGCGCCAGCACAACCAGTTCCAGCAACTCAATCTGTCAGAAATATACAGAGAATTTATTTACACCAGACCACATCTGATCTAACCGTCAGTGTTTTTAACAGGACAAAACATTAGTTTAATGTTAGCACTTCTGAACTACTAGTATTCATGTTTACTCAGCATGGCCTTTATTGATCCTTACCTTGAAATGATCATTTTCTAGCTTCATGTGAGTCAAGTCAATGGTTATCAAAACCACTTCGACTGCTGCTACAGCAATACAGCCTAAGTTAACCAAGAAGCAGATCTGGAACGGAAATTAAACAGCATTGATTTGTGCTGACCTTTATAATTTTCTTCACCAACTGTAACATTGCATTATACTTACAGGTAGTAATCTTGGATATTTGAACAACAGGTTGGTTATTAGTCCAGCAATAATGAACTGAGGAGGAAGAGGAGAATGCATGCTTAGATTTGGTTGTGCACACCGACATCACGGAGAAACATAATACCATGTGTTGTAATAATATTGATATTCTATTGACTCTCTCTATTGACAAGACCTTGTTGTTTTACCTGCTACATCTATTGATTGATTGATTGATTGCAAAACTTACAAGTGACCCAGTCAGATGTGAGATTCTGAACAATGCGAAGAGGGATTCAGTCATTCCCAGGGTTACAGCGAACAGAACTCCCACTCCAACACTGAGGAGACCGCTCACCATCTGCAGAGACTGACAGAGAAAAACTAAGAAATGACTGATGTACTCATCTGCCAGTGAAAGGAATGTAGATGATATGAATTATGAAATGAAACTGTACAATCCTCCTGGTCCATATACTCACGTCAATAAAGAAACTGCTAATACTGCTAATAACATATCATATACTGTATGTTATTTGCAATATCGGCTTTTTTTCCATGTTTACTTTAACATCCCAAAATATTGTAGGATAAAATGTGAATCTGTTTTTTTATTCATTCATTCATTCATTCATTAATATTTCCAACATTATTCATATAAAGATGATTTTCTTATTGGTTACATAAAATCCAGTTTCTCTTACAAATATGGATTCAGTAAGGATGTGGGGACAATATCGACTGGACCAAACTCATTGCCCTCTAAATCATCATTTCTGATAATGAATGATTATTACCCCTAATAATCAGGTGTGTGGCGTATTGAAGAAAACAACCTTGGTATGATTCCTGCTTTCCATGATTGATAGACATCTAATGTATATACTTGCCACAAATTATAACCTGTGAGGCTTCTGCAGTTTTGTGTCCTGGGCTATTTTTAATTATTTTATTTCTGCCACTGGTATGCACTAACTTGGATATTTTTTGTATTTTTTACATAACCTGCATTTTCCTTATATTCTTGATTTCCTGAAGCTTGTGTATTGTATAGTGCTGTGTGCTTCTTTCTTGCTAATTTGTCTTCTTATCTTATCTTTTGCTGATTGTAGCAACACTCTTACCCCCAACACAGCAGGTTGCTTCATTAGCAGATCATGCAGCGGTCCTTTGACAGCGGGCATGAGCTGTGAAGCCTGGTAATTCACTATCAGAGGCTCCTTGATGTTCTCATACGCCAGCTCCTCCTCAGCTCCCTCGATGTCCATGGCAATATCAGCACATGCCATGGTGATCTTCTGAACTAGAGGGATGGCAGTTTTCCTTATGTTGTTTAATGATTAACTTAAACACAAAAAAATACAGGTACAGCAGTGTAATTGGCCACAAAATCATGTAAGATTAAGTTTAAATTTAAAATTCAGATTAAGGTTAGCTTTATTGATTCCCAATGGGGCGTTGGGTCATTGGATCAGAAATGAATAGGACAGAGATAAGAAGCTTAAAAATACAGTGTCTCCATAAAGGGTGCTTATTGGCCAGAAAGATTTGTTGCTATGTTGACTCATAAGAAATGTAAAGGTTTACAAGTGTTTTCAGTTTAAGGATTTATAAATTTACAGTCCAGTGCAAGAGCATACTGGGTGTGGAAATGTCCATTATTGGCTTTTCATAATAATCATATTTACAGAACAGATGTACATCAGCTTAGTCTTCATCAAGCATGTTGGATAATTACTAATGATATTTGACTGTAACATACTAATTTATTCTCTTTTCATAGTTGCACAGTGTTCAATCATGATCAATACGACAAATAAAAGCAGAATAATTATTAGCAAGTGAGGAAAACAAGGGAAAATTGTTAGACACTGACAAGTGAAATGTAGCTTTTATTTATCTAAATTATATTACAGTGTGTCAATGTATGGTCAACAATCTGTCACCACCTTGAAAATGCATAGATCCACATATTGTACATGCAAATGCACACACACACTAATACAGTAATACAAAAACAAGAATATACATTTCCTCTATTGTTTGCACTTTAAGACACTCAGCAAAATCAAGCGCTGCAAATCCATTTATCAAAGCAATTCAATAAATTCTTATATTGTGATTCTTACCACGTTTGTCTTGATCAATGTCTATTTCACCTACCTTTGTAGCCGTGTCAAACAGCTGCCCCTCTCTTCAGGTATCAGTTCCTCTTTGCTGTGATTAGATTCAAAGTTGAGGTCCTCCCTCACCCTTACTTCTTCACCCTATGATTCCACTATATCACAGTTTGAAGTTAGAATATGCAATACGTTTGGGACATGCTTTATTACCAGAAATTATATGTACGGTATTTCTGATTTGTTGAAAACACATTTTGTTGATTAGTGAATAAGCATAAAAAATAACCGTATTAATTTTATTTCATTGTTTTTAAGAAGACAAGATGTGTTGCTTGCTTACTGGAACATAAATACACATGTCACTCATTATTGAGACCTGCGACAAAAATGTCAAAGAAAGAAAGAAACAAAGAAAAGGGCTGCTGTTGGTGAAAATTAATACAATTTTAATGTGCAAACTCATCAGAGGTGATCATCTGAAGGCCCTTTGCACACATCCATTCTTCATTTTATAATATTTATATTGTTTGTAAATTATGTGATTATATGTTTACCTAGTACCTGTACAACCACTTGTCCCCACTTGTCCTCAGACAAGAGATCCCCATTTCGAAAAGGTGAAAACGTTCTTTAAAATGTATATATAAGTATCAACTGCAAGTGGAGCATCAACGCCATACCAAGACCCAAATACATTGAATTCGAAATATTTATTATTATAATGTGGAGTTTTTGTCAGCACCATCAGATATTTTTAAAAAAGCAATAAGGTCAGGAAACCACATGGCCAGCTATAACTGGACTCCTCCACTTTTCACTTGCACTGAATGCATCAAGGTCACACAGGTTTGCAATTTTTTGATAATGCTGCTGTCACAACAACGATATGTCAACACCATCTCTTTATAATGGAAAAAAATGTTTCAAATTCTGCAGTAAATGTATTTATTTAAGCACGGCCCAGAAGCAGCTATATCAACAAAATGGGTCCTGTGTAGAATGCATAGATGACATGTGGTGTTTTGTCAATACCGTCAGACATCAACATGGTCAGGTTTTCTGTTGGTGTTGACAAGTATCTCCAGGGCAGGGAAGTATCCTGGACAGGGTTGACAATCATTCACACCTATGGGCAATTTAGTTTCTCATGCATCTTTGGACTGTGGGAGAAAAGCAGACCAAGAACAATCATTTATAATCATGGTAAATAATAATATGTCTTGTCATGTTTCATTGACATCTGTACTTCAACATAATTATTCTCACTATTTTGTCCACATATCCATAACAGATACACCTATTATTTCCTTATTTTGACATTTGGTGTACACCTATAACATACAGGTAAAAATGTACTTTTACTCTAGGCTTGTACACGCTGTTTACTTTGTAAATATATCCATGACTCTTTGACCCAAAGAGATACATGATGGGAGCTCGCCAGGCTAATAAGCTCCCAGATATTACCTTTTAAATCAGACTTTTTATTCATTTTAAATACTGTGCAATTACAACGTATATGCTGTCATGCTAAAACCTCATTAACTCCAGTTTGGTGATTTTCAAGTATTTATTTAAATTGTCGTGGATTTGGATTGAACAGGAGTTGACTGAATGGTTTAAATAATGAAATGACTTGTTGTAACAGCCCTTCATCACCTCTGACAGATGGACCTTTAGTTGATTTTAAATAAATGATGTTGGAAATAATTAGTGTATAATAAATTAACAAAAGTCAACATTCAACATTTAATTGCACACAGTGTTTTCACTGTGTCTAACGATGTTGACACAAAGTAATGACATGAAACACAAACTCTGTGAAATAAAAGGTTGCACCGAAACATTGCTTGGTAGCTGAGAACTTGTTCTGTAAACATATCTGATTAGATTTCTTAACATGTTACATTTTATTTTTTCAAAATGAAAATCTGTTTTTGTCCCATTTCTCAAGGTCCAGTGACCTAGTTCAAGTTCAAGAAGTTTATTTGTCACATACACACACGGGGTGTGCAGTGAAATGTATAAAGTGGCAATGCTCAACAGAAATGTGCAAAGAACAAATAACAGGTTCACACTATTTACAATAAAAAACCAACACAATATTTACATTACCTATGGCATTGCATAGGTAATAGTTAAGTATAGTAAGTCATTTTCCAATAAGAATTTCAGCTACTGTGTAGTTTGGAAACCACAATGTTTTGAGAGAGCAGTTAGGTGTATTAAGTACGCTATCCTCCAGTACTTCAAATCATTTTAGTTTTTTTTATTAAGTTGAATAAATAAACTTTGATAAACTGCTACAGTTTGCACTCCACTGTCTTACCAGCCCCCACACATACTCTGTGTGTGTGTGCATGTGTGTGTGTGTGTGTGTATGTGGGAGAGAGAGAGAGCGAGAGGGAGAGAGAGAGAGTATTGGCATGCTACATCATTTCCTTAGCAAACTTATTTCAAAGTCATTTCACAAAGCAGAGACTTTGAGGTCTGACTCCCTCTTCCAGTTTAGAGAAGAAAACCAGGTGGGTATCACTAAAAATCTACAAAATAGATTACCAGTGATTTGATATGCTTTCATCTCACATTCTCTGCTTATGTGCTTGTTCCCAGGTGAATGAAAACGACATTTCACTGCGATGACTCCATGGTCATCACCATACCCATTGGGAGTCTCAAGGACACCCAAGAAGGTCGGCTGATGCCAGATAAATTCCACTGTGTGTTCAGAGATGTCTACAAGGTCTTTGTTGTTAAAGGAAAACCCAAACCTCTTGGGGTAAGTTCAAATAGGTTTTATAAATACAGGCATGGTCAATTATTATCACCAGCAATTATCACATGAGCACAGAGGCACTGATATTGTCCTGGATAGATCTATGATTTATGATTTATACAAAAAAAAATGCAACATATTTTCTGTTTATTTATTTTGATTTTTTTAAAGGCAGCCCAAGCCATCGCTGGTATCTTTGTTCTCTGCCTTGGTATGCTTGGCCAGAGAAGTCACATGTCTTGGCTCTACACTCTGCCCAGTGTTCTGGTAAAGACAAATTAAAAGCTGAAAAATGTATAATTCACTGTTCTAAATAAAGTACTGATCTAGATGCTTCTATTAGAGATATAAATGATTAATGAAATACTAAATGTCAATTAGTTCTCTTTACATCATATTTCTAATGCTGTATAATGTTATCCTGTAATGTGGATGATGATTATTATATTTCTGTGTAAAATAATAACTTGAAGAGATATTTTACAAATATCTTAGTTTGTGGTGTCTGGTCTGCTGTCCTGTGCTGCGGGCCATTTTCCCAACATGCGTTTGGTAAGTAAACTTTTTCCCAAATGAAGTATGTACACAGTATTTTGTCAGTTAACTAATACAATATGGTACAAGACATGAAAGTATCATTATCGTGGTCTTCTTGGACCAGGGCCCAGTTTTTTTTTATTTTACAGGATTTCAATAATTGGATTGGATTAAATCTGAAAATGAGGGTTTTGAAAACTGATGAAAAACGTTATATTTGTATTGCCGAGTCATCACAGGTAATTGTCTTTTCCACAGACCAAGCAAACTGATGAAAAACGTTATATTTGTATTGCCGAGTCATCACAGGTAATTGTCTTTTCCACAGACCAAGCTGTCATTCTCTCTGAACATCATCAGCTTCTTCTGGTCAGTTGTGGCTGTTTCTCTCTGCACTCTCCATCTTCATCTTTTGTCAGAAGATAACTCATCCAGTGTCAAGGTAAGGACTCGTTGGGTGACCCCTGTAGCTCTCTGAAATACAAAACAATGGCAAATATATATTCAGTTTAATTTGTTTCTGAACTTCTTTTATTAGGTGTTTGATGGAATCAAGGGAATGATTGCAGCTTTCCTACTTGTGGAAATGATGATATCCTCGGTCTTGATCTACTGGTTGAGCAAAGCAATATGCAGACAACATTTCAACACTCTGGTATGTCACCACATTTATCATACACAGCAGCATAAAGAGGAACATACTGTTACATAACTAATTGTACTCATTCTTTTTCTGCAGCCCATTATAATGCTGAAACAGGAGATCAGAAGTTAAAGGCTTGATGGAGCTTAACAAACCAGTGACCTGCTATTTTCCCAGCTATTTTATGTATTTGTGTGACTTTTAATGTGATGATAGTAATGATAGTATAAAAACATGCACAATGCCATACAGCCTTCGTCATACAACCTACAAAGAATATGTCCATATGTTGTAATTCCAGAAATAGTTGGAAATATGCAAAGAAAGAAAAAAAGACTCACATTGCATGTGAAAATAAAGAGCTTCTTCTTGCTAATAAATTCATTAAGAATGTTGTATGTAAAATCTCCAAAATAAAGGCACAAATTCTTTCTTATATTGCACCATTTCATCCTTCTATAATAACATTATGCCTATTCACATTAAATCCAATGCACAACAGAACATATTCAATTTATTTAATTGTCAGGTAGGTTGTCTTCCTGACCTACAACAAAACACCCGTCAGTTTTATCAGACGATGCCACATTACAGTGTTAAAAGTAATTGCTTTCAGACCAGCAACATAGACTATGCATATCATCATCAATATACTGCAATGTGTTTGATATCAGTAGGAAGTATGACTGTTATACATTTTGCTAATTACTGCAGACTTTCGCCAAGAATTACGCATCTTATAGAGAAAATTAAAAACTTGTGATGAAAATTAGTTTAATCTCACTGCTTCATTTACTAGACGTTCTCATGAGGAGAGAATATGAAAGAATAACTGGTCTGAATAACTGTTATCGCCCCACATACAGTAGAAAAGACAATACAAATCTCTTTAGAAGGGGGTCTGTGGTGTGAAATGTCTTTTGACATGAACAAAAGCATGAGGCATACGTCGGCCTTTGGGAAGCCCTGCAGTCGGTGTGGCTCACAGGAGGGAGGTAAACAAGCACCAAGCCATATATGTTTCTGGAGGATGTACTCCTCCAAGGTCAAAATCCACATGACTGATACATGTTGTAACCTCTATGTGTACCTACATTTCCGGGGGACGAGGTAGGTTAATATTTAATAGTAGGAAATAACGATTGTAACTATGAGGTAAACTGAGAAGTCAGGTTGTTAAGGTGTCACGGTTTCAAAAGTCCTTGTATTAAGGTCATGCCAGGTAATAATAGTAGCACTGGAAAGGCACATGGCTGCCTGTCCGTCCACTGTGGGACACTCCCTATACACACACACACACACACACACACACACACACACACAAAAACACTAAACACAATTGAAACTGCTTCCCTAAAACCGTCTCTGCTGCTCGCTCTCGTCAACAGTCCACATCTCTGCCGTTTATTCCACTACGTCATTTTATATTCTCGGACGTTGAGTCTGTGTGTTTCTGTCAGTTGCAGTGTCTGTTGCTGGGTCGCTTTCTAATGCTCCTCTGAAGGGGGAGGAGGTGCACTGCGCTGCGTCCAGTTATGGCGTCAGTGTACAGCGGATCCCATACCTTGAGCAAGGATGATGTGAATTACAGAATGCATTTCCGAATGATCAACGAGCAGCAAGTTGAAGATATTACTCTTGACTTTTTCTACAAGCCGCACACGATTACGCTGTTGACATGCACGGTGCTCAGTTTGATGTATTTTGCGTTTACAAGGTAAGTCGGGTCAGCTAAGTTAGCAAGGTTGGTTAGCTTAGCTTAGCGTTTTAGCTAGCAGGAGCGGATGATGCTCTGACAACACAGTTTCCAGCTTAAAAGAACACTGCATGGAGTCAGTGAGCTAACTTGTGACTATATTTAGCTTTTTATAGAGGATCAACGCTAATCAAACGAAGTGTTATTGCGTTATATAACGTTAGTCCAATGATGGACACTCTTCCTGACATTAGCTACAAGAATGTAACTAGCAAGGAAAATAGTCACGCAACCCAAGTGTTTGACAGTACACCCACCACCCTGCTTTACACACCCACCCTTTCCCCAGAGTTGCTGTTCATCTTCAATAATACAACTAAATAAAATATAGCCTAATGCTTGCCAGTTGTTGCTTTGCACTTAATGTGAGGCAAACCCATACAGTTGTGTAAGGGAGATGGAGGAATATAAACTGGACTGTTTTTGTTTTTTTACATGTACCACAAATGCATTGATGACATCTAATGTTTATTGGAAACATCCCTATTACTGTATCTGCAGGGATGATGGAAATCGTGACGGTAACCTCTGGGTGGGGTTCATCTTGGTCACCTCCTTTTTCCTTGTCATCAGTGTCCTGGCGTTTCCCAATGGTAAGCAAAAAAGGCAAACAGGCATTTCTTACGTCTTAGTCTTCTGTAATGACAGTATTTAGGGTTAGAGAGATAATCTTCATCCACGGTGATACAAAGAAAGGCGGATTTATCTGTTGACTGGTATAGTGAGTAGCCTGTGTCTATTCTGTCACTCCTTGTGGACTACATGTCTGATTAGTTCTCATCACGTGCCTCACTCTAGGTCCATTCACCAGACCGCATCCAGCAATATGGCGTATGGTATTTGGTGAGTATAGCTAAAAGCCTTCTTGAGTTAAACCTATTTTTGTTTTAACCTTACCCTGTCATGCCCTTTCCCTCCACTATTAAGGTTTGAGTGTCCTCTACTTCCTGTTCCTGGTTTTCATCATCTTCCTGAACTGGGAGCAGGTAAAGCACCTAATGTATTGGTTGGACCCAAACCTGCGCTATGCCATGCGTGAGGCGGACGTAATGGTGAGTGACATACAACAGCTTATTCAGGAAATTATTTTCATAGTAATTTACATGCACCAGTTACTTTTCACCATCAGTGGATTAACAATTGCTTTGATTTTAAACTACCTGTGCTGCTCTCTGCAGGAGTATGCAGTGAACTGTCATGTGATCACCTGGGAGAGAATCCTGAGCCACTTTGACATTTTTGCATTCAGCCACTTCTGGGGCTGGGGCATGAAGGCCCTGCTCATTCGCAGCTATGGTCTCTGCTGGACTATCAGTATTACCTGGGAGCTCACTGAGGTACACTTCAGATGAAGGTTGTTGTCACACATTTCCTGCTGCATCATATGGCCTCTCTCTCTCTCTCTCTCTGCCTGCCTGTCTCTCTCTCTCTCTCTCTCTCTCTCTCTCTCTCTCTCTGCTTGCCTGTCCCCATATCTCTCTTGCTCTCTCTCTCTCACTTTTTCTTTGATTATAATGGAGAAACTGGTTGGAGTGAAACAGGTTTGAGCAAACAATGAATGCAAGTGTATTTTAAATATATGTTAAATAAGTGTTCACTGTTAATATCCACTCTGCACTCTAATTATATGTTTTCCAGGTGATCTTGTATGGTACAGAGTCTCATAGCCTCTTCATCCCCTCTTCCCTTCTACCATAGCTATTCTTCATGCATCTGCTGCCTAACTTTGCTGAGTGCTGGTGGGACCAGGTGATCCTGGACATCCTGCTGTGTAACGGAGGGGGAATATGGCTTGGCATGACTGTCTGCCGTTTTTTGGAGATGAGAACCTACCACTGGGCCAGTATTAAGTATGTCCTTGATATTAAATTGTTAAGTACTTCTGATGTTTCAACATGTTATCTTGCAATGTCTTTTACCTGGCATTGCATCTGTGTGTGCGAAACAGTGCCAAAGGAAAAATCAAGCTTTTGTCAATCGCTTTTTTCAGTCATTATAGTGCATTATTAAGGCTGGGTAGTTCACATTCACAATCTGATGCGTATATATATTTCATGAGTCAAGCCCGGCAATTTTTTAGCATCAAAATGCAATTAGTGCCTTTTTCATATTAACAGCAAGAGGCATGCAAGCACTACTTCTAGATCAAAGAATTACTCAAAAAATACCCAATTAAGGTATTTTCCTGGCATCCTGAAAATGTCCCAGTGAGGATTTGAAATAACCTGAAACACTTATTTTTTTAAGATCCCTGGGAAGCCAGGACCCCATTAGCTTTGCGCCCAACCCATGACTGGTATATAATCTCTCAAACCATCAGTAACACACTATTCCTCTTCAGAAGTCTCCTCCAGTCAACAAGGTTTTACTGATCACATGTGTGCATGCCTAAATGCTTTTTGCTGTTGCTGTTTTGAAATGTGATCCAAGGTGTTGATCAGCGAGTCGGTGGAGTAGACTTGAATGATTAATGTGATGGTATTATTTTCATCCGTCTTTCTCTATTGTACTTATTGTAAATCTGTCTGCGAGTCTTTGTAACCTCTCTCCCCGCTTTTCCGTCCAGGGACATCCACACCACCACGGGGAAGATCAAACGAGCAGCGCTGCAGTTCACCCCAGCCAGCTGGACCTATGTACGCTGGTTAGACCCCAAGTCTTCCCTGCAGCGAGTGACGGGAGTCTATCTGTTCATGATAATCTGGCAGGTGGGTTAAATCCTCTGTTGACGTCTCACAGTGACTAAATGCTGACTAGTCAGGGATGATCCGGTGTGTGTTGCATCGTAAGTCCTAGCTAATCTGATTGACTCCTCTGCTGTTGAAATGTAAAACCTGTCTCAGATGGATCCATGTGTCATACTGCATGAGTGTCCTGCTGTCTCCACATTAACAGCTAATCCCATAAGAGTGAAAGACAAGCTGGGTGACTTAGGAGCAATTTATGGCAAGGAGGAAACCATGGATGGAGAACTTGAGTAAGCTCCAGTGCTTTCCACTGGAGAGTCTACTGAGGCTGCCAAAACTCCAGTCACTGGCTGCCATGGCGATGAAAGCGGCTGCTTCTCTCGCTTTTGTGTGGTGATGGAATACAATCATCCTCTCCCCTCCCTCACTCAGGCAGTTCCCAACACTCTGGAGGCTTTAAATAGTAATTACCAGTCTTTGTGAATAAGTTGGAGAGATGGGGGAAGGCACAGCCTGCTCGGAGTAGCCACAGTTTAGCTGATCTCCACTGGGTCCATCCACACAGGCTGCGGACCAAATGAGGGAATTACAAGGCAGCAGGGCCTCCCTCTCTCATTATGTGCCTGTGTGGATGAGAGGAACTTGGACACAGTGCCGGTATTTAATCTAAACCCCCTGACCCTGAAAATGCACTGCTATTACTGTTGGGAATGTGTGTTAATCAAGCAGACTCAAGCGTGGCGTGAGTCCAGCATTGTTAAAGGAATCTTTGTATGTGTGCCCCATCCTCCAATGGCTGCGATAAAAGTTACATGTTGGTAATATCAACAGTTTATGAAGCTTAAACCCTTGGTGTCATTTATATACCCACATAAAACTTCTTCAACTCCATACTTCAGCTCTTTTACTTGGTGCCCAGCAGCAATGAAGAGTAAATGTGATGTACCTATTACCCACACACTAATGTTTATTCTCTTCTGCCTGTCTCCCTCTTAGCTGACCGAGTTGAACACATTCTTCCTGAAGCACATCTTCGTCTTTCCAGCGTGCCATGCTCTCAGCTGGTGTCGGATTCTGTTCGTCGGTATCATCACAGCTCCAACAGTGAGGTAGGAACCTCACCTGTTTCTCTCTGTTTCTCTTAAACCTATTTGCTGCTGTGGGAAATGAGGGAATGAATACATATACTTACACACAAGTCTTTCTTTTGAAAAGTTTTGAAAAATGCAAGTGAATGTGTGATAATTGTAGGAAACATTTGCTAACATTTGCATTGCATTTCTTTTTTGCTTTAGGCAATACTATGCATACCTTACAGATACCCAGTGCAAGAGAGTTGGGACTCAGTGCTGGGTGTTTGGGTAAGTGAAACCTAAATGAAATGTTTGAAGTTATCCTTTCAAAGGTCCTTACAGTTGAACAACGCCTTATATTTGTATCTAACCTCCAGTATGGAGGTGTGTGTGTGAGAGAGGCAGAGCAGATCAGGGCAGATAAAAGCTGTGCTGTTGTGGATGTTAACTGATCTGCTAAGTGGGGTGAGAAGCAGTAATCCTCCCTCCAGGCCCAAACTGCATGACGGCTTTTACCTACAAACGTTCTTGATAAGTGTATGTGTTGACTGGTTTTCTTTCTCTTGGTCTTTCATACCCTGTTAAACCACTATTGTATCATTTCAAAAATATGCCGGCAATAATATAAGAATTAGTTTCCTCATAGCTGCAAAGCGTACTTTTTGCAAGTAGTTTTTCATCCTGCAGCAATATGTTTTTCAGATGATGCACCAGGCAATTATTACGTATACATCTGCTTGTGTCACTGAACCTCACACATTCCCTCTGTCACTCACGCCTTGGTGGTAGGTGGGTCATGGAGCAGAATACGCAGAAGAGTTGTGAGTTGTGTGGTATTTTTTTTTTTTCTTCCAATCACAGGGCAATCGCATTCCTGGAGGCCTTGGCGTGTATTAAGTTTGGACAGGACTTGTTCTCGAAAACGCAGATCCTCTATGTGTTCCTCTGGCTGCTGTGTGTGGTAAGACCAGGATCTGAGTACTGCTGTCTTTCTGTACTAAGTACTATGTCTTTAGCAGTTAGAAGTAGTAGTACACCCTGAAATCCTACCACTTAACATTTAACTTTTGACTATTTTAATGATTCTGGCCACTAACTCCACTGTGTCCCACTCTATACTCATATTATACTGCAACACATTATTCTTGTTGCTTATCAAGCCTCTATTAATCATTAACTTGCTTCTGTTACATCTGATCTATTCTTAGGCCTTCATTACATTCGTGTGCCTGTATGGCATGGTGTGGTATGCTGAAAATTATGGTCCAAGATTAAAGGTATGTGTATCACTTCAGATTTACTGTGTCCCCTTTGGCCTTATGAAGTCCCTATACTTCTCTACAGCATTAACAAACAGACATTGCCTTCAAATTGACATTAGCAGTTCCTTCAGTATTTACACTCAAGACCCTTGTCAGAGGTGTATTTTATCTGCATTATCAGGAGTATCTATGAAGCCCATGTTGCGTATATGGTGTGTTTACCGAAAACGTCAAGGTAACGCTGGCTTACACACCTGGACAAGTGTTGAAACAACGAGTCAACCGACTTTACCGTTGAGGAGCCTGTTGGCTGCTCAGTGAATATTAACTTACAGGCCTTTTCCCTTCGAAGATCCCTATCGTTCAAGTTACCGTGTCCAGTTAATGGAATGTGTGTCATGCGTCTCGACCTCTTCTCCTCTCACAGAGCCTCTCCGAATGCGAGGACAGTAATTACACAGAATTCGATGATCATGTGTCGGAAGAACCTAAAGGTACAGTTGTTGTTTTCTGTAAATCATCAACGGTGTAAATAGGTCCATACAAGTATACATTCCTCTTTGCCATTGCCCCATTTGTGGGTTTAATTACATTGAAAACCGTTATCCTATAAATGGCTGACCTCTAGTGGCTGCATCTACTTTTTACCCATAGATGTAGAAAACATACTGTGGATGTTGTAAAACTTCACGTCTCATTTCAAAGTGTTTAATCCTTGTGTTTCCAGGAGAGATGGAGGTGGACAGTGACGGTCCTGCAGTCAGACGGAGAGGAAAGGGCTCAGGAAAGACCAAATCCCTCAATGGCCTGGACAGCCAGTAGGAATTGGAGCCAGAGGCTGGTGTGCCTCTCCTGAACTCACACCAAGGGAGCCAGGGGAGAAGGATGAGGTTGAAAGGGGTAAAGATGTGATCACTTCCTAGTGCATTTCAACTCTAGAGAAACCCTCAAGTACAGTAGAGGGAGTGGAGGCAGAGGAGAGACTAGCTGGATGTACAAGTCCATGCAGTGTTATTAGGAGTACAGAGAGGCTTGGACTACAGAGATGCACATTTATTTGTGTGATGTAGTCACAGATATAACTCCTACCCCACTGATCACCGGTGTTTGACTGTGTGTGTGTGTCTGTGTGTGTGTGTGTGTGGCAGAGAGAGAGCACTGTAGGGCAGTGTGAGATGGCAATAGAGTACTGCCCATCCTAAATTTGAACGCATGATCCTTGTAGTTGGTAAACTAATTTACAAATTACATTTATCCTATGATACTATATATCATTGATGGTTAATGTAAATGTTATGGGTCTATACCAGCCTTAGGTCCTGTAATCAGACTACTGTGTGTAATTGGTTTAACATGTTTCAATATTAAAGATACATTATGTAGAATATATCACATACATTGGAGTCTGTATGTTTATAGACAAGAAAGGCTTATATTCTCTGAGTGGGCAAATATCTATTGTCAATATTTTCAATACTTTCAATCATTTATTGTCAATTTACATTTTCACAGATGTTGGTGTTCACATTTTTTATGTTTATAACTTGAACAAAGAGTGGAATGTGAACAGGGATTCAATGCAAACCAGCTTAAGTATGATTCTCTTGAGGTTTGTGTTTGACCTAGATTAAAGTAAAGCACACAGTTGAAGCACTTTCCTAGATGCTCCAATGAGCAGTTACGTTGTTTTCTCCGGAATACTGTACATTTGTAATGTTAAAGTAACTTGTGAAGCATTGTGACCTTGATGGATTTTACTCTCCCTGTACATCTGTGGCTGCTACCATTTTTCTTTTACTCTACTGATAACAGAGGGCAATCTTTCAGATGTCTGCATGTCTTCAGGCTGTACCTGTCTGTGCAGGTGGCTTTTACTAGACATTGTTGTTGCTGCCTACATTGCATTTGCATGGCTGTGTCAAACCAACCCAAGTGTTTTAGTAGGAAAATGTCACAATACTAGTCAAGGATGTTTGTGTCACACTGCACACCAGGAAGCCAGTTTTGATCTTTTTATGTATTTCACTGTCATTGTAACATTTGAATTCACCCCTCGTGCCTGTATGCATGTTCTTTTTATTCCTAACATTTTGCAGTTTGTATTAAGACTGAATTTATGGTTGTGTGTTTTGTTCTTGTGCTCTCAGAGTGCTTTACTGAAGCTTGAAGTTTCTTTTGCCCTGTCAGTACCATCTCAGCAGAAATATGTCCATGATCCTAGACAATCCAGACGCTGGCTTCTGTGGAATGGACCAGGCTCCCATGCTACACTATATAATGGCACACTGTCTGTGGATTTAGATGTCACTTGCCAAAGCAATTCTGTTGATAAAGACTTGTGTTGTTCTTTTTTCCCCACTGTGAATTAATGAAACCTATTAAAATGTTTTACGTTTCCTCTTTAAAACTTTGATGTTATTTTCAATTCAGTTTTTGAATTAGAAGAGCTAGAAGAGCTGCTTTTACTGTCAGTTATCCCACTTTCAACATTAATACTAAATATTATTACACATCAAATCAATTCCTTTTAATATTAATTATTTGTTTTTAAATGCATATTCCTAGCAAACTACTATATTTGTATACTTTACAATAGGAAGTCACCTTGCTGAATCACCTTGCTTGACCTCTAGAGAGCACTCTGCTGCAGCAAAGCAGGACTGGCTGATTCAAGCACTGCCCTTATGTTTCCAAAGGATCAGATTTCACTAAGCCTGCACATCACGGTGCTGAGAGACTGAAATAGCTGCCATTTACCAACAGTATCTGTAACTGTATCTACGACAAGATATATTTTAAGAAACTGGTAGTTGATGTTCCCTTGAACAATTACAACAATTAATATGGTCATATATAAGTATTTTTTGATCAGAAGGTATAGATGAGAAAGTAATGAGTATGGTTTGTATAGCGATGAATCCTATTGAGAATACAATTTGCTACTCTGTTCTATTCTCATTGTTTTATAAAAAGAAGGGCATCTCCTGAAAAGTCTGCATGGTCCAAACATCACAGGTTATTAGTGCTTACTTCTGCAAATTTCCAGAGGAGGGCAGCAAAGTCCCTTAGTGGTGGGAAAACTGTCCAAGTCACATGACTTTCTGGGCCTACAAGACCGTGAGTGTTGTCAAAATGTTGCAGTGCTGTGCTTTCATATCTTTTCGTCCTCCTCTCCATCTCTATTAATCTCCTTCTTTACTGTTGAGCTTCCTGTAGACTGCAGCAGTTGGTTGAACATTCTCAGTAGGTGAAGAGAAGCATCAGGATATTTTAGTCATGGCTGAGACTCCTGCTTCCCTGAGTCCTGAGGGGATTCTAAGAGAGATCCAGATCAACTTGCTGGAGTGCAAAGTCTGCTTCGAGAAGTTCAGTACCCGGCAGAATGAGCGCAGACCACAGAATCTTTCCTGTGGCCATATACTCTGTCTGGAATGTATCACGACTCTGTCCCACCCTCTCCTGAAGAAGCTGGAGTGCCCATTCTGTCGACAGCTGTGCAGTGTTGACAGTACCTCCCACTGCCAGGCCCTCACTGACCTCCAGGAGCTGCTGTTGCTCAGGAGTCCCACCTCTCCTGTTTCTCATAGGGCAAAGGGAGACCCTGGCTGGGGTGGAGGTCTGAGGTCCAGGGCTCTGCAGCTCTGCACAGCTTTTGGTGGTTGGGGGACGCTGATCAACCCTACAGGGATAGCTGTATTTGGCTCATCAGGGACAATAGTGGTGGTGCATGATGGAGACAGGAGAGTGGTGGTCTTCGGTCCTCAGGGTAGGAAGCTGCACAGTTTTGGTCGGAGAGGACGAGCCCATGGGGAAATTTGTTACCCTCTGGATGTGGCAGTGACTCCCAGCGGTCACGTAGTGGTGACTGATGCAGGGGACAACGCGGTGAAGGTTTTCACCTCCAGGGGGAGCCACGTGTTGACGGTCAAGGATTCCTTCCAGCTGCCGTGGGGTGTGGACATAGACAACTGTGGACATATCCTAGTCTCAGACGTCCAGGCTGGCACGCTGTCCCAGGTCATAGTGGACTATGCTCATGGTGTGACCCTGGAGCACCAAACAGCCATTACTGACCTTCAGCATCCCAGGGCAGTGGCTTGCTGTCGGGTGACCGGGAACATAGCAGTGGTGGAGCATCTTGTTGATGACACACATTCACCAGGAAACCAACAACCCACAAGGTTGAGAGTGTTTTCAAAAGACTTCCACCTCCTTTATCAGGCAGACAGTTTCAGCCTGAACTTGGGGTCTGCAGTCTGGTTGCGCATGTCTGCTGTGGCTTTTGACAGAGAAGGAGATGTGATTGTGATTGACTCCAAACAGGGGATGATTTGGAGCTTGGGGAAGCTCCAGAATGGCCCAACCCTAACTCCCCTTGTAAGAGACCACCTGATCCGCCCAGTTGGACTGGTGTCTACAGCTCTGAACAACACACTCTTCATTCTAGACAGTGGAGACCACGCAGTGAAGATGTATTCTGCTAAATCTGATGCTATAGCCATGATATAATATAATGATTAGGTCTAAACAGTAAAAGTGAAGTATGTCAAATGTTACTTATCACATGTTAACGTTTTGTTTTACATAAAATAAAAATAAAAATGTATATTATAAAATAAAGATATATCTGTGATTAAAAAAATAACTGAAATGATGTTATTGTCTAATATTTATTAAAGTTGCAATGGTTAAATAACCTTTAAATATTTATTTTTTATTTATGAAACATAAAGCCTATTTTAACACAATAAATCAATAAGAATGTGTGTGTGTGTGTGTGTCTGAGAGTGAGAGTGATTGTGAGAGAGAGACAGACAAACAGAGAAGGTGACATTGTGCACAAGACTCATTAAAAGTTCCTATCTCATGACCACTATTCCCTCCTTTCCCGACTACCTGAACTTGTTTATTGCCAGTGCACATAACTCAACTTGTCATAGCGCATCAGGTTTCACGTCCACGGGTTTCCCCCCCTAAGCACGGTTCGCATTAAGGCAAATCCATTTTTCCCCCCTTGGCACAGCCGTTCCCAGTCTGCCAGAGGATAGCAGTCGTGCTCCCAGTGGAAGATGGCGGTGGGGATGCTGTCTGGGGCAGGAACACACTGTTGGATTTGCACAAGAAGCGAACTCGGTTGGATATAAAGAAAATGGACATGTTTTCATCCCTTATCCTCGAAGTTTGGACTCGTTTGGGGCTGTTTAATTAGACTCTACTGCCTTTTATCTGGCAGAAACCCGGGCTTCTTGTCGGGGGTTATTCACAGACTGCAACTATACATTGATAGCTCCGCGCATAGACAGACAGGGTGGGAGTAAAAAGTGGACGAAAATGTCGGATACAAAGGTAAAAGTTGCAGTTAGAGTTCGGCCTATGAACCGCAGAGGTAAGCGTATAACTATAATTTCTCTTTGGAAATGTGTTTTTTGATTCATCCTATATTTTCAATTGCCCGATGAAAGTTTTGATTTCAACGCCATTGCTGCTTGCAGCCTGAGCCATAAGTCAAACTTGAGAACAGTTCAAATATGGTCAAAATAGGATTTTACCACCCCCACAACACTTCACTTTTCCCAACAAACTTGTCTCTGCAGAAATTGAACTGAAAACAAAATGTGTCGTGGATATGGAGGACAACCAAACTGTTCTACACCCACCACCGTCAAATGCAAAAGGAGAGAACAGGTAAACAAGGCTAAAAAAAAAACCACATCGAGAGTTGCCCGTTTGCGTTTGAAACAAATGTATGTGTCAATACAGGCGTTGTGCTACATTGTATCATAACATCATAGCAGCCGACGAATAGTGCAGTAAGCCCAGTGTACCTCGAGACTCGTCTGGCTGGTCTGTGCAGAGGTTAGTTCATGATGGAGAATGTCTTTGCACTTTCCATATAAAGGACATTCCTACCAGGGTGCATATGCTTTTGTAATGGCGACACTTTGTTTTGGAAATGTCTGGAAGCTTGTTGGGCTCAGTTAAAAAAGATGACACACTCACTGTAATAACGTCATCTCACCCAGGTGGTAATACAGTAACATTAGCGTGCAAGGTTAGCATACAGCATCTATCCAATAGATGTATCCAATCTATCTATTTGCTGCTCCACAGGTTCAGCTCAAATGACTAAAAGCTGCATTTTAGCATTAAAACAGCCAGGCTTGAGCTCCATACACAATAAGACCTGGCTATGTTTGAAGTCTGGGTTTCTCATCAGAATTCAAACAGGGTAAATGCAGGCTTAATGGACTATAGTAATATTGATCTTCTGCTGCTGAAGATGTGGTGACTGTCCCCTATATGCCTGCTACCACTTCTTGTCACGTGATCATTTAGTGCCCGTCTGATGTTATACAATTCATGTGAGCTCATCATTTGCATTTAAAGAAGCGTGATATTAAAGAAAACAATGTCATGGGAGTGGGTAGAACATGTTTTACACATGAATGTGTCAGTCCTTGTTGTCTGGCAGGAGCCTATCTTAAGCCGCCAATCTTAATGTCACACCGTAACATTAGCTACATACCAAGTGCTATGCTTTGTTAAGTAGCTTTCAGAGTTCAGGCAGTGTGGGACCACAGTATGGCTTTTTTCAATGGCTATGGCAGTACAAGGTGGGACCTGCACACTGTATCGGGCGCTATCATGGCTAAAAGTGGAGTAAAGTGTCCAGAACACTCCAGGGAAAGGAAAGCTAAGTATCCTCTAATGTTTCACCCTCTGGTGATGTACTGAAGGTCAACAGAAAGGCCTGTGTTTCTGCTGGCTAGAGATGTGGCGTGCTTTCACATTGTAATGCGGTGATATTTGTTTTTTGTATCATCACCCCTCAACCAAACTGATCAACATGATATTTTGAGTCACACAACATGTAGGCTACTAAATGGTTGTAAGTGTGGGAAGTCATTTAAATGGTGTGCCTTTAGCGAAGATCACAGATAATATATTTCTCCCATCAGAGTTGCAGATGTATTTTTGCCAATGTTGCGCTTGGTTTGGTTGCTCTCCTCCGCTGTTGTCCTTTTATCACCCATGATTAGACAGCTGACCTGATTACCCATGGATGCAAATTAAATCTTCATGGATGCTCACTTGGAAAAAGAATCCAGGATTATTGTCTTTGTCCTTGGTTTTATATGAGTATTTCATATGAACAAGAAGCTCTTCCAGCTGCTGTAAGTGAAGGTCCACACAGTGTGACCAGATCCTACTGACTACTGAAATTTAAGTCCTAGAATCCAATATACATGCCACAGTCGAGGCTTTTCTGACGACTCTAGCCAGTCTTGTTAATTGGTAACATTTTAGCTGTTGTTCCATGTAATCAGCAGGCAACATTAAGTGGGCTTGCTGCTGAAGGAGCTAGGGCCCACACATTATCTATATTTAAGGCAATTATCTGAACAGAAATTGCCACACAACAGCTCTGTTCCAGGCAATTAAACAAATGACGCTCAAAGCTAACATTCATGGAACAGAATACATGATAACAGAACAAAAGGCTGTTGTGGGTGAGAGGTCAACCACAAGACAACAACTGCACCCTACAGCTGTTCAGAATGGGTCTGTCTGAAATATTTTCCAATGTAAGTGATTAGTCTTTGGATCTGGTGCTGGATCTTTCCATTGCTACCTTTTGCCATGTTCTCTAGTGTCGCAGCAGGATCACAAACTCAAGTCACATTTTGATCCAGTAGAAGTTTCCACATCTGAATGAAACGTAACAACTCGGCCTTCTAGCATCACGTTTATACAGAGATTCCTTTCATGGACTTTGATATACAACAACCTCCGCATTGTCACCTCTACACTGTTGTGATCTCTATGGTTGCATTGGATAACTGCTGCATTGTGGCTGGTTTCACTTTCACTCCAACAGCTGGACTGGGGTTTATCCAAGGTCACATTGGATACTCATAACTTGCCCTTTAAAACAGATATTTTTGTCAGTTAAGTAACTCAAGGTAATACATACAGTACAAGGTAGCTGAAAAGTCACCATGACCTTGGACACGATTGACGTTTATCGGGGTTTGAATAGCAACATTAGTGTGACGCTTTTCTTTTCTCTTGAATAGATAGTACAGGCCAGGCTTAAGAATCTCAGTGGTACTTGTTAATAAAAACAACATCTATTGAACGTAGAAAGCCTTAGGGTTTCTGTGTTTAGATTGCTATCGTAAACCTAAACCGTATCGTATCCTAAACCATATAATTATCCTCGCTGAAGTTTGTGGTGCCGCAGAAGGGGGTACCCTAGTCACTAAGACTTTGCCTTGTTTTGAGGGCACCTGTTCATATGTATTGGAAATGTGTCGGATTTGGTCGGTGTAAGCAGGCTGCATGTGGCTGCAGGGCCGAGATCATGGGAACTTTTTCTCTCTCATGGAAATGATCAGGCACAACCTCAGAATTACTGCAGAGCAGTAATACATGTTTTCATGTAGACATAGTTTCATTAAATGATTAACTCCTTACGGCATTTGATTATAGTCTTAGGCCGTTGGAAAATAATGATTTAACATTGTTTCATTGAATTCCAATGTCACATACTGTAAAATCTATTGAATGAAATACATGAACAAAGTCACTAGTGGGGTCAACTTGGTGCACATGTTGCAGTATTTAATTCCATATTGGATCATTAATTGGACATAGATTGTATCTGGATTTTGGTGAGGTTTTGCACAGACCACACAGCACTGTGGGAATATGTAAGTCATGTAAAGAATGTGAAGAAAGTGTATGGGCTTTCCTTTGATGGCTTAGGAGTAGCCTTGTTCTTTGCACCATGTCTCATTGTAGCAAGACTTGTAACCCCCCCCCCCCCCCCTCCCCCCCCCCACCCCTCCTTTCTTTCCCTGAAAAATTTAATGTAATCTCGGTGATGGGAAAATGAAACGTGGATGGTGACTGCAGGGCGACAGGTTGAGTTTCCTAATGTTCACAATCACATTTTCTAGTTTCATCTTACATCTGTCCTGGACTGGCACGAATGGCATATTTGAAATGTGAATCTGGGAAAGCGGTTTTGTTTTCAAGCGCCAGTGTGCGATCCTTTGGGGTTTAGACACAATGAAGGTGGGGGTGGAGAAGCAGAGAAATACCTGAGGCTGCTGTCTACAGAGGGGATCAGTGGTGGTGCATCATGACAGGAAAATACCCTTCAGCTCACACAATGGGGCCATATTACATCTATCATGCCCCAACGTGTCCATCAACTTGAAACAATTGAATTCAAGGCCATCAAGTCTTGGAAAATGTCAGTTCTGTATTCAGTATACATAATTTACACACACAAGCATGTTGCAAAAGCCCTGCCAACCGCAACTAGTGTTAATAAGATCACTTTCTTCAGGCAGGCAGACTGGAGGCTGGTTGATGTTAGAGGAAGGTGCAGTCTTTTTCCTCCTTGGAAGTAATTAACTGTGAAGATAACATATTTTTGTAAGGGTGACGATGCAACTTTTGTTTTCTCATCCTCTCTGCTAGCTCCATGGTCCGGCATTTCAAGATGATCAGTGGAAGTATGTCTCTATCTGATAATGGCCGTAACCAAGCTTGTAATTTCCCCTTTAATCTCTTCCTTATCACTGAGGGCTACATGGGCCCAGGGGGTTCCCTGTCTTATCTCCACTTGACTGTTTTATCTTGCTTGCTTGGCTATTGTAATCTGAATGGTGTATTGTGGAGAGGGGGTTTAATCAAAATAAGGACCCTTTATCCTGTACTACTGTGACTAGGCAGATGCATCTTTGAACTTCCCCATCTTTGAGTTAGTTATGCCTGCTGGATTCCTAGCTCGTGTTTTAGTTTTTCAGTTCAACATGAAAGCATGTCCAGAGATTGTCGAGTGGTTAGGTCCCCTGCCTCTGGAGTCACGTGTGCACCCTCTGGCCTGGCGTCAGGTCTTGCCAGAGCTTTCTCTCCTGTGTCTCCCCTGCTTCCTCTCCCTCTCTGCTTTCCCACCGCCTAAATGCACAAGAATACAAAAACAGAAATACTAAGAGCGATAAATGTTGGAAGTGAAACTGAGTTAGTATTGTTAGCCATGTTGGTGGCATTCTCCATAAGAGATTGGTGAGAGTTTGTGTATGCCCCCAGCCACCAATGTGGTCAACGTGTGGTTAAAAGGCCTTTACAGATAACCTCTAATGCCCTCTGTTTGTGTGCTGGCTCTTATGATACATAGATGTCAAAGACTCTAAACATTCCCTTGCTAATTAAAGGTGTTGAGTAGACATGACAATTGTAGTCTGGTGAAGTTTTGGAAAATGATCGAGAGTCACACACATGACCAAGTGTCATTGTGCTTTCCAAACAAACCATCTCTAAACATCTGACAATGCAGCCCTGTCCAATGGCTGCCCTCAGGAATGTTCCTTTTGTTTTTCCAGTTTGCTTCCTATGCTATGTGCAAATAATCATCCTTTCCATTCAGTAAGATGTTGTTCTCAGAGTTGGCCTAGACTATCAGCTCAACCTTTCTCTTAAAGACTTCATCCTATTAGGGGAAAAACATTGTGTGTTACTGATAGATTGATTGCATTCCCTTGAGTTCTGCTCCCCCTGTTTGTTTAGGGGGTGGGACAATGTTTACATCTTGACCTGGAAATGAGAAAAGATGGCTTCTCCCCTCTCTAAGACTAGATGGGATTCCAGCGATGTCAAATCTGCGTCTCGTTAATCTCACATGTGGCTTCACCTTCTGAAAGCCATCGATATAACATCCAGAGTTTTCTGCTGTAATGACTCTGGTTTTCCTTCTCACACGATTCTCTTAAATGAGGCTTTACTTTTGAAGTTGGCTGTTGTGTTTACATGGATTTCAGTTCATGGCGGGATAACTTTATTGCAGCCTTTTACATCACTTCTCATTCAGGGGTGGAGTGGAGCCAGGCGACATTAACAAAAGCTTAAGAAATGACTTCCAATTTGTCACTGTCTGGGAAGAGTTTTAGTTTTCATTATCTTCAAAATATTTGGCAGATTTCTCCCTGCACTTTATGAATATGATGATATGTTTTGCACTTCATGACATGGCCTAATGCGGATGTTCTACATGGCTATTTCCTGACTTTTGTTGTCCGTTGTCCTTACCAGCCACATGGCGCGTCTATTCAGATAAGTGACATGTACCAAGTGGACAGGGTCAAAGGAGGTGTGGTCTGGCAGTAAATGTGTCACTTAATTTCCCTTGGGGAGGAAGCAGCGCCATATTGAACAAATTGATGAACTCCACTTCTCTTTGGCTTGTTTCTTGCCTTTGGTACTAACCAGATTTAAAGCTTAGCGCAAATGTGGTCAATATCCCTGTTTAGCACACATGATTTGGCCTATCGCCTACTGACCCAGCCCGTAGCGTGGTGTTAGGAATGACAGAGAAGATTAAAGTAGAGCCTGATTATGTCAAATGTGTTATTAACATTTTGTTATGGAAACTTAGAAGTTAACCAGGCCCATGTAGGCATCATGTGCATTGCTCATGGCAATGCTATTCAATAAAACTGTTTTGAGATCTCGAGCTTGGCTTTCTTATTGGAACTTTGACTCATGAGGCTGGTAGGTTGTCTTGGCTCCATGTTTACAACAGTTGCCTGGTGACAGCCGTTGCCAAGATACAGAAAAGTTCTGGAATTATGACGATCCATTATGTGATATCCCCCAGCCACCCCAAACATTTTTCAATGTTTTTATTTTTTTTGTTTGTTAGGGAGCTAATTTTAGCATGTAGATCAACAACCCTCAGGCACATTTGTTTCAGGCACTATTTCAAAATAGCTAAATGAACCAAAACATTACATGTCCAGATATGTTCTATACTAAAGGTCACTTGGTGGGTCAACAAGTTAGTTAGTATATTTTAAATTGTGTGTTGTGTGTGTGTTGAAGGGTCTTATTCACCGCTAGCTGTCTTAGCAGCTTGGATGGGTCCTGCAAGTCTGTTTCTGTCATCAGCGTCAACCAGCCTACTTCCTTTAGTGCTGTCTTGGAAATAGAATTACTGTTGTGTGTATGTAAACCTTTTAGGCTAATACACTGGCAGCATGATCAATCTTATGTTAGGCTGTATTGTTCCTTCGACCCAACATGAGTGTTATTGGTTAGACAAAAGACCCGCCCCCTACTGTAATTTTGTTTGGCATTTTCCTACTCTCCTGTCTGTGCAGCATTATACAGGGTGACCTCTGCTTTGAGTGGGTGGGGACCAGCGTGTTCTCTTCTAAACATACTGGAAGACCATTTGGAATGTCAGCTTCAAGCCTCTGAGAGCACAGTGCTGTGTAACCCTACACTCACACACACACAGAGCTCTGGATGTTGTGGTTGGCTCCGAAGCTTATTGAATTGTAATTGTTTGAACCATGTCGACAGCCAAACGGGGAGAGAATCACATGTGCGGTTGCATGGAGGTTAATAGGGTGGAGAATGCATAGTTTCAGTGACAGATCAAGGAGAGGAATTGGTTCATATTGGGGGGGAAGAGTATGCCAGAGCTAGAGACAGCATACGATACGCCCTTGCTACTTTCAATCACTAATGAGTGCTGTGCCAGCATAACCCTGTGTCTGTGTGTGTCTGCGGATGTGAGTGTGCGAGTGCATGTTTGTATGTACGAGCCAGATGTGTGTCAGCTCCACGGGGGGTGAAGTTCATCCATGCGATTTACATATTCGATTTGAGCGGGCTGGAAAAGCAGGATTATGTCATCTCAAACTCTAGCGCAGAGAGGCAGCTCGAGCCTTGCAGAGCCTGCTAGTTCACAGTGATGGATTTGACACTGTCTCCTTCATGCCAAGTCAAATGGGGAGCAAGACGTGCGTTACTAGATTTGGATTTATTACTTTTCATTACGATTGAAAATTCATTTTCTGGGCTGGGCAGATTTCAGATAACACCTGTTCATATCATTTTTGCCAGCTGTTTTGAGACAGTCTGTTCCCAATGTGTCAATTTAAGGGGTGTTAGAAAAGATGTAATGATACATTAAGTTTTGCGATATGTGTTTGTGGGTGACTAGGTGAATACATGGTGAATGCCCTGTCATTTTGTAAGAGTAGATTGGTTGGATGGGGCACTAGTTTAATCTGGGCTGTTGTCTGCAGGGCCAGTAGAGTGCAGTTTTCTGTGGCATAATAACCCAGTGGCCTTAATCCTGCCCCACAACCATAGGGGAGATTCCACTGCTGCCTTCTTCTCTTCATACCTTCCTCTTTGGCACCAGCATGTGTCCTGGCTGGAGGGCACGAAAAGATAGGATGTTCCCACCATCAGTCTGAGCTGCCTGTATCTGACCCCACGATCACAATCTAGCTCAGAAGGACTTTTTCCCACTAATGATATGAATAATATGGATTCAGTATGAAAGATCTAAATGTGCTCTAAGCTCTCTGCCACTGCATGGTACTAATACCAGGTAGTGTGGGAGAGTATTTTTCATCCTTGTTCAAGTTATCATTCATGGATGACTTGACTCCAGGTAGCCCCAGGCACGTGAATCTGAGTGCTCTCCTGATGACACACACATTAAGGCGCATAGAACCAGCTCCCAAGGCGACGCGGAGACATCATCCATGCCCTGCTGGGGTTGAAGTGTCCTCTTGCATCGGCCACTGAGGGGGGGGGAAGAGTCTGATGCTGTGTGGCACTTCTGTGTCATACATGTGCACACACTCATACCACTACAACATGGCCTGTAGGAGCCCTCAGGCAGCACCTTGACATGCATGCTGCATATTAAGCAATTTAAATGGCCTGTGGGCTTCATGCTTCAGTACAGAATTCCTGACCATAATGTCACTTATAGCATTTTTATTTACATTGACATGAATAAACATATATATATATATTTCCATATTGACAGTATTGAAACATTTAATTTAACTTATGTAGTAAGTATTATAAAATACAAAAGTACAGTAAATAATTTTAGCCATAATCATGCAGCCCTAAAAGTAATGTTCATTGGCTTTTGGAGATTATTTCCATGGAAAATATAGATTCATGAAGGCCCAGATATAGCTAGTTACAAACAGTTCCCCCCATTGTCTTGTTCAACATACCCAGCATAGCACATGTTGTTGCATAGACTGCAGCAGTAACTCTGTTTCTGTTCTCTGATTTGTTCGTCTGATGTCCACTTCAGTAATTTTAATATTAATACATAACATGTCACATACTAAATTGCAGATGTAGAGGTATATGTTGCCTATGAGCTGTAGAGTGGCTGGACTGCATGCCTCCCATAGCTTGCTGTCTTTTAGTCTCCACATTGTAGTGTGTGTCTCTTTCCGCTCTCTTTTTGTTCTTCATAGGGGTACATTTGTACTCCTCCTCTATCCATTTCTGTTTCCTCAAGAGGTTGCAGCTGTTTTCTTTGTGTTTGCTCTCAGAGGGCTCTCAGAGTTTTCATTAATCGGAGATCTTCACCACTTTGTAGCAACACTGTACTTCAATGGTTGGATCTGCTCTAGGATCTGTCATTATGGATGAAGTGGTCATTTGGTCCTACTCCCCCGCCTTGAAGTCTTGTGTCTTTGTTCCCTGGTTTGTGTTCCTGGTCTGTATCTCATATTTCCCCCATGACATTCCCTCTCTGGTCTCCACTATAGAGAGCCAGACCAGGGGACGGGACCTTGCAGTCTTTGTCAGCTCTGATTAAGACCTAGTCACAGTGGTTGTCAGTGGCCCAGATTCAGCCAGTGTATGAACCCAAACTAGGCCCTCTTCCTTTTACTCCTCACTCTCTCTCTGCCCCTCATTATAATGAGTTTGAGCCCAGTTAATGGCCTGTATATAGTCCACAGACAGGAATGTCTTGACAGCTCTTCAGAGGACAGCAGTTGGTGACCAGTGCTTCTCTGCTGTCAGTTTTTACTTTGCTTCTTTTACGGAGATCACCTTGGTTTTTGAGTCCTGTTTTTTTCTCATCACATAGAAACCATAATAGCAGCAAATGCTTAACATGGGAACTAAAGTGCAGAGGAGTATGAAACGGCAGACATCCTTGAGTATGTCTCACATCTCATCAGCTCAGTTTGTGGGAGACACTCTGGTGCAGTGTTTCAATCTTACCAAAGCAGCCTGCTCTGTATTAGTTACTGTGTGAAGGTGATGCCCACCTCTGTCCCTCTGCCAGGAGACGCCTGCAGGAGGGATCTGCTGATTGTTGAAGGACATGACTGTGCCAGATGTAGAGGCACTGGGGGTGGGGGGTATGTTCACAGTCACAGTGAAAATAAACAGGCAAGTGCAAAGAGGCATTGGACGTGTTGCTTTTGCTGAGTTGTGGTTGAGCTGGTTATCATCAATCTAGTCTAATACCTTGTCACCCAAAACAGCGTTGAGGCTTAGGAGTTTTGTGTCTCAAATTATATTATGTTTTTTTTCTTCTTTAAGGAAGTCTCTATTTTAGAGAATAACCCAGCATAACTTCCCTTTTGTTTTTAGTTCTACCGGTGGGTAATGCTGGGTCCGGCCTCCCCAACCTGGCCTCTCTATTAAGTCCACAGGCATAACGGCTGTTTACTCAACAGAGTCAGTGGGACATTGAATCCTAAATCTCTTCCCTTCCTCACGCTCCACTGGCCCAATTATGAACCCAATCACAGCAGCCACCACCGCCAGGAAATACCACTGTGTGGAAGTGAATGAATGAATGAATGAGAGGAAGGAAGGGATGAATGAAGAAATCACACCAGGAATTTATTAAGTGTAGTGAGTTACAAAAAGGTATCATGAGAAATAATAGAATTTAAAAAAATGATTTTATTAATTGTTACCAAGAGAGTTTTTATTTTGAATGCAAACATTTTGATTTTTAGCTAAAAGCTATTTGTGTCGGCAGAGACAATAGGAGGTTTCCTACTGGGCAGATTGGAGCTGTTTTTTTCTGGGAGTGAACATGTTCTGACTGTTAAATTGTATTAATGCTAATCTTGTTATTTCTTGTCTCCTCTCTGTCTCTCTCTTTCTCTCTCTCTCTCTCTCTCTCTGTCTCTCTGTATTTTTGATGTACCCCTGGGTTTCCTCTCTTTATTCTCCTTTGAAACGCTGTTCATCCTATACAGCAGGAAACAACCTAAGGTATGTATGTTTCATCCGTCTCCATCGCTACACTCGAACTGGCTAACATCAACATAACTGACGTGCAATGTCAGCAGAAACAGTCAGGAGTTATTTTCAGTGCAAGTAGCCCTCTGTAGTGACTATTCAAACACCCTCCTGGCATTGTCACAGACACTGCGGTAATTCAGTAGCAGGATGCAGCACAAGCAACAGTATCCCCCTATACCATTTGAAGCGCTGAGGAGCACAACACAGAGGTCGATCTACTGTCATCGTATGGTTTCTAAGGACAAGACTGAGAGTGTTTTAGTAGTTTGGTTGGTCAGCAGGAGCCGGATAGATGTCCGTGTGAATGTGTCAGCGCTCTAAGATCTCGTGAACACCAACAAAGGCTCCACAATAAGAGAGGGATGAGCACGGACACTGGGGCAGTGTGTGTGTGCATTCAAAGCTGCATTGTTGGGGTGCACCCCCACCTCCCCCCTTGACGACGACACACTGGTGACTAGCTCAGAGACGGCCAGGCCTCACACACCAGGGATGGGGCTTTGTGCTCAGTGCATGGGGCCACTCTGCCACTGTGTGACTGTGGAACACTGGCGTAGCGTAGGGCCACGGGCCTCCATGGTCCCTGGAGTCTGCTACTCCTATAGCCATCAGCTAGACACTATAGCAGAAAACACATGACTGTCTGCTAAGTCGTAATGGCACTACAATTAGTCTCCCCGCACTTTAAAGGGTAAACGGAGACCACAGACCAGTCACTTCTGACCTGTTTTCATCATAAAAATGAACCCACCATCATCATTATCTGTACTGATGATTAATAGTAATTGTCCAATCAAGAATAATTTGTTGCTCAGTCACACCCAGAGGCTGGACAGAGCAGACCAGAGGAGATTTAAGCCCTAGTTACCAATGCAGTCCTAATTGAGAATGATGGTACTTTTGTTCCTTTGAATGGCACCCACTCACTTGTCTAAAGTCACAAGAGGAGGTCTTGCTTTCAAAGCATTCAGTGATCTCAGCTCTTCACATGCTGACTGTGCAAGCAGTGATTCCCTTGCCGATGCCCTTTATTATGATTAGAAAAGAGTTCAATCATTTAGGGACATCCATGGAGGGAGAACTGCCTTGGCAGACTAGCAGTGCTCTGAAAGCCGGTAGAAGCAACATGTGCTGCAGTGCTGTGCTTGCACTGCAGGATGACAGCGCAGTAGCAATTTCCATTTTATCAGCATTTTAGAAGTAGTCTTGAAAAGTGATGTGGCTGAGCTGGGATAAAATATCAATTTCATGAAATTCCTATGTTGTTAAAAAAATCAAAAAGAAAAAATATGTTTAGTATTAAATATATGCAGTACATAACAGGAGATGCAATATTCAATCTCTGAGGAAAAGCAGGGCTTGGCAAATGAGGCCACTGCACTTTCCTATGGAGCATCCTTTCTGTGTAAACCTTCCATGGCCCAGAGCACATGCAGGTGTCTGTGTGACACAAGGGGTCTGTGCTAGTAAAGTCTGTGTTGTGAGACCCAGGGCTGAGGGCTGAGGGCCAGCCTGCACTACCAGGAACAACTCCAGCCCAGTTACCCTGGAGACCGGGGCAACCGGGAGCTGGAATTTCTACTGGGGAGCACTGTTTCTGATTTATGAATTCATTTAACGCTGTCCGCTATGAAAAAACATGGGCCAGCTAACAGTGGATGTGTGCAGGCAGTCACGGCACTGTCCTAACAACCATTGCCTTGAACAGTACTTAGGCTTAATCTTACACAGACAAGCTCCATCCTGCTGATTTACAGTAGGGTGGTGTGATACAGCACAATAAGCTTTGTGCCTCGAGGTGGCTTCCCACAGAAGTAGCTAGACCACTGGTAAGCAGGCTCAGGCTGACTGGTACCGTACATGCTTGGACAGGTGTGTGAAGAGTGTGTTTATACTCCCTGTCCTGTCTCCTCTGCAGGTGTTTGCCTTCGACCACTGTTTCTGGTCCATCGATGACTCCAACGTTCCTAAGTATGCTGGTGAGTCATGAGTGTTAATGTGTGAAACTAATCCTCCCCTCATCACCAAAGAACTCAAAACATGCCTCATGTTGGTGAAGAGCCTGCCAGGTGAGCTTTAAGTCCCTGCTTGATGGAAAGCTGTGTTTTTGCATTATGCAAAGCACACTGTCTGCCTACAGGACCATTTGCATTTTGAGTGAATAAAATACATAAACAAGTCAGTGGTTTTGTGGGGGGGGAAAAAACAAAAAAACACCATCAAGTGGTTCAGTACAATACGTATCAGAATACCTGATGTGTGTATATATGTATTTTATATAACAAATTGCAATAATATGAATACTACAGGGTCACATTTACATTTTATATTGTGTCTATATATAATTGTAATAATTATATTTCCCATGCGCTCACTCAAATGGTGCATGCATGTCTCAAATGAGTGATGCTCAGAAAAGGTTGCATACAGTATTTTCTAACACCTATAGAACAGGGGTCATTGCTGCCACTACGAGGTAGATTTACATAGTCATTGTAGATATTGTGTTTATCATCCCACTCCCATTTTGTGATGGAAATGAAATGCTTACATGCGCTTTGTGCTGAAGCAACAAGGCAATCTGTTCACTGGAGGGCTGCCTGAAGGGCCTGGGCCACGGCTTTATTTAGGTCATTAAACAGCTGCCCCATTCACCAGGAGCATGACAGTGAGCAACACAACAGATTTCTCTACACAGTCCAGCATTTTCCACACGGCCAGACAGGAATCTGGCACCTTTCACGAATCTTCTTCCCTAACATTGTTTTTTTGTTTAGTAGCTTTTGTCCATATATTTCACTGTACTAATGTAAAGGATGCTAATCAGACCGCTAATACTACTTATATGACTGAATGGTTTATCTGTTTGCCGTAATCCCCATGGTGACCGATTCTTTGTTTAAAAGGCCAAGAGGTGGTGTTCAAGTGCCTTGGAGAGGGAATACTTGAAAATGCATTCCAGGGATATAATGCCTGCATATTTGCATATGGACAAACAGGTAACTGAAAATCTAGAAGAAATCTACACTGAGTCACTTATTTTGTTAAATGTTTTTGCTAAATCCATTAGATCATGCACACTTTTACAGATAATTACCAATGATCCTGTGGCCTGCGTTATGTTTTAAGTCTTTAAGTAGATCTGCAGGCCCAGTAGTCTGCAGATGGCCATTCCATGGCAGCGGCGCTCTGTGGAAAGTACAAGAACAGGAAGACTTGTATTTTTCATCCCACTGGTGAATCACTGAAGTCATATCCTTCCGCACCATGGAATCAATTAGCTCTTTTATCCCACTTCCTGTACTGGAGGGCAACCTATGGCAAAATGACACACCTAATCAACAGAAGAGAAGAGCACCAACTCTTATCTGATTTCAGTGGCCTGCAAATCACCAGATGTATGAGATTGTGATTTTTATACATACAGTAAGCAGCATGAAGAAACCAGATTCACATATGACCACTGGTTTGTCAGTCCACGCAATCTTAGTGGTGAGGAATCCCTCTATAATTATAGTGAAACTTTGACTACAGACACCACTAACCCACATCTTTACTCTACTAAGATCATTTGTGATCATATGATCAAGCTGGATGTTTTTCTGCAATTAGGCTGTAAAAACTGTTCAATTTGCTAAATTGAGTAATGATGTTGCAGATGTTTTGTCTGGAGCAATATAAACATCAAACTATGTTGTGGTCAAAGTAGAAACTCAAATTAAGTTTCATAACTGCATTGTATAGCCCTCTCTCTGAAGGTTATGCTATTCATATATAACTCTTTTCTGTCCCTCCAGGTTCAGGCAAGTCCTTTTCCATGATGGGGAATGGGGAGCAGCCAGGTCTGATCCCCCGGCTGTGCTGCTCCCTGTTTGAGAGGATCCACAGAGAAGGAAACGAGGCTCATTCTTTTAAGGTGGAGGTGTCCTTCATGGAGATCTACAACGAGAAGGTCCGTGACCTGCTGGACCCCAAAGGGTGAGTCTGCTGTATGGTCTTGAACTGATATGAAAAGAGTGTTTTCTTCTAAATAAGCATGTGGGATTTATATCCTTGTCTGACCTGAACAAGCTGTATCAGCTCGCTAAGTGAACTGAGCTAATACTTTGTGGTACACTGTTGTCCCGGGGATCAAAACGCAACTGGTTAGACAAGCAGCATTCTGTGTTCAAGCTGTGATGTAACGGTCTCTGAGTCTTGATTAACTCAGTCCATATAGCATCAGGCGAGCTCCAACTGCAGCACAAGCAGTGACCTCAGCTTACACTTTGTGTTTGGTTTTCATCTCTGTTTATAGCTCTGTTGTGTCTAGTTGCTTGAATGAGTATGGCGGCAGAATGATGTGAGGCGGAAGCGCAACCCAGTCATTTCCTGGAGAACAGTGGCCAGCATCATCCTCTGACACTGCTGCATTCTTCTCCTCCATGGTCTGATGTGGGTTGGCAGACAGGCTGCAGGGGTGGGCGAGCTGTGAAAGAGTGTGTTTCAGGGACATCTGTTAGTGAAGCTGAGAGCAGGAGAGCAGTCAGTGCAGTCTGTGAGGGGAGCCCCAGAGAGGGAATACAGTGCAGTACTCTGTGTGCCGCAGATGTCTGAAGATGCAGCCAGACCCATTTCGATAGCAACTTCCTCTCGCTTATATAACCAGTCCGACACTCTTTCGTTCACTGGCTCTCTGTCATTTTTGGACTACAGGTCAATTGTAGTATATGTGTCTCTCTTTGCGCTACTGCGGTGTATATAGTCTAGTGTGCCTAGAATTTGTGTCTCTTCACTGCTGAGTCGCACTATAAGCTGGTGACTGACCGTGGTCTTTCTAGGTGTCATGTCCTGTTGTTTGCTGCAGTGAATGGCAGATTACTTTGAACTGAGCACATTGAGCCAGAGCTGTGAACCTTGTTTCTGCCAAGCTCAGGAATTCTGTAGCCGTGGAGAGTGATAAGTTGACTGTCATTGATCTATAGGACCCCCCGCCCCCCTAAACACCTGGCAAACAGCCGACTAACGATCAGGTACAGTTGACCCACCTGCAACATCTAGTGAAACATGTGCCTAACCTTTATGATACGCCACATGATTTTCCTATCCGAGAAAAATGCACCTCCATAATTTAATCAGGTAAAATATATTATTTCACAGCAGCTCTGAGCTTTGAGAGACAGGTAATTCTTCATTGTCTTGAACTAGCATTGCTACCAAATGCTAATGGGAGGATGGTACCTCTTTCTGCTCATGTTTTACTTCAGAATCACCTAAAGAAAACATGAATGAATGTCTTAAGAGGGCTGGTTGATAAGTTATGAGTAGTATGGATGTTTAAAAACTGTGAACCATCCCTTTAAGTTGGCATTTTTTCTGACCAGACACTCAATACAAGGTAAAGGATGGGACTTGGGAGAGGAAGTAATGTAAAATCAAGCATGGGTATTATTGGAGCTTGTTATATGAATGTAGCATTGCTCTTTCCTGTCATAAATGTCTTAATTGATTCCAAATTGATTAACATTTTGTTCATAAAAATCACAATTTTCCCCTTGCTTTGTTTTTGCACACGTGTCCCTAATCTGAATTCCTATCTCTTCTTCCGTTATTCTCTTCCTCTTCCTTTCCCCATTGTGTGGCCTTCCCCACTTTCTAGGAGCCGACAGTCGCTGAAAGTTCGTGAACACAAAGTCCTGGGTCCATATGTGGATGGTCTGTCTCAGCTGGCTGTGACCAACTTTGAGGTGTGTCTTACCCATCTGTCACCACACTATGAACTGAGCTCGGCTGAATCCACCCAGTATCATTCACCAAAGTGCCTCAACTTTCACAGACATTTAGCAATGTTTTATCGTATCGTGCAGAAATACATGAACATTATATCCCCAGTAGTCAAGCCATTGATTTATATTCAGAATAACCTCTACGTTTAAAATGCTTCAAAAGTGCAGAACTTCTAATGACACACATATTCCTAATGTGTGATGTAGTCATGGGTTTTTGTGTAGTCATGCCAAGTCTTGGCAGGGCCTTCCTTAATTAAGTTTGAACATCTCCACCCTGTTCTGCTCTGCTCCGGCCTGCCTGATATTCGTCCAGTGGGTTTCCCAGAGCCTCAGCCCACTGCCCGCTGTGACCCAGCTAAATCACATGGCAGGCAGCCATATGTGAATACTGCCTGCCTTTGTTGTTGTCACAATGACCCATTTGCAAGTTTTGCCTTCACCCAGAGAGGTGTGCTCAAATTATGTCCCTGCTCAGGCGTTCATTGTTCTACCACTCATACTCTTTCTCATTCACACAAAAACACATTACATACGACAGGGGCCAATAGTGAGCTCTCTCTCTATCTAACTCACAACCTCTCTACCTCTTTCTAGGACATTGAGGTGTTAATGTCAGAAGGGAACAAATCTCGGACAGTTGCTGCCACCAACATGAATGAGGAGAGCAGTCGGTCGCATGCTGTCTTCAGCATCATTGTCACACAAACGCTCTACGATCTACGGTCCGGGGTCAGTCTTTGTTGCTTCACCCAATATCACCATGAAATCAATCAATGGCCTCATCTATACCTATCTCATTAATGTATTTGTGTTTGCATGTTCCTCTGTCACTGCGTGCATGTGTGTGTGGTGAACAGAATTCTGGGGAGAAGGTGAGCAAGATGAGTTTGGTTGACCTGGCAGGAAGTGAGCGAGTGTCCAAGACTGGCGCTGCTGGAGAGAGACTGAAAGAGGGCAGCAACATTAACAAGTGGGTACTATTACACTACCACTACCAAGGCATTAAAGTGGATGTAGTTCAATTGGTCATTTGGAAAGTTAGCATTGGTGTCACTAAAATTGTGTTTTTGTGTGGTTGTAGGTCTCTTACCACCCTAGGCTGTGTGATTTCTGCTCTGGCTGACCAGACTGCAGGGAAGGGGAAGGCCAAGTTTGTGCCTTACAGAGACTCAGTCCTCACCTGGCTACTCAAGGTTTGACCCACACCTTACATAATGCTATGATGCTTCTGCTTTGGTCATTATGATAACATGTAATAGGGGTGTTAAGTTAATCAATAATAAGTTAGTTGATCAATAATTTAATCTTATTTTGTCTACACCACTCTTCCTCATGGTATGTTTTTCCTTTCAGGACAACCTGGGTGGCAACAGTAAGACAGCCATGTTAGCGACAGTGAGTCCAGCAGCTGATAACTATGAGGAGACCCTGTCCACACTACGCTACGCAGACAGGGCCAAGAGGATCGTCAACCACGCCGTGGTGAACGAAGACCCCAACGCTCGCATCATCAGAGAGCTGAGGGAAGAGGTGGAAAAGCTCAAAGTGCAGCTCTCTCAGGCCGAGGTGAGTGGAGGGACTGGGCGGACCACAGAGAATGGCAGGGTGTACTATTATATTACTATTATGCAAGTGGTGTTTTAAATACAAATTGTGAATGAATTCAGATTCTAGCCATGCTGATTGGTTTTCTCTGTTGCCAGTCCATGAAGGCCCCTGAGCTGAAGGAGAAACTGCAGGAGTCTGAGAAACTCATTCAGGAGATGACGGTCACCTGGGAGGAGAAACTAAGAAAGACCGAGGAGATTGCAACAGTACGCACATCAGTCATAAAGACTCCATAACCTCCATATTAAGTTGACTGTTAAACTTCCAAAAATGTATTTTATTTAGCTCAACAACGGAGGCCTTTATTAGAGACAGGACATTATGTGCTTTGGCAAGGAAGAATTGTGCTGCTAAAATTGAAACAGTTGCCAACTACTACTAATAGTTAGTTTTTCCCTTTCTCTTTCTTTCTTGTTGTTAAGTGCCTTGGGTACTCTGAAAGGCGCTCTGGTAACACTTTATTTGAAGGGGTGTGCATAGGACTGTCATGACACTGTCATAACCATGACATGACACCTGTCATGACCATAACCCTAACCCTAACCCTAACCCTAACCGCTTCATGAATGTTTATGACTGTTGTCATTAAGTGTCATTCGGTAAATTATGTCATTGTTAATGCAAAGTTGACATTGTTTGAGATGTCTTTACCGAATGACACTTAATGACAACAGTCATAAACATTCATGAAGCGTCCTTCATGGTCATGACAGGTGTCATGTCATGGTTATGACAGTGTCATGACAGTGTTATGCACACCCCTTCAAATAAAGTGTTACCGGTGCTCTTAAGTTAAAGTTGTTGTTGTTGTTGTTGTTGTTGTTGTTATTATTATTATTATTATTATTATTATTATTATTATTGCAACAATGCATATCTGGCTGAAATAATCATTCAAAACAGTTAACTACTTTATCAAAGAATGTGATTTATTATTGGTAACACACCAGCAGGCTACCAGAACATACTGCTCATCAAAACGGAATGGAACAAAAACTGCCAAAGCCACAAAAGTGAATCAGAAGAAGCTCTCTGTCATGTCTTGTCTAAAACAGGAGCAGTGCTGTTTAGCGATCCAAGCAGTAGAGTTATGTTTGGTAATGAAATTCAAGGCTTTCGTGCCACGGCCTGTATCCATGGCAACAAGATAAACATGTCAGCGTGTTCCACTACATGCAACGTCTCTTTTTTGGTAATATAATTTGTGATACTTTAGTCATTTAAATTATATTTTAGGCTGTAAATATCCTTTCTGGTAATTCTGCCCTATATATTATTTTACCTGGCTGCTATCTGAGGCCTTTATTGAAGGTTGTACGATGTGTGTGATATATCTACATGTTGTTGTGCATCTGTACAGGAGCGTCAGAAGCAGTTGGAGAGCATGGGCATCTCTCTGGAGACATCTGGGATTAAAGTGGGTGAAGACAAGTGTTTCCTGGTCAATCTGAATGCCGACCCTGCCCTCAATGAGCTACTGGTCTACTACCTGAAGGTAACACAATACAGCATCACATTATCACATAATGCGATAATATGATGCTTTTCTTGATCCTCCACAGGATGCACGGTCAACTACATAACAGCACCTCTTTGCTGGTAGGGATTCTGTGTCTTGCTGAAGGACACTAAGCAGGGCGACTGCTTGCCACTACCCGGGTCCTCTGGTTGAAGGTCTCCCTACAGCTTCAGTTTTACCATTGGTGTATCACTGTTCAAACCAGAGGAGTGTTCATGATAATAATGTTAACAATTTGTGTGTTTTTCACACAGATTTTACATAAACAAATTAAGCTTAACTTTGCCCAGAAGCCAAACAGCTCTCTCTCTCTCTCTCTCTCTCTCTCGCACTCTCTCTCTCGCACTCTCTCTCTCGCACTCTCTCGCTCTCTCTCTCTCTCTCTCGCACTCTCTCTCTCTCTCTCTCTCTCGCACTCTCTCTCTCGCACTCTCTCTCTCTCTCTCTCTCTCTCGCACTCTCTCTCTATCTTTCCATCTGATATTCATTGGTACAGATGCCCAGAGCACTCTAGTTCCACTGGGAATCCTATAATTAGAGAGAAGGCAGAAATTGCATGAGCAAAATAAAACCTCCTTTGCCCAAAGGCAGCTAGGACCTGCATCAGGATTCACTTTTTCAGCCTGCTGAAGTTAATGTCCGTCAAATGATACAAATACAAACAAATATTACAGTTTGATCATTTGCCCCTCCCCCACTCACCCACCCACCCTAATTATATTGCTCAAAGCACCTCACACCCACTGCCTCTGTACCACACCTACCACAGCTGTAATATTTACCATCGACCGAGGCCCTGGAACATAACACATATGTTGCAGCATTCCAGACCCTGTTGGGATGACACTGTGAGCAGAGCAGAGTCCAGAAAGAGGCAGCCAACCAGCCAGACCCATAAGAGCAGAGAGCAAGGCGAGGCATGTGAAACGCAGCCTCCACGGCACGTAGAACAACAGGCCTTTGTCTGGGTTCTGCTGGCTAGCCTGCCATATCAGTGTGGAATGACTATGGTAATGTGAAGTGGGTGATTTAGCTGCAGGGAAGGACATCCTCTGGAAGTTGGGATGTTTGTTTAACAACGCCCACTCTGTAATGAGAGAGACACCGGTTTCTTCACTTAGCCATTGTTTTGCTTTGGCTTTTCACTTGACATTGCCAAGATGAAAGAGTTACTTAGTTGTACTTTTGTGCAAATGACAATACTTTTGTGCAAATTGGTGCAGTAAATACCAGTTCGCAACTAGGTTATCACTAATGATTTGGAATAGGGGATTGCACAGACATTTGGGTCTAATTATTTTCAGGGCTGTCATTATAATTCTCTTTCATTTGTCTGTGTAGGAGCACACCCGTGTGGGTGCAGACACGTCTCAGGACATTCAGCTCTTTGGGATAGGAATCCAGCCGGAGCACTGTGTGCTGGAGCTCTGCCCAGATGGTGATGTCACCCTCATGCCCATAGAGAACGCCAGGTGAGCTACTACAAAACACCCTCCCCACACACACACACATACACACATACACATGCACACACATACACTTACTCACACTCCTTCATGGATGACTGGACCTCAGGTTTTCACATGACCTCATGGCTCTGATATCAAAGCAAGGAGCTCAGATCATAGATGCCTGTACCATGTCTCACTCCCACTACAAAGAGACTGTTGCTGCTCAATTAGTTTTCTTTGTGTAAAGTTTAAGATTACAATTCCCTCTGACATCTTCTATACATACAGAAATATAAATTGTGTTTTTTGCAGAACCTGTGTGAACGGAACAATGATCGACTCTTTGGTCCACCTGTGGCATGGAGACCGTATCTTATGGGGCAACAACCACTTCTTCAGGTATGAGCCCTTTCATAGTGGGCCATTGAAAGATTTGAACAGTCTTCAAGAAAGAACGTTTAAACATTAGCTGACTGGAAATCCTATTGTGCTGTAGGGTCAATCTGCCTAACCGGAAGCGGCGGGACCGTTTGAAGGAGCTGGAGAGAGCCTCTCCCAGAGAGAGCTTTGTCGAGGCAGATGTGGAGACTGCCAGCGAGGCCTCGTCTGAGCAGGACTACAGCTATGAGTTTGCCCAGATGGAGGTCATAATGAAGACTCTGGGGAACAATGGTAAGATTAGGATAATCTACAAGCTTCTTGGTTTCAGCCTGCAGCTGTATATGTCCTAATACATGGAAACAATCCCACTAACCTCTGTCCAAGCTACTCTGACTTAATAGTATCATCTTTGCTCAAAAACAATAAAACAGATCTGTAATTACTGCCTGGCACCAAATAGGGAACCGTCACTTCTGCCTGCCTCTGGTTCACTTCTGCCTCTTCTAATATGTAACAAATTACTTGATATATGAAAACTACTAACCGTACGGTTCAGATTCTGAAATATGTCATAGAATGAGGTGATATTTACACATTGACTACCTTAAAAGTACACGATATTACACACAAAATGTTTCAACAAAAATTACAAAAATGATCTGTAATATATAAGCAATCTTATGTTTGCTTATATATATATATATATATATATATATATATGATTATGGAGAGTGCTGCCAGGTGATATTCAACAAAATCTATTGCTTTGTTTAGTTGATATAAGACGTGTCCCCCATGTCTAATAGAAAATCACGCTAGCCACCTAGCTGTTAATAAACCAGTGGGCGGTCTTGGTTAACTTCCGTTTCGGCTCCCTATTACTGCTCTCTTTGTCCTCACCTCCTCTCTAGTATTGCTGTAGGTCATTGTGTCATATGATCCAAGCTATCTAACGGTGTGTGTGTTGTGGCACTTTAGGCGAAAAGTAAGGTGTCACAAGCCCAGTCTGAGGGCAGTTTCCTGGCACAGATCACGCTTCAGACAGCATTCAAACAAAAACGCTCACTTTAATAATTTGCTGAATTGCAAACTTATCTTCAGTACTCAAAATGCTTAAGGAGAGCTGTTGGCAGCCTCCCTCCCTGCTCCCTAGATCGTCTCTGACCTGGACTGTGAAATCCACACCTAAGTCCTTGAGGTGAGGCAAGATGGTCGACTGGCTGTTGTCAGCTGGGAGATGTAGTCTTTTCACAGTTTGTCAGTGGCAGATAGCACAGTCTGCCTGTGTGTGTGTGTGTGTGTGTGTGTGTGTGACTGCATGGTATTTACTGTTGCTGTCTGCTCATTCAAATTGTTAATAATAAAATATTGAACTGTGTGTTTTAGATTGTAAAATGCGTATGTCTCATGTCTGTAGACCCCATGCAGAATGTGGTCCAGGTGCTGGAGAAGCAGTACCTGGAAGAGAAGCAGACAGCTCTGGAGGAGCAGAGGATGATGTATGAACGAGAGCTGGAGTCGCTACGGCAACAGCTGTCCCCTGAGAAAACACCCCAACACCACCGTAGCAGCAGTGACCGCCTCACTTTCCCAATGCACACACCCCACAGTAAGCTGCGACTGTGGACAGAGGAGAGGTGAGGAGCATACATCCATACATACACTCTGCGGAATTGATGAGCAGCCAAATCATTTTCTTACTCAAATGTATGAGTTTCAAATGTCACTTTATCTGTCATTATCATCCTTATGTCAGTTGATTTTATATCTCATCTTTTATATCAGTAGGAATTAACTGACTATGCTGCTTTAACCAGAGATCCATTTGAAATACACTCTCTATTAGCTTCACCTAGCTAGTACTTTGTAGGACCTCCTTTTGCCCCTACAACTGCCTAAATTCTCCAAGGCATGGTTTCAATAAGATGTTGGAAATGTTCCCCAGGGATCTTGGTCCATGCTGACTCAACGGCATCACGCAGTTCCTGCAGATTTTTCACCGGTGCATTCATGCTGTGAACATGCCGATCCACCTCAATGGTGCTCTATTCTGTTGAGACGTGGTGACTGTGCAGGCCAGTGGACTAAACTAAAATCACTGTCATGGTCCTGGAACGATGTTGAGACGGTCACACTTTAATCCTGCTGAAAGGATCCATTTGAAAAAGGGTAGACTGTGGCCAATAAGGGATGCACCTGGTCAGCAACAATGTTTAGGTACACTGTGGCGTTGCTCACTTGGTACTAAGATGCCTAATGTGTGCCAGGAAAACATCCCATGGCCATTTCTGAGATGTTGGAACAGGCACCAACATCATACCACATTCAAACTCACACATCTTCTCCTTTCTAACGTTTAGTCGAACAGTAACTCAACACCTCGATCCCGTCTTCATGCTTGAAACTTTATTTGTGTTATTTATGTCTAGAGGAGTAAGCTGTTTGTGAAAATGCAGAGGTGTATCTAATAAAGTGGAACAGATAAAGATAGGGTAAAAGCTTTAACACATCATCATGAGTGAAAAATGTCTTTGTGTTTTGTTGTTTTGTGTGTCTTTCTGTCTGTCTGTGTCAGGGATGAGCTGTTTCGTCAGAGTCTTTCTCGGCTCAGGGAGCAGGTAGTGAAAGCCAACACCTTGGTGCGAGAAGTCAACTTTTTGGCCGAGGAGATGAACAAACTCACTGACTATCAGGTCACCCTTCAGATCCCTGCAGCCAACCTCAGCGCTAACCGCAAGGTCAGACCTTTGAACCACACATTTTGAGATACAACAAAAATCTATCTATGGTTCAGCGTTTTTGTGTTCAAATCATATCTAGCCTCTCATACAATAGAAATTATGCCTGATTTAATTTTTTGTTATTGATTTTATTGTCCTCCGTTTAGGGATGGGCATACTATGATGCTTATTTCCACTGAAAGTTGATTTCCAAATTTTGTATTTCAGTAAGTAAGCAAGGAAGTTTATGAGCTGTCATACATTTTTATAGCGTGGAGCCATAGTGAGCGAGCCAGCCATTCAGGTGCGGAGGAAAGGGAAGGGGACGCAGGTGTGGACCATCGAGAAGCTGGAGAACAAACTGGTGGACATGAGAGACCACTACAGAGACTGGAAGGAGGGCACAGAGGAGATGGTGAGAAACAGAGGACAGGGGAATGAAGGCAAATGAGTGGAAAAGTAAGAAAAAAGGAACAAGAAAAAGGTTATACTTGGAGCAGGAAATGGTTGTGGAGGTCAGAGATTGCTGGAAAGGAGTCTCTGTGGGTGCTACAGTGAGAATTTTATGGAATAGAAAGGTCAGAAGGAGGAGTAATTGAATATTTGACTTCACATATGTAAAGATGTTTGCTGACTTGGATTATTGTGTCCAATCCTCTCTCTTTTATCAGTGTAACAAGGTGAACATCAAGCACAGTGACCCGTTCTATGAGGCACAGGAGAACCACAACCTGATAGGAGTGGCCAACATATTTATGGAGTGCCTTTTTCATGATGTCAAACTGCAGTATGCTGTCCCCATCATCAGCCAACAGGGAGAGGTAAAGGCTCACTCACATGAACAGATTAATAAAGGGATCAATTACTTCTCCAGCCTCCCAGTGTTCTGCACACTTCTCATGGTGGGTTATATCTGCACTTCCCTTCTATGAGTCCATATGAAAGGTTTTTAATGTGCTACTTGAAATTAATCACTCAGTTCTAAAATATAGACAATTAGATCCTTTAAAATGTTAGTATTTCTTAGGTAAAGGTTTTAAAATACAATATGGGCAGGAGACTATATTCAAGATTCAAGAACTTTATTCATCACATACACATACAGGATGTGCAGTGAAAAAAAAGTGGAAAAAAAGAGGGATAAAATATATGCACCAGTATTTAACTGTATTTAACAGTATTGACAGTACTTAACAGTATTAACAGTATTGCAGTATAATAATATATCAAAAAGAGCAACAGTGTTTACAGTAAAAAGAAGCAACAGTATTTACAATAGGATTAAGATATAAATAAGGGATCTGAAAAAATATGAAAATATGTGAAAAATAAGTGTAGTCACTATATCTGTATCTGTGTGTGTGCGCATAAGATAGGCAGTGTGTGGAACTTAATGGGGGCGTCCTGGTGAGATCAGTGTTTACAGTCCTGATGGCCTGAGGAAAGAAACTCAGACTCTCTGTTTTGGCTGCGTGACTGCGGAGGCGCTTGCCTGACCACAGCAGCTGAAACAGTCCGTTGTTGGGGTGGTGAGGATCCTTCATGATCCTACAGACTCTGGTTCTGCACCTCCTGGTGTACAAGTCCTGCAGGGAGGGGAGTGTAGTTCCACTCTCTGCAGAGCCCTCCTATCCTGAGCAGAGCTGTTGCCAAACCAGGCAGTGATGCTTTATCTTTACATATCCAGGAATACTTGCAACACTTTTTGAAACTGAGGTTATGCTGTCTCCCGATCCTTTGTGCGTACAACAGGTAGCAGGCAGGTTGCACGTTGAGTTGATGCGAGTCAGTGGAGTGGTACCGGAGCGCCTGGCCGGTGGAGATGATTCGTCAGAGAACTCCAGTGAGAGCAGCTGCTATGAAGTCATGGACACCAACGGGGAGATCGTCCACATGGCCAAGAGGCTCACCTGCAGGGTATGAGCCACTTCATAATGGATTCTGACCAAGATAAATCGCCAGTCGCTCTAATCCGTCCCATGTCCTTGTCTCTTTGCTGCAGGTGCGCGTCAGGGAGGCCACAGGGCTGCCGCTCAACCTGTCCAACTTTGTCTTCTGTCAGTACACCTTCTGGGAGTGCGCTGAGCCCACTGTGGCTCCACCCATGGTCAGCCCAGACACACCTTCCCCTCGGACCCCTGACGCCCAGTTCACTGTCCAGTTCAATCACTGCAAGGTGAGGGAAAAGCGACTCCTTTTTGTTTCAGGGAGTGGTGCAGAAGGAGGCCTTTTAGCTTTGGAGAATGAACTCTGTGCAGTTGTGGTTTTGAAATTCCAGGAAGGTTTGTTAGTGACTTTTATTCTCAAATCTACTCCAATGTCCATTGTATCTTGTGCAGGACTACATGGTGCATGTGACAGATGAATTTCTGGAGTTTATATCAGAGGGGGCGTTGGCCATAGAGGTGTGGGGTCATCGCTGTGCTGGGAATGGAGGTTCACTCTGGGAGGTAGATGCACTGCAGGCCAAGACCCGCACGCTCCGAGACAGGTATATGTATCACATGTTGCACTCAATGTTATGCATAGATATAGACAAACACGCACACTTTTCACACCTCAAACACTTACCCTTGGCTGTTGTGTGTCCAAGGTGGAGTGAAGTTTCCCGCAGCATCGAGCTGTGGGCCTCCATCCAGGAACTGAACGAGCAGGGAGAGTACTCAGCCGTGGAGCTGCATCCTGGAAAGGACATCAGCACAGGGGGAGTCTTCCAACTCCGACAGGTCAGAAAAACTCACCAAATGGCTAATAAAGTGGATAATAATTGAATTATTCCCCTCCTGTTATGAATCACATAGCTGCAGTAACTTGAAGGTGTTTGTGTGTCTGAGACGCCGGTGGAAGCTTCACATTATTGCTGAGTTCTGGGTATTTGTCCAAGCAGGGTCACTCCCGGAGGCTGCAGGTGTGTGTGAAGCCAGTCCAACACTCAGGCACTCTGCCTCTGCTGGTGGAAGCAATGCTGTCTCTCTCTATTGGCTGTGTGTCCGCTCGCTCCACCAAGCTACAGAGACCCCTCGACAGCTACCAGGTCAGCTGAAACCACACACACACATACAAGCGCGCGCACACACACAACTTAGACTATAAACGTACTGTATGTGTACATCAATAAAATGAATTTGTACGCCACACCTCTATGGCCAACGCCCCATCTGCTTCTATTTGATTGCGTGTATATTTCATGCTAGTGTAATACAATGTGCTGCATTGCTTGCAGAAGAATCAGCAAAAAAAAATGTCAGTCTTTCTTGGGTTTCATGCCATGACTAGATCATCTGACTGGCTGGCACTAAATATAATGGAGGCCGAAGAATGTACGGGCTCATATTGCTCGCATTGATAAATTCTAGCTAGCAGCTGAAGACGATTTCCATTTTCCCATAATCAGGGAAAAACTCTGGGGCTGGTTGTAATTGTCATACGATGTACTTACTCAAAAACATAAGTTAATGTGTATCCTAACAAGATTTGATATCATACTTTTAAAATTCAGAGTGAATGTAGTTTTACTATGAGCTGTCAGGGCTGGGCATTTTCTGGTACCCCCAATTGACTGAGTGTGTTCTCTCCTGCCAGAGAGAGGTGGAAGACGATATGGATAGTTATCAGGTACCATCTCAGTCTACTACTGCTGCTGCTCCCCCCATAGGTCACTCCGAGGCATGATGGAAACCAACTGCTGATCATGTGTTTGCAGACTAGCGCCACTGCTGATGGCATGGGGTGGGAGGCAGGAGGCAGAGGGCTGTGCCTCTCCCAACTAAAGGAGTGCTTTATTAAACACTAGCTGCACATGTGGATGATTTCTGACACTGTAATTATCATTCGCACCAACCATTCTTTGGCAGCCCTCTAGACACAGTTCAGTACCACCCATGTCTGAGCTCCCAGCCAGCAGTCTGTTTGCCAGGGACCTTGTCCCACTCTCTCTCTCACCCTCCCTCAGATTGCACACACTAACAATATTGTTTGATTTTCGCTACTGAAGAGCTACAGGAGCAATATGCCTCACTCAATCATATAAGCATTGCATGGCTGCATGACTTACAGTAATTTGCATGGTGGAAGTCTGTTTGCATCGGGAGTTTGAGATTTGATTGAGGTCTGTTGGGTACTCGAGAAGCTGCAGAGGGGAATCTGTTCTCTATGGTTGCCTCTGAGATTGATCTGCCAAGTATTCAGGTAGGATTCTGGATGGCTGTGATTGCCTGGGAGAATGTGTCTGCGTGTGCATGCATGTGTGTGTGAATCTATGTGGTTTTGAAATGGGTTGGAGAGGTTTGTATGTGTGTGTGTGTGTGTGTGTGTGTGTGTGTGTGGTCTAGGCTGGTGAGGAGTTTTTTTTTATAATCCCACCATAATCCTTTTCCCAGCCAACAAAAAAGACCTGGAGGCTTTGATTTTCAAACACCTTTGGTTTGGGAACTTTCATCAGGATTAGCTTTGACTTTGCTAGCTAGCTAGCTTAGCTTTGGTTTTCCAGTACATTAGCAGTTGCTGTATTGAGACTCAGGGGCAGATCTGGTACTCCTTGAGACGGGGCAGCCCTGTGCACCCTCTCCCTCCCCCTGTTGAAGATATGCTGTGCCCTACTACAGATCCTCTGCCTCACTGAGTCAGCTGGTACTGATTTTGGTCTCTCTCTGGTCCAAGGAGGAGGACCTCAACTGTGTTCGGGACCGCTGGTCAGAAGCCCTGATCAAACGTAGGGAGTACCTCGATGAACAGATCAAGAAAATCATCAACAAACAAGGTGAGTCCTGGTTGCAGCTACCGCTTGCTGTAGGGTTGTAGGGTGGTTGCTTTATGTTGTCTGCCACCAACTCCATCCCCATTATTATTCTCTTTGTCTTTCAATAATCTGTCCACTCTGTTTCATCCTCTTTCTTCCTTCTGTGTATCCAGAGAAGTCAGAGGAGGATATTGAGCGTGAGGCTCGGCTGGTGGAGCAGTGGGTAGGCCTGACTGAAGAGAGAAACGCTGTGCTGGTCCCTGCACCTGGGAGTGGCATACCTGGAGCTCCTGCACACTGGTAAAAAAAACAACACACACACACCCATACACACCACACACTGACTTTATTTGCAACCCATTTCCTTTACTCAGCTTTAGCTCATGTTCAACTGTTTGTAGGACTCCACCTGCTGGAATGGAAGCTCACATCCCTGTACTCTTCCTGGACCTGAATGGTGAGGCGGGCACATCCAGTCTAGCCAGAAATGTTTCGCATGTTGTCATAGCCATTTTAAACCCTAACTACATATTTTTCGGTCGGTGCCCGCAGCTGATAATCTGACGGTTAATGAGCAGTTGACTGGGCCCCACGCTGCAGGGGTTAACTCTATCCTGCCCAAGGAGCATGGAAGCCAGTTCTTCTATCTGCCCATCATCCGGCACAGTGATGAGGAGGTAAGCAATGGCTTTGACTTCACTGCCCCCCTATGGCCATAAAGGGAACTTTTTTTTCTTCACATGACCACATCCTCTGCTTCTCTCTGGCTCAATGAGGCTCTTTATTATTGATTAACATTTAAATTTAACAAATTTGTGTTAAAGTTGTGTTAACAGAGCATAAGGGTGATTCACATGAATTGGAGCCGACCCATTGTTGACTTAGCCAACTTGTTCGGGGTGCACCGCAAACCTGTTACCAATTTTCGGATATGTCTAATTTGTGGTTCGCCATATGACCACATCCTCTGCTTCTCTATGGCTCAGTGAGACTCAGGAGCGTATGGAGAGTATGTATGTGTAAGTAACGTTAACGTAATGTTAATTCCATTGTCGCTTATTCTATCTTACTCTATTTTGTGGTTATTTATGCTTTTGTATCAGCTGTTTTTCAAAGCTTGATGAAGGCCTCGTGCTGAAATGCATTGGTTCTACTAATAAAAACCATTGTTCTCAGTACTGCAAGTTTTGCTGGAATTTCATTTTTCTCTGAGAACCACACACAGAGAGGACGACTCTAGTCCCTCCCATTTTTCCCCTTAATTACGTACATAACACAGTCACATAATTGCGTGGCCAGCAACATGCATGGGAGCAACCATTGCAGAGTAAAATAGTCATAGTTTATTTTACTTTGATATTAAGAAGCATACAGTAATCATTTACCCCTTGACGGAGCTAAACTGTCATTCCAAGTGTCATGAGATGGTGATCCTCTGCTTAGCCTGACTGCTGCCAACCCAAAGGAAGACCCACCAACACGACTAATCTAATCCATGCCACTAACAATAACAGCCTATTGGCACACATGCCCCCTCTATAGACCTCTGTGGAACCACGTCAAACACATTTCTAATTCCCCAGGTGTCAGCAGTGTGCTCCTGGGACTCGTCCATCCATGACTCGGTGCACCTCAACCGGGTCACGTCTCCCAACGAGCGCATCTACCTGATCATCAAAGCCACGGTGCAGCTCAGCCACCCTGCCTCCATGGAGCTGGTGGTCCGCAAGAGGATCTCTGTCAACATCTACAACAAACAGGTCAGTACTAGAAAGTTAAGCTTTCACCACTGAAGGTCGGCCCACAGCAGAGGATGGGTTTACAGCAATGGATCTTGTTTTAATTATCTGCCTGGTTTTTGAAATTGTCTTTTTTTTTATACAGAGCTTCACTCAGAGTCTAAAGAGAAGAATGTCCTTTAAAGAACACGCTTTACTCCTGTGGAGTGACGTACGAGATTGTTTCCAACATACCTAAGGTACAATACTGAGCCTCTGGTTCTGTGTAAAAGTATTTTATCACTCTACCTAACAAAGACAGTTGTGTTGCAATTGGTCAGTGTGGAGGATATCCTCAGCAGCCCCTCTCTATCTCTCACCCACCTTGGCAGGCCTCAGAAGAGCCAGAGGAGAGGGAAACGTTGGCCCTCATGGCTGCCCGCGGGGACAGCGAGGAGACTCACGATGGAGAATCCTACATAGAGAAATACACACGAGGCGTTTTGGAAGTGGAGAACATCCTCAGTCTAGAGAGGCTGCGACAGGTGTTGTATACAGTAGCATGCATGCTCATGCTTACACACACAGACGCACAAACTGTAATAAATCTTAATATCCAGGTTGCTTTAATCTGATTAACGCTTTTTCTAAATTATGATGTGGCCATTAATAAAAATATGGTACAACTCAGTTCAAGAGTCTTGCTTTGTTTGTTGCAGATTTTCTATGATTCGGCCTGTATTATAGCTACAGCATCCAGCCATAAGGCGACACGAAAGATCCACCTGAGTGAATCTTTTTTTATCTCTCCCTGCAGGCTGTGACAGTGAAGGAGGCGCTCTCTGCTAAGGGGAGACACCTTAGAAGGAGTATCAGCACACCCAATGTACAGCATGTAAGAAACAGATCACTCTCTGCACTGCCTAAGGAAAGAAATGCTGAATGACCACAAAATAACACAATTTCTGACATTGATAATATCTTGCTGTCGTCCTCCAGTCTTCATGTAGTAAAACAGACCTAACTGGCTGTGAGGATGAAGACGGTAAGGTAGGTCACACTGCATGTTATTCACCCTTTTTTAAACTGTGGTTAGGTTGTATTTCAGTTAACTAGTTTTGTCATTCCACCAGGGGTTCCCAATGCTTTTGGCATATAAATATGTGATTCCAAGATGTGATATACATGAAAATTGTGTATGCAACATAATATTTGACAAAGTTCAAAAGACAACAGAAATCAAATTTCTCTTGTGAGCTGGCCAATGACGACTATGAATAGCCTTGTCAGGCTGCATAGCTTTCCCAGGGGCCTCTGTGTAGCCAAAAGCCATTGGCCATAATTGTTCCTTTCAAAATAAAAAACAGAACCAAAAAAAAAGGAATTTCTCTGGTTTTCATACCAGGGAACCCCTCTTGGGGTCCTGACCCTATCAATGGGGTAAAAATAAATTATAGACAGTTTAGGAGAGACTAACCACTGATGTACTTATAATCTTATGATACTTGACTACAGCAACATAACCTGTGTTTTACTGTCTAGGACCATTGTGATTCTCATGTGGACAACTCCAACTGCAATCTCCAGGATGGCCTTTGTAGCACACCAATCAAAAACAAGGAGAACCATGGTAAACTATATAAAAAGCACATACATATATGATGTATAACAAATAGACTGTATCTTGATTTCCTTAGAGTAGGAGACATTATTGGTGTTGCTACTTGTGACTGGGTCACTTCTGCATGTTCCCACACAGGCCTGGTACCAGAGAGTCCTACCTTTTTCAACTCTAGCCCCTTCAAGGTCCTCTCCCCCCAGCCACCTAAGTTCCTCAAGTCGCTGCTGCCTGTAAAAGAGGAGAACAAGGCCAGGAAGGCACTGGAAGCCCGGCCGCTGCTGGGACAAGAGGTAAGGAGGAAGACACGTTCTCTATCAGTCAGGAGGGAAGGATTCATCTGTTTCCGTCTCAGTCCCTTCATATTTCAGCCTCTTCCCTGTTTCCTTCTCTCTTCTTGTGTTCTCCCTCCCAAACCCCATTTTTACATTTTCCCACATCCGTCATTGATAATGTCAAATTACGTTCCTTGTTTTCACAATGCGATCTCATTACTTCTGATAACTTTATTTTACCCAACATATGAACTGACATAAAGCAAAGCCCCACCCTGTGATACGTTACCATCCACAGTGTTGATGCTACACTGTATTGGACTGGACTGGCATATGACTTACAGGAGCATGACTTTAACCAGGAATAGCCACAACAGCTAACTACACATATTTGGTGCTTCCAGATACTTCCAAACGTTTCAAACCTCCCCGATAAAATAGTGTCCGGGTCTTACGTCTGATATTGTTGTTTGTGATGATTGGGCTCTTCAACACATTTGAACATAGTTGGTAGTTTGTGGCTGTTCCAACCATTTAAACTAACTGGCATATTGGTTTTCATTCAACGTTATACTGCATGCCACTAATTGTAAAACTAGCCTGCCCAGCTCCATGCATGCTTTGTGTGTGTCAAGTGTGTGCTGTTGTTCTGACCCATCTGCAGAGCATGCGCTCATGTGTGGACAGCCCTGCACTGCTCCCCCCTCCCTGCCCCTGGCGCCGACCCAGGGCAGGCAGCGAGGGCCACTGCAAGCCTTCCACCTCCACTTCCACCCCCACCTCCACTTCCACCAGCAGACAGCTCAGCCACACACTGCCACACACTGCTGTAAGTGTCACACGCACCACTGTCAGTGTTCGACACAATGCCAGATACTACTGTAAGGGTAACACCCCGTCTCACGCGCACGTCACACAACCCTGTAATTATCACATGTAAAGCCACACATTGCTTTGTCCCACACACACTGCTGTGGCACACACTCTGTCACGCCCACACACTGCTCTGTCATACAATGCTGAAAGTGTACACATACACACTGGCACATTTTGCTAACATGCACATACAGCCTCACACTGCTAAAAATGTTCCAATGCACACTGTTGAACTGCACCAGCTGGAACATGCTCAGGCACACACATGTGAGTACCATGGTAGCAAACAGCTGGCAGCAAAGTGAATAAAACAGCTTAAAGCCAACCACGCAAAAACAGAAGAATACTTATCAGTGACTAGCACAAATTCATACATTGTGTCAATATTTCATTACATTCTACATCATTTCTCATTGTCTTCAGTCAACAGAGGTCATGTAGGCTGTGCTCCATATAGGCTTTGACTGATATTGTGCCTGGTGGGTTTTGTCTTGTGTCCTCCTGGTGTTGGTTTGGTCAGCAGGACTCTGACGATGAGGAGACGGATGTAGACATGACCTTGAATCTGGACCGGGGCCCTCAGGACTACAGCAGCTTCCAGCCTTACATCCCAGAGGACTTTGCTAACTTTGAGGTCTACAACGCCACCCTGGAGAGCCAGGACGGGGTTCTTTCCACTCACTCTGAATTGAAGGGAAGCCGGTGTGGCGGTGGAGGTGGAGGGGGAGAGCGAGAGGTGTCTCGCAGCCCCACAGCCAGCAGTTGCACTAGTGGCTACTTCTCACACAGTGCCTCCAATGCCACACTATCAGACATGCCTTTCAGTGCCAGTGAGAGCTCCGACCTTCTCAGCTGCACCACCAGAGACTCAGACAACCCCCATGATCCCCTCTCCTGTCCCACTGGAAGAGGCTGCACCCAAACCAAATGTGTTTCTGCGGGGGGTGATAGCCATCAGCCTCCCCTCTTTATGTGTGGAGCCCAGGCGTTGCTCATCCCGGCATCATCTCCTGTCGGTACTCCTAATTACACAGACAAGCAGCAAACATCCCCTCTACCGCACAACTGTGTTCTCAGTGCCAGCCAGGAGTTCACTGACTTCAAAGGGGCTGGCGATGGTATCGGGGAGGCTGATTTAGCACACTTAGAGGGATGGCAGCAGGAGGCTTTGGATATACCTACTGGGCAGCAGGAGAAAAGGGATGATGACACTCATCAGACCTCAGATGCCTCTGTTGTCATCAACACATCTATCCCTGGAAATGCCCCAACCCCTATATACAAAAGTCACAATGGTAAAGACTCTGTTAGTGTAGCTGTGCCCTGCCCAGACACAACCCCAGTTGGAACCCCAATATCTGACCAAGACCAAGACCCCGCTCCAGCCTTACCTATCCCCTCTGCTCCAGTCTCAACTCCAGCCTCATCCCCAGTCACAACTTCTACTCCAGCTTTTGCCCCTTCCCCAGCTCAGCGAGGAGGAGGAGAACCTCCTATCCAGGAGCCAGCCCAGGGAGATCTGCCCCATGGGAGTCCCTGTCCCAGCCCAAACCCCAGCAGTGCTGAGCCATCAGGGGACTCCAGTGGGGATGAGAGCTCACCTGCAGCCCAGCTTCCTGACTGGATGGCCCCTGGGGAGCAGGTGTGGGTGGGGAAGAGGCGAGGAACAGTCCACTATGTTGGAGGAGTAGAGTTTGCTAAGGGGATCTGGGTTGGTGTGCAGCTGGACCTGGCAGTAGGTAAGTCACTGTAAAGGTTGCCTAAAAATGTATTTGCTGTTTTCTATAGAAAACTAATGTTAGTGTACTAAGAAAATCTGAAAAAGTGACATGGAATGAAGTTTGATAACTACAAATAATCCTCACAAATGAATTATGATTGCTCTTCCCGTAGGTAAGCACAATGGGACTGTCCAGGGACGAGTGTACTTCCGCTGTCCCCCAGGCCACGGTGTGTTTGTGAAGCCATCTCGTCTCACCAGAGGACCGCCCTCCATGGACATGGAACCCCAGACTCTGATCAGATAGGACCCAAAGAAGGGCCGGCTTTCCGAGGACTAACAGGGACCCCTGGGTGGTCCTCAAATCCAGTGCCTAGGGTGAACTGCAATATGGTCACTGTCCCTCCATCATTATCACTCAAATCTCTGTACTGATTTATTCTGTTGGTGTGTCTGCTTTCCTAAAGCATATCTGACCTGTGCATTTAACAAAGGTATATCCTTCACTGAAAATTCACTATGCACATATCTAAATTTTCTATTGTGTTATTTTTGATAGAGAAAATAACTTTTAACTGGGAGTCCATATGGAAACATTGTCCACATCATTGTTCTTACATTTGTTTCTAAACATTATATAATATTTTTGTAAGACAATGCATCCTCCCCTGAGGCTCAAAGTGGGGTAATCTAGGATATTAAGATTAAGAATGTACTGCTGTTGATAACATTGATATTTACGTCAATATATGTCAGGGGTAACCAAAGAACTAGGGTTCCATATCTGCTGTTATGAGTAATATCTTATTTTTCTAATGTATGTGGAAACATACAATATATATCTGTGTGTCCAAGTAAAGCATAGTGCCATATCTCTGACTAATGCCACATACCCTGAACGGTGGGCAAATCTGCAAAAACTGAATTGCTTTCAGTGTTTGACTGCAGTTACCCATTAAATGTTAAATTATCTTATTAGAGTACTGTAACACTGTGGAGGAAATAATCCCCATTGAGCGTGGGACTGTTGCCGTTGCTGTCTGAATGCTTGCACTGGAAAGGATTCTTGAAGAGTTCACCCATCGTCTTCCATATTGAACTGATAAAACATTTCCTGTGTGCTTCGAAGTGATTGGACTGATAAGCCCTGTGTTGTGTCATCACTCTTATCAGCTGAATGAAGCAGCTAGGCTTTGCCCGAGGCCTGGGCATACTGATGCCTTATTGCCCTGTTTCTCAGGGCAGGCACATAAACCACAGACTACTCGATGAACAATGTCCCTTACCAAGGATGCATGTTGACTGAGCTAAAAAGATGTGTGGACCTAAAGCCTGTGTATGACGTGATGCCCAGAGGCATTCAAAATGCCTTCCAACCTCACTGACTGATTAATTGAATACCTTTCTGATTGACTGTCCATCTGCATTTTATATGTTAAATTGTGATGTGTCACACTAAATATTTTAAGAGGTACTCAATAATGCCAACATGTGTTTTTTTTTTTTTACATGGAGGATTTGGATGGATGGGTGATGGACAATATCAGGTTACCGAAGATGGTGTAAAAATAGTTTAGTATGGAGACAAGCTGTCCTATGAACTTATATTTTTTATGGAAGTGGTGAACTGTGGAACTGATTAGAAATAGTTATATATTCATGCTGTAATTTCAAGTAAATAAAAAGAAACCCAAGACCTTACTTTAAAGAAGAGATCAAAGCTGCTCTCCCTCACAAGGAGTTGTAAATAGAAATGTATTTGAACATAGTATTTACAATATTATAATGTACAGAATTGTATTTATATTGTATCTCAACAAACTGTTTTAATTGGTACAAAATGTTCTAGAATAGAACGTTTACAATCAAAGTGCTGTGTTGCCTCTTCATTTAGCTCACTTCAATATCATTATTGTATCAATGTTTCATAACATACAGTGGTTATAAAAAGTATTCATCCCTTGACTTTTTGCACATTTTCTTGCGCTACAAAATTAGTACATTCATTTGGGATTTTTTATCAGCAATCCACACAAAATACTCTTTCTGTCAAAATGGAGTATACGATTTATGTGATAGTATGAAACTCAATTAAACGCTAAATCTAATTAGCGTAAGTATTCATCCTCGTTACTCACTTGCCATATCGTCTCACTGGCAAAAACATTTGATGAGAAAATTGCTCTAATATTACCTTTCCTCTTAGCAAGTGAAGTTTTTGTAGCCACTGTACACAACATAGTCTTGTTTCCGCTATCAGAGTATGAGTGTGTTTTCATTGTAGGAGATGACTAAGGAAGTCTCCTGAATGAGATGTCACCAGTGACGTTTGCTCCACTTTATGGGTTCTCAATGTAGGGCAAAAATGTTGCCTGTCTCTGGCAGATTTATGGGTCCCTATCTGTGTCTGTCGTAAATAGAAACAAGTAAACATGTCGCCCTCCCACGAATGATGCAAGCACCCATTGGGCCGATCACTAACAAGATGGATCTTGGCCATAATGATCATCCCAAGTTTAATCAAAATCGGACTGGTGTGGTTGCAGTTATGGCTTTTCAGTTTTAAAAGGTTTTTAAATTTTGACCTTTTAATAATAGTGTCCCCATCAGGTTACTCAGTGTAATTGTTGAAAGAATGCAGTGTCAAAATGCATCAGTTATGTCAAAAGTTTTGTCAAAATCGGACTGTGGTGTCTGAGATATCGCATTTGAGTTTATAAATTTTGACCTTTAATTATAGTGCTCTCATTAAGCCCACCGGTGTCATTTCTAAAGATGGCTGGATTTGTGTAGCAAGTTTCATGTCATGCGGACGTATGGTTTAAGTACGAGTTAGAGCCATTCAAAGTAAGAAATCTTGACCTTTAATTATAGCACCCCCATCAGGCCAATTCGTGTGATTTTGTAAATGGTGGAACACTGCCAAGATCCCTCCAAGTTTCATTAAAATCGGACCAGTGGTATAGCAGTTATGGCCTTTCCAAGTTAGACATTTTAATGATAGCGCCCCCATCAGGCCAATTTGTGTATGTTTAAAACGCCAGAACAGTCACTTTTATGTTCTTATTAATAAAAATGTATGCATTTTTAAAAATTGAATCCTAATGGGCTCCACATTTTAGATATCAACTTTTCATTACTCATTAGATGCTATTTTAATTAGTACTACTCTCTAATCCAGTTCTACTAGTTATTATGTATTAGTTATAGTTATAGTAATATATAGTGTAGTTACAGCAACTATTTATTAATCACTAGTTCCTACTCTTATTTTTACTTGTCACTATTCCACTAGTTACTAGCTACTAAATAGTGACTAGTAGTATTTTGATAACTTCTAGTTTTTATTCCAAATGAAGATATCAACATTTTTGAAAAAATACTTGTGAAATTATAAGAGTCATACAATTGTAGGATTTACTAGTCAAACTGAAAATGTTGATAATATTAAATACAATAAAAAATAGTAATTATTTAAAAATGTGTCCCTATTCAGCAGCAACTTACAATGGAACAGTCACTAATGAAGTGTGGAATAGCAACTAGTCTTTTAGCAAATAGTTACTACTAACTAGTAACTAGTAGAATTAGATCAGAGACTATTGCTAATAAAAATAGTGACTTATGAGTAATGCAAAAACTACTAAAAATGTTGTAGATATCACATGTTAATATTAGTCACATAAAACTACTAGTAAAAATGATTAGTCACTAGTACCTAGTATCTATTATATAGCAACTAGTATATGACTATAATGACTAGTAGCTGACAGAATAGTGACAGAATAGCCTTTTTAGTGACTAGTGCCTTGTAGGGAATGGTAGAAATTAAATTAGTCACTTTAAAATAAGAACTAGTATTATGGCAACTAGTACAATTACAATCGTGACTAATAGCTGGAAGAATATTGAGTAGTTACTAAAAAAGTACAAGTGCCTATTTTTTTTAGTGACTATTTAGGGAATAAAGGACAAAAAGGCCTGCCAGAAGAGTGTGTGTGTGTGTGTGCGCGCGCGCGCGCGCGTGTGTGTGTGCGCCCTCTTCAAGTGAATCTGGGTGGAGTTAACTCGGCTCGTGACGCCTATCTGTGGAGTCCACCATGCAGAGCTGAAACTGACAACTGAGAAAGCTCCTGCCAAACAAACAGGTGTCCTCTTCAGCTCCAGAGACGACCTGGTTCTGGTTTTTGTCAGAACAACTTGTCCACGCTGCAGACTTTCGCCTCGAAGGTTTCTTATCTCACCGTACCATACCGAAGAAACTACTTATACAAATACAAATGATGCACTCGGCACAGAAAGACACCACATACACGAAGATCTTTGTGGGGGGTCTCCCATATCACACTACGGACTCCAGTCTCAGGAAATACTTTGAAGTGTTTGGTGATATTGAGGAGGCTGTTGTCATCACGGACCGACAGACGGGGAAGTCCAGAGGTTATGGATTCGTAAGTAATAACATGACATGCTGTTTTGTTTTTTGGGGGGAATTTTGTGTACCAGAGTTGCTTGCACACGCGCATAAAGTTAATTAATGAAACTGTATTTCATATCAATACCTATCAAGGCTGAAATAAAGAAGCCCCCATTATTTTTACACTGTTAGATAGCGACAGGCAGGTATGAATGGTTATAATTTGTAGGAATACTGTTACTTGAGCAGAAAATTGTGACGTTACATTAACAAGATAAACATGGAAATATTGAACTATTAAAGACCAATGTTACTGAATTGGGAATGTCCTTAGTGCAATATGGCCTGTAAAAGATCTCTACGAGGGGAATGACAAGGCTGTAAAATGTGTGTCCTTTAGGTGACCATGGCCGACCGGGCCTCTGCTGACCGAGCCTGTAAGGACCCCAACCCCATTATTGACGGCAGGAAAGCCAATGTGAACCTGGCCTACCTGGGGGCCAAGCCCAGGGTCATGCAGCCAGGTGAGGGACTGGACGCGCTGGTGGACGGCTGTGCCACAGGTTTATTTCACAGCTTGGACGACCAAGGTGGCGTACAAAGACAGCAGCCCTAATACCTTCACACACACACATGCTGGGGAGACTGGCACTGCTGCCATGTTAGAGAGTTAGAGAGTTATTCACCAGGTGGGAATCTAGAGATGTATCTAAACTCACACTCAAAAAGTACAGTATTTACCTTGATGTTCTGATAATACAGGATCACACAAGTCTGCCACCACTTTATGTAGACTGACCTTCGTTGCTTTTTTGTACTCTCTTGAGAAGGATATGCAATCTTGCCATAGGGATCAGAACATTCTCTACAAAATCTTCTCTGCTACATTTGTAAAGCATCAGGATTTGCAAAAAATGTGTAAAAACAATCTGTTTTCATTATAGGATTCTCATTTGGTGTGCCTCAGATCCATCCAGCATTCATCCAAAGACCTTATGGGTATGTTAACCTGTAGAACCTTTTTTTCCACAATATTTGTCTATAGAAAATTATAATGATATGATGTATGTATATGGTATCAGTGCAATCGTATTAGAAACCTATACACCAGTAGCCTAGCTATTCCAACATTTTAATTTGTCTCTGTATTTATGTGGCCCATTGTTTTTATTGCTGTAAACATGTTATTTCATCTTTGCTCTGTAACCTCCTCCTATTTAATCCTGAATGGGGACATGTGAGTGTCGATGTGTGCACCTCTGCTTGGGGTTGATTGTGTAGGAAGTGAACGTTTGTCCCAAGCTACTACAGGATTGACTTTATGTTGTCTATCTCTTTCTGATCTGACAGGGTCGATATCGGTTAAAATAGCTGATGAAGGGACATGATGATTTGAGGAATAGCTGAGTCTGCATTGGGCAGAACACTAAAGTGTTACCTGTATACTCTGACATACACAAACGAACTGAAATGGTGACTAGCTGCATGGAAGTCCTTTTTTTCAGTTTTCCATAGAACATAGATTGGTGTGTGCCTTGTTTCCAGTATGAAGTGGTTTTCAGCTTAACTGTGTGCTTATCTTTACTTGCAGTGGGGGAGGTGTGGGGGGGTGGGGGGGTGCAGAAGTTTTTGTTGCAGACTTTGTGCGTTTGGTAGAGAGTTGTAACTCTGCCATGGGGTGTTGATTCTTTTCCCTTTTAATGACTGATTGTGCTTTAGCTTTTCAGTTAACATTAAGATGATCATGTTTTGTTGTCAAAAGGGGGGCTGATGACCACTCGGTGTGTTAACTTCAAAATCTATCCCCTACAACAAAACAACCACTGGCTTGCATGCAGGAGTTCCTTTTCTGTTTTCTTCTTCTGTTTACCCATGATGCTGTGTTTTTTTGTCTTTTTATTAACCCATTGCTTTCACTTAAAGTGAGCATCTTTTTCTGTCCAACCAAGGACATTCTCTGTTTCGCATTCTGCTAATCACTCCAGATGCTGTCAATTATCACGTCTATCGCAAAATGAGAATATGTAGGGGGAATGAAAAGAGAGGAAACCCACAAATGAACAGTGCTGCCACCACAGTAGTGAAGATGGGAGCACAGAAGAGTACTTTGAATTTGTAATGAGGCCATGCCCCTGTGTTGGTGCAGGAGGTGGCAAAGCTGTGGGGAATTAAGGAGACTGAAAAGTAAACCACACACTAGTGTGAGCATTTATCACAATCCACGTGAAACTAATTTTAGATGTAGGATAACTATAGATGTGATCATAGACATAGTCATGCAATAAACTTACTGAAAGTCATTCATCTATTAAACATAGACTCAAATGTTTACAGCAGTGACTGAGGTAAGTTGGAGACAGAGAACTTAACTGGTCTCTCAGGCAGCAGCTGTTGGCTAGAATGATCTCCATGGCCTCTCAAATTCAGATGGAAAATGGGAGTCACTCAGCAGTGCTGTTAATAATGTATGGCATAGACAGGGCTGCTGGGCTGTGGACAACAGGTGGGCAGAGCCATGTGCCCATGAGTCCTTTTGGTTATGTGCTGGGGATTACCCATATGTCCCAGTGATTTACAAAGCACCTTTATTTAGCTCTGGACTTGCAGGACCGCAAAACGTCCATCCTATCTCCTCCCATAAAGACTGTTTTAGTCAGCCAAGCCGTTTTAGCGCTGGAACTCAATATTTAACTATGCCCTTGGTACAAAGAGATGGTAGCAGTGCAATACTGTCAGCTTGAGTCTTTCCTCTTCAAGTTGAAAGGTACACGTTAATGCCTTTGTAACATTACAAAATAACCATTTGTAATTTTTTCTGCGGTCATAAGAAATAACTAGAGGGGAAAAAAACAACATGATTAGCCTTTGCTTAGAGCAATGTTTACAACGCCCCACTTCACAACAAGAGCGCCACTTTCGATCAGCTGAAACAGATCTGCAGATGGTTCGAAAATAAAGAAAGAGGGAAAGAAATTGTGGAAGGTCACTGAGACAGTAGAGTGATAGAGTTGATGAGTGCCATGCCATGTGTTGCTGAAAGAGAGAAGATCAGCTTGTCCTTTTGGGATGACAAGGGGGGGCAAAAATAGCTTGCCTCCAGCCTCCCTTGTCAGTCAAGTTGGTGTGTGTATGTTTGTGTGGGGGTGTATGTCTGTAAATGGGGGGTTGGCACACAGATTTAGATTTAACACTCTTAACACCTGCTCCTCAACATATTTACTGGTGGTGACTATAATGCCTCAGTGTAAATGGGGCCAAATTTACCTGGATACTCAGGCTTGTATTTGTCTATTTATACCCTGCTCTATATCTTGCTCTTCCAATGCAGATCTCCTACTCTCTTACCACTTTTTTACAATAGTTCATTGCCTTTCTGACATAGTCATTTCACTTTCCAATTAATGAACACACTGAGGCCTCTACAGCACCTAAAACAACCCAGAACTCACTTGAATGATAAGGTACTGTATGGTTAACACAACAACTGCATTGATCAACCTTCAATCAGCTGCTCCATTTCATAGACACCTGGCATTTTCTGCAAAGCCTCTTTCTTTTGTTTCACGTTTTGTTTGTGTTTAAGGACCTATTAACATGTGTGGCATGCCTGTATGTGTGGTGTTGATGTGACAGTATGTGGACTGGTATAAGCTCAGTTTACACCCTTTTTTGATATGTTGTGGTGTTGTGCGATAAGCTCGAATTTTGAGAAATACAGTTTTCAGTTTCATTGGGCGCAGGGCTGGGCTGTCTTTTCTTAATGCCATATTTCAGATTCAGTTGCTTTTTGACTGAAACCTAAAAGCTGCGCTTGTTTTTCCTTGTGGTTTTACTGCTTTCTTAATTTTTCATATCTAGGTAGGGTTTTTCAATTGTTAATGAATGGATTTGCTGTGTTGAACTGAGGACTGGGTTGATGTATTTGTGGCGCTTGCTTTTCACTTTTCCACAATTTAGTTTCAGCTTTGGACAGACGTTGACCCTGTGTGCATGTGTGTCCTACAGGATCCCTGCCCATTACGTCTACCCCCAGGCCTTCGTTCAACCCAGCATGGTCATCCCTCATGTACAGTCGTCTGCTGCCACGGCAACAGCTGCTGCTGCCACCTCCCCGTATCTTGACTACACTGGAGCAGCCTATGCCCAGTACTCTGCTGCTGCTACTGCTGCTGCTGCTGCCGCTGCCTATGAGCAGTACCCGTACGCAGCCTCACCAGCCCCAGCAGGCTACATGGCTACGGCAGGGTATGGATATGCCGTTCAGCAGCCACTGGCGGCTGCCACTACCCCAGGAGCTGCCGCTGCTGCGGCAGCCTTTGGCCAGTACCAGCCTCAGCAGCTCCAGACAGATCGCATGCAATAAAAACTAGAAAACTACCTTAAACAAGGAAAGCAGGGGAGGTAACACTCACCCCCAGGACAGTGCAAAGTGAGGAGGGGGGAAAGCAGGAAAGGCTGAGGGATGGTGGTCAGTCCCTGGTTTTATAGCAGTGCTTCTACCAAAGAGCCTGAAAAACAATCATCAGAAATTTAGGGACAAATGAGGAGTTACTGTATATTTTTATTAAAATAAGATCAGTATTTTGTCACTATTGTATGAATATTTAATATTTATTCAGCAGGAAAATATTTAAGAAGGCTTATTTAAACTGTCACAATATCAACCTTTGCTGAATTTTGTATGTATACTGCATTGGAATTTGTATGGAATTCGCAAGTGCTTTCAAGTCTTATGATCAGGTTTCTTCCCCACTATTTTGAAAATAAACCAAAATACTTGCATACATACTGTAAGAATGTGTTATATCACCATACAGTGTTCAGTATTTGATAGTTTTGGACCACAATTTTATTTGGCAAAGCTATGCAGTTAATAATGGGATAGTTAGCGTTTCGTTAGAATTGTTCTCATTTTTCTAGTTGTATTGTTTGCAGTGAGATAGATTCATAAGCTGCAGTGTGGATTAGATGCCCTCACCTCGTAACCTTCACAGTGGACCAGCTGAGGCTGGTAGAAGCACTCACTTTTCTTCCCTTTCAATTACACCTCAGCTAAGCTTAGGAAAAGGGGAGAATCATGATTGAATGTGAATCTTTTGAGTTCAACAAATAATGTGCCTTTAAATTTTGATATTTATGTATTTATTATGAAGCCTTACAGTTGTAAACCCTTTAATATGTGTTCATGTTTTAATATGTAGCTTATCACAAAACTAAAATGCCCACATGTGCTGCTCCACTTCTAATGATAATGAGCATATGATGGAAATTTGAATTTGGCTCAGCGAAGTCCTATAGCTTGTCTGTTATTTATGTAATTAAAGAACAACATATGAGTGGAAAGGTAGCAATAAGTACAAAATTCTAGTTTTTTCCTATTTTCCATAGTTCTACTTTTGTTATCTGAAATAGGTTCTTTAAATTCCGTTGATGGTACTTTTTTATACTTGACCTGTTTGATAAAGGACAGTGTGTGAAAACATGTTACCTTTTTAAAAATTGCATTTGATGTCATTTGACATTGAATATTGTCTCAATGCAAGAACATCACTTATTTTACCTTGCATTTTATAATGCATGACTCAAAATAATGCAATTGTTTATTTGAAATAAAGGAATTTTACTTTCAACCTTTTTAATTGTGTGTCTTCTGTTTATTGTAGGTTTTGCTTACAGAACTTATGAACAACGTCATGAAACGCCTTACTTTTTTATCACTTAAATTTTGAGCTCAGAGCAGCCAGTGACTTGAATTTGTGTGTCTTATGGTGAACATATTAGCTGCCAGGGTAAACCAATGTCACAGGAAGGTCACAGTTGTGAATGGGGGTTGCAAAGCTGAGTATAACAGGTGGGGAAATAATGCATATACCCTTCTAGATGGTGACAACTGCAAAAAAGACTCAACTGGCTGCCTCCTAATGCAACTAGTATATTGAGCAGGTCTGTTGTGTGCCATCTGTGCATATAGGGGAAAGATGGGAAATGGTGCCATTAGACCCACTGAAGAAATTAAGAGAGGTATCACAGACGAAACTGAGCCACTGCCTGATAATGATTACACAACATTTTTCACAGAGCACTTGGCAACAACACATTGGTTTATGTTATATACTTGAAGTGCTGTTGCACAGTTTGATGTCTATTTCTTTTTACATTATGAAACAACATAGACAACATAGATGTTCTTGTGTAACATGAATCTGGTCAGCTGAGACTCCAAAATAAGTAGGTGAAGGGGAGGGGTCCCTGCATTTCACAACCAGAGCTGACAGAATGAACAGCAGTGTTGCCACCTCGCTGCATGTTGACCAACAGAAGGGAGAAGCCCAGCAGCCTCTAAATAATCCAGTAAATTAGATACACATTTCCTAACACGTTTATCGATTCAAATTCTGATGAGTTAACACCCTAAATTTGATTCAGCGGTTAAACCTCATCCTTTTTCTGATGGTCTTTTGTGGATCAGCAGACACAAACAGCTGCAATGCTCTGAATGCTCTTTTATGGGACCAATTACAGTTCAGATAGAAAACCACTCCATTCCCTTTTCCCACCTGTTCAGAATCCTTCACTGGTCCCAGTCACTCTAAAACCCACTCAGGTTCAGTTCAGCTGTTTATACACTTGTGTTGTGACCTGGGGTGCACTGGAGCAGAGAGGCAGCTGTATCCAGACATGGTGACACATGCCATTGAGGTCCTCTCTTTGTAGACTACCGGGCTCATGAAATAAAATGGTGTTTTGTGACTGTCCCTAAAGTGTCTTGTGACTTATTATTCTGATCAGTGTCCTTGCAGCTTTATAATAAACTCCAGGCACCTACTGGTTTATGTGGGTCACACCTTACCCTCCCTGGCGTCTCTGCGTGTGTGGTTTATGAATGGCACGTTAATTCTGCACGATATTGAAAGTTTCACTTTCGTCAATACTATTAAATACCACGCTATATGAACATCACATTGTTCATCAGTCACTCAGAGGATTACATTTCGCCACACGGGGGCGTTTGGGCACTTTACATCGCCTGTGGTGAGACTGAACGGAAAAGAATAAAGTGGGGCCATAACAAGAAGAGAATAGCGGCTTTCATTTTGAGGAAACAGCTCAGACTGCACATGCTTCGCAGCAGGCAATGTGAGTAGTCTTGTGTTTAGACTGTTTGACAACTTTGTTGCACTGCGTTTCATAAAGCTCGTCTTTATTTATAGGTTTTTAAGGCTGTCGTGTTTATGTTTGGTCAAACAAGTGGACCACAAGTTGTGTTACGGATTTCATTTCACTCATAAATACTGTCGTTCCTCCACACATTTCTCTTGGTTAATTCTGTTTCCCTGAATCAAATTGCACGTTGATATGAAATGGAAAGGAGTTTATTGGTAAATGGTATGTTGGCTTGCTGCCACTGATCTTCCAGCAACTTCCGTAGCCCAAAGTTAGTAAACATGTCGGTAGCAAAGCTACCTAGCTACTAATGACGCGGAAGTGCTTTCGGTCGGAAATGGCAACAAAATGGGCCCTGTAATGAAACTAGTAGTACCAGATTTGATCTGTTTATTTTCGAGAATGCGGATTAGGCATGTAATTGATGTTTTAATTCGTTAATGAAAAGTTGCTGTACGTAGGCTTCATCATCTGACCCCCTCGTGTCAAAGTGTGGACTTAGCTCTGCCTCCCTGTCTAGATGGGGAACACTATCTAAGTAGTGCTGCTCCATTTGCCCTGGTAACACTTATGACTTCTCTCTTCTATTGTATCCCGTTTTTCAGAGCTCACACAGTAAACCAACACTTAGGCTGGTCTCTTTCCCTGAGATGTCACAGGACAAGAGTGTCTACACTCCTATGGAATGGGGGCCTCCTCCTCCTCCTCCTCCTCCTCCAAACTCAGCCCCTGGACAGCTTGTGGAATGGGGGCCTCCTCCTCCTCCTCCTCCAAACTCAGCCCCTGGACAGCTTGTGGAATGGGGGCCTCCTCCTCCTCCAAACTCAGCCCCCGGACAGCCAGGGCCTCCTGTATTTGGGATGCCCATGCCTGGCCCAAACCTCTTTGGGGGCCCTGCTCCTCCTCCTGGCGGTCTCCCTTTCCCTCCACAAGCTTTTGGACAGCCTATGTATTCCCAGGGTACCCCAGGAACTTTTGGACAGACCAGCTATTTGCAAGGTAACCTATTCACAAACTCACAATTTAGGTTCTCATTGAAGCCCCGGCTATATGGAGAGGGTTGGGGCCATATCCTGGGTTCAAGTTCAAGTTGAGTTCATTGTCGTTTCAGCCATACATGTAGCACATACAGCCGAACGAAATGTTGTTCCTCACAGGCCCAAGGTGCAAAAAACAGAACATAAGACATGAGTCTTTCTAATAGTTTAATAAGGTACTTGGTAGATTTGTTGTGTATGGTGGTAGTTTATGAATTCAGTGTTGTTTCTGTTTCACTGCAGACCCTGAAGGCTATGCTGGTTACCATAATGAGGACCCTCCAGACTTTCAGGAGAATCATGACTTCAGTTCTGGATTAGATGACAAGAGTGTAAGACGAGCCTTTATTCGAAAGGTAAGGAGACGGTGTGTGTTGAAGAATTCTTGTAAAATTGTTCTTTTCATACTATATTAATAAAGATTTTAAATACCAGTCTCTTGCTTGTTAGTTTATTACGTGCACAGAGAGAAGACAGTTCCTCTGTTCTCTGGATGGAGAAATACCTAGACAATGGTTATATAGAGAGTGTAAAGCAGGGATGAATCTATGCCCATGTTCAAGGTTATTCTTCTCAACCCAGTAGGAACAGGTTTTAGCCAGCTCTGTGTGGTGTGTTTCTTCTTATCTTGTTTACTGGATTCAGTAGCCTGGCCTTCAGTACTTTCCCCCACAGAGTTATATTGATTCATAGGTCATGATATTATACAATATTAACATCATAATAGCACTTAAAGGTTAAGGCATATTTTCTTCCACAGTGTGGCTGAAGAAAGGGTAAAAATGAAAATTCTTTATGAAATGATGTACTGAAAGACAACTTCAAATATAACCAGACAACAGAGTAGAGATTCCTTTAGAATAGAAATATCATCTGTGCCTGTTGCCTAATAACCCTTTATCCTTTCCAGGTATTCATGGTGTTAACTTGTCAGCTGATGGCAACGTTCTCCTTTGTGGCTGTCTTCACCTTTGTGGAAGAAATCAAGACATATGTACAGCACAACGTATGGACCTACTATGTGTCCTATGGCGTATTCTTTGTGACCCTTATTGTGCTCAGCTGCTGTGGAAACGTACGCCGAAGACATCCTTGGAACCTGATTGCTTTAGTAAGGCTGCTTGGAGCTTGTTCGTCTAAATAGAAAACAGAGGGGTGGGATCACAGTTCAGAAAATCCCTGGGCAGTTGAACCTTGAGCCTTAAATCACCAGTGTAGGACTACTGATTTCCATATGAAACATCCCTACACTTTTTATAGAGATTAAATTAAATGACATTGATAATTTTACATATCATTGTTTTTGGAAATGGAACTATTATTCCTACGTATTCACGCCATGAAATACTTTTACATGCAGTCTTGATGTGTTTTGTGTTTCTTGTTGTTTTTTTCAGGCCATCCTGACTCTGAGCATGTCCTACATGGTGGGAATGATCGCCAGCTTCTATGACACTGATACAGTGATCATGGCTGTGGGCATCACAGCTCTTGTGTGCTTCACAGTAATCATCTTCTCTCTGCAGGTCTGTGTCTGTCTTTCCCTACCTCTTGTCTTGTTGCTCATATTTTAATGTGGTGAGATTAACCTTAATTAACCAAGACTTTAATGTGACCCATGACCTCCTCCCACAGAGCAAATATGACTTCACTTCCTGTCAGGGTGTGCTTTTCGTCTGTCTCATTGTCCTGGTCCTCTTTGGCATCCTCTGCATCTTCATCCGTGACAGGATCCTGCACATTGTCTACGCCTCACTGGGGGCGTTGCTCTTCACCTGTGTAAGTCCTTGGCCAAGCACATTTCTTCCCACTGCATCATAAGTGGTCATTTATATATGATGATGATGATGATGATGAAGATGATTATCATTAATAGGAGTAGGAGTATTAGTATCATCCCTGGTAAAAACAAATGTAAGAAATGTCACAATAATATATACAAATATAATATATCCAGTTCAATTAAAAATGAATTTCTACTATGTAACAGTTCTTGGCGGTGGACACACAGCTGCTGCTGGGCAACAAGGAACTGGCTCTGAGTCCAGAAGAATATGTCTTTGCTGCCCTTAACCTGTACACGGATATCATCAACATCTTTCTATTTATTCTTGCTATTTTTGGAAGCTCTCGGGGTAACTGAGAAGGTCGAAGGACTATCAAGAAGAGCAACTGTAGTATGCATTACTTACATTATTCAACATTGTTTTGGGATTAGTTTTTTATTAGCCCTGTGTAAAGATAGTCTATGTTGAGATTTTGAAATGTATTAAAATTGTATGAAAAGATATGTTCTACCATAATGGATGATCTGTGAACCTTTGTACCCTATAAACAATATTAATTTTATTCATTATATTCATTGTGTATATGTATATATTGTTTGACTGTTTGAGTTTCTTTATTTGATTGCTGTGCCTGTCTGTTTTTTAATGCACCAATGTCACCGAGTCAAATTCCTTGTGCGAATGTACTTGATTTGATTCTGATTCTTGTGATTCTCTGGATTCAGTGAGTGACTGTGTTTAAAGTGAAACAATCGTGACACATTATGACATCATAGAGGGTTTTTTTTTTGGTATTTGTTTAGTTGATTCTGTGAGTCTACATTTTTATACCCAGTGGCTTTTACAAACCTTATGGTGTGAGAGGCTGAACTCCTTTGAGACACAGAGGAGCATCAATGGACGTGGAGCAAGCTAATCTAACATTGCTGTCAGAGAATGAAAAACTCCGGCAGCAAAATGATGACCTGAAACTGATGCTAGAACTAGTCAAAGAAAACCGAGACCTGAGAGCCACAATGCAAAGCTCCAACAGTGATCTGAAGGAACTAGCCGGTATTATGAACAGTTGCTTTCTTCTACCACTAGATGGCAGCTAGGGTGCATTGTATTTAGTCCATGCAATACCCTTAGATTTGTCAGCCACGTTATCAAGTACCTAAGAGAGAATGGGGCTAGATGTCATGGGACCTGAAACAGGAACTAAATGTCTTGGAGAAAAAAGAGAAAAAAACTATGCACAAAATACACAAAGAGGTTAGACGTATCTATGTCGAAATCAACAGTCTTGGTTAAACGTTGAAAAGAGGCAAGGTTTTGTATATTATATCTGAAACTAAAAAAAATATTTGCATTTTCTGTACTTGGTCACGCATGTTTTAAAACATCAACTTTGCCTCTCATTCATGATACATGACTGGGGTAATATTAGGTTACATTCTTGTTATCGGCTCATCTATCCTCAGGTAGAACAACTACTCAGTGGCAAGGCACCCTGGATGAGAGCAAGTTCAGAAAAGACTTGCAACAAACCAGTTTTGTGCGTGCACACAAAACCTCATCCCCTGTCAACTTCAAGTCTTTCATCAGAAGTTCCATGCACACAGACACAACAGCAAAACCAGAGGCTGAAAGCTGTGAGCCTTACATCTCTCATAAGGTCAAAGGTTAGTGATGCCTGACATACAGAATTAGAGTAATAATGGTGCTGTTGAGTGAATTAATTGCTTGTGGAATTAATAAATAAAAGGTAATATCAGCATGCAATAGAAAGTATTGGATGAAAATGGATTTTATTTTTCTTTATGTCAATGATTTCAATACAGATCCAGAGAGGTTGCTAGGAGAGATTGCTTTCCAATTGGACAGGAGAATTTTGTCCCATGTGTTCCAGGGCCAGACCAGGCTCTATGGTTTCACTGTGCCCAATATACAAGACAAGATGATACAGGTGAGCATTCCCTCATTCATCTTTTCAATGTTCACAGGGGATTTTTATTTTTGGTTTAGTCTTATATGTGTTTGTTCCTGTTTTCACTTTCCAGCTACAGCTGTTTGGAAACTGATTTCTTTCACTTTTATTTCCCCAGTAAAGGTTTGCTTTTCCAGGAAAGCCCTGTTGCACAATCACTCACAACACTTACACACATTCATAACTGACGAGGTGTGATTTCAGGAGGAGGTTTAGGAAAATACCAAATTCAGACTGTTTTGATTTTGAATGGAGAGTCAAGTAGTTATTAAATTACTTCCTGTGTTGAAGCCTGTTTGTATGACAGACCAGGGAAATGTGTTCCTTAGTTACTTTTCAGTCAGATTAAAAGATATAGAGTTTCAACTCAACCAAACCCATATCAGTTGATGATATGTAAGATTCCAGTAACAGTAACACCTACATGACTCAGTTGAAAGTCACAAGCCCTTCTTCCTTTTCCTCACTTACAGGTAAGCACACACCCCTTGACCGGGAAGGTGGATGAAGGGTATCGGCTGCAGCTCTCCCAGAGGTATGCTGACCTCATGGAGAAGTTGAACCAGTTTGGGTATAACAACACACTTCACCCACCCTTCACTGAATTTGTCATCAACACCTTTGGGATCCTGAAGCAGAGGCCTGATTCACGCACTGTTCAGGAAATGGATTACAATAATCCAGACTTTTTGAGGAAGGTGACAATCAGCACTGCACCAGGAAAACTTGTGAAGGACCTGCTGCTTCTCATCAGCTGCCTCTCTTACATGGCCAAGAAGGATGGAAAGCCCCTCTTTCTCTGGTAGCCGAGACTGTGTCCCCAGAGACATTGGCTCTGTCAAGTTCACTCTGTCAACAAAGTGGAAGTAAACTCATAAATGTCTAATTTTGTATGACTATGATTTTGCACAGACAGACAAATTTGCCACCTTACAGTGACACTTTGCAAGTATGCATGATGAAAAAGAATGAGATAAATATTATTATTATTATTATTCATGAATTCAATCTACAGGGGACTTCTGTAAGCATCTCTTTGGTTCTGTGGAAGAAAACTTTACTGTATGACAAGAAATAGTAGAGGTAGTCCACATATGTATTAATAATAGTGGTAGCTGCAGTACATGTATGCCATGCTGTATTTGATTCATATAGAGTTCCGAAATGAATCAATGGTTGTTTCAAGGATACTGATGTTTTATGTTAACTAGAGGATGACCTAAAGCCTAGCACTGAGTGTCTCCAAGTGATTTGTCTTCCAACACTGTTTTGTCTCTTCTAGTGACCTTGTTATTATGACCTGAGGTAAACCTAAACAGGCTTGTGTAACTTGTAGGTATAAAGATCCTGCTCACTCTTAGATGGGCAGAGAAATGAGCTGTATGCTGATTTCTCCCCATGCTGCAACATGATTAAATGATCACTCTGCTTAAACAACTTTCAGTGGCAATAGACTTCTTTGACAAATTTCCACCACAGCTCCCAGGCCTAGCCAACTCCACAGTGTGTGATTGGTTTATTCTTCTGACTGAATTAACTCACGTATTTCATATTATCACAAATTGTCTGTGGTCAATACTTAACGTAGTCTGGCCTAATCTAAATAAACCAGTTCATTTCAGTTCAATTCAAAAGTGATTTGTGGGCATGAAATACAAAGATACTTATTGCCAAAGGAAAAATAACAAATGTTAAAAAATTCAGTTTGGAACCATGACAATGTGACATTAACAACAACAAATGGTCCAATAATGTTAATCAACATCAGGAGGATTCGCCCCTTCCTCACTGACAAGGCAGCGCAGGTGCTCATCCAGGCTCTTGTCATCTCCCGCCTGGACTACTGCAACTCCCTCCTTGCTGGTGCCCCCGGCGTTTGCCATCAGACCTCTGGAGCTTGTTCAGAAAGCTGCAGCTCGTCTGGTGTTCAACCGCCCCAAGTTCTCCCATACAACTACCCTTCTCCGTTCTCTACACTGGCTCCCTGTAGCAGCTCGCATCCAGTTCAAGACCCTGGTGCTAGCCTATAGGGCAGTGAAAGGAACAGCTCCTTCTTACCTCCAGGCTATGGTCAAGCCTTACACCCCCGCCCGACCACTTCGCTCTGCTGCCTCGAGGCGACTGGTTGCCCCGTCGCTCAGAGGGCCCCTGCAGCCGATCTACACGGTCACGGCTCTTCTCTGTTCTGGCCCCACAGTGTTGGAATGAACTCCCCACTGATGTCAGGACAGCAGAGTCGCTGCCCATCTTTCGCCGCAGGCTGAAAACCCACCTCTTCAGGAAACACTACCCTGACCCTTCCCCTTAGCCATGCCTATTTGTCGTAAATGATGTGTCTGAGCTCTTGTTCATTTGATACACTTATTTGTCTTAGCTCTTGCTTATTTGGTTCACTTATTTGTCTTAGCTCTTGTTTATTTGATTCTCTTATTTGTCTCATTTGTTTAAGATAAAGTAGGTTGCTAACTTATTGCACTCTTACCTTAACACTAGTTATGCTCTTAGTTGCTTGTTTAGGAAGGAAATGCACTTACGATTTCTGGTGACTAGTAGTTTTCTTGCCTACCTATGTTGAATGCACTTATTGTAAGTCGCTTTGGATAAAAGCGTCTGCTAAATGACTGTAATGTAATGTAATGTAATCAATCAATCAATGGACAAATCTATCTGGGGAAATAAAACATTTTCCCCACTGAAATTGTCCGTCATCTCTACAGCTACACCAGTGTCATAAGCTATATGTTGCTGTTGTTGTTATTATTTTATTTTAATTATTATATTAACAATAGGTGTCTCAGGTAAGACTACTACGTGCCGGACCAACACTGCGACAACGCCATTGGGGCGTGGCTTAACGCGAGTATGTGGTAGCTGGCAGCCTGTCTGGAGAAGGGAACAGGGTAGGTTAACTAGTTTACTTAGCTGGCCAAAAAGCTTTGATTATAAATGAAAAACAATTGATTTCCTCGAAGTTTGTTTTGCCATTTTAAGAGTGCGTGTATTCGTATAGGCAGTTAGCTCTATGGGGTTAATTAGATGGAGGACTGTCCCCGTTTTCGTGCTAATGTAAAACCATTAACGTTAGGCCAACCACGTTAGCCGAGTGTTTCAGGTTTAGCTAGCGACGTTAAAGCCCGCGGGAAGGTAAGTCTGACTGCCTTCTAAATGTGTAATTTGTGGTCTTATGTTCATCTATAAATATCACGAGAAGTCAATAATACAGGTGTCGTGCTGGTGCAGCGAAAATATGCGAACATTCATACCAGAAGTCTTTTGGATTTAAAAGTTAAAAGTCTGAATTTGTTATCGATATAACCTGCTAGCTTGCTCTGCGCCCCACCTTCACCTACGGGCGAAGAGAGGTAACGTTCATGAAACTCACCTAAACTTGCGACTGTAGGCTGAAGTGCACAGTCGCCGTGTTTCAGAGGGCTCGTATCCCTACTAGTAATGCTCAGCTTTACTCGTTTACGTGGATATCAGTGTTATAGCTAAACAAATGCTGATGACCAGCCTGATTTGAACGGTTAGCCATGTAGAGTCTGGGCTGACAGGCAGGTTTGGTAGTATGATGCATGCACGCATAAATGTTGGCTCTATTTTGTCTGTAGCCCGGAAGCCTTTTAGAGCTCATACTAAGCGGAAACCCTTAAGTGGAATACGCTAACGGTAACACTGCTAATGTCAGACTGTAGCGTTACTGTAGGCGAAGCTGTGGTGTTCAGGCAGGCTTTCTCATTGTATTCTCCTATCACCAGCGATTAGAGAAACTGTGCAGATGGTGACAGCTGGATTAGAGGCAGTTTGGGCGAGACACTAGTGGGTCGCCTCCTCTTGCCCAACAGTGATCATGTAGCATTGCATAAGTGAGTGTGTAAACCGATGCAATCTCTCCTCAACATTTGACTGTTGTGCACACGCCGATACAGCTGTTACTTGCCTCATGTTTTCCTCAAAAGGCGTTCTGAGAACCAATGTAAAACAATACAGAAGGGGATTAATCCAGGGATAGCCCACTTTGTAATTGTTTATATGGATTGTAAAAATCGTACTCATACCATACATTTTTTCTCTTGTCTTAGATTTCCAGTGGAGACTTTTCACAAGAATGAGGCTAGAACGACAATTCCCAATGCCGGTCATCCTTATCGTTGCTTAGAGAAGTGAGGAGGCATGGCTCTGCGGGTGTCTCCATTCCCTAATGGATTTGCTGCAGGCATCCATGCTGTGGGATGGGCATTCATTCTGCCTTGTTTCTGGTTTTTGGACCGCCTCATTGCTGTATGCATGTCCACCACCCTGGAGAAAACCCAGCGAATGGAGCAGGAATGCTATCTCCACCCTCTAAAGGTCCTCTTTGGCTCCATCATCTTCTTTGTTCTTTTTCTTGCTACGACTCCCCTGGCCTTTGTGGGATTTCTACTCTGGGCACCACTTCAGGCCTGCCGCAGACCCTTTTCCTACCATAGAGAGACTCCATTTTCACCGGAGAGGGAGACAAACCAGGGTTTTGAACGGGTAGGAAAGGCCTCGTTTGGATTTGCAACTGCAAACCTATGTCTGTTGCCCGACAGCCTGGCTCGCTTCAACAACCTTGGGCACACCCAGCGCCGGGCAGCTGCCATTGGCAAACACATTGCTCAGGGTGTGAGCCGACCCCATATCCGAATCTTTGTTGACTCTCCAAGCAGCTGTGGCACTCTCAGCCCTTCCACCAGCCTTCTCCCCACAGTCAACTCATCTGCATATGGGGCCACTGACCCAGCCCAGCCTCCACTGATTGACTTTTTAGATGGGAACGCAGTTGACGGAGAGGTTCCAATCCCGAAGTCTAGTAGCCGCGTGCTTTGTACACCCTGTGATGATACAGAAGAGCCCTCTACTGAGTCACCTACTCCCCTCATCAATACCAACCACAACTCCAACCAGCAGGACCGAATTGGTCACCGTAGTGCTCCCCGGGCTTTGCTCTCCCAGGGTCTGGGCCAGGGGGATGATGTACCCTGGGAAGTGTCATCTCTGTTTCCAGCCAATGTGGACATACTGTGCCTGGAGGAGGTGTTTGATAAGAGGGCAGCACAGAAGCTCACAGATGTCCTAAGACCCTTTTTTGGTCACATACTTTATGATATAGGCGTATATGCCTGCCAGCCACCATGCAGCTGTTCCTCTTTCAAGTTCTTCAACAGTGGCCTATTCCTAGCTAGCCGATTCCCAGTGCTGGAGGCCCAATACCACTGCTTTCCCAATGGCCGTGGTGAGGATGCACTGGCTGCCAAGGGCCTGCTTTCTGCTAAGGTGCCTTGATTATAATCTAATGTATTATAGGCCACTATCCATTATTGTGATTATCCTTTTGATATTGCAGAATGCTTATTAATCAATCAGTCTTTTGTAATAGTATAAACCGAGTGAAAATGAAAATGTAATGATGTGATGGTTCTTTGTGATATTCTCAGGTGCTAATTGGGCAGAAACAGAAGAAAGTGGTTGGCTATTTTAACTGCACACACCTTCATGCACCAGAGGGCAAGTCACATTTACAGATTTGGTCTGCTCAGATTAACTGAAAAATTATTGAATAATTTATCAGTTTAGGCCTACAAGAGCAAAATTGTGTTGATCTTTTGCCATTTTCTCATGAGGAGCAATTGATAAATGAATCCTGTGACAGTTGTTCTGTGTTCTCTGTAATCAGGCGAGGGGAGAATTCGCTGCGAGCAGTTAAACATGATAACCAAGTGGATTGCCGAGTTTCAAGCTGCCAATAGACAGCCTGATGAAGTCGTTGTTTTTGATGTGCTTTGTGGGGATTTCAACTTTGACAACTGCTCACCTGGTATGTGTGTGCTGAATACAAAGCCATTTATTTTTATTTTTTAACTGGTTTTTGATTTTGCTATGTGAAGCAATATTCTTATGGAAGCATCTCTACCAAAAGTTGTAGTATTTATACATATTTTCCTGTTTGCCTAGATGACCGTCTGGAACAGATGCACAGTCTGTTTGAGGAGTACAGAGACCCTTGCAGGGCAGGGCCAGGAAAAGAGAAGCCCTGGGTGATTGGTGCGTACCATGTCAATCCAAAAACAACATACTGCATACTCACATGGCAAACAAAGGTGACATTAATTCATTGCTGATTCCCATGCTTTGGGTCTATAGGAACTCTGCTGAAACAGCCAACCTTGTATGAAGAGGGTGTTAGGACCCCAGAATATCTACAAAGGTACACTTGGTTCACCTTTTCTAAGCCATCTAACCTCTAGCTCAGCACCACTAATGCATACTGCACAGATTTGCTCGATCACCATCAATTCACCCAGAATTATTTGAAGATCCCTTCTATCTTCCCTGTCTCTGTGTAGAACTTTGGAGAGAGAGGATCTGAGAAAGCAGTTTATCTCCCCTCCTGTGGCTGCAGCTCGCTGTCCCCTGGTTTACCCTGAGTGTGGCCAGCCCTGGGTTGGACGTCGGATCGACTACATCCTGTATCGCGAGAGCTCCATTACAAAGCACTGCCGAACAGTATGTGTCTCCCCTCTCTTCTCCCCAATCCTTCCTTCTTCTCCACTGCCACCTGTCTCCTTGAATGGAGTTGAAGGTACCTTTTGACACTACAAATAATTAAAGTTAATCATGAATCATTTCCATGATATAGCAAAACTGATTGCAATCAGTGCTCCTGGAAAAGGTCTGAAAACACAAGTTCTGCCCTGTGAAGAAACATCATGCATTATTAAAACTACAAACTCCTTGTCTCCATCTAGGAAATTGAAGAGTTTACCTTTATAACCCAGCTGGCTGGCCTTACGGACCATATTCCTGTGGGCTTGAGACTGAATGTGATTATGGACTCTGACTTTGCTGAAGAATGAGGAAGTGATCATCACGAGACAAAGGGAACAAAATGTACAGAAATGTACAATGCACTCTATACAGGTACAACAATGTGCTGTTAACATACTTGAATTTGTAATTACAGCAGTGACAATGTACTGTACAACAATGAAATTGCCACAGGTTGGATAAAGTGACATTTCATAGAGTCTGTAACTGAACTGAATTAATATTAATTTACTGAGGCTTCGGACACCAAATTCAACCTGAGCAATTTCTCACTTTCTCAGTTTTATACATTAAGGCCTGTTCAGGCCAGGTGTGTTGATATTGTAAAACAGCATATTTTTGATATTTCACTCTGAACAGTCTTTTGCCTGTGTAAATAAATGGAATGAGTGAATTTTAGACAGTGTCTCCTGCTTTTAATATTCCCAGTAACAATAAGGTGCACAGTTTGCCCATACACTATTGACATGATTAACACAGTGACACAATATAAGTCATAATGATATATATGGACTATCACCCAAACACTCAAGAGTGCAGTGCTGTCACAACCATGCTAGTAATCCAATCAATATTTCATCTGAATTACATGTTAAAAAAGCAGTTATTGCTCTGATCTGCCAGACAAGAAAACAAGAATAGTGATTTTATGTTGAGATCAAGATCCTCAGCAGCTCGATAGGGGGAGTACGTTTGTTTTTCAGGGAAGGAACCAGCAACCAACGAAGAAGCCATCTAAACCAATCACAATTCGCGCATCAGTAGTACTTCCTATTTGTAGCCCTTGACAAATATGCTCGGACGGCAGTGACAAATACAAGTTAAAATCATGTGCCTTCTGAACTGTTCTAAACAACTAGTATCGTCGTTACTTAAGAAGAGCGTTGTCCGAGGACGTGTTGGTGGATATGTCTGTTTGATTCCCAAAGCTCGATATAACAGCGGGTTGTTGCATCGATGCGTTACAGCAAAGTCGGCATCGTTTTATCATTGGCGTCATGTATCAGTTCGTCACCTGGACGCAAAAAGATACTACTCAGAATTGTATAATGAAAGCAGTAATTCAAAGAGCAACGCCGGTGAGATTCAAGAGGAAGCGGGCGAGATGGAGACTGACATCAGTGATACAGACCACAGTCAAAGTAAGTGGCTTAGAAAGCATTTTTAAAAAAAAAAGTGATTATTCCCATCAATCACAGTCCCAGTCAAAACGAGGCTCAGGTGTGCCAGAGCAAGGCCAATCTGCTGTCTTTTTTTCTTGATTGATTGATTGATTGATTGATTGATAGAGAGATAGATACATAGACATCAGCTGCCACTCACACATTGCCTTGTAAACCAATGATTTACTAGCAAGGCATGTTTGAAAATGTTCATGAGCTCAGCGGACAGGGGTTTTAAGTCTGTATTGCTTCACTAAATGAAAGTGTGAGCACTGAGGAGGGTATGAAATTGTGTTTTGCTGCGGCAGAGGGGTATTTTACGTGCTGCTACACATTCAGTAAACGGGAGCTGTTAGGGTGTTAGGGCGTCCACATGCTGCAGAGCTACAATGGTGGTAAACTTGAATAATGATGTACTCTTACTCTGTTAGTTAAGGTGGTCTAACAGGCATTACTACCTTCTTCTCTACAGAATCCTTGGAGGGTTTCACTATCGATGTAATGGTGTCTCTACTCCGCCAGGAAAATGCAGTGGACATCTGTGTTATAAAAGTACCAGAAGAGATCAAATACTCTGACTACTTTATTGTTGTCAGTGGCATTTCACCGAGACACCTCCGTGCAATGGCACTTTATGCCATCAAAGTGGTAACTGATCATTTGATGAATTTGAATTTATTGAATGTTGACATATAAAACCTATGTTGTTTTCAACGTACAAGATACTTTTTTTTCTAGTACAAATTTATGAAGAAAGACGGGGATCCAAATGTCAAGGTTGAAGGAAAGGATGCAGAGGACTGGATGTGCCTTGACTTCGGTATGTAAGGCCTAGTGATCCTATCCTGATATCTGATTTAGACATTTGGCGATGTAGATGGACAGCTCTTGTTACAGTTATCAATGGGGCCCTCTTTCTCTCCTTTCCTTCTCAGGGAGTATAGTAGTTCACTTCATGCTGCCAGAGACCAGAGAGGTGTACGAACTGGAGAAACTGTGGACTCTCCGTTCCTTTGATGAACAGCTGAAGAGTATCCCTGCTGAGACGCTACCAGAAGACTTCATATATGGTGTTGAAGTCACAAAGTGACAATGAATAACAACTCTATTTTTTGCACAGACTGGTATCTCTTTGGCCACAAAATGGAAGGTGTGAATGGGAAATGAAAGGTGCTAAAGATTATTTTTAGATTATTTTTTATAATTGTCACGTTTATTGTCATTGGCAACAATTGCCAGCATGTTCAGTCCTGGGAATTGAGTAGCCTGATTAGGGTAAATAAACATATCTAATTAATCTATCTACAGTGTGATTTGGATTTCTTTTAATTCCTCATGCAATTGCGATAAGCAACACTGTCCCCATCATCTTCAGGAATTGCAGCCCATCATCCCATTTTATCTTATTTAGCCAGTAGGTGGCGTCAGATGTTATCTGTAAAATATGGTTATGTTTTTTTGCATTTTGAATAATGACTTGAATCTGCTGAAAAGGGATGTTAAAAAATTACATTTAGTAAATAGTTTTGATGGCATAAAATACAGTTATTTAAAAATGAGTGATCTTAAAATTCATCCTGTCTTTAAAAAAAAAAAAAATGTCATTATGAAATGGTTTACAGTTTGTAATCAAACCTGAGGTTTGTGAAGGTTACTGGGACTGGTCAGTCAATGATGCCCCAAGCCTAAGTGAACCCTGAAAAGAGGAATTTCCACCATCTTTGTAAGCCACATTCATCATATATATATATATATATATTTTTTTTTTTAAACAAATAAATCCTCATTTGACAGTATTTCATTTTCTTTGAAGGCAAGCCTCTCATCCACATTGTTACTCACATTGATTGTGCCCAACGTGATGGCATTGTTTTATCAGCAGCAGTTCTAATAATCTGTATTATTGTCAGCTTCTTTCCCAGCAGGAAGGGAGTTGTCATAAGGACATTTTGATCTGGGCACCGTTATTAACAATGGAGACTGACGTACGTGTTCAAACATTTTGAACCGATTTTGTTGCAGATGTATGAGACTCTCTTCTCTGAGGACAGTTATTGGTATCCTGCTGCAAGGCGGTGCAGCAGAAGGCTGGCGATAAGATGAGTCAGAGCCTCAGGATCTTTGTTTTCTTCCCATTTAGGACCCAATCCACTGAACAGTTTGTTGTCTGCCCAGGGCAACTGAGCAAAATTCTTTCAGAAGGAATGATTGTCTTATCAAAGCAAGCTGTTCCACTTGATGCTTTGCCACATCAAACAAGCTGAGTTGCTGCTGCTGTGATTGCATCGCCAGGAAGATGACTAGAGATTTCCCAGTAAATTGGAAAACTGATACAGTCTCTGTCTTGTTCTGCAATGTTGACTATGGCAGCTTTCACTCCTTGTAAATCAATATGGATAAGGTAAGAGGTAAAACGAGGTGCAGAGCTTCACCTGCAGGGGAAGGTTCAGAGGGAGGACAGTAACAGTTACTGCACATGCAACATTCAGGCTGTACACTAAGAAAATGTGGAATGTAACTGATTGTGACTTTAATTACTTTAATACCCAATAACAAAAGGCGAGCCAGTCCACAAACACTATTTTAAATCGCCCTTCGTCCAAATTAAATGAAACCAGTTGCTCAGCAGCAGAGATGCAAAATGACTGCTGAGGGAAAATTGACACAATTGAAAGTCAAAGATTAGTACTGTTATTTGAGTTTACAAGTAGCCACTATGACTAATGTCCTCTTTAACTGCATAGTCATTTTACCCACCGTTGTGTAATGACTGTGGTGTTAATATACTCCCCAATATTAGGGCTATGGTGGAGAAGATTCTCAAGAAAGGGGAGATAAATAAGCTTTTGGACACAGCAGTAGCAGAACAATTTTTCCAGCGCTGCAAAGAAAGTTGACTCATTGTGGGGAGTAAGGTACTTTGGGCTGACACAATTGTTTTACTTCACTGCACTGATTTGCGTTTGACTTAATAAAACAGTAAATTAAGAGCACATATACACCTTGTCATCCTATGATCATGTAGCATATACAGACAGGTGACAAAGGCAAAACCAATCAAGTGTCTTAGTAAGGTGTTGGGCCACCACGAGCCGCCAGAACAGCTTCAATGTGCCTTGGAATATACAGTATCTCCAAGTCTCTGGAACTCTATTGGAGGGAGGGAACACCATTCTTCCAAAAGATATTCCCTCATTTGGTGTTTTGATGATGGAGATCTGGTGACTGCGAAGGCCATGGCATATTCACATCATTGTCATACTCATCAAACCATGGAGCCCTCATGCCCTGTGGATGGGAGCATTGTCATCCTGGAAGAGACCACTCCCATCAGGATAGAGATGTTTCATCATAGGATAAAGGTGATCACTCAGAATAACTTTGTACTGATTTGCAGTGACCCTTCCCTCTAAGAGGACAAGTGGACCCAAACCATGCCAGGAAACAGAGCCACCGGACCCCCTCACTGTAGAGGTCAAGCATTCAGGCGTGTACCGTTCTCTTGGTGGACGCCACACATGCACTCGCCCACTTGTGGAGAATATGGTGAAGGATGACACATCTGACCAGATCACTTTTTTCCACATCTCTGTAGACCAGTGCCAATGGTTTTTGCACCACTGAACTCTCAAATGTGCATTGGTCTTTGTAATGAGGGGTTTATGCACTGCGACCCTACTATAACATCCCTCTCTATGTAGTTGTTGACGGACTGTTCATGCTGACAGTCTGATCACGTCCTGCATTGACGTTCTCGGCCACCTGAGGAAGAGTTGCTCTTCTGTTTTTCTTACATATAACACTAATGCACGAGCATCACGGTCATCGAATGTGAGCTTTCAACCACAATTTCCTTTCCCATAGATCTTAATGCAGACTTTAGTCACTGTTCCTATTGAAACACAAGCCAGTTGAGTCTTTGTGACTGAAGCTCCTGCCATCCATGCCCCAATAATGAACCTTCTTTCAAAGTCTTGCCATCTTGATCCAAAATTGAGGTCAACTGGGTCTTCTCAGCATTTTTATACATGATGTAGTATGGAAAGACAGCTGACTGGATGGGACCTAAACATACACCCCCCACAACATCCCATCCACACCCCCGCCTTTTGGCTTGGTTCCTCTGGCGAACACGTCCATCTCCCCCTTTCCCCTACTTCATTGTCACATTGTACTGTCAGTGTCCTCCTATTGTATGTAATCTTGAAAAGCTATGAAATAAAACAAATCAGTATTTAGGTTCTGTCTTGTTCCTACAAGAACATTTATTTATTTTATTTATTTGTTGGTACTTCTATGACTACAGTCTTTGGTCCGTTCTCGGACGAGGGTGTTGATATCAGAGACCACACCTCTCTACAAAGTCTTTCTATACTGTATCCACCTGGTCCTCAAATGTTAGAAGACAATGTTTGACTTATTACAGGATGATGTGACAAAGTTATTAAGTGTGTATTTGAATCAGGTACTTATAGACAACAATTCTCCATATTCTCCTTATTTATTATTTAGGAAATAAAGGTGATGGATGTTTTTGGTTTGGTGTGAACGATGTCCTGAAGATAGCAGTTTGAGTACATGCAAAGAGGGAGTTTCCCCTGTTGTACCCTGAGACAGACTTTGACAGCTTCTTGGTGGGCTAAATGTAGCGTGCCTAAATGGAGGGTTTGAGCAATGACTTTGAAACGCGAAAAAGTCTCTCACCGTCTAGATTAGCTTATTGGACAATTTTACACACACGACTGATCTGACTCTGAGTGGGAGCTTGCCTGTTGTATGCAGCTTCAGCTGGTTTAATATTAATATTAAAATTATAATATTAATAATATTGTGGGGACCCATGGCAATTTCAGTTTTAACTAAGATCAGGCTGCAGACCCACATGAGAGATAATGTTATATACGTTGTTTTTGCTGCTGGTGTCAAAGGGAACTGCTGTGGAGACTCTGTCTGACTCAAGGAGAGAAGTGAAACTCTTCACTGCATATCCATTTTATTTCAATTTTGAAGATGCCATGCGGTTTCACATTACTTTTAATTGCCTTGCTATGCAGTTACTTTGGTGAAAACACAGTGAGAGATTTGTGTTGACCTCCTGCAACTGTTTATTATTATTATTATTTAGATGTTACACCTTTTGCTGGATGAACTATCTCTTTTTTGCACGCAACATGTGCATATTACTGTATAATGTGACGCTAGAAAGTTTGAAGTTCTTATGTACTTTTCAACACCTGCTGTGTGCTGTTGCCTTAGAATAGAGTCCTCATTTCACTGTCATGGGAACTGTCAGCACCAATCTCCTGTGAAATTTCCGTGAATACCCCAGGAAAATGCTTTTCAAAGAAAATAGTTGTCATTACATGTTTTCTTCCCATTTAGGGCCTGAGAGCCACTGTAACTTTTTGTGCCCTCTATCAACTGGAATTGGAGGTTGATGATTGTGCACTCTACAGTGTCCTTTCATGTCTGATTTTGTGTAATTTGGACCTATTCTCATTGGTTTGGATAATTACAGTCTTAAGACAAGCATGTCAAGCCACTTCACAGGGGATCAGTAGCTTGTGTTTGAAATGGAGTTGTAGTACCACGAGTTTAAGTGTCTTCCTATATTAGTTGTGTGGGAGATGGTCGTAAGGCTTTGCAAAGTTGATGGGTGGGTGTCACTTCCAACATTTACCCTACTAATGAGTTGGAATATGAGACTTTTGAAGAAGTGTTTCCTTCTAGCTAACAGTTGTTAACCTTAAATAACTTTGAACTGCATCACATAATCACACCATGCTCTTGACTGTCTGCATAATTCAAAGGTTGAATGCTTCTTGTCCCTTCACGGCAGACCCCCTCTGCATTACTCTGTAAACCAAAACCAAATCTTTCCAAACACCGGGGGCATCAGAACATATTTCTACTTAATGTGAAAACAACAGACCATTATCAACCATTTCAAGTTAAGCATCAGCAGTTTTTACTGAGATATTGTGCCAATGTAAGATCCCTCCACTCTTCCATTTTGAACTTAAGTGAAAACATGCCTCTGGTGAGGTGTATTCTTTTCTCCCTTTCAAACATTTGAGGCTTGCATAGGCTTGCTTAATGAGGAAACAAATCAAGAGGGATTAAGAAATAAGATAAATTCACTGCAAATGCAAAACATATTAAGGTATCTTTATATTTATGTATGATTACACTCACCGCTTCCTGCCAAGGAACTGATTATGTTGAAAACAAGTTTGTGGTGCTAAAATCCTTGCATAAGTTCAGTTAAATTCAGTTGCAGCCATGTAGGGATTACAACATCAGAACAACAGCTCTCCTTGCAACATATTTGAATATATTTTTTGCAATACATGAAATAACCCTTATGTACACCATAAGGTCATATCAGATTTGTTCTCATACCATGAAATAACATAGCCAAAAACTGTCTATATTATTGGACTCATTGCAAGAAAATATTTTCTTACGTAGGATCAGCTCACAAGCTCACTTGTTTTAGTCTTTAGTAATTATATGTTTATAATTTGTGTCCATGTCAGATTTCTATGCAGGTATTACTAAATAAACGAAGCAGCAGACATTCAGTATCCTGAAAAGTGAATGGCATTGAGCCCCCCCCCCCCCCCCTCCTTCCCCCACCACACACATTATATAAAACACAGGCAATGTTGGGAATCTGACAGAGGTGCCTAGAGCGGAGTGGCAGTCCAACTAAAGCAGTGTTTTCCACGAGTTAATTCATCATGTAAGCAAAATCTGTAATTCTCTCTTTATAATAGTGAGTCTGACAGCTTTCATGGTTCATGATCATGGACCATGGGAATATCATTTTAGTTTTTTTTTGATTTTCACATACGTCATATTTTATAATTTGAAAGTGTTTTTTTATGCAGTTTGACTTTTAATTTTCTCTGTGCTACAGGATGCGCTCCAACGCTGTGATGTTTCTGAGTATTCTCTCTCTCTACCTGCTGGTTTGTATTCACGGCGGTGTAAATGCATATCCATCCAAGCCTGCCAGTCCTGGGGAAGACGCACCACCTGAGGAGCTAGCCAAATACTATTCTGCACTAAGGCACTACATCAACCTCATCACAAGACAGAGGTGAGTTGTTTTTGACATTCTATAAAATTATCGAATATAGACAAATTAGACAGGAAACTGACACGTAGATTCAGAAGTCCATGCAAAACAAAAAAGAACCGACATGTTGTTTGACTCTTTTCCATGCACAGGTATGGGAAAAGATCCAGTCCAGATACTGTATTTTCAGACGTATTGGTGAAGGAGAGCACAGAGAGTATTCCGGCATCCAGGTATGTGAGGTAGGTACAGAACGCTAGGCTTCTTCTCGTGACCTTTTTGAAGCTATATCCTGAATTCCCATCACCTGGAATTTTGTACTAATGTATTTGTATGCAGTATACCTCAATGTCATACAATGTATTACACGATGATACGTGTGTGTTTGTTTTTAAATAGGTCAACTGTGTGTCAATAGCACTGTATGTACTTCAATTGTGTCTTTATTGTATTGTAGGTATGATGGGCTGCCAATATGGTGATGCTGTTGGGACTTGGCTGTCTTGTCTTGACTGGACAACAAAACTGCTGCCCTATATGTTGCTATTGACTTGAAATGAACCTGTGTTGCATGGAATAAACCTTGTGTCATGTAAACACCTTTGGTCTGTACAGCTGACACACGTTTTTGACATTCATCATCTTACTCTACCTCACTTGGTACAAAGCCCTAGGTCATACGACATGAATTGAAAGATGCACTGTGTTTCTCTAGCTGTGTGTTCACTGGGTATGTGTGCTGTTTACTGTTAGAGTAACAGTGCTCTCTACTGGTCAGCAGGCATCATCGGAGAGGTCCAGATCCTCCCCAAGTAGGGCAAATATCATTCATGTCAGCAGGTATGTTCTATTTGGCTGCAGAGTAAAATACACATTAACAGGGCATTTAGGGCATAACAGGTACCCAACTGTGCTCCATGTAGTAGTTTTTATGGTGAGACTCCTGAGATGTGCCATCACCCTGCATGAAAACAGATTAACAGTTTAATCCTATCAAGTGACCTGGATACCTCGAAAGCTAGTCACCTGACAATGTGAATTTAGGTAACCCTGATATGACACCTGTTTAAGGTAAAGACTCCAAGCTACTGGTTCTCTATAGCCCACAATAAAGCAGCTTCAACGACAAATGCAACTGAATGACCAGTTATAGGGACGGGTACTTTGCATGGTGCTTTATATTGACCTGCTGATAGGTGGTAGGGATTAACAACATAGCCAGATGTAGGTATACATTACAGGTCCCATTCATGCTAGCAAGCTCTAAAGTGTCCTCATGGGGGTTAGTGTCTCTACAATACTGAGGATGCATTTTCCCTTTAACTGACCACCTAAACTCTTAATTACCAATGCAATGCACTTATCAAGTAAGAGTAGCCTGCATTATGATTGTACAGTAACATAACATATGTTATTTAGGTTTATCGTATGTTTGTGGGTAGTTAAGGGGGAAAAATGTATTTGAAGATTCAAATCGTGAATTTACTTTACCTCCCCTCCACGCGCACCCCTCCCTTTTCTCATATGGAGAGACACTGGACACGAGTTCTTCATTCATTTGTATGAGATACATTTTTCAGTATAATTCATAATACATTATAGGGGCGAACTACAGATTTCAGTGGGCTGAGAGCACAACTTAAACGGCATTGGATGACTCAATTACAGTACAGCACTGTCTGGACAAGGGAAGGGGCGCAGGCACTGGAGATGCACTGCCACTGAGCAAATGATCCACGCTGTTGCAGATCTTGAAATTAATGGAAGCATGAAAGTCTGACTGGATCACACTGAGAAAATTGGGTAAAGTAAATAGCAGGTTAATTTATTTGATCAGATACTCAAGTAAAGTTCGTACCCTAACGTCGCTAGCTGTCTGCTCAGAGTAAACAATTGAGTTACCAGCTAACGATAGCTAGCTAGCTTCAGCCACATGCTACTACTGTTAGTGATTGGATTTGCAGCTGTTAGCTGGGGTTGGGTGAGGGCTAGCTAGCTACTCTTAAAAATCTATTTAGCAGGAGAATAACACTTACGAAGCGAGGTTAGCTTTTTGTATTTAGATAGCTTGCTTAATGCTGGGCATTAGTGCTTAGTAACAGTGTCAGTCATCAATCAGCTAAATATGTCTAACGCGAAAAACTGCAAACGCTAACATAGCTAACATAGCTAACATAAGGAAGCTAATTTGCCTGTATGAGCTACAAACTAGCGTTAGCTCACACAAACTTGGCACACAACCGGCAGTGACAGGATTAAAGTCAATAAGGACCTGGCACTCATTGGATGCACTTTGATTTTAAGTTGGCTGTGGTCGTTGTGTATTTAAGTTGCCACCTCTGATGCCAGGTGTCTTAAGTTTGTAAAATATGACCAGAAACAGACTCACATTGGGGGGGACGTGCTTACACGTGCCTGCTACGCGTTTAGTTTGCCAGCAAATTATAACCTTACTGCGATTATCAGCACCGGTGACACTGACACCATGATTTGTGGCATTATATATTTCAGTATGTATGTATGTATGTATGTATGTGTTTGTGAAGGAACAATATTGGCAGATAATGTTGTTAATCCCATGTCTCTTATTTCAATGTAAGGGAGCATAGCTCAATGATATTACATATTTTTCTCAAAGCAATATATAGCCTACCCCATCTACAAAAACAAAATGTATGCCCTGTCATAAGACTAGGGTCTAAATTTCCCCCCAAATTATCAAATTAAAGAAAATAAATCCAAATACAATTGGCTACAAAGACAGTAGTCTAATTTACAGGAAGATAGTAAGCTTGTTTTCAATCATAAGGTGCATCCTGCTCAGTTGTTTTTTAATGAAGTCAAAATAATTAGGCAACTTACTTAACTATTTACTATCTTCATCCTCTCATCCATCCACCCTGCTCACACAGTAGCCGAGCAAAGCTCCTTTTGACACATAAGGGTATTGATGCATTGATGAAGTTAGTCTGGCAACTATAAGTCTCTATAATTTTGGATCAGACTTCAGATTTGGTTATGACAGGTTGTAACCAAATCTGTAGCTTACTCCAAAACATTTTATGCTCATAAAAAGGTCAGCATTAAAGGCTATTTTCATAATATGCTGGACACAGTGGTTCCTTTAATTTCCATGTCACCTCCTGATTTTCATTGTCAACTTTTTTAATCGTCAGAATTATCATGGATTGCCAGTACAGATATATATTGGACACTGTCAGTTTTCCTGCTTTTCCTCCATGTTTTGACTTAATGAGGAAACACTCAAAAACGTTGGCACACTCTCGATCAAACTTCAGCTGGATGCAGACAAGGAAGATGCAGAAATCACAAGACTTTGTAAATCAGGGAAACAGGGAATTGATGCATCATTTATTAATTTTGCATTATCTTTGCATGTGTAAACTTTCAAAACATCTGTTGGCATAGCTTAGATACAGACTGCTGAAAAGCATAATGCAAAGATAAGACTCGGAGAGCCTAAAAAAGGGGCTCAGGAGCCTACCTAAAACCAAGAGCCCAGGACATAAATTGATGTTCAGTATAATTCACTGAAATAAAGACCACTAAAATTGGTCTCAGGATGTAATGTTCCTGATATTTACAACTTTGACTTTTGAATCAACACAGTTAATTCTCTGCAGTCACAGTTAATGAGTCTTAAAGCCATGTGGGTCACATGATTGACTTGGCCAATCAGAAGGGGTGCATGATAATACTACTGAATGAACATGAGCAGTCTGGGCAATGAAGGCACTCATGGGTTAGACCAAGCTGCTTGTCAGCATGAGCTACTTTTAAACACTCCAGAGGCTGTCTTTTATATGAGTAAATATTTGGACCTATTTCAACAGGTAACAAAAGTAATTGTTTTATTCCATTCCTTTTGTGCAGAGGTACCAGATGAGTGTTGTATAGAGAGGGGGGGTGCTCCGTGGTGGGGCACTGCACTGGATTTGAGCACAACTGGTAGGTGAGTTTCAGAGCTTGTTTTCTGTGTTTCTTCTTGCATCCCAATAATTATTTACCCTTTTTCACTTTCTTTGTTGACATTGTGTGGGTGAAGGCTAGACTACATTTTTACAATACTACATTTATGGTGATGTTTGCACAGTCCAGAATTTATAGCCAGCAGAATGGGACTGCCTGTGCTCAAAAAGCCCATTCTTCTGTTTGTCCACCTACCCACTAAGGCCTTGGCAGGGCAGTTTTTGCCTCGCTCTGTTTGGAGAGCATGTTTGTACAGCCTGTCCCCAGGGCCTCTCTGTGTGGCTGGCACAACCTTTAGCCAGAAGGAGGGGAAACCCATCCTTTGTGGTTCAATTGCCCTCTTTGTCATTCTCTCGAGTCCTCACTGTGCAAACATGCACCTGAAGCACCGAGACATATTGATGTTTTCAATGGCGTTGCATACTTCTCACATTCACATTACTTCTCACACTACAACAACGTGAATTGTCGATGTCTTGGGGCTACTGTTTTTTCATGACACGGCTTGTATGGTGATCTCAACATATACTGACATGTAGTGGGTTTTCTACTTTTTGCAGCTCTCCAAGTGCTCTGTTGTCTGTCAGCGGGCAGGTGGGTGGCTGTTGACCTGGTTTTGAGAGGTTCATTGTCCTGAGCTGAGGAATAGAAAACATGACTGTGGCCAATGCAAAGTCGGGCTCAGGTAAGCTCTCAAATCAAAGTCCTAGTCAGAGGTGGACTAGGCGAGTGGACTGCCCACTCTGCTTTAAAACAAATAGACTGGTTGTATTTGTTTGGTCTTTCAGATTGCTGACTAATAGGGTGGGTTAGTAATATGCACACCTACTTGACCGATTGATGAAACTACTAGCTGTATATGTCAGCCTAACCAGTAATCTGGCTTCAGTTTGTGGTTGTGTTTCTCAGTCACCATGGGGAGATCTGTTAATTCATTTGTGACTGTGGGTGCTTGTTGCTACTGCAATGAAAATGAGGGGCATTCTCTGTGAATTGGTCCATTGATGGAGTGCCCAGTTGTTGTTCTTGCCTTGTTATGCTCTTACTAGGTCGCTTTGTTTTTTTGTCATCAGGGTTTTGAATTGCTCAGAATTTTAATGAATCTCTTTATTATTGCGAGTACTGAAATGTATGTGTAGTAAACATTTCTGCCTGTCTGCAGTAAATATCAAGTGTAAAATAATATCTATTTCCCCTTTCCTAAATGTGTGTTTTGTACTTAAGCCATGCAGCAGGTGCTTGAAAACCTTAAAGACTTGCCCTCGGGCACAGGAGCCAAAGATATCGACCTCATCTTCCTCAGAGGCATCATGCAGAGCCCCATCGTCCACTCTCTCGCCAAGGTAATGCACACCCTCACTCCTACTCCCTCTGTCACATACACCGGTGTAATCTCATCAGCCACTAATCAAGCTTGTATAGTTAAGAGGAAGCGCAAATGTCACTGACATAAATATCAGCCCTTATTCACACTACTTGTGTTGGTATTGACAAGAAGATTTACCCTTCCTGACAGTCGCACCTAGTTTTCCATGGAGAGCTGGTTATAGCTGGGTGCATATCTGTGCATAGCAGCATATCTGTGTCTAACATGAACAGTCATAAGAGTTTCTAATGGTTTCTATCGGCATATCTGAGAATCTTGCCTTAGGCTGTGTACGTATACCACTGATCTACAGGAACATCTGCATAGCCGTTGAATAGATGAAGCGACTGTCCTTGTCACGAGGAGAGGGAAGCAACTATTAGTTCTGCTATGTGCAAATAGTGTTCATGGCACACTTTATATGGTCTACACATAATCACTTGGAATGAATGCATAAAAATAAATACTTGTATCTCTGCTGAAGCTTGAACAGACCAGGTACAGTAAAACAATATTTCACAGAGCTTAATCAGGTTCACATGGCATGACATAGAAATCTCTTATACAAGACTATCCAGTGGAGATCAAGGTCATCAGGTTCGTCTGCCATCTATGAAGACCATAATTTCTATAGAAAAACTGTCACAAAGTTGCATTCCCTCAAATGGGTCTGTGTGTACTCTCTGGTGGTCTCATGTCTCGTGCATTTCAGTGGTAGATTTAAGAGCAATGCATGTTTCACTTAAGTGAGCATGATAACTAAGTGGATTGGAACGTTGGCTGCCAGCAAACAGCCTAAGGTGTGGGTGTGTGTGTGTGTGTGTGTGTGTGTGTGTGTGTGTGTGTGTGTGTGTGTGTGTGTGTGTGTGTGTGTGTGTGTGTGTGTGTGTGTGTGTGTGTGTGTGTGTGTGTGTAGGCTCATGAACGTCTTGAGGATGTTAAGCTGCAAGCAGTGGGCGATAACAACGTTCAGCTGCTGACAGAGATCCTGGATTCCCTCAACAACCTGGCAGAAAAAGATGGCGCAGCTGCAGAGCTTGTCAAAATCCTTCAAGAACCTCACTTCCAGGTATAGCAGGCCTTGTTCCTCTTTTGCACTTGTACACTGTTGCTATTGTGTGAATAGGCCGAGGACTTGTGGCGTGAAGGGTCTAACTCGTGTGTTAATCATGTGGAATGGATGTCAGTGTTTGTTACTCCAAAAGTGCCTGTTCAGTAAATGCTCAGATTGGTTGATGCATTTTGCAATCTCAGACCAATGCTAAATCTATGTTGTGGCTGCTTGGGTAAGAACAGGACCACTTTTTCTTCTCTATATATCAGATTAGTGTTCTGTGCCTAAACAATCAAATGTCTTAAAATAGCTAAGGAATGTGCACTCAACAATGTGGCGAAGTGATTAAGGTCTTTACTGTACTGTATGATGTATATCAGTGTATGAGCCTCAGATGTCATCTTTCTCATTCAGCAAAACCTGATTGAAATTTGTTCCAAGCTAATCTCTAAATGCAGAGATTACTCTTTCCTCCTTAACCGCAGTTTGTCTTATTTCTGTGACTGTCCCTCCCTCTTCTTTCTCCTTCAGTCTTTGATAGAGGCTCATGACAAAGTGGCTGCTAAGTGCTATGAGGTGCCCCATGCTGTGGTGAACAGCGATGCCTTGTTGACTAGTTCGCTCATGCCTGCTGATGCTGTTAGGATGATTGGCATCCAGAAAAAAGCTGATGAACCACTGGTAAGTCAATCAGACAGTGATATCAACCACAGCTATGCATTCCCATTAGGCTTTAACTGCTTTATAGGTGTTTTATTGACCATCTGTCAGAAAAGGTGTAACTGGTAATTCGGTATGAAGCCGTTCTTTCAAAGCAACCAAGCTGAGCGACCCATGACCCATGGGCCTCCCCTGTGATTTATGAAGTGTAGATGTATGATACTACGTGACTCGTGCTCGCTTTCAGGGGGTGACGTTCCGGGTGGAGCGAGGAGAGCTGGTGATCGCACGGATCCTGCACGGCAGCTCGATTGACAGGCAGGGCATGCTGCACACAGGTGACATAATCCGGGAGGTGAACGGTCGTGAGGTCGGCAGCAACCCCCATGAACTCCAGGAGCTGCTGAGAGACTGCAGTGGAAGCCTCACACTCAAGGTCCTGCCCAGCTACAGAGGCACGCCAACACCCCCGCAGGTAAGGGAGAGAGAGGGAGGGTAGGACTGTAATGTCTCCATCTAGCTTTGCACCTATAATAATAATCTTTATTTGTGTAGCACAAAACAAGGTTACCAAGTGCTTTACATAAAAGAAAACAAACAAAAAAAAAAAAATTCATTCATTCATTTTATGTCCAGGTTTTCTGACATGCCCCTACAATCTGACTCAAGTCAGTATGAAGTCGTGCTCATCCATCTGTATTGATGTGTATGTGCATGCATACATGCGTGCCATGTGCTTTAAGGTTGTCCAGGGGTCGTACCTGTCAGGGAGCGGGGGAGAGCTGCCTGACCTGGTGCTCTCAGAATGCCAGGCGTCTGAAACCGAGCCCAGGGAGTCCCTATTAATAACTCTCCACAGGCTATCTGGGACATGGAGGAGCATGAGCAGGAGGACTAGAAGGAGGTGGAGTTGGGGAAGAGAACATCTCAGCCATTCCCACACACCACCCTATTCACAGGCGCTCAGGAACACCCCCTCTCCTTCTTACTGTAACTGCTATATAGACACACACGCAGTAGCTGACACTGAGGAGTACTATGCAGGGTTGTGTAAGACTGTGACCTTTGTGCCGAGGGAGAGGGATCTCATTCTACTGTTTGATTGTCTGTGTGTTGGGTTACAGTTCTATAAAGATTTGTAACTTATATGCTGTCTGTATATAAGTGTGAAATTGAAAAGTGGTTAAAATTCTACCTGTGTGATGTCTTGTTCAAACCCCAATTGTGCAGCTTTATCTGAGGCCGTACTTCAACTACAACCCGGCCACAGACAACCTGATCCCTTGTAAGGATGCAGGCCTGGCCTTCTCCAAGGGAGACATCCTTCACGTAGTCAACAAGGAAGACTCCAACTGGTGGCAGGTGAATAGACACACATTGGCTGAGCAATGATTCAGTAGATGACTACCATACCTAGGGCTGCACAACTAATCAGAAAGTTATAGAAAGTTATATTGACTACTGCAATCTGCAAATAACAAGATGTTGCTACAGAGGAGGGAGAAAGATTTTGTGACAGATAGGCTTCCTATGCAAGGTATTCTGGCCCTATGTGAAATATTGAAGCCAAGCATCTACCCAATGTTGTCCATCCTGGTTTCCCTGCAGGCATGCAATATTGTTGGTGGAGCCACTGGTCTAATCCCCAGTCAGTTCTTGGAGGAGAAGAGGAAAGCATTTGTAAGGAGAGATTGGGACACCTCTGGTACAGTTCTTTTCAATCCCGTTCACACAATTCCACAAATACATTCCTGCAAACCGCAAGGCACTACTCATGTTCCGTTATTCAAGGCAGCCACGAAATGTTTGCTCTTAGCACCTCCATGTGGTGTAACGATGCCTTTCTATTTCTCAGGAATGCTCTGTGGAACTCTAACTGTAAAGAAAAAGAGGAAAAAAACAATGTACCTCACTGCGAAGAATGCAGGTGTGTATTCATAACTGGTCGCATTGATCATAATTTTCCTACATCCAACAAGAGGTTGTGTCAGACGTTTGCAGTGTGTGAGTGTATAGAGGAAAATAAGCTAATCGTCCAGCTTTTTTGTATGCTGCCCTGACCAGAATTTGACCGTTACGAGCTGCAGATTTATGAGGAGGTGACCAAGATGCCGCCTTTCCAGAGGAAAACGCTAGTTCTGATTGGAGCCCAGGGAGTGGGCAGGCGAAGCCTGAAGAACAGGCTCATCGTCATCAACCCTCTGCAATATGGAACCACTGTCCCTTGTGAGTGTGCATGGCAGAAGGTTGACAGTTAAATTAGCCTTCACTCAAACGTTTTTAATTTGTTTTTCACTCCTTACCTTATCTCACCTTCCTTCCAGTCACCTCGCGGCGTCCGAGGGAGGAGGAGAGAGACGGCCAGTCCTATTGCTTTGTCTCACGGGCAGAGATGGAGAAGGACATAAAGGACAGCCGTTACCTAGAGCACGGCGAGTACGATGCCAATCTTTATGGCACCAAGATCGACTCTATCCATGAAGTGGTGCACACGGGCCGCACCTGCATCCTGGACGTCAACCCCCAGGTTAGTCGCAGCCACACCCCCCCCCCCCCCGAGGTGGTATAAGTGATTCTTTGACCTTCAGAGGTTCTGGTGGTTGACGGTTGCTGCATTGATGTGTTTTGTGCCCAGGCCCTCAAAATGTTGAAGACTGCCGAGTTCATGCCGTTTGTGGTGTTTATTGCTGCTCCTGAACTGGACACACTAAGAGCTATGCACAAAGCTGTGGTGGATGCTGGACTTACCACCAAACTGCTCACGGTGAGTTTAGAGAGGAATTATGGTTTCTAAATAATGTTACATGGCGATTGGCCTGTGGATGGTTGACTGTTCTAGAAATCTGGTTGAATGTGTTGTAAATGCGTGTCAGTTATAGATGCTCTCTCTCTAACAGGAGAACGATCTGAAGAAGACTGTGGATGAGAGTGCTAGAATCCGTCGGGCGTACAGCCACTACTTTGACATGACCATTATCAATGACAATCTGGACAAGGCCTTCGACAAGCTGCAGGAGGCGGTGGAGCGGCTGTCCCTAGAGCCCCAGTGGGTCCCGGTCAGCTGGGTCTACTGATATTCTGCCCCCTACTGGACAGACGCCACCGTCCAAGCTGCTAGGCCTGGGGAGGGATGGGACCACCTACAGGGCTGGACATGAGCCTGGTGTGAATTTGGGTCTCAACAAGCTGCATCAGAGTCACTTGGCTCTGAATTGCCAGATACCCTTCTACACACTATGCAACTCACAACACACAGGAAGTGTACTTATTTATTGGCAAGGATATTTTTAAAAAGTGAATTAAGTTTCAATTCTATTTGGGAAAAAATACTGATCATTGTTAGGATGTTTTAAAATGTAGAATGTCCTTGCCATTGTCCTTGACCATTATTCTGATAATTTTACATCTGTATGTACGATAGGGAAAATGTATTTATTTTGGAAAGATGATGAGGGTTTGCTAAATGAAAAGGAGGATACCTCAGTGTTACAGTTTACAGTACATATTTCATCTCATTTTGTCACTACAAATTTGTTCTCATCTATGTAGATTAATGTGTCATATTTTCCTGAAAGGAGTCCTCCTTTTCTCCTCAAGGCTCTAGTTGTACCCTTCAACCACGTAGGGCGTAGAAATACAATATCCACATTACAACGTTAACCTTAGGGAGCTCATGCCAGTCACACTTTGTTGTTGTTACAGGAAGAAATCTAATACTGTAGTGTTTCCCCATCATTTCGCTTTTGCTCTACTACCACAGATTACATTGATTGGTGTCAAACATTTGGGTCAGTATTTCATGTAAGTAAATGTTTCTGTTAGTCCAGTCTCTATGGTGCTGTTTGTATGGGAGAAAGAAAAACCTTCCACAGGACTCTTAACAGGGTACTGCATCTCAGTGAACCATCCCTTTTGATGTGATATTACTGAAACTTAACTGTTTTTAAATAAAGGCCATATTTACTTATAGAGGTATATTTTACAATATTTGAGAAAATATGTATTTTCAGATGTCAAATAAAATGGTGTTTTCTAATGGCCCGCTTTAGTTCCATTTGTTTAGCTGGGAGCAGAATTACTCACCAAACCTGCGTGCATGACGGCGTGATTCACTACAAGGTCAAAAAAGACAGCAAAACGATATACCCTTAAGTTCCTTCACCGTTTCAGAATGTGAAAAATGGAGACAAGCTTCAGAACTAAAAGAAACAAATTCATAAATCCTGCACAGTACTGTAAATACAAAGTTTACTGTAGAGAACTATGAAATTACATTGGAACACAAAAACAAACATTATTTGTGTTATATTTTGTGAAAGGGCACATCAGGCACTGTAATAACATTACCTAAAACGAGCCAGAGGCTTCATTAGCACTGCAGCATCACACCAGATATTTATGGGTTATTGGACGGGGATTAGATTACATTTTTAAAATTACTTCAATTTGAAACAGATCCTTTAGATAGGCAGTTTAGATTAAATATTTATAACTGCTCCCATGATGTTGTTAAATATGTGGTGATGTCATTTTATTCAATATTGTATTCATTCAGGCAGTGCAGGCACTGAGATTGTGCAACTGTAGGCTACACCTTCAGTTGTAGCCCTATAATGGTAATTTAATATGATTGCATAGCCTCGCCAGTAGGATGCAATGCTGTTTCATTTTACTGCACCGAAAACAATTCACACCGATCAACAACACCGATCTTCAAACACAGAAAAACTATTAGCTAGAGACATTAAGATACTTCAGTGAGGTCACATTTACCATATTGCTGTGAAATGTTCATATTGTCTGTAGGAAATCAACGTGTCTTCACAGTTCATGTACACACCCATTGTCAAACATCCACTGATAATGAGGCAAGGCCTCTGACAGCGATACACAGGACAAGAGGAAGGTTTCCTGGCTGGTGGTTTATCTCAGTCTTCACTGTGTCCCCGTCTCTCTTCAGGGTCACGTTAGAGAAGGCAAAGAGATGTTCTGTCTTTTCATAAACCTCCGCTGTCATTGGAGGCAGGCCTGATAACTCTCCGCTTCCCGCTACACACTGCACCTAAAATAGGTTTGAGAGGATGGAAACAGGAGGCACAACTAAAAAACTGTGATGCACAGTCTGAAATTAAGCTCACATAACATGTAAGCTGCAGTATTCAGCCTTGTAACAGCCTGTACTAACCAGTAGCTCCAGGGCCTGTAAGACTGTGGGACTGCAACACGTTCCCAAGACAGCAAGGCAACCGTCTGTCATTTCTGAAAGACAAAACCCCAAATACAGTATGTATACAGGAGGAGGAGCTGAGGTTTTCAGGGTATTCTGTGTGTAATGGGCACTCTGCAAGACCACACACTTCTCCAGTCTCGGAAGTAACGTAGGGAATTTACAAGTCAAAGCCAAGTATGTGAAACTGTTTTGTTTTGACACAAATTCCTCACCATCCAAGGCGCTGACAATTAGGTGAAAGGCTTTGAGAACAGAGGTGGACTGCTCTGCCTGAGTCTGCTCCCCTCTACCAGACTCCTCCAAGAGGTCCAATATGGCCTGGATATTCTGTCTTTGAGACTCCGTCTGAACATCGCCCAGGGCAGGGCGCTCGCCGAGGCACATCTGGTCCAGCTGAGAGAGAGGAAGAGCTCCGGAAATTAAAGTTGAAGACACAACAGGTTTATGATACTGACTCTACAGTATGGTAACAATGCCTCTGTGAATGAACCCACTATCTCACTCACCACATTCTCTAGCACACTGACAGCCTCTCTGTCCTTGATGGCTACTGTGAGGTGCTGCAGCAGAGAGGAGCGTGTGGAGGCAGTAAGAGCTGACAGCAGATGGAAAAGACCGCTCAGCCTGTCCAGTTCTGTCAATGGATCAATAAAACAGACAATGGGCACACTGCATCATTCACTTCCAATGACAAAATGGTTTGTGTGCGTGCAGCGGGTTATTATGGTTAACGTAACTAAGACAACACGAGGCACTAACTAATACGAATGCAGGAAAAACATTTTAGTAAACCAAAATAAAAAGTAAAAGCTAACTTAATGAAAAACAAATGACACTGAAACTGACTTAAAATAAAACATTAATTATTTTAAATAAACAAATAATTCAGCGCACACCGGGAATATCAAACGTTATTTAAAAACCTTAATCAGTAATAAATTACCAAAGTAAAAGATCGTTTAGATTAAATATTTATAACTCCCATTATTAAATATGTGGTGACTTCATGTTTCATGTGCCTGGGACTATTTGCCCTAGATGCCCTTATCATTGAACAGATTATTTGTTATTTCTTGTAGGCATATTTCCTTGTCCATGTTTGAGATCCTTTTGTAAATTGTGATTATTTGTAAATTGTATAATACTACAAATTGTCACATGACCAGGTTACCTTTAAATAAAACAAAACCCCCATGGTTAATCATGTACTGAGTGAACCTGACAAAGCGGGCAGCGAAACACGTTGTTCGCTCTTTTTTCAAATCAAGTTAAATAAAATAAATAAAGTTAAAATAATTCCTGGTGTGTGTTGGATTCTTTGTTTATTTACATAGTTCATGATTCTTGCCCCAGCTGGCACCCAGGAGGAGCACAGCAGTGCACAGGGCTATTTCCATTTTTCTGTGTGGATATTAATTATTTTCAAATTAGTCGTTTGGCCTCTGTCATACTGAGAGTGAATGGAGAGAAAGCGTCCTCTACGCATCAATACATTATCAATACAATGATGCCAACTATAGCCTTCCAAAGACTATTTTGAGTCAGCATGTATACAAAACAGGTTCCCCAAACTCAGTCCAAACAGGTACGGCTACTGAAAGTTTAACTAAAATTGAAAGAAAACGTAAAAACTACAACAAAAAACTGGCAACACTGCCTAAAAAACGAACTGAAACTAAACTGGAATAGAAATCAGAATGGAATAGAATAAACTGTACATTAGACTGACATTATAGACTGTAGACTGACAATGTTTCTTGGTATAAAGGGAGCTTATATTGCAGGTCAAAGAACTTGTTTACAGTCATCACGCCATGCTGATAAGAGAGAGCGTGACCTCCAATCTCTAGAAGCCCTTGAAAACAACATACATTTCTAGACACGTCATCGGCTGGAACAACAATCTATAATCATATGTTTTATGGCTGCAGAAAGGAAAGATTGTTACTCTGCTATTTCATTTACCTTGTTTTAGGCAGCTATTTTCAGATGCATGCACAGGAGCACTTGAGACACTCAATGATTTTTTCTTAGCAAGCCCGTCCACTTCAAAGCCCCCATAAGTGTTCGACATTAGACACAAATCTGCGGAAAAATGCAAACATGTAATATTCAGATTTTAAATGCAAGCATATGAAAGGTAGCTAGCTGTCGTTGAAATAGGACTTTAAAGGTGCACTAAGTAAGATTTTTACTGTCCCATAGCACAAAAACGACCATCATAGTATATATGCAGGGGCTGGATAGGGTTGTTGATTAATACCAGTCACTCAATGATTACTTCACCAGGAGCCAGGAGATTTCTGGCCTTTTAAAACTCACTTTCTGGCCCCATACTCTTTTGGAACAAAAACTCCCTGCCCACTGAAATTTCAAGACACTCCCTTGAGACGCCTCCATGCATTTTCAACTTCTCAATAATGGAGGACGGTGTTGTGAGTAAGCAACAGGCATTGTAATAATAATAATAATGCCCCTTTAAACCATGGGTCCTTCCACTTGTCAAAACTGTAAAAGACCACCAATGTAGTTAACAAAGTTAGTTACAAAGTTAATGGTCACTCCCTCACCATAGCGTCCATTGAGTTTGACCTCTATTTCCATGAGGCCATAGGCTATGGTAGTATGAGAGGGAATCTCCATGGTAACATTACTGTCTTTGCTTAGGCTTCCATTCTCCTTCAGTGACACCTGCAGATCAAGAACAGCAGCAGTAGGTTGAAACCAGCCACACAAATGCCAACAGAACATGAGGATCGAATCTCAACCTGTTTTAAAGGAAACATCCACCCTAAACGCTTTAACGCTATAACAAAACAGCTATTGGTGATGTACTTTGCATGTCTGCTCACATTTTGTCGTTTGGCGGTGTATTTTTCTTTTTTCTGCAGATAACTGGCCAAACATAGCCAGTTATCTCACAGCAAGATATTTCAGCGCAGCTACAATGGAGTTTGATAGCAGAAATGTTTTCAGCTATCTAAAACATGATAAACATCAGGTTCTGGTGTCAGCCCCTCAGAACCAAAGAGCAAGGGCTTGTTTCTAGACACCATTTTGCCCCAATGTACAATCATACAGGGAGAAATCCATTGTAGAAGAGGAAGAGATACCAATTTCTCCACTGACAGTAGCCTCAATAGACCAGAATGCAATGCAGCCACAATACATGATGCATGATACATCATGTACATGATGCAATACATGAAAACCTCTTGCTCTGCTACTGCTATTGCTCTCTCCACCTACATGTATAACCTGCAGCTGAATGTAACAAGTTCACGCCCATTTGCTGGGGGATGTCGATGTCGATGGGGATGTCATTCTGGGAAATATAGGAAGTCACTAACTGAAGTAGGTTAATGGAGAGTTGGTACACAAAAAAGTAAATCACAACACTTCAACACTTCCATCACAAAATAACTCTGGAATACATTGAACATCACAAATAGATGATACATAACAGCGTAAGAGTATCTGAGAGTGGATATTTCCTTTAAATGTCTCATAATGATGGTCTGGTAAATCACACAGCACATTCTGAAGAGAACAGTGTTGGATATTAAACATTTCTAAACACATCCTCTGAACTTTTGACCCTCGAATATAGCTTACTTGCATTCTATTAATATTTTGATGTTACTGTGCAGATGAGTGAAAGTCTGCCATCACAGAACGCTGTGGTGAGCAGACTCAGACAGGTACAGGGATTCTCAGAATTGCGGGGCTAAGACCCCCGCCTGCATGATTGCTCCATATCCTGTTCTGAAGAATCAGTTATGAAAGTTGTGTGTTCAACTCTATATAACCCCTGTGCAAGTGTGAATAAACTCAGAACCTTGCTGACACGCAAATTGCTTGTTGTTGTCACTTTGTTCTCCGAGCGCTCGTGCTTGACAACCTTCAATCACGGGACAGGGACACAGGACGCAGAGCCAGTACAGAACATCAAGAGTTTCCAACAAACAGGAAGTGTTCTGATTGGCACGGCAAAGGCAACGATGACATCATGTGAACTAATTCAGAAACTTTATAAAAATGTTAAAATGCAAAACCATTATACAGTAAGACTGACTGACAGTAAGACTGAGTAATACTGTTTCATGTAGTCCTAATACCTTGGAGCTCTTGGGCCCACAGAAGGTCAGCAGTCCTCCACACTGTCCACCCTGCTGGACCTCCTCTGTGACCGAACAGGGCTGAGTCGTCACAATCCTCTCCTTCACAACCCCAAACACCTCTCTGGGTTTCTCCCTAGTCTGCTGGACCAGACAGTGGGACATGTCCACGACCCTGGAGGAGAGAACCAAATACATACACTGAATTTATTAAAACATGGTTGGCAACAGGCCTGGAAAAGCTGAGGTAGATCATAACTGTATGGTATAAGTGTACTACAGCTGTCACACTGGCAATGATGTGGAAGGATGTGGTTAGTGTGGCATGTTGCACTGATGTGGCATTAAAAAAAAAAGAAATTGTGACTGAACATGGGGAACCAAAACAGTAACTTGATTTACTAGGTAACAAAAGAGTTTTCTATAGCTGAGTGAGTGTTAATATTCAACTGGATCTCCTGTTGTGCGTACAACTTTATGATTGGACAAAGTTCACTCATGTCATTTGCAGTTCTGTTCTGATCGCTTTAGTGTTTCTCTTTCACTTTTATCATATTTAATATCCATATTATACTAGAGAGGTAGTGGTAGCAGGTGGATAACTAACCTGTCTCTGGAGTCCCGAAGCAGCTTCTGCACATCCACTTCCTCTTTCTTCAAACTCCCAAAGGATGAGTGGAGCTTGGAGGAGTCCTTACCCTCCAAGTTCAGGTTGGAAAGGGCTACATTTGCATCTAGTTTTCCTTGGATGTGGTCACCGAATTCTCCGTTATACTTGATGAAGTCTGCCTCTATGACAACTGTGGACAGTAATAAACTAAAGTGTGATGTGGTCTCAGCTCAAGTGTAAGAATAAATAAACAAAAAAATGATAATGCTCCAAGAAGAGTATTGATGTTTACCTGGGTTTATAGGTGTGTCTCCTGTTAGTACATCATTGAAGCTGAAATCAGTGGGAAGATATTTGGGCTTCTGCCAGAACCAGAAACGCTTGCGCTTGACCACCAATGACAGAAGAACAATTCTGTCATTCAGACTGGACACTGGGATCAGGAAACCATCATGATCTACTTCCTCCACAAAGTTTTTTGTAGCTATGGCAAACATCTCCCAGTTGATTCAGGGCAACCTGTGAGTGCAATAGGTTTATAATAGTGTTAAGGTTGCAGCAGGCGGTAGTTATAGTGTGGGTGTGTGATTTATTTCAATCAGAGCCCAGGAGTGAGAAGTTCTTCCTCTTAAAATAATCGATCAATCAAGTTAAGGGAGGAAAACACCACTCATGTCGCTATGTGGGCTATAAACAGCGCTATGATATGAATAACAGCAACATGGATAATAATGCACTGGAGGCGCTAGTCTGCATGCCGGTTGACACATTTACTGCAATTATGTTCTCATATTACTGACTTTATCAAAGTAAATAAATAACATTGGTGTCATGTTATCTGTACATGCAAACTGAGCAGGCTACATTCACCTAGTTCATCTGCCTCAAGATCGAAAACGGAAGCTCATCTACTTGTCAGATACAAACTCGCATCATGACTGAAATAAATGCAGTATGTTTACCACAACCTCGAAGTCCTTGTGATGGAGATATTCCAGGCGGAAAGCTTTCTGTGTGAGCTGATCTAAGATGGACCCAGGCTCGGTGGTACGGTGTGTACAGCATGTCTCCTGGGAGCCGCACGAGACAATAGACACTCCGCCCCTTTCAGACATAGCACAGGGCGTTACTCATACCAAGGGGAAAAAACACCAGCTAGTTGAGCACAGTTAAGATAAGAAGACCCCTGTCAGCATTATTTACCACATAGCTTATGAGTTGTTATTCATTCTTTCTTTCTTTCAACGCTGAAAAATAGTTTGCTGTCTTCTTTGCGGTGGCACGAGGCTGGTTGAGGTGTTCTTGACCACCAGGAAGAAGTCCAACGCCCTCCATGGCCTCCCCAATCACCAGATTTCAACATCATTGAACCATTATGGGAAGTTTCCTTCTTGAAGAATGGTTCAATAGCCCACTACACACACTTCAGGACTTGTATGATAGCATTTCTAGGAGCTGATCTGAAGGCAAAGGATGGATTTACTCCTTATTAGGTACTTGAAAATTGTATATTGTTAGGTGATTCAGTTATTTTGTCCACCCCTATTGGTACACAACAAGAATAGTCTGTAAAGTGTGCTAGAGCTCGGAGAAGTCATCATTTGGGAAATGGAAATCACAGGAAAGGGAGGGTCCAATTTATAGCCATTGACATTAAAGTTTGTGTACATGCAATAACAAATCACTCCACAAAAAGATAGCGTTAGAGGTTTTATTGGAGCTCATGGAGCATAGCTTTGCCCACTTAGGTCCCAAGGCCCAAGGTCCAGGTAGACGATGGCGCAATGGAAATAGTGAAATATGACAAGATTTTAAAGTTTCTACTATTGTTCACAGTTGCGCCTTCACACAGTCTGAGCAAAAAGCAGAAGTAATTACCTTTGTAAGGAAAAAAGTAAAGGTGCTGTAAGGATTTAAAGATCCTTTGAACAATTCTAGTTTGTTCATAGGATTTCCTTACAAAACAAACTTTTAAAACATCTAAAAGATGAGCCAAAAATAAATTAATCAAATGATACAAGTTCAACCAGTAAGGCATCAGACAGGTGCAGAATGAATATTGGACATGTACACCTAATCAATGGTATACCAAGGCTAGTTCATCTCAGAGGTAGAGAATGTCCATGTTAAGACGACACTTAAAGTGACCAGTTGTGTCAATACAGATTAAGCTTGTGTAGACCAGCAAACAAAAAGGATTCCTCTTCTACGTCGCAGAATTCCTTATCTTTTGTACCATGTAGATTTTCTGTGCACGGCTTTATGGTACAGTGTAACATAACAGGTGGAAAACTGGGCAAACTTTGCCTGTATGTATGATCATTCATATAATATAATATGCTTGCATAAACATCTTTACACAACTTAGATAAACACTTGCTATTAAGGCAAAATTGATAAACTGCAATTAAGAAGACAACCACCACTGAATGTGGAACAACAAGACTGGACTTTGAAACAGGCATTGCCAGAACCAGCCTGGGTCGCAGTAGAAACAGGAGGTCCAAATGTGTGTGACCTGCAGTACAAGGGTCACCACAGCACAGGACAGTCCACCTGGGCAAAGCCAGGGTCCTTCCTCAGCTCCCAGTAAGTGTTGTTGCTAACCCACGTATCATCCTTTGACTTCCTGAGGAGACCAAAAAATACCAGACATTAATGAGCACTGTGAAATCAAGGCAAGTATGATGATGAAATTCAAAATTTTACAGCTCACGGTTATTGGATGTGTGTTATAAGCAGCATATATAAGCATATAGCACTATTAGGGTCTAAAACACATGCGTCCTCGCAAATGATATTCTCAGTGAGAGACCAATAAAGTTTGACAGTGATTTACGTGAAGAATCTCGGTTGATGTGTTATGTTGTTCTCTTCTAGGACTCTCCGTCTCTCTCTCTGTAGCTGCTCAATCCTCTGTTTCTGCTCCTCGGCAACTTCAAAGTTCCCCTCCTCCAGAAGTCTGCCACCAAGACATAGACACATTTATTATGGAAACATGGTTAAACATCAATCTACATTGGGAATATACAGAACTAGCTAAGTAACTGTGTCTAGATGTGCACATTTTGTAAGGACATGCGAACAAAGGCAATTACAAACACACAGCCTAGTAATTCTGTAATTCTTCGCAGTGGCTCAAACAAGGTTCAATTTGTGATGCATGTGGAAACATATTCCTTCTAGTCGTTTGGCCTCTCACCTTTGGTCCAGACGTAGTCTAGTGTCTGTGGGTGGCAGCAGCAGTTTCAGGGATGGGTCCAGCTCGTTCAGCTCAATAGCAAACTTGGTGAAGCCATGGTACTGCTCATGGTCGACTGGCATTGCATCTGCATACAAACCAGGTACATTGCATTGGATAGAGTAATAGGGGGGTCTATCTTCACAGGGCTTTTCAATGCATTCTTATGAAAAAACTTGATTTGGTTAAAAAAAAGTCAAATGCAAGTTCACTTGATTTTCCCTGATTTGTCATACTTGCTCTCCAAATGCAGGTGGCTGAGGGCAGTTCCCCACAATAAACTCCTTCATGCCATTTTCCAAACAGTCTGTGGATGACCTTCCCTTTATGATCTGTAATGGTTCCCTCCATCTCATTCACACTTGAGTTCCAGTATTTGGCCTGTAAAAAGAGAACATGGGCTGGTCTGTTTTGGGGAAAAACATTCTTCAAGATACACTGCATGCTGTTGTAGATATCTGTGCGGTATGACTGTGAGGAGTGTGCTATGATAGAGTATGGATGGACTATGCAGAGAGAGATCACGATAACTTCCTCTAGCAGTCAGCAGATGTTACTGTTGAGTAAACCGCTGTGAGCCCAGTGTCTGTTGCTGGGCTAGTGAGTGTAATGAGAGCCTGTGAGTTCTGACAGCGGGTTAGAACCAGTGCTGACATGTCTTGCTATCCTACTCAGCTTTAGGAGGCCTCTCAACTGGTCACACACTGCAACCAATTAACCTTTTCCTCTCAGTAAAGAGCACCAATTCAGAGGCTCCCAGACATCAAACACTGAATGCATCAAGGGGTTCTCTCTGGCAAGGAGGTGGAGAGCACCACCTATGTGGAAGGACTGTTGACTAATGAGGAATCTAAAGAGTTTACTATAGCTGGGGCTGATATAGAGACTTAAAAATAGCTGTTTCCTCTCATTTAGAGCTTATTAGTCATGCCCGGTTCAGAGGGATACCCACTGACAGTAGAAACATTATACAGAAAGAGAGAGATAACATACATAAGATGTGATGTCAATCCTAAACTAGCCGGCTGTGATTGCAAATTTTTTTTTTTATGCCGTTATCTCGAGATCACAAGTTAATTATTTCATCATAGATTGGTTCAACATAATGGACAATGCATGGAGGAATGACATGCAACGTGCCAGATAATATTCATTTTCACACTGACCAAAATGAGCCAGCAGCCAGGAAAAAGTGCTGGACATCTGGCCATTGCAGGGATCTTTGAGCTCATTTAATAAATCTCAATCTTCTCCTGATATATTTTGTCAGTATTGCATCACATTGCCAGGAAATTAATAGCTTAAATTAACTCTCAGATGTACATTCTGGTAACAACTCTTTTCTCTCATTGAACTTCACTGTGCCTATCAATTATCAATCTGAACTGAACAATCTTACTTTCAGTTCAGATTGATAAAGGCAAACACCCACGGGTTAATTTACCTCGTTATCTCCAGAAATCGTCCTTTTGTTTTCTCGAGATAACGAGATATATTAACCCGTTATCACGAGAAAACGAGCTTTGTTATCTCGAGATAACGAAATAATTAACTTGTGATCTCGAGATAACGGCATTAAAAAAAATAATTGCAAGCACGGCCGTTCTCGGCTTCCGTACCTAAGAACTACATTTACAAAATTAAGAATTAATTTGTCATGAGAAATGGACATGTAATATATAATAACTCCCACTATTTCGCTAAATCTGATTATTTCATACAAACTCTCTTTTGAAATAGATATTTTATCTCTATAACTCGGTGGTTATTTGAACATGACTGTTGCACTCAAAAGGTTGTTGCATATGTGCGTTACCTTGACAAAAGTGATCTTGCACTTGCAGATATCGCTGCTGGAGTTTTTGATGGAGATCTCCCCGTAGTGCTCTATCCAACGCTGCCCACTCAGAATGTTGTGGATGCAGGACGTCACCTTGTTCCACTCGTAGTGGTCTCCAACTCTGGGGGAAGATATCCACACACCATGCCTTTTTTAAATTATTATTTTCTTGATGCTTCTTAGCCAACTGAGTCACCAGGATGCCCGAACAACCCGTTCCTTTTTTATTTGACAACTGTAGATATTGCAGTTCTGTGTGTGTGTGTGTGTGTGTGTGTGTGTGTGTGTGTGTGTGTGTGTGTGTGTCTGTCATTCCAAGAGTGAATAAGGCAAAAGGGACTCACCCAGGCAGAGTCACATGCGTAGTGCCAATGGGAACGATCTCCATTGACTTCCCCCAGAACTTGTTCTTCCACCTCATGTCTACAGAATCAATCACAGAGAAATCGTCGGAGAAGATGAAGAAGATTCGTCATGGAGGACCAGGCTCCATTCTGATCTATATGGTCATTCTACATGGGTCCAGATACTTAATAGAGGATTTCTGTATTCCACTACCTTGCCAGAAGATGAAGTTTTTAGACTCAGCATGGCAAGCTGAGATAGGTGGGTGATGGCTGACCTGAGGATGAAAAGGGGAATCAACAGTGGGAAAAGTGAACTAAACTGACTCAGTGAGTGTTTTCAGTGTAGTATTGTAATGCTGTAATGATCATAATGGTGACAGCACAGTAATGGCTATTCATACATACCTGTTCTGCAACAAAATGAAAGCCCTTATCCGGCCGATCACACTCATAGGTCTCTCCCAGGACAGGGTTGAAAGGCTTTCCCCCAGCTCTGTAGTAGCTGGATGCGTACCCCGATACAGCAAATGTAGCTATGTATACCTACACACAGAAAGGAACCAGTTCAGTTTGTTTCACCGTTTCCCATTTGAATTGTAAAATAGAAGATTGAGTCACACTAACTGAGGCAGAGCTCACTGAGTCAACATTAAAGTTCAAAACAGCACAAGAAAACATTTTGATGAGTCCCCTTATGAACCAATAACTGTGTCAAATCCCGTTTTGATTCCCAGCAGTTTTAATTTCATCTCCATTTGAGTATAATGGGCTGAACAATTGCACTAATTTTAGGGTAATGGACTTGTGTCTGAATGATTGCTATACTGAGCATGGGTAAAAAGCTGATCATTACTGATCTATCTTTACTTCCACAGCCTAATGGGAAGCCACAGACTGGGCTGCTTCTGCTGCTTTTCATTACACATACACGTTTTTTACAACCAGACGATTCCACAGGCTGTATTTCTACACCTCCTACACACAAAGCAACAGATTTCACCTCACAAACACCACCTCAAAGAGGTCAATCAATGCAAATGTGGGCACATGTGAAACAAGGACTGCATTCAAAGAATTAGAGTAGTGCTGTCTTCCTTCTGGGAATCTACAGACTGAGATCAGGGTTTCATAAAGAGTGGGAGCAGGGCTGACACAAGTTCTGGCACTGTGCAATACTGCTTCCAGTAGGCTACCAGAGTCCCTGAGTTCAGAGGGCCAGCAGCCAGTGGCAGGTAACTACTGACTTCTGCCACTCCTAGGTCTTAGTACTGCCCTAAGTGGTCCCCTAACTGCCTAATGGACAGGCCGGCTGTGGTTGGTAGACTGTAGCTTCTGTAGCTAAAGCACAGTTGTTGATTGATGGACTTTACTGGCTGCTTTTGGTGCAGTACAGGAAGTGCAGAAACCAAATGAATCATAACTCCTTAATTATAACTCCCCAAGAACATCCTTTTCTCTATTTAATCTCAACTCATCAACACTCCAATTAAAAAAGATCCAATTAAAACTACAGCAAATACGCTTTCTGGTTGAACAAACAATATCTTAAACATTACTAGGGGTAGACTAGCCTCAGCAAGCGCAAAGTATGTGTGCTTCTATTGCAGGGGATCTGAGCGAGGCCACTCTTTTTTCAGCTTTATAAAAGACACTGCCCACACACTCAAACACAAATACAGCAAACTCGTGGTGCATCTGCCCTCTCACCATACGCTCAAAAGGGTCCTGTGTGTTAGCAGCCCTGTCTAGCAGCTCGCTGTACTCCAGCTCCTCACATAGTCTCTGCAGGGTGTTGAGCGGCTCATTAAGTTGTACTGGCATTGCCACTTTGGACAGGTCTTTGCCAATGTTGTTCCTCAGGATATTCCATAGGCTGATGGTACTGGTGTTGGGGCTGGGAGAGGGCAGGCAGGACCTGCGCTGACTAAGGAGGGCACCATTCCCCACACAACCTGGGAAGATAGGAGGATATTATTTTACTGCACTGGTAAAAATGTCCTGTACAATTCACAATAAACATTTCCCAGTGTTAGTGTCATAGCAGTCCTTGCCTGAGTTTGGTCTCTCATTTTCCGTCTCGTTGCTGAAGTTGTCCATGGACATGTTGTCACTAATGTCGCTGAGGTATGAGTCATCTTCTGATGCCTAAAAAACATGAAGACTTATTGCAGACCTTTAGCTGACAGATAATACATACATTTGAAAAATGCCCGCAGACAGGCACTGGGCAGGTCTCTTTTAACATACTGTCAAAACAGCAGAGATCTATTGCATAGGGGATGAGTTGCCCTCAGGAACCGGTGACAAATTTACACCTCAGACTCACTGTATTTTTAAATTCGAGTAATTAACTTCCATTTTCTCATTGCTTCCACTGGAGCTGCATGAACACCGGAGGAGGAAAAGGAAGCAACTGAGACACACGTCTTAAGGATGTGATGAGACACCTCCACACATAACTCGAAGGTACAAGGCATGTTTTTCTCTCTGCAGTGACTTTTATTTTCCAGGTGATAGTGAGGTAAAAATGTATTTAGAGCCTGTCTGAAATATTGTTTCTGTCCATCAGGCTACCATCCTTGTCATACAAAAGTTCAATTGCTGATGGTTAAAGTTTAGCACACACACTTACCTCATTTTCAGAGGAACTAGCAGACAACAGAACTTCCTGTGCATCAAAGAACTCAGACAGCGACTCTGCAATAGAAGTTCTGCTCTCATTGGATACTTGGTGTACCAGGGGGCGGGATTCATCTACGGAGTCCTGTTTCTAGGAAACATAACGTTCAAAGCTATAATTAAGAACGTAAAGAGGGCAATATCATCACAGCCAGTCAGAATTTATGAAATGAGACGTGCATTTTTTGCAACATCTGTACAAGCCCACTCCTGTCATACTGTGGCCAATATGGCCAATTCTGACTGGCAAGTTGATGGAGGTCACCATCAACTTGCCAGTCAGAATTCCTTGTTTGCAGGTCAAAATGGGAAAGAAAAGATTAAGAATGGACCAAAGGCATTCATATAATTCTCTTGAAAACAACAGAATTATTAGAACATGCAATCAATTACAAGTGTGAAGTATTTTCCACACGAACAACAGCAACACTGAAGTGAACATGCTTATCTATTCATGCTCACTTCTGAGAGTGATTAATTAGCAGGGAGGCAAACTCAGAGGAAGCCCATTAGTTTTGCTCTGTATGTTCGACAAATTTCCAGGGACATGATTAAGTAGATCAGTTTACACTCTGGTCAGCAAATCTGATTAAGCAAGCAGAGCGATTCCTTGAGGAAACGAGAATCTGGCAGGTGATTAGAAGTGTTTCTCTCAACACTGCACTGGTGTGGTGTTTGCACACACAGCCACATGGCTGAGGAAATACTTCTTTATGGAAAAGCATAGAAATTGTTTGAGGAGACAAAGTACCCTGAAAAATATGTAATTTCTTTTAATCCATAGCCATTATAATTATAAGACGAAGTGAACCAAGTGAGGAGGTGAGAATAGAACATTTCTTGATGTGGAGGAAGGGGATTGGCACGCTCATTGTGGCAAATTCTAGACTGTGTGGGCAGAAAATAAAGACAGAGATAATAATAATCATGATTATGGGGGAGGGGGAGTACAGTCATGCATTCCCACACCCACCTGCACGGGGGCAGTGAGATTTATTAGGAGTGTGGGTTCTACGATGTGGGACTCAGCATGAATCTTGCACAGGCGCTCTCTCAGCTCAGAGTTCTGGGCTAAAGCCTGGAAAAATAACCAATGTAATCATTGTTTATAACACACACCCAATAATGCAGTCAACCTGTATACTGAAAGCTGAACTGAACTGAATCCTTACTCAAGCAACTGCTCATGCATTACTTGTTTTTTATTAACACTGTTCTTATTTCTATTTCTGAAATGTGTTTCTTGACAACTGTAATCTGAAATGAGGATGCAGATTTCTTTCACCCATAGAGATAAGATGCTGTCTGTATGTATTCTGAGCATCACTGCAACGCCTCAGACAGGAAAGAATAAAACCACAGGAGGCCAAAACTGTACTAATCATCCATCACTAACCCTATGTGAGGTAGAATGGGTAGAAAGTGGATACTCAGGGGGATAGACTAGCACCCAGCCTATTTAAAGTCTAAGAACAGTTTGGTATAGAGAGCAAGATGCCACAACAGAAGCCCTATTTGTGATCCTTAACTGTGCGCGGGAGAAGTTAGCATGACATTGAATGTGTAACCAAAGACAGAAAGTGTAAGCTCTGTGTGAGAGGTAGGAGCCAAAGGAAACATGACTTTTGAATCTGGTATAGTTCAGGTGGGCACACATCATACCACACATCCACACCACCAACTAGTAATCCCTCCAAGAGGCTTGTCAGCGGTGCCACAGTGTGTCACACCTGACAAGTGGTGTGGGAGGACAAAGCATCTGAGCGCTGTTTCAAGTTTGAAAGAACGTAGAATGACTAACCTATTTCTGCCAACTGAAAACATTTGTGTGTGTGTGTGTGTGTGTGTGTGTGTGTGTGTGTGTGGTCTTTTACATACCGTGGCTAGTGCATTCTTCAAACCAAGGACCTGCGGTGAGGTAGGGGGGCATGTTTCATGGTCCCGAAGTTGTTTTAATCTCTCTCTCTCTGATGTCAGTGAACTAAGGGCTGACGTCATGGTGGCATGCACTGCAGCAAGAGAGAGAGAGAGAGAGAGAGAAAGAGAGAGGGGGAGACTTTGAACGTAAACATTAACAATTTGTAGTCAGCTATTTCAGAATGCTGCAGTTCCAGTCACAGTTGTTGATATCATCAGTGTGAACCTGACAGCCTTATCACACTGCTGCTATCAACATTTAATAAGTGTGTAATATCTTCTATCTCTCAACAAGCTGTAATCTTCCTCTTACCACATTCATACTAATTGCATTATTTGGCTACATTATTGAACAAACTGTGGCACTATTGAGGCTCTGCATCACTGCATTAGAAGGAGGCAATCAGGAATCCTTAGCCTCATAATTTTGTTATACATATTTTGACAAGGTAAATGCCACTGGAATCAACAGCCATTTTCACACAAATGTACGACTGAGCTGTGTTGTAAGGGAGTTTTGCCAAGCTCTCTGGTTGAAGAGATGAAAAGTTCTCACTTAGCAACCCTGGTGGGGAAAATGTTGGGAAGGCACATCCTCAGAATCCCAATGAATACAAACTGTGACAAACTATCAGTAATTAACAGCTGCCTTGGCTCCACAACTGTCACTTTCATTCATTGTAAACAACATCATGCACGGTGGCATCTTACTTGCAAATTAGACAGCAGCCAGCCTGATTTAAGAAAACTCTAGATGGAGAGTTCTCCCCTGCATCTGACATATTTACAATTCCTGAGTCACTCTTAATGTGCATAAATAGATAATAAAACACTGAACGTGTCAGCAAAATCAAGCATGCTGTGATTTAAATGAATGGGTCGTGATGCTTCACTCACAACTGTTGGCAACACGGCAGAAGTCTTCCTGCAGCTTGGCCACGTCGATGGAGGTGTCCAGGGATTCAGGGTAGGCCTTGTCATTGCCCAGGGCAGCAGTGGAGAGATTGGGGTTAGAGGCATGGAGGCGGACGGAGCCGGAGGAGATGCAGCTGGGAACCTAGATGGAGGCGTAAGTACACAGAAGTCAGAATACAAACACTTCAGGCTGTGTACTAGCAAATGTGAACTATCATCACACTTCACTGGCACCTCGTTTACCTGCAGAGTTGTTTTGACATCTTTGCTGTAGTTCTTAGAGCGCCATTTCCTTGGAAGTCTTTTTTCCTTCTTAGGGCTGTCAAATGTAGATGTCTAGTGAACATAAGGGGAGATGGATGAGAGACATTTCTTTTAAGAAAGACTCTCCACGGGGAACATGTTTCACAAGCTGAAGTGAAGATACAGCATGTTCTATATTTGGCAGTGAATGACTGGAGGGCAACAAAAATGATCAGTGGAGCAAAAATATTTAAAAAAAACTTTAAAAAAAAAACCTTCCTGGAAATTATGAGATATCTGCTATTTTGGATGTGACTATGGATAAAAGAAAATATGTTATCACAAGCTTTACAGAAACATGCTGTACAGAAACGATGCTGTTCAGTTATATAAAGCAGTAACGATGAGTGATTCATGGGGACAGAGGCCTGATGACCAAACCTGCTCTGCATGTAGAAGTGAGAGTGGTCAGAAAAACATTGCTGACCTGCAGGGCTTGGATGGATGGAGCAGAGTAGGTACGGTGGAGGACCTCCATACTCTGAAGCAGGTGGTTGAGGTCCAGCAGGTAGGACTCACACACTGACAAGTCTGTGGAGATGAGGAGAAAGGTAGACAATAAGAAAAGGAGGAAAGGAGGGAGATGGACAGAGCGAAAGAGAGAATGAAAGAGAAAAGGAGTAAGAAACCTGGTATCCTTTGTTATAAAGTGATCACAGACTGGCCGGGTTGGTAAACATGATGGTAAACTGACAACATGTTACACGATTTATGGGTATTGAAGGTCACATTTTACAAGCAGTTACCTTAGCGGTGCTTTCAACTGAATGAAACCAAACCGAGAAAGGCAGGGAGTCCATAAGAGGATGAGACAAGAGACAAGTCAGGAGGGACAGCTCTGTTATCTCACCTTTGGAGCACTTGTCCATGTCGTCAGATGACTGCAGCCAGGCGGCTACCTTGGCTTGACTGTTGCAGCTCACAGGGAAGGTTCCTGTCGCATGCACTGAGGACGGCCTGGTTATAGACATACACTGTAATAGCCAGCAAACAGACCAAAAGGTCAGTCCAATCATTTGCTCTCTTCAAAGAAAATGTTAGAAAAAGATCTCAGTAGAGCAGGAGTTTGACCTCAGTAGATATTCTAGATGAAGAAATGATATTCCAGAGGAGATTCAATAACGTAGTAAAAACCATTAAGTTATTGAGTTTCTAGTTTAATCAGATCTGTAGAGAGCTGGCACGCTGGTTTAGTAACAGTGCGCCATTCAGTGGAGAGTTATACCTTTCTCATAGCGCTCTCAGCCATGTTGGGTGAGTTGGGGGAGGGGTAGCGGGGATAGTAGAAGGTCTTTTCATTAGGGTACATGGCAATCTCATTCTGCCGATAGAGCCGATGGTGGCGCAGCTTGGACACCCATTCATCAAACAGCTCCTGTGACTTAATCTATAGGAGGACAAAGACCACAAACAAGGGGGGGTGGAGGTGCGTGGGTGGAAAAACACAGTATGAGCAGCAGCTACTGTAAGTCCCCCCCACCTACATTCACATAAGGTCATTTGAAAGCCTTTCAAAGGTAAGCAGCTTCGAAGGGGACGATTCTGGATAACCTATGTTCATATATATCATATTCCTCTGAGCCTCAAATTTATTAGCCTTGCGGTTTACCTTCAGGTGATATATGTTTTCTTCGGCATCAAGGTCAATGCACTTGGCTTTCTTCTTAATGGCCATGACGGAGAGACCCACGTCAATGCAGCCATGCAGCTTCCCCTTCTCAATCTACAAGTCAAGGATAGGTCAACACACAACGTCATGCGTATACCGGACCAACATGAATGCACGCAACACAGTAGAGTGTTGTCTCTATTTTGGAGTCTAACATTCTTAATATTGTTTATACCTGATCTACAGCAGCAATAATAAAACCTTCTTTGCCTATGGCCTTAGACAAGTAGTGTCTCTGCATGGGTGATCTATATAATTATTTGTGTTTGACACCATGCACCATGACACCATGACACCATGGCACCATGGCACCATGACACCATGGCACCTAGCAGTGATGAAGAGACTCAGAGGGAGTTAGGGCCTTTTGTATTTTCAGGCAAATATCGAAGGAAATATCCTGTAGATATTCTGGGAAAGCGAGGCAGCAGCACAATACGTCCTTTGTAATCTTCTGTAAGTGACAAGCCCACCTAGACAGCAGCCAGCAGGCCTTGGTACTCACATCAGCACCACCCTTGCCGTACTTCAGGATGCCCTTGTCCAGGAAGAAGTATCTCTGTGGGGAGAAAGAGAGAGACAGTGAGAAAATTAGATGCAGGTGGGATGATATGTAACTTCCCTGACAGCAAGTTTGCAGTCACTGCGATGATAGATTCAGCCTCCTGTTGTTAATAGGTTGTTAATGTCTCTACAGTGAGATAATTGTCTCATCCCAAGTACCTGTCCTGCCTCTATTTCTGTCTCTATTACTCTTCCTCTCGCTCTCCTTTTCAATCTCTTTCTCTTCTTCCTGTTCATAAAAGCCGATCCTAGTGCCAGGGCTCTTACAATCCCAGAATGACTGTTGAAAGCAGAAAGACCTGAAAAGCTGTAACTGTACGTCAATACTAAACGTATACAGCTCTACTACCCAGCAGGCCATCAGCTAATGCATCTGAGAGAAACATTGAGATATCTAGTCAATGTCATCTCGTTGAGAGCAAACCTTTTAGAAAGAACGAGTCCACTGCGAGGAATCGACCCTCGGTCACACGCAGCCACTCTACGGGGGAAATCATCTATCAATTCATTCAATTACTGTAAAATGTGATGTCAGCAGATTTCTGAACAGGGGGGCTGGCATGGGCAGGATACGACAGGGACATGGACATGGCACTCAATTGTTTAGGAATGTCAAACAGAAAAACCTATTCCTCTTAGAGACGTGTAAGTGTAATGTAACATGGGCCATAAAGTTTTGTAGATTTTGGATTATACAATACCTTATGCCAGCCCTTCATCGGCCACTTCCTCCTCTTCAGCATGTAGCCCTCCTGTTTCTGGGGCTCCTGGACATTGCTGAAGCATCCACGCAGGCCCTCCACTATTTCCCAGCTGTCCTGTGAACACAAACGTTTTATAAAAAACTGTAAGATAATGAGTGATACACACACACACACACACACACACACACAAACACACACACACACACACACACACACACAGTGAAGGTCAGAGTGGCTAATCAGTGGCTACTGATAGCGTATAGACTCCCAGCCTCTCTTCCACATGCAGTCAGTCAGTGGAAGGCCGTTTAATCTCTGGGGAGGAATCACAACATGAGGTTTGGATGAGAGAGCGAGGCATGCTGTCGGAGCTGAGGGGAAATGAAGTGTTGTCCAGCGTGGAGCTTACAGACTACTTTGACCAGATGCTCCCATTTACACGGTTAGCTTACCTGTCTAATCTGACTCTTCGCAATAATCACGTCCTGACTGAGTTTAGGACGCTCCAGTTCAATCCTCTGCATATACACGTGATATTTCATAGTAGATTAATCCAGAAATGCACTTCAGCAATGACAATTCCAGGAAGGTGCTATGACAGGCTAAACAGAGGATTTTGTAATATATATTGGTGGACATGGAGAATAATGCATCAACTCTGCATCAACACATTAGTTTGTTTAAATCGACTGGCTGTACTGTGGTAATTTGGGATTTTCCAACTAAAACAAAAACTCAAGCACAAATAATGTTCACATGCTGTTATCCACAGGGTCCTGGGGCTCCTGGGAGAGGATTGAGCTGAGTGTGAATTTATTGTCTAAATGTCTCCTTTTCCCTGTATGTAACAGCGCTGTGTATCAGAGAGTCCCAGAGGTGGAGCCGTCTAAAATAAACCCTTGTACCTAGAGGCCGGGATGGAGGATGGAGCTCCATGAGCGCTAGTCATAACCCCCTCTCACACAGTGACGTAATGAGTCATCGTCACAAACTGCTTGGGCTCTTCTCTTCAAGGACGAAAGGCACTTTCAGAAAGAAGGCAGTGACATATCTGACTAGTGGTGCAGTTACAGGGAATGCTAGCAGCATAAGAAGTCATCAGAGCTAATCACACCCTGACATTATCTCTTGGCTTGGCGCCTAGGTCCAATAAGATATTTTAAACTCCATTCTAACATAATATTTATTATTTATTTGTTTGTTTGTTTGTTCAGAGGTTATGTGCTAATGAAAACAGTGTTTCAGTGTTTCAGTGTGTGTGCTGAATGTGTGTGTTGCTGTGGGCAGGACTGCAATGAAACTTTATGGCTTTCATTTCCAAACAGCGAGGCTCGTTGTGGATAATCAAACATTAATGAGTCAGCTGCCTACAGATAAATACAACAACAGAGGTAGGTCATGATGACTCACGATCCTCCCCAGGTTGTGAGTGTGTGTGTGTGTGTGTGTGTGTGAGTGTGTCTTTGTGGGTTTTTTGTACAACTGCACTTTGAGAGTAATTCAGAGTGCTCTTAAATTTCACAAGTGGGCAGCATTTACTCTTTGCAGCTTGAGAGGCTCCAGGCTGACCCTCTCTTGATGATAGCATTTATGAAGAGCCAAACAGTAGCCTTGTTAGAAGAGAAGAGAAAACCACAGGACCTGTAAGCTAAAGTTTTATGGTTCGAGTACTTAATGTCAGGTCATTCTCTTCCCATAAAAAAGAGGAATCCCTGAGGATTGGCAGTCATAGACACTGTATTTGCAATACAGTATCATGAGAAAGAAGAATGTGGTGAAACTGAGTACTAACTTAACTCCTTCCTTAAGCTTTATTGGTAGGCAAAATGATCCGTCTGTGTAACGTGATCTGAGCCTGATTTTGCCAGTGTGTGAGTGTGAGACTGAGCCGGCGAATGTTCGTCGGTGATGTGTGCGACTGCCTGTGGTGTGTATGACTGGTGTGTGTTACCTGTCGGCTGTCATGTTTGGATGAGGAGCTGCTGTTGCTTCGTGAGGGGGAGGAGATCTTCTGTGACATGGCTGAGCTCCGCTCCTCTGAGCCCATCTCCCTGCAATGTGGGGCGTCACTTGGTCACTGTGGACTAATGGTGGGGTACCAGGCACATTCCTTTACTATCCAAGGAGGGGCAGGAGGAGAGACAGAGAGAGAGAGAGGGAAATTGTGAGAGCAAAACAAACAGGGGAGAGGGGCGGAGCCCCTTAAAAGCCTTTTAGCTACTCTGTCTCACGGTAATTCATTAGGTTATTTAGAGTGCTTTAGAGTCGTTTTTCCATCTGCTGGCCTTCACCAGGAGGAGTATAAAGAAATGCTTAGAAAAGTTCTCAAGATCTACAAACACAGTTGCAGGATGAGACTGTAGAACTTAAACTGATCAGCAATATTGGCAAACTAAAGAGCGCAGGCTTAGATAATTCACATCTTGCACTTGTAGAGAGTGATGGATCGTCAGCATTCAAGAAACATGAATCTAAGTGACCCACCAAGAACATGCATGTTGTTGGCTGTGACATACTATGTACAGTATGACAGCAGTTTGAATACTAGCATCCTACTCTAAGCCTATTATTCTAGCCACTAGCCATACTGGATTTTGAGTTCAGTATTTGGCAAATAACACTGAGTGGTGGTTGATATGTTTCCACACACAGCACACTGATGAGGGGAATAAAAGGGCAAGGGTGCAGTGAGATGTGATATCATCAGCGAAATGTGATATCATCACTTCAAGTGTGAAGATAACAGGCTCTTTAAGTGGTCTCGGAAGTGGCAGCCTTCAGTCATCTAGCACACTTCACACAGACTAATTAACATTATGTGGCCATCGCACTGCGTCAACACATGAAGCCATATTTTGCTAATGCATTGTGAGAGCCAGTTCGTCATAGTTTGGAAGGCTGATCAGCAACCAGGCACAAGGTGTTGGTGTAAATCACATTGATCCACATGGGAACATACAGCAGGCCATTAGTTTAACTGTACTGCAGGTGCACAGCGGTACTGGCCCATTAGTTCTGAGTTCATTGTTGAGTTAGTTCACCATCTGTGAGCTTCTAGGCGAGGCAGGCCATCGTTATTTTGAACTCAGTCATAAGGCAGTTTGTTCTACCAATCACAATAGTGTCAAGTATTCGACATATTCCTTTGTGCAATGTGAAAACACCATTTCTTCTCTAGCAGTGATCCTTCCTCACACAGTGATCTTGCGAGCAGTGTCTCTTCCCAGCTAGGACTGATTTTCAAACAGACATGCCACGTGTTCACAATCACTTTGAAGCAGCACCAAGGTTAATCACATTTCCTGCCTTTGCATCCACAAGCTTTGTGCTGCACAATGGCCAAAGCCTGTGTGTTGGACAGACAAATGCGTGGCCATCTGAAACCTCTGTCCTTTAGTCAAGACTACACTACCTCTCCGTCTCCACCTTCACCGACCATAGGCCTCGGTCCACAGTGACAGAGAACAATGGATCAAAGTGGCACGACACAAGGAAGAAGGCCCAACAGCAGGACAGCACATCCCGGTGCCTTTTGTCAGCCCAATTACTGTTGAGTGCAATTAACCGATGCTAGGCAGAGAAAGACTGAGGTACAGATAGCCATACTGTTTGCAGCACTGCAAGTGACAGTGCACTGGTTCACTGTTGCTTTGCTTGTGTTGAGGAACTGTGTAAAATTCAAAGTTGGTATTTTTAGCAGTCAGGTGGTAAACAAATGGTATAGATAACTGTAGCTACAGAAGCCATCCATCCATCCATCCATCCATCTATCTATCTATCTATCTATCTATCTATCTATCTATCTATCTATCTATCTATCTATCTATCTATCTATCTATCTATCTATCTATCTATCTATCTATCTATCTATCTGTCTATCTATCTATCTATCTATCTATCTATCTATCTATCTATCTATCTATCTGTCTATCTATCTATCTATCTATCCATCTATCCATCTACGTAACATGCCACCAGCCAGCTAGGCGCCTGGCCAACACGGCTCTCTGGCTTCTATAATTTATTCATCTACTTTCCACTGATCACACCGGCTATGCACAGGCCCATCACGTCGTCACCCTTCGGGGCATCTTTTCATCTGCTACAACAACATCACTTCTCAGGCTTTCATCGGGTTGACAGCAGTTTTACACCTCATATCTCCAGTATTTATAGGGTTAGGGTTAGGATGGACTTTATTTAATTTGACAGGTGCTGTTGTCGGTGAGAAAGACAAGCAAATAGTTATGAGAAATAAGATTACAGTAAAGACTGGACATACACACTTAACACACAATAATTAACAATTTTCATATCAACACTACAATCTTGTGCTGTCAGTGGAGGGAACCAAATCAGGAAAATTACAGGTTGGACAGAAGCGTACAGACAGCCAGACAGACAGACAGACAGACAGAGTCTAACCTAAGTGATAGTGGGGTCAGCCCTTACCCATGCTAATGAGCACTACAGCCATGCCTGAGAGCTTGTTAAAAAGGGGGATGCTGGCAGGCAGTGAGAGCTGAGAGGGAGGGGGCAATATGGATACTGACGGCTGCTAACGATGAAAGATTAATAGAGGGCCTTGGGAAAGTTGTATTATCTTCAAGATGGGTTCCATTTATAAATGCATACATAGACACATGGACACATACATATGAATGAAAACAAATCGACACACACACAGACAAACACAAGGTCTTAGGTCGGGCTGAGGAGCAATAATCTAATGGCAGTGGACACTGTTCTCTGATGTCAATGCCTGGGGAAGATCATAACCAAACCAATCAGAAATGAGGAGCTCTATTGTTCTGCAAACAAACTGGTGATTGCTGTGTTTGATTTAATGGGGGCAGTCCTTTTGAGATGAAGATGATGCTGAGCTTTACAAAGAATGGTTATTATTCATGTGCCCCATTAAATGCAGTATTCTCCTGCAACCCGATGGCCAAAAGATGCTGCTGAAGAATTCAATGAATAGCCACTAAATATCAAATGAATGCTATCAAAGTATCTTCATAGGCTATTTAAGAAAAGGAGGATCTGGTGCATGGCTGTTATTTCTCTGAGAGACAAAATAAGTCTGACTGAAGCTCAGTCCATTGGTAGAATGCAGTAATCATAAGCTCATGTGAATGAATACCTGTACGCTCTCAGGCCATGCCCTATAATCTACTCTTTTTGTAGTGTGCACAGCTCACGGTTTATTCCATATCACCCTCCTCTCTCAATGAGAGGTCCGTCTTGAGGATCAGAGGAGAGAGATGTGTAACCGATTGGCTGCCCTGCCTTTGTCACTCAGCAGCAGTTTCATCTTATTGGAAAACCACTCAGAGGTTCTGTCTGACCCCCGGACTAGCATGGGGAGAAGAGATCATGGGAAGGACCTTCTCCAAAACGTTCAACTGAGTTTTGCCTTAATAAGCCTATACAAACAACACACCCAAGAGCTGGCCACGGTATCATGCCGCAAACACATTCCTAACATAGTGATGGAACTTAAAGTGTTGTTTACTGCCATAAAAAGTACCATAAATTGACCATAGTATAGTGGGGTCCAAAAGGTTCTACTCAGTAGATACTTCTTATTCAAGAATACATTATTTATAACTGATACAAGTCAAAATGTTTAGATGTTTGAGAAATACTCGTATGAAATTAAAATATATAGTATCTGCACACACCAGGTTCTCTCAGTGTGAATTGTTTTGGTCTTTTAACAACTAATACCAGATACTGACTAAATGAATATGGTCCTCTTATGGTTATTGTCACTACTGCTAGTGCTTTAACTTTGACAAATATTTGTAATTATTAATTATTTTTTAAATTGTGTGATTGTTTGAGAAAAATCATTTGACTTTTTTTTTTCATCAGTTTTTGATAAATGATGAAACAAAAGAGTTCTTGGTAGTGGACTCAGACTTTTGGACCCCACTGTGTATCTACAGCGATTTGATAGGTTGTCACCAGTGACTCTGCTATTTTGCCAGGTGCTGAGATTTCTGTCTTTCAAAACTCACTGTCCGGCCTTCACTTCACTTCACTTCACAGCGTTGCAAAACATTTCATTCACAAGCCAAACATCTAATCACAAAGCATGCATTATTATTGCATTTTGCATCTCTGCTCTCATCAGCTAGCTAATTTGTTTGTGGCTAGCTATTGTTAAAATGTGACTTTATTATTTGACCTATCAATGTTGTTGCAATTCCTTGGGCACCAATAGAGGTCGATAAATGTCATAGATTACTTAATGCCCTTTTAAACTGCAATAACTAGATTCAGTGAACATCAAAGTCCTCTAATGCATTCTGTAGTTCAAGTTTCAGATGTTCCACTGTCTGAGAGACTAACAGGCCTCTTGGCTATTAGGCAACACTAGGATGTGACTCACCGGAATGCACATCTCAGGACCGAACCCCCACAGTACAGCTTTCTGAGGAAATAGAGTCATGTTTACAAAAATGACAGTGCTTAAGCTCCTATTGGCAGCTGCTGCACCACTATTATGCAGAGAAGGGTGGGAGAATCTAAAAGCAATGTCCCACTCCTTGGGGAAGTGAAGTGAAAGCCGCAAGTTGCTGTGTGACCTTTGAAGGGAGTATATTCCTGTCCAAGTGACTCATTTTAGGAGAGAATTAATACGGGGTGGGGGCCTCGGCAATGATAAGAGAGAAAGGTTGTGCCCTGGAGCTGCCCTGGAGATAGACAGGGCTCGAGGTTGAAAATGTGTGATCTTAAAACATAGATAGAATATTTTTAGCAAACAAATAAGATGATATTTAAATAACCTTTTAAATAACCTTTCATCTGCAAGACTCAGTTATGAGATAGGAATTACATTGAGATAGAAACATCAAAAGCAGTCACGCTCTATGTTTATGAAGTCCATGTTTATGAAATACACCATGTTTATGTATGACGCAAACAAAGTTGCAGGGAAGAATAAAAATAAAGAAATAGCTTTTTATTTCCTGAGATGAAGAGAATGGCGTCTCAGAGATAATTGAATCTAAATCCACTGCATTTAGGGTGTGACAGAAAGGATCCATTTTGGTGAAACAGAATTATCTAAACTGAAAAAAAAAATCAATGTTCATTTAAAGTTGCTGAAAGAGGCAAAGTCGCCCTAAGCCTTTCTGGTCTTTCAGCGGTAGGAAAATCCGACAAAACTGAGTAATGAATGACCTCTGCATTCACCATGTTAGGCAAACACCAGTGTTGTGGTTACCACTTTATCTCCATAGTACCACCAGCCATGCTCCGACAGCTCATCCCTCTCAAAACAAAGGTTGTCCTACAGAGGAGGATGAAGACATGCCTCTTAGACCATTGAATGCTTATCAACGAACTCTGGTAACCTCTCAGCAGAAGAGCCATTTACCTCTCCTCTGAGACTTTCTACCACTCTATCCATCCATCCATCCATCCATCTACATTTGATTCTAGGAGCAACTAGTAAAAAGCTGTTTTCTGGAGCAGACAGTGAAGGACAGGTTATTCTTCCTGTTTGCTCTGGAGCCATCAGAGTTATTTAGAACATTTTCTGCTAGCTGCTACCCACCATAGGAGACACTGGGATGGACATCTCATTTGTTGCATTTAATAGTTTCCACTTTAATAACAGTAATCCTATTACATCTGTGCATTACTCTGCTGGGATGATACCACTTAGTCTTTGTGATTGCATTATCAGAATGGGAAAGCAGAAGTACCGGGGGAGGGGAGTCCTTACATAAAAGGAGAACTGGAGGGTATAGCGGGCAGAAATCACGAGGAAGCTCAAGAAACAATATTTTCATAATACTTTTCATAGTCATTTTCATAGTACTGCCTTTTATTATTCTAATTTTCTTTGATTTGACTGATGTAATCTCCCCCAATTTGAATAAAATGCCAAAGAATTGATGACTTTTCGAACTTTCAAGCACTCTTTCAATTACCGTGTTTTATTTTCCAGAAACCTTTTGTCAGAGCACTCCAGTGGAGAGGGTTTACCAGTGTCTGAAGAGTGATTTAAACGCCAACCTAATTTCTTCAGGACTGAAAAAAGCTGATTTTGTGCCTTTCCTCTGATTCCTAGCCGCTTTCCGTCTGCACACTCCATGCAATGGTAATAACACCACCAACAATCAATAGGAACTGGGCTCTGATTGGAGATGGCTGGTGGGAGGAAGTCAGGCAATTCGAATCTGAAACCATTATTTCTCATATTGTGTCTTGTGAGGGTTTAGACAAGGTTCTTCAAAAGGCTGCAATCAGTTATCGAGCAAATGAACCTCCCCTCTCAGCCTCAATTCATTTAGGAAGTCTAAAACGTTATTGTAGTGAGTAGAGCATGGACTACTGCACAGGAAGGGAAAAGTTCTGCTCTCTCTCGCTCTCTTTCCCTTTGAAGAAACACAATAATGAATCACCTTGCCTTTGCCCCCTACCCTGTTACCTCAAGTTTTCGAAACAGACCAGACCGGTATACCTGGAAGTAGAGCAGACAATCTCCTCTCCTTAAATCAACCTCTCTAGAATCAGGGCACGGCAGATACTGAGCCTGAGCAAGTGCCGCTCTCTTAAAATATACTGTGCATGCAATATCACAGCCCAGCATGACAGTGCCCAGCGAGCAGCCAGCCTAGAGGATGACAGAGACACAACAGGCCTCACCACCACCATGAGATCTATTATTCACCAGTATATCTCTTGACCAAGAGGCGATAATGGTGTCCATGCTTGATAGCCCGTGCCACACCTTCTCTGAAAAGGGACACGCAGGTGGTAGCTGCTGCTCATGATCTGCTTAAGTGGTGAGAGACTTGAAAATGAGAGAGAGAGAGAGAGAGAGAGAGAGAGAGAGAGAGAGAGAGAGATAAAAAGAGAGAGAAAGACAGAGACAGATGTCCCCTCTTCCCCACTGTTATGCAGAGGGTGTCATCTCATTGAGTTCTACCACTGTGTGATGTATGGCAGGCAATGCATCGCTCACACGCCACATTGCATCCTGTTAATTAACCACATCCTCCACACCCTCACTCCCTTCCCTCTCCCTCTTCCTCCTTCTCTCTTTTTCTGCTCGCAGTGCGACAGAGGTCTTCTCCTTTGTTATACTGTGAGTGTGGGGGAGCCTGACAGCCTCATAACTCAACACCAGCTTATTAGGACACAGAGTCACAGCTTAACTTACATCCCCTGATGAAGGAGGCGGAATGAACACATCAATGTACAGTAACAACACTGCTGAACTTCATTGCGACGAGTGCTCTTCAAAATGTGTCACGTGGAGTGACTTGCGTGACAACCTGATTCAGTCATTGCTTTCCAAATGAAGGATTACTGTACTGAACAGCAGCACCGTTTCCTTATTACTTCAGAGGTGTTGACCCATCGCAGTAGATAAAGACGTTGAGTGATCCCTTCAATGCTGATCCTCTCCCATAACAATGGATGCCAAATAAAGTAAAAAATATGATAGTGGAAATAACATCTGCACTGGCACTAGCAATCTCTCAGTCCTGCAAGTGATGATATATTTAGAAGTGGCATCATCTTCCATTACCTTCCATTTATGGACAGACAGAGATAAACGGTCTGACTGAGAAAAACTCTCACATCTTGAGAGATTTACTTCATGCTCAAACTCAACTCAGCCAAATCAGTAAAGCATTCCTGCCTCACTGGACTGGAGTATGGATGAGCACGCAGCATGTACCCCTCCCTGTTGCATCTCCTCTATGTCATGGAAGATGCGCACAGCTTGTCAGAGCACAAACAAGCTGCCTCAAGCTGCAGTTTCCTTAAAAGCTAAGATGACAAATGGGCGGAGCCTCTGAGATCCATACAAAACAGTGCAGAATGCTCTTAAATTTTAATTCCTGACTGCATGCTTGTCCTTGTTGCTTTGAAGCAGTGAATTGCTTTTTTAGGTTGTGTGATCGCACCCATTAATATTTGAAGCTAGTAGGTTTTGTTGTTTTACCTAATTTACTGCAGTGGTATAGTGCTGTATAACCCCACCAAAACTGAGATTTCATTGTAAATTAGATTAGATTAGATTACAGGTGATTAGATGGCTCTTTATTGTCCCCGAGGGGAAATTGCCGTTATGCAGCAGTACAGAACAAGAGAGAGGCACACATCACTATACAATAAACACATTTAAGGGCAACAAACTGTATAAAAAAGATCCTCAAAATATACAAAAGGTCTGTCAGTCTGGTAGAACATGCGGAGCAGCCTGATGCACACATTGAAAGATCTGAGCCTCCTCAGGAAGTCTGCTCTGACCTTTCCTGTAGAGGGCATCAGTGTTGTCTGACCAGTCCAGTTTATTGTTGAGGTGCACCGCCAGAAACTTGTACGATTCCACCACCTCCACCTCCTTACCCTGGAGGATGACAGGTGGTGTCGGTCGCCTCTTGTTCCGACAGAAGTCCACCACAAGCTCTCTTGTCTTGCTGACATTGAGCTGTAGGTGGTTGTTGTCGCACCATCCGACGAAACCTCTCCAAAAGAGAGTATTGAGTCTTGAGAGTGTGCTTCTTCTTCTGCTTCACTGATTGAATCATCTAAAAACGTTTCTACTGGAATGACACTAGGACTGACAGATTGTCCATTTAATGTTTTTTTGGAGAGTTGGAATGAAATGATGGATGCTTTTACAATTGTCACAGCCAAACAGCGCCGGCAGCGCCTGCAGTCCTGCCCCTGATTACGGTTCACCTGTGTCTGTCTCTATTTAACTGTTTGTGCTCCCCAGTCGCTGATTCCTGAACCGTCCCATATCGAGAAGAGAAGCCAGCCCTAGTTCAAGCTGCAGCACAGCGGTTTATGTTAGTGTCTTTATTTTGATCCCGACTGTCTCTTCCGTTGAGTCCTTGGTTTATTAGCCTTGTTGGCCTTCATGTTGTCATTTCTACCCTGCTGGAATAAATCCTTGGTTTTCACCCGATCCTGCCTGCTGTCGTCTCCCCTGCTTTTGAGTCCTCACCTCCCGGTTGTTACAACAATATACAAAAATTTCAATATACAAAAAGAAATCCAGACTGGCAGCAATTTGAAAACCTGCTAGTACACACTGCATGACAGGTACCACAGTTTTTGTTATATTGTGGCGGTTCTCAACTGGAGTGCCACTGACTGAGCTGTGTGCACTTTTTCAAACATCAAGGATATTCAATAAAATTAGAGTGATATATTGTTCTTCCTTATGATGGTCTTTTGCATAAAGCTGTCCCTTCTCGATCTTATTTAGCTAAAATATGATATTGAAGCAATCAATACTTGGTGTGCCAAGTCTGTGACTTGCCAAAGTGTATCATGGCCCTGAAAAGGTTAGAGAGAAATGGACTATACCTTTAAACGCCTCAAAACTACATTATTGAAGAAGCTACCACACTTAAAGAACACTTTGAATAATTCAGTCCTAAATCAATATAGCAGTTATAGCAAACAGGGAAATAACCAGGGCAGTATGGAGGAGCTCTGTGAAAACATCTTTTTGCTCCCCATGGAGAGCTCTATTGTTTCAGGTAGTGACCGCCTTGTTTAAAATTTCACGCTGATATATATTTTTTGAAATCTGGCAGCAGTAAGGGAGTTATGAAATTGGTCCTCCAGCCTCTCCACTGCCTGGACTAGACTGATAAGACTGGCAGCAACCTTTCAATACAGCGGAGTGGGACAGGCGATACCATGCCACTAACAGGAAAACGAATTGAATTACTGTAAATCATTTAATTCATTCATCACAAATGGAAATCTAATAGAGGTATTAAACCAATGTGTGCTACTATGGTAAAAAAACATTAAGTTTAATCAATTTTGTGTCTGATAATATATTCTGCATTATTATCAAATTTAAAATGTAAGACTGTAGAAATTGCAGCCCAGGTCCATGACTCCATGATACGCTCTGCTGCATCTACCTGTTTACATTAAGTCACATGAATTATACATGTACAGCCCACGCAGAAAGAGGCAACACCTGCCATCATGCTCACAACAGCTGCTCTGCTGCTCCTGTTTGTCCACTCCCTCCATTCTTCACCTGCTGCTTACAGTATAGGTTTCTTCTTTTCAAATATGCAGCACAGACCCCGAGGCCATGCTGGGTGGTCACTAAACATTTAACTTAATTTAGGCCTGACAGGCTGAAAGTGAGTCCACATGTCTAAACTGTATACATTTACAATTGTATACTAACTGTATTATCTCATTACTTTTAGTCAGTCAAACACCTTTGTTGATGGGTAACTAGCCATGTATTGGAACAGCTGTGCAACGTCCTGCAGTACACCATGACAACAAGCTGCAGAAAAGTGTTTTACATAGTGCACAACAACATGATGCAGGTGAAACTGGAAAACTGCAGTAACTCTGCCTCTAATGTAAAGAGGCATAAAATGCATGATAGATGAATACAACGGCATCGCATGGATCACATGACTCTGCAGATTTATTCAAAGATTTAGGTTGGCACCACAGGCAAACTGAAATTACTATGGAGGTGACTTCTTGGACATGTTCCAGTGTTTTTTCAATTCATTTCCTGCACAGAGAAAAAACTGTTTTTCTCTCTTTCCACAGCATTCCTCAGATTCTATTAATTCCTCACCTTCACAGTCTCCTTGTATCCAATTCAGGGCACTGATTTGGGAGTATATGGGTAACACATTGACCACCAAAAGACCCTCAGACTCCAGTCTAATGAAATGAACACAGCTGGGCTCCAAGTCACGACAGACATTTTTCCCAAAACATTCTGAATAGCCCCATTTGAGCCCCACACATGTTCCAACACACACAGCCCACGTAGCACATAAATAAGGCGCCACTGTTACACTGTTACACTGTTACACTGTTGACACAGCACCCAAACAAGCTGAGATAAGTAGTGAAAAGTATAGTTAGTCTACACATAAGCTACTGAAATAATTTTATTTAACAAACCAGCTTTTATTTAAACCAGATTTGGTTTTTTTTAATTTTTTATCAAATAGACAAACATTTGAATGGAAACACTCACCTATGAAACATTTGGCCCGGGGCCCATATGTGAGAGAGGTTGCTATTATACTGGATTTAGCACAGAATTGTAACTATCTAGATGTGGGTGGCTGAGTGGCGAGAGCGAAACCTATTATTGGCATACATATTGTCTCAACACATTCCATCATCCTCATAGTAAATGAAATACTACTAAAATTAACCTGTTGTTCTCTTCTCGACCCCTTGCATCCTCAGACCTCACTTTGAGAACCAATGGTTATGAGATCTGCCAGTGGATCCTCCTCACAACTATTCTCAGTATCACACACACCTACATCCATACAGCATGAGAGAAGATCAGTCATTCCTAATAAAGCCACGTTATTCATAGTTTTGGCTTTTGAGTTTGATTCATCGCTGCTTTTCTTAGCAAAGGGATGGCACATTACTGAAAACTGCAGTGGGTTTATATAGTACAGGATACAGTAGATGTATCTTACACAACTTGTCTGTACTACTCAATAGGAGTGTTACCATGGAGACTGAAAGGATCTAGTGGTGTTTACAGAATCACATGTTTGATGAAATCTTGCAGGAATATTGTAAAAGGGCAAGTGCGAGTTTCAAACAGGTCTACTGCTCCCAAGATGCAGTTTATTGTTGCCTTGTTGGAGTCTTACAAGCAGGCACAGGCTACATGTCATCCAGTCAAACATATTTTACAGCACACTGTTTGCTTTTGTTAAATGTGCATACAACTTCAAAGTGCAAGAAACACAATATTCACCCTGAACAAATACTCACTAGATTCAATCACAAACTTTTAACTAGACTTCAATTATTGTATATGCTAGATAGATGATTTGTAGTGTACTGATATTTTCACTATTACAAACAGAAAATATGTTTCTGTAGTAAAAGACCAGAAATATACTGATTGCGATAAAAACCATTGAATAGTACTGAAATGAAATAACGCACTCACCTTGACAGAGTTTCAGATGTGAATTCCGGCTGATGAGCACAGAGATGTTAGAGAGTAGTCGCCTGGTTGGCTGAACATGTAGTTTATCTAGTCCAAAAGAAAAGATAACTACTGACAGGATACTCAACTCACAGCCTGAACCAAAGAGCCTGCCGATGTGCACACACATGGACCATCTCGCACACTCAACTCCCCGTGAAAAAGCATCAATTTTTCAACCGCCTTATGAGGGAGGTGGTCACGCGTGATTGACTTGTACTAACTCCAATGACGGAATGCGAAACACTGCTTACGTCACCTAATAAGGCGGGATTTGTACCACTGACTGCATCTTTTTCCGTGACGTGATGAGGAGGATCCCCAAAGTAAAGACACAGTGGAGACGCGTTCAAAACAAAACATTTACAAAGCGGACTGGATGAAGGACTCATCTGAAGGAGAACGATACGATGACGAATGAATAACATTGTTTTTTTGGTGTTTTTTACAGTTCAGGACCATGATATGTGTAACCTAGTCTTTGGGTTTATTGAACATGTCTGTGGCACAAAATAACTCATGTCTCAGGTTTTTCCATGCATCAATTTAATTATCATTTAATTAATCATGTAATCATTCAACATTCACACGTATTTGAAACCCTGATGTTAAAATTCTGTAGAGGATTTAGATGGACTGGACCAACTGGTTTAACTTTTTACTGTGTGAAACGGTCCAGTAGTGAGCTAGATGTCGGCAGCACTAACAGACTAAATGACCATTATAAGAAATAAAAATTGAAGGTAAGTTTGAACAGTGTTTTGTAACTATAATATGAGGATATTCTGCCCTCTACTGGAGTGATCGTTGACTCACAGCATAAAGAGATGAGCGTGAAGGAAATCTCTCAGAAATAATAGCAGAGACAAAACTAACAAATAAGTCTAATGAATGACTAAGTAATTATATTATTATATATTAACTACTAAATACAAACATTAAAGGTCTTCAAACTATTGAAGACTGATAATACCAAGAATGTGAAAATTGCTATAACTATGTGGCAGATGCTAAACAAACAAAAATAATTTATCGTTATCATGGAGAGATTGCCTTAAGATATATTCTTTAACAGCTGAAGTCTGTCTCCAGTATTCAGCAAGAAAACTGTACTGGTCTATTTTTCTGTGCATGGCATTATCGCCGGTTCTTTCTGAAAGTCTGAATGAGAGGTTTGCTGTATCACTCAAGGCCACAGGCTTCCTGCTCAACTTACTGTTACAAAAACTCTTTTATATAGAGTCTGCAATAGCTTACATGTGAAAAGGCATTTCTCCCTTTCAAACTGCAGCACTTACAATATAAAAAAATGGACTCATTTACCTGTTACAAAAGCAAATCAGCCTCATGCAATATGTCTCCCCTATAGAGTCATAAAGGTTACAGAAAAGACCAAAGTGCAGATCAAAGTGCAGCATTATGGGTTTGTTGCTTTCCTGCCAGCTGTACATTCCTGGGGTGTACAGCGGTCTGAACTCCCAGGAATGTATTTTCAAAGGCTCTTTTTTTTACCCTTACAATCAGGACTTGTTAGGACTTGTTGGAGACTTGTAAAAGATTATGATTGTATAATACATCCCTAGTTGTAGTGAAGACAAGAGAAGACGAGATGAGATGCATAATACTAAAGACCAAATTAACTTTGTTTGCAAATTGTTTTTTATTGGACTGTGAAACTGTTTGAAAATATGCATGTATGTGAAGAAATACTTTGTAAGCTTAACATGTTTTACTGTGAGCATATAGAAAAATATATAGTGCAAATCAAATTTCCAGGTAGGCCTCTATATGTAGCCTATTTTTGTGCTCCCCTCACTTGCAGGTATGGTAAAATTATATATATTATATATTATATGGTAAAGTTATATTCAATTATCCATGGAGGTAGTGGCAGTTGATGCCGTAAAAGTTGTGTTTCCTCCCCATGCACATATTGTCCCTCAGGTCCACAGCAGCACCCCTGATGGAGCCGCTGAAGCTGCGATGGACCTCCGACTTACTGAAGGAATCTTGTAGTTCCAGTAGGGAAGATAAAAAAGGGCCAGGTGCTTCCCCTTCTGCACCCACAGACCCAACTCTACCCTGCAGGGTGAATGCAGGGCAGGACGGGAGGCCGGGGCAGGATGCAGGGATTGGACATAGTGCGTGGCAGCTCCCTGCCCTTATTCAATATCTCCTCTTCTAAAGCTGCCCTTGATAATACCTCATAGTCTGACTCAATTCCTGTCAGGTCTTTAGCTAAAGCCGACTGGCTAAGGCTAAATTCATTACTTCTATCTTTGAAATCCTGCTTTTTGTTGCTCGGTACCTCTTTATAACACAGCTCAGTTTTCTCTTTGTTGACCTCTGTCTCTGCCGGAGAAAGTGGGCGGTTGTACAAGGCTATGTCTTTGATCTTTGTCCCTCGGCTGCTCTGCGGCATCGACACGTGCATGTGACCTTCTTCAAAGTGAACTTTGCGGTTTTCTTTCTCCCTGATCTCCCATTCAGAGTTTTTGTAATGTGGTTGTTGATTCTTTAACATTTTGCTATCAGTTTGTTGATATTCTGAGACCTCCTGGGGCGCCTCAGCAAGCCCAGGCTCTGTGGGGCTACTGCTGTACTCTGCTTGACTGTGACCCTTTGGATGTGGATCTGGTGTGTCATCATTCTTGGCTGTGGTCTCCTGTGGCCTTGGTTTTTGTATAGAAGCTGGAGCGGTGTGTTGGTTCAGGGGCTGGGGGTTCAACAGGTTCAGCGGTGGGTTCAGTTGGAGGACGGCAGGCGCTCCTCACAGCACGGCTCCCCTGTCGTCTTCTACCTTTACATCCTTCTCTGGGTTTAGAGGGAACAAACACAGGATAGGACCGTTCTCTCTGGGAGAGACAGGAACTGGTTAGAACGAGCTTGGGTTTATGTACCACATCGGACACTGTAAATATTATTGTAAATGGTACATTGTTCATAATTATTTTTTTTACCAGTAGTGTAGTCATCTCCCCGGTGGCTAAGTCACTTAGTTTTTCTTCAAAGTCATCTATCTTCATAGGGTTTGCTGGCCCCGATCCTGAATAAATCAAATATGAGATCATGTATACGTTTAAAATAATGCACATCCTATTACTGCATTATTTCTGAGTTGTCAAATGCCTAGTATTACACACTGCTTTTGGTGGTTTCTTATAGCAAAATGTATGCTGTATTGTTGTTTGAGCTCTTTAAGCTTCCTGCCAACATGTGCTTGGTGTTTTAGACTCCTTTACCTGTGTAGTGCATTTGGTAAGAGGTGAGCCAATGCGTCCTCTCCACGTTTTTGAGCATGTTGGTTGTCCGCTCAGACAAAGAGATATCCGAGTTACGAAGTTTAGGGTTGGGGAACACTGTCTTTGGGGGACTCGGGTAGAACACTTGGCTCTCACCCTTCACTGGTTTTGTGTGCTGAGGGTAGGTGAAACTTATTAGGAACATTGTCACTTGATCTACTGATTAGCTTCAGCAACAATGTGAGACATGAATTTATTTTTTTATAAGTGAGAAGCATATATATCTTATTCGACCACTTACATCCAAGAAGCCGTGTTCTCCCGTCCACATAACAGCTTTCTTCCTGGTGGTATCCAAGATCTCACGTCTATATGGAGCACCTGCGATTGGTAATGAAGACATCTTGAAGATATGGACCTCTCTAGAAACCAATTATCTCTTTTACTGTCCCTTTGTCATTGAGTCTGTGGCATCACACACAACGTTTTGTCTGCTTACCTATGGTTTTGCTCAGCACGGTGACCTCTGGTGCACTGGTGGGGATGAGGGGGTTGAGGGTGGGTTGGGAGGCAGCTCTCACTCCTGTGTCAGGGTCGTCTGGAGAGTGGAATGATGGGAACATTGCAAACCGGGAGATGTGGGATGAATAGGGATGCTCTTTAGGAAGGGCAACCTTTATCATTTTCTCACTGTGATGAGTGCCAGGCAATGAAATGGAGATAAAGTGTGTTAGACTTTGAATCAGACACTGTGGAGCTCTTTATGAAGGGAATTAGTTGTCTGTACTTGCTTGTAGTGAGATAGGGAAATACATTAAGATAAACCAGGAAGTACTCACGCTATATTTATATCAGTTGGTTTTGGTATACTGAAAACAAGACACAGAAAATGTATTATTGTCAGCATTGCGAAAAGAAATACAAGTACAACTTCAGTGGATTTTTGCCAAGGTGATAATGATTGGAAATATGGTTTATCAATGGCTACCCACAGTTGATCATTGAGACGAACATTACTTTTCTTTGTGGACGTAATGTCATAATGTTGCTGAATGGTGACATTCCTGTAAAGGTAAAACAACAAGCCATAATTAGGCTACCAGTCGACATAGAACTTGTAGCTGTAACTGTGAATGACTTTTCTATGCAATACGTCTTCATATACACTCACTCAGGTATGACGGCTCCTCCATAGCTCAGGTGATGGTGGCCCCTTAGAGCAGCCGGGATCCTGCTATTCTGTGGGGACTTGGACTCCATTTGTCTGCTGGATGAATGGAGGACGAGACTTTGCCGAGCTTCAAGGGGGAGGGAATAGTTTAGGGTAGCGAAGATTCAGAAACAAGCTGGATGTATGTATGGTGAAATGTTGTCTGCTTAGATCCATTTCCCTCTCTTTGTTTTATCTATTGAGTGTTGTCTATTGAGTCCATCAATGCCACACAATCAACTTAGTTCACAATAAAAACATGATATATTAATTTAGTGAAGTAAGCAGATCAACTGTAAACTGAAAGCGAATGGGAGTTATGAGTTGTATAGCTCAATCTTATGTAAAATTGTACATGTTTATTTGTACTTCTTATGTTTATTTTAAGTGTTCACAATATTTTTTTAATTAACCATTTGGCAGCAAAAAGGTTTTCATTTCATCGGGTGCACTAAGCCAGTATGTTATTTCTGCATTGTATATGTAGGCCCTACGTTGATCCTCACACTAAATAAATGATGGTAAATAGCAGAATAATCGATCACAAAAGGACAGTATCATGTTCTCTTACCTGGGCAGTGATACAGAGGAATGTTTCCTCAGGGCTTTCCTCTTACTTAAAGTATTTTTCCATAATGGGACAAGTTTGCTCTTCCGGCCTTTTGTGGGGGGCAAGAAATTGATCCAGAGAAGTTTCTCTCTGGGGTATAGTACTAACCTCCTGGTGAAGATGATTTAATGGGTAGTCCTCTTGGTCCAGATGGATAAGAGAGGGATAGGTGGAGGTTTTGTCTGTGGTGGATAGAGCAGGACTGCCTGCACTGTGTCTGTGCACACTGAGAAGGGCTTGGATTCCTGGGATGGCCAGAGTGAAGGTGCTACAATGAGCAATAGGATCAGGTTGAGTGACACCCTATCCAGCCCATAGTCCAGAGTGTGTGAGCAGCACACTTCCTGTGTGGTGACGGCACCAGAAATTGAAGTATAAAGTGACAACATCATATAAATGTAAAAGACCAGCAAAAAAAGACCAACGAAATGTACTGCAAATTACATTTTAACCCTGACCTATCTGTTAGGTAGGCCTACAGTACTGGAGAGTGGGAATAAGGCATCCACATATTACTGACATTGCAGAATATTATTATTGATCATTTCCAGTAGGCAATCACTGCTCAGAGTGCCCATCAACGTGTCATCAAGTCTTGATCTGATAATATTACACGTTCACACCTTGGTGAACTCATACAACCAGCATGGGAATGAAAGTCAAGCCGGCTCTGGCCCAAGCCTGATGACACCCGATACAAGCTGGACGTGGGCCGGTGTCTGCTTACAGGGATCGGGTTCATCAACGTCTCCGTTACAAGGCACACATACAAATGATGGTGACTTACGCAATCCCACAATAAATTATTACGAACTGGAAGACAATCCACATGTGAATATAATCCAATAAAGAAACTGTATCGAAAGTTTTGCTCAATTTGTAAAATGTCCAGAACTGTATAACTGTAGGTGGGGGGATAACCACAATGGATACAGAAAACCTATCATCATCACCAATAGTCGTCTTTATACATTCTCCCATTGTGTTTACGTCCAGAAACCGAAATAATAGCAAACTTTAACAATTCCTGCTTTTACCCTGGAATCCACTCTAGCATCCTGGAGGTCAAACTTTGGGAACAATTGAATTAGACCCATGATTAAATAGTACAACAACGGCTTGACCGACACAAGAAGACAGCACACCTCATAAGATGTGAATTCTTTTCAACATTAGAAACCTGAAAACCACATCTAAACAGCACTTTTCCATGACCGCACAGCCAAGACTTATAATCAATGCAACTGTCTCGCTTTGGACGTGACATGGACTGCTTTCCAAGCAGCTAGGCTTGCCTTACAAGACCCAAATTCTGCATTTGCTTTTTAATTGGGATTCTCGTGAGACCTTGTCCAACATCTCAGCAAAACACCCTAAGTCTTATCAAGCAGACCCAAGCCAAGTCCAGTAACCAATTACCCTGTTCTGCCCCAGCGGAACAGACGCTCTCCGGATTACATTTCCTGCTGCTGCATTATAAATGGGCCATAGCCTGCAGTGATTTCTCCTCTGCCCACTTGTTAATATTAAGTTATTGTGCAGAGGCGGTTTGATTAGTTCACTTGTGTCCATCTACTGATTTGAAGACCAGGAACACAACCAGTGATCGAGTTCATCTCTATTAATTAACTGTGACGATAGACTCTGATAGGGAAACTAATTCATGACTCTCCATATGGGGAGATGTGGCATTGGTTATTGTCTTCACTCCACTGGATTATGGAGACATTAGTGTAGTTTCTTTCATCTGAGCTGAGAATGACAGAGGAGCATGAACTCAACGTACAGCACTGGAAAATATTCTGTTAATTTAATATTTTAAACCACGTCTCTCAACCACACAGTTAATTTGTGTAACGCCACATTGGAGCAGTGTGTGTGTGTGTGTGTGTGTGTGTGTGTGTGTGAGAGAGAGAGAGAGAGAGAGAGAGAGAGAGAGAGGCTTCTAGAATATACAGTTATTTTGTAGTGATTTTGCAGTGATTTTCACTGCCCACACTAACACCACATTCACTCTCTGTCTATTCAACCATGTCAATGTTATCTTGGAGCCGAGTGGCCTTGAGTCATTCACAAGGCAACACAGTCAGAGCTGCCTTCATACAATTACTGTACACCCAGTCCAGTCCACTTCACACTCTATCTATCTATCTATCTATCTATCTATCCATCTATCTATCTATCTATCTATCCATCTATCTATCTGTCTATCTGTCTGTCTATCTGTCTGTCTGTCTGTCTGTCTGTCTAATTACCTATCTAGCCATATACATACACACACATACATAGATCAGTCAAGGGTCTCAAATCCTACACATTATATATAATATGGTCAATGCATGACACCAATACATAAACTTTATATAGCTGTTACCACCGGAAGGATCATTCTTCTGGTTTATTAAATGCTACTCAAGTTAGTCTAGTTAGATTGTAAAAGCTTCAGTATGAACCTTTATTCTTAATAATGTATTAATGTTAATTCTTGTGTCTTTCCACGCCTTAAGCCTTACTCCTTAACCAAGGGACCAGCATACAGTAGTGCATTCTCAAACTGTGGCTCGCCTGCACGTTTTAAATGTAAATGAAACATCAAATTCGTATTCGGCTTTGATTGGAGCTTTGCAGAGAGTGTCTCATGGTGGTGTGTAAAGAGAGCGAGTCAACAGCCAGCCCTGCGGGGATTTTTTTTCTTGTCAATTTCTTGGGAGAATATATAGGCGCCGTGTTTATCTACAGCTCTGCCTGGTACTCTACAGAAATCTCACTTGACTGACAGCCAGAGCCCGAGTCTCAGGCGTCACCAATCCAGTCTCAGTTGAACCGGATTCATTGATCTATTTGACCATTTCTGCCCCCAGTATTTCAGGTAAGAATATGATGAATTGTCTCAAATGCGGAATGAATAAAGTATTTTTTTGAGGACATCACTTCTCTGAGAACCTCGACTGCAACCGCCTCAACCCGTCACACTCTCCATCTAACTCATGTTGTTATTCTGTTACACTTTGAGTATCTCCTTTTGTCCTCCTCTCCGCTTTCAGCATGACAACATTTGACTTCTCCGATGTAGAGGCGTTTTTGGATTGCCACCCGGATCTCTTCGAGGAATATCTTCTCCGAAAGGGGAAATGCGACGCGGTTAGCAGGTGGTTGAAGGAACATCAGCCGTCGAAAGTGTCCACATCCGAGGAGAAACGCGGGACTGCCAGGGACCCGCTGTGGCCGACCAACCCAGACGGACTCCGGCGCAGGTCGTCCCACATGGAGCTGCGACGGAACTTTGCCCGGTCCAAAGCCACGACCGCGCACAGGACCTACGACGAGCACATCAGCCTCAGCGAACACGAGTCCCAGTCCAGCATGAGGCGCCGGGCGCTCCTGCGCAAAGCCAGCTCCCTGCCTCCGACCACCGCGCACATCCTGAGCGCCCTGCTGGAGTCCAGGGTCAACGTGCCCCAGTACGCATCCAGTGCCATCGACTACAAATACAGACTCAAGGAAACCAACGAGAGGGAGTTTTTCTTGGAATTAGTGAAGGATATCTCCAATGATTTGGACCTGACAAACCTGAGTTTTAAGATCCTGATCAATGTGTGTATCCTGGTGGATGCGGACAGGTGTTCGCTGTTCCTGGTTGAGGGACCTGCGCACAAGAGGACACTGGTGTCCAAGTTCTTCGATGTCCACTCAGGTACCACGGTCAGACCCTCCTCCAGCACCCTAAACTCCAACGAAGTGCAGGTGCCATGGGGAAAGGGTATAATTGGATATGTGGCAGAGCATGGAGAGACCGTGAATATCGCAAACGCATACGAGGTAAACGTGAGCACAGTCTACATTTTCATTTTCATATTTAGACATTTAGACGCTCTAGTCCGAGTGATTTACAGTGAGTGAGCAGGTAAGGGGTCAGTGTCCTTTCTGTCCTGGGACGGTAACCTAAACACTGGTCACCTTGCCACACAAGAAAGATAACAACAAGCATGAAATGAAACATTTGAAGTTGCTGTATTTGGAGTCTACTTTATTGACAGATAAAAGCCGAAGGAAATGTTATTTAGTGTTTGTGGATGGCAACATCATCCCACCCCTCTAAGCTAAAACGTTCACACATGATGGCTTGCATTTGAGAACTCGAGGAATTGGAGCGAACACTCGCGGTAATTGCCTCAATTATGTCAAAACAAAACCCAACTGAAGTCAAAGAAAAGGCTAGGACAGTAATCGTTATAATTCTTCCAGCTTCCCACAAGCTAAGACTCGCCATATACCCTACCAGTTGCGCTCCACATCATTATATCATGGCCCTGGGCTCCTTGAGGCAACATGATGATGTGGGTCCCCCTGAGGTCTATTACTGCAATAGTGGAGATATATGTCAGGCGTTGTTCTTTTCCAGCTCATGGTAGAAACTAGAGGTCTACTAGAGCAAGGCAGTATGTGGTTTTAAACATGGACCTCCAAATGAGTCCTAACTCCCATTAGAAATAAACTATAGGCCTGTTTTCCACTGGACACAATCAAATATATTATAGGACCATATCTGTGAGTATAGGACTATACACATCTGTGATGTGCACTGGCATTTAGTGAGCACAATGAAGTCTACAGTACTGCTCTGTGCATGTGCAGGTATAATGTCTTTTTGTGTGTCCACTATTCCAGGACCATCGCTTCAGTGATGAGATAGACAAGTTGACAGGCTATAGAACCCAGTCCATCCTTTGTATGGCCATCTGTAACAGTGATGGAGAGGTCATAGGTGTTGTTCAAGCTATCAACAAAAACCCCATGGGTACTCCCTTCACTGAGGATGATGAGAAGGTGAGCTCCTGATATGTGTCTGTGCTTGGAAACACTTATTGTTTTTTTTTAACTTTTTCATTATAAGATCCTGTTTCATGCCCCTGTTATTGCTGAATGAATTGCAGAAATTAAAATCAAGTTAAGAGCTCTCAAGGAGGCAAAATACTAGAAAAATGAAGAAATGGGATCCACCTCTAATGCAAAAATAACATATTTATTCAAGCTAACAGTCACAAAGATTAAATTGCATACAGAGCTATATAAAACAGGCACATTTTAGTAAACCCATTTCGAGTGTATGCTCTCTTCCTCGGGCAGCAATTGTAAGAGTATATCCACTCAAATGTGTTCCCTGAAGTTTGAATATATTGCACAGCCATATTTACTGTTCCACAGCCCATGTATGCATTTTAATCTTTGCAGCTTGTAGCTGAACAAATGATGTATTTGGTCTTCCGGGTGTGAGTAAGGCTATAAGCTTCCTGTTTGAGTGTGTAGCAGGGCATTAAAAAAGCAAGGGGGCTCATTCAATCCACCCTGTGTAAATAAAAGAGCGAAAAAAAAATCAAGAAAGCCAAATAGATAGTCACATCAATGGATGCAGGAAATCTTTGCACCCTGTATGAAATCATCAAACTGTTTCATGTTTGTTTACAATTGCCAGTCTCCAGCTGTATTACTCGAGAAGTCACAATTTGTCCACAAGGTGGCAGAATGAAGTTGGGAAAATCATTTTCATTCTGGACACATCCTCTAACCCAAACTTAAAATCGAAAACAACTTCAAACTACTTTTTTGAGTTTGTAGTGATGCCAGAAACGTGTTCTGCATGATTTACATGATTAATTTCTAATTAATAAGTATGCTATGATAATCTAAATAACAGACAAAATAACCCTACATATTTTCTGGGTTTTGTTATTAGAAAGTTTTACACTACTGTAGCATATCAAATTAAATAGCTGCCCTTGAGTAACAAAGCAGTTAAAAAACTCCCTGAATCTGACATCTTACCCAGACATTTAAGGACCCTTGATGTCTTTATAAATACGCTCTTTCTATAAATCAAAACTTCATTAACAGGGAATCTATTTGAGAAGAATTTGTGAAGAGAAGCAGCGAACTCTATCATGCCTTTCTAACCTTTTAACCCCGCCACCACACACACATACACACATACACACACACACACATAGACAGACTGATTTTTTTCTTATATTTTTCTGTTTTACACTTTTGTTTATCACACAAAACCATAGTAAACCTTTATAGATTATGTGTGCCCCTAAACACTTTCTTTTACTCTACTTCACCCCTGTCAGGTGCTGCAGATGTATTTACCATTCTGCGGAATATCGATCTCCAATGCCAAGTTGTTTTCGGAGTCTCGCAAGGAATATGAGAGGAGTAGGGTGAGAGGTCAAAAACTGTGTATCTTAAAAGGATGAATAATGGTTTCTTAGTCACTGGCAAATTACAGGTGACATAAGACATATTTAGTATATGATTGATTAGATGGAGATATTGGTCTCAACAATTGATGTAATTTTTCTGTAAACACACCCAAATACCTGCAGATTAACACAGTTAATTCAACATTGGTTTATGAAATTCTCCTACTCTCCATCAACATGATATCTTTTCATATGGCAACACTGTGTTTGTGTGAGGGACACAGGTCATTGCTGGCCGTTGTTCTGCCCATAGGCCCTGCTGGAGGTGGTCAATGATCTGTTTGAGGAGCAGACTGACCTGGAGAAGATTGTGAGGAAGATCATGCAGCGAGCCCTGACCCTCCTGCAGTGTGAACGCTGCTCTGTGCTACTCCTAGAAGACATCCACTCTCCTGTGAAACCTCTAATTCTTTATCAGTTTTTCTGCTTTTCCTATCTCACAGATCTCACTCTCCACTCCATTCTCTGCATTCACAACATACCTTTGCACAAAACCTTTAAGCCTGTCTGGTGCATAACCTCCCTCCTTTTGTTGCACACACTGTAACAGGTGTCTTTGCTATAGGTTGTGAAGTTCTCCAAGACATTTGAGCTCATGTCTCCCTTGTGCAACCTAGACCACGACATCAGGTGAATTTCTTTAGATAGATAGATAGATAGATAGATAGATAGATAGATAGATAGATAGAGAGAGATATAGAGAGATAGATAGATGGCACCTTTCTTCACCAATGTTTTGTGAGTTGACCCATGGCAGCTCTAGAAGGCAGTGCAGTGCACCCCAACATAACCAAACACAACAAAACACTGGTTGAAGCTGTTTTGAAAATGAATTAATTTTACTACTGTTGTATTGAATAAGTGCCTGTTGTTGAGAGCCTTGTTTCCTGTTTGTGTTGTTGGCCACATCAGCATGGAGAAGCTGTCGTGTTCTGATTGGCTCATCAATAACAGCATTGCTGAGTTGGTGGCATCCACCGGGCTGCCTGTTAACATCAGCGACGTCTGTCAGGACCCACGCTTTGATGCTGAGGTGTGGACCTGTCTGTCTGAATCACACACAGATGCACTTTTATGCACGTGTTCATGTATGTTCAGTGCACACACAAACGCATGCACATACAGTAAGTAGCACACGCAAACACAAACGGTTCTCATGCATGCTCCATTATCACTCTCTGTTCTCCCTAGGCGGATCAAGCCTCAGGGTTTCACATCAGATCAGTGTTATGTGTTCCTATCTGGAATCGAACTCACCAGATAATTGGTAGGTTGACCTACAATGGCCATCTGTTCTCATTGGAAATGCCGTCTTCATGTTGCAGTCACTCATACGTTTGATTTAATAAATCTTCCCTAGGGGTTGCACAAATTCTGAATCGCCTGGACAGGAAGACCTTCAATGATGCAGATCAGAGATTGTTTGAGGTGATTGTTTTGACTGCACTTTGATTGCAGCTATGCACAAAAGACTTTGTTTGAGTGTTAAGTATTGCATTACATAAGTACTTCTGTTTCTTTTCATTTACTTTTTTTTTTCTTTTTGTGTCACCACACAGGCATTTGTGATATTCTGTGGGCTTGGAATCAACAACACTATGATGTATAATGAAGTGAAGAAGACCTGGGCCAAGCAGTCTGTAGCACTGGATGTGAGGACAGAAACCTTTGGATTAAAACTAGTCTTCGTCAATCTACAGCACTCATTGGTGGTTTCATGTGTATTACGCTCCACTGCCCAGTACCTAACCTGAGCAGTCACATTATCCTGAGCAAACGGTGTTCTGCTTCTCTGCCATAAATATTTCAGCCATTTTTTCAATAATTCATAATAAACACATGTGTGCAGGCTGGTCACCTCTCATCAAAGGCAAGCCATACTCAGAAGTACATGCAGAAGTCCAACCCAAAATATTGCAACAAATTGATTTCAGCAGCAGAGTAGTGCTCCCTTTGATCCTGATTATGTAACAAGCATCACATCAATATTCTCAAAACAATTATCTAGTGGTGTGTGTCCTTTTTAGAATTGATCCTACCTACATATAGTAAGTAGAGCATAATGTTCATCAATGTTACATCAGTATTAAAATCCATTTTCAATAGTTTTTCTGCTTTCTCAGATGCTGTCCTATCACGCTACTTGCTCCAAGGTAGAAGTTGACAGACTCAAGGTAATCCATACACATTCTCACTATACTGAACTGTATGAAAAGGCTGTGTGATTGACTGCTCTGGCCTCTCCCCCTAAGGCAGCCAAGATCCCCCTGAGCAGTGAGTTAGGCATTGATGAGTTTCACTTCAACGACTTCTCTTTGGACAATGACGCCATGATCACCGCTTCCCTCCGGATGTTTCAGGAACTTGGTGTCATCCAAAAGTTTAAAATTGACTATGAGGTGAGACCCCAGAATAGCTGCTCATTTTAATCTCTGCCAAGGAGGTTGTGTTTGTTTGTCTTTCTGTCAGTAGGATATCCCAAAAACCTGGTGGACAAACTAAAAGATATAGAGATATAACAGATATAGAGACTTGATTCCAAATCCTAAGGGTATGAAATCCATTTAACTTAAGATTTAAATGATAGGAATGATGTCTTGTAACAGCAAATTGGAGAATTGTTCAGCGTTGGTAGAGGTTTACACTCTCTGTGTGCCTACAAGTTTGACATTTGACCTTCATCACACTTTATGTATACTGGCTTCTGGTCTGTATGTCCCTTATCTCTCAGGTTTTGTGCCGCTGGCTTCTGACTGTGAGGAAGAACTATCGAACAGTAGCGTATCATAACTGGAGGCACGCTTTCAACGTGTCCCAGTGCATGTTTGTTATGATCACAGTAAGTTTCAAGTCAAGTCATGTCAAATTTATTTGTATAACACTTAATTACAGTTACAGTCTCAAAGGGCTTCACGTGCCCAAATTTAACACAGGAAATGAAAAATGACACCCCCTAACCGTAGGCTCAATGAGAAAAAGGAAAAACTACTATGAAAACCTCATTAGGAGGAACATAAATAGAGTATAAGGACAGGAGTATAAGGCTCACAGCAGTGGCCCCAGCACCCCAACCATGACACCCCAACAACAATCCTGGTGTCTTGCCACTAAGTTTGCTGACTACCTCAGTGTCCTTTGCTAAGAAGATGGGCTCTATAGGCTGTGGAGAATGACTATTTAAAGGTTTAGGCATAATACAATTTCTGTTGATCTTTCTGCAGACAGCTGGCTTCCAGGATGTTCTGTCAGATGCAGAGACACTGGCTTTGATGGTTGGCTGTCTGTGCCATGATTTGGACCACCGAGGCACCAATAATGCCTTTCAAGCCAAGTAAGTCACTAGGTGCCTGAGGTCCAATGAGGGACTAGATGTCTTAGCTGGATTTCGTTTCACTACTGTGTTTTCCCCTGCAGGATAGGTTCTGCTCTGGCGTTGCTCTATGGGACGTCAGCCACTCTGGAGCATCATCATTTCAACCATGCAGTCATGATCCTACAGAGTGAGGTGAGACCAATATTTCTTATATGTTCACCAATTGGGCTCATGTTGCTTTCATTGACTGTTGAGATGGATGAAGTGTGTAATTGTGACGTGGTTGATACTGTGTGATATAACACCTTCATGAAAACGTATTCCTAAATAAAAACAAAATAAGTTGATTATTCCTAAATAAAAACAAAATAAGTTGATTACTTGTAACTTACTTCAATTGGACCCTTTTACAGTGAAGGATCAAATAAGACAATTTAAGATTTCCTTGTCACATGGTGCAGATGGGTGCACGGTTTGCAGTTTGAGCCAGGCTGAGCGACAGTGTCTCCCAGTAGTCAGTGACCATTGGTGACATAATGAGGCCGCTTTGACTTTGACTGGTGTAGGTCAGATGTTGGTGTGATCACCAGGCACTGTGTTCTCCATCGATTTCTTTAAACAGAGGACAGAGAAAGTCTATACCCATTGCTAATTAACATTGCTAATGGGAGCTCCACTGACAGTGAACGATGAGTTTACCAATACAGTCTTAAAGAAGACATTGTCAGCAGGGTTACTTATCCTTGCCTGCTTTTTGCTTTTTCTATAGTGTTTATTGTTTTTTTGTCCAAACAGGGTCACAATATCTTTGCCAACCTCTGCTCTAAAGAGTATAGCAACATGATGCAACTATTGAAGCAGGCCATTCTCTCCACAGACCTCACATTGCACTTTCAGTAAGTGTTCCTGAGCTGAGTTGCTTTATGGTTGGTAAATAGTAAAATTGAAATAATAGATTATTTCTGAATTAGTAGCTTTAACATGTTTTATTACAGAAATGATTCTACAAAATGTTACATTCTGTAAAGTATAGACCTTTCATCACTTCTTTTTTTCCATTTTTGGATCCTTGACTGTCTCTCTGAATGAAAAGGCGTAGGACCAAGTTCTTTGAGTGTGTTCTGTCTGGAGAATTCAGCTGGACAGATGAAGGACACAGAGAAGTTCTCAGGTATCTGTTCCTTTACAAAATAAAAGTCCCTTTTCAAAAATCACTTTAACTGTGGAAAGCGAAACAAGTAACAAGTTTTGATGCCGTGAACAGGTCTATGCTGATGACAGCATGTGATCTGGGTGCAGTCACTCGCCCATGGAAGATATCCAAACAGGTTTGAGTCTACTCCAAAATTTCTCACATCTGTGTTTTCAGTTTTGAGGGCTTGGAGCCACAAGAATGTAGGTGGCATTTTGGGGCGAGAATGCATTTTGATGTAATGCTGTGAACTACTGTACAGAATTCTTTATTTAGATCTATATTAGTTTTAATTCATAACATTTGAAAAAGGTGGCCACTGCAGTAGTGAGTTGAGAATGAACGCAGGATAGATGCATCATGGAGGACCTCGATGATGCCTTAGCTTTCCAGATTATAATGCCTGTCACTGTAATACACTTCCACTTACACCCTTTCTGGCTCTGAGCCCTTGTTTTGATATCAGAGATCTTACTCATTGTTTCTATAAAGATAATGATGTTTACCATTGATATCGCAAGGTTGCAGAGCTGGTGACAAGTGAATTCTTTGAACAAGGTGACAGGGAGAGGTCTGAGCTAAAGTTGACTCCAGCGGTAAGCACAACTCCACACCCATCAAAGTTTCATCTAAATCTAATGCAACAATTGTTGCATTAAATTGCAGTTTGGAAAGAGATGATTGTTTGAGATGCTTGAGAAGTAATTGTTTTTGATGGTGGATGATAATAACAGAAGCTTATCTCCTCTGTGTAGGCCATATTTGACCGTAATCGCAAAGATGAATTACCTGCCTTACAACTCGAGTGGATTGATGGGATTTGTAAACCCCTTTACCAGGTAAATAACCCTTGAGATAATTGTGAAATTATTATTTGCCAGTTGCTAATTCTCCCCTTAGTATCTGAGAGATCAAATGCCTGTACTGTGTCTCTCCCAGGCACTGGTGAAACTAAACAGGAAGTTGCAGCCCATGGTCGATGGAATAGATGCCAACCGAAGGAAGTGGCAGGAGCTCTGCTCATCCTGTCAGCAGACACGCAGAGCTTCAGTGTCCAATCAGAGCCCTGAACCATGTCAAACTCCTGAGTCAAGAGAAGATACAGTAACCAATCAACACCTGGAGTCCATAGAGAACCTGAAGTCTGGTGAAACCGCCGAGTTTGGGTCAAAGTCTGAGTGTGATCAGGGTCTGAGGTGCAGCCCAAACCCAGATTCCTGTCATGATCAAGAGTCAGTCGACAATGTGACATCTGGACAGCTCTCAGAGGAGTAAAGCAAGAATGAGAGTAAAGTAAGAGTTGATCTACTAAAGGACTCACATGGGTTCCTTTACATCCTGTGATTTTTTAACACATGCAGTACCCTAAAATGAGCAACAATCTGGGTACTGGAACTGCAGTTTTCACCCACTGAAAAATATTTTGCTTTCACAAGTGTCACAGTATTAAACTCAGGCATGGGATTAGTTCCCATTGATCAGTCCCCATCTATCTATCTATCTATCTATCTATCTATCTATCTATCTATCTATCTATCTATCTATCTATCTATATCTATCTATCTATCTATCTATCTATCTATCTATCTATCTATCTATCTATCTCTATCTATCTATCTATCTATCTATCTATCTATCTATCTATCTATCTATCTATCTATCTATCTATCTCTATCTATCTATCTATCTATCTATCTATCTATCTATCTATATCTATCTATCTATCTATCTATCTATCTATCTATCTATCTATCTATCTATCTATCTATCTATCTATCTATCTCTATCTATCTATCTATCTATCTATCTATCTATCTATCTATCTATCTATCTCTATCTATCTATCTATCTATCTATCTATCTATCTACTGTATTTCACTCAGTTGTGTAATGGTAGACCATTGTTGAAACCAAAGAGGGCAAGTTATCAATGTGTTGTAATGGGAACTGCCTCAGTAATGCAAACCCATTTGAATGCCTTTACAGAACAAAAAGGAATCACTGTGATTTCTCTCTCTCTGTCACGTAGATTTCCATTATGAATGAAGGCCGGAGCATGATCTTGTTCCTGAATGTTACCAACATCATAGGCTTTCTTACCTCAGTAGCAATTCTTTGGTTGCATGGCATCATTTGTAATCTTTGTGGATGTGCATCGCCTTTGGCTGTTACGTTGTTCTGTGAATTGCATGTATGTATTATATCAATACTCAATACAATGCATTGCTGCTTTCATATGAAAACCTTGTATCTCTTAGTAATCTCTTCAGGAATTAAGGAGTGCAGAAGCCCAATGGTTAGAGGACCATGATTGAGTAAGGAAGGTCACCACTTCAAATCCTTGGGCTGATAGTGGATATTTCCTTAATAGTGACTGTGTGTGTGTGTAAACCTCCCTTCCCTGCAACCACTCAGGACTTGCCTGATAAAATAAAGTTAACATCACATAGAGAAAACTAACTTGGTACTTAAAGAACCAGAACAATTTGCAGTTCAAGTAAAGGTAAGAAAAATGCCAAAATAAAAGCTGCAAGGTTCACATACAGCAGAAACTGTATATATGTATGTTTGTCAGTTGTTTGAGATTAATCATCACAGTGTTTTGCAATCCAGACTGGATAGCATGCTGATATGTTGATTAAGAAAATGCATGTGCTATTTTGGTGTAGATACTGGCCATTATCTTGATGCCTTTGATTGCCCTATGAGATTTGCTTTGCATGAAATGAAGGGAAATACATTTCTGAGAATATTGTTTCTGCACTATTGTTGTTGAGAACAGACAAAGATCTCTATTTTCGATCACAGACTGTATCAAAATTAATACATTCATTATTTTTCATATACTGGGCTCTATATATTAAGAGATATGATTGGCATTTTGGCATAAGGCTAACTACTTAATAGAAGACAAGGAAGTGTTTAATTTCTGATGAAAGGGATAGGCTGATTTTAAATCTATCTCTGGTTTTGTGAATAAAATGGCATGGAAACCGATCGTTGGGTGTGATTTGTGGTTTATGAGTTTGTGTACACAGTCTCTTTTGTGATTTCCATGATTAGAGTTGCTCATAGTTAATTGTTACTTACTGTACTTGTTACTTTTGTAGAATATTTCTGTAAATTACACACTTTACACACAGTACAGAACTCACTATTCCCTCAACGGCCTAACTGTCCCAACCAAAACAAAATAAAAACTCATTAAGTGCACTGTTATTGGTGCTTATTCCATTGCAATCCCTTGCCTGATTGTGATTTCAATAGCTAGGCCTGGATTCTTGATTTCTATTGTACAGTTATGCAACAATGCACCGATAGCTTTGTTCATGATGTCAGTTGTCAGTCCCTTATTTCACGTGTGACCATGGGGACCTGGTTTTGGTGGATCTACCCCTTTTTGTGCGGTGCCACTATCGAAGTGGATGAGATAGCCCACATGTATATCAGAGATGATAAATCAATATGTACAGAAGGATGTAGGGAAGGAGGTGAGAAACACACCTCCCTGCCCTTGAGGAATGAAGTGCCGGAGGGTCTTAATACAGGCCCAGCAGGTCAGTGGATAGTGTATAACATCAGTCAGTTCACCGCATGGGTTAGAAGACAATGTGATGTGGTGTTGCTTGGCTTTTTTTGATCATCCTGTTTTTTTGTCTTCTTTTGTTCAGATGAAAGGCAAAGAGTCATATGTCAGAGCTGGATTTTTCTATGGAGAATTGGATTTTGCTGTTTGAATAACTGAATAAGTGCTATTTTCATTATTGATGTTTTTTCTTGGTTGAACACTCTAACTATCTACTTGGCTGAAGACCACAGTGAGGAACATAAGATCCTTTTATCCGTATTAATCGCTATCAAGAAAACTCACTTAAATGTTGACAAAATAAATAACACATTCAACATAACCAACATAACTTTTTCATTTCATCTGAAAGTGAAACCAAAGCAACAAAGTCCATCTGAATTTCCTCCTGTATAAAACACTTACGGCCTGAAAGATGATGCTAAAAGTTATGCCCTTCTGAAAGAAGCACATCCCCAAAGCAGGGACTCCCAACAAAGCACAGCCCCAGCAGAACAGACGGCATATTGTAGAGAGCATGTTAACATATTCATACAGTCTCTTTTACCATCCCGGTTATTCATCTGTGGAGAGCGTTTGATGTTGATTTTTAATAAGTCAGTGAGGTGAGGCAACAGTAGCAGCAGCAGAAGTGTCTGAAACGCAGCGCAGTTCAACACGCACACAGCCGCCAGACGCCCAGCCAGAGCCAGAGCCAGAGCTGGGCCTTAATCTATAATTTAACATGGATTGAGTTTATTCTCCTCAGGGTCGATGATCAGGGGAGAAGCGAATAGAGAGAGGAGGGAGAGCCTTCCAACCTCATTTTTGATACAGGGCCTGGCTCTGCTATAGTCTTTGATCTCTCTCTCTCTCTCTCTCTCTCTCTCTTTCTCCCACCCCCTCTCTCTCTTTCTGTTTTTCTCTTTTCTGTCTCTCTCTCTCTCTCACACACACACACACGGACATAAATGCAATCTCTCACACTCCTGTTCACACACTGACAGATGTACAGACTCACAAATAGGCGCAGTACGCTAAATTACTGGGTTAAAACAAACATCCTCAAGAGACTCCATGTAATGTTTAATAACCTATAAGATATTTATAAACATATTTTGTTTACAGAATCATTTGTGAGGAGGTGGAGGCTGGGAATAGAAGCTCACTAACCTCTGGTAACCCCCGAGAATGAGTTATATGTTTTTAATACTATTTATAATGAAACCACTCTTTATTGGCCCTTTGTAAATCTGGAGGAAATGGCCTGTATCCATATTTAGAAACTAGATAATGGCAAGCAAAGCAATGCAAATGCAATAGTGTAAACTAGACCATAAATATTAATACGCACTCTCAATACAACTGTAATAGTATTGTACTAGGGATAGCTTTATGATTATTTATTATATTACTATGTGCATGTTTCTTTTATGATACGGCATTGAAACACATTTTCGCCCTGCACATCATTAAGCTAAGTGTCCACACACACACAGCTGGAGAGTGTTTGAGCTAAAATACACACCAAACACCTGAGCTGATTGTTAAAATAGCAAACAATTGCAGAAATACGTAAATGCAGAAGCACACATTGTATCCTGTGAGAAAATTCAGGTGATCTTTGCTTAATATTTTCTATTAAAGGAGACTGGGTGGTCCATATGTATCCATGTTGCATCAGAAGATGTATCTATAAACCATCTCTTTATTTGAGACGGTGGAAAGCTTGAGAGGGACACAGAAACACAGAGGAGACAGACAGAAACAGGCCAGCAGGGGCTCGTATGGTTCTCCGGGTGGTTTTCTGCAGAGCCAAGACGAGTTAGAAAACGTGCAAAAGAAGTGAGGAACCCGATGTCACTATGAAGTATAATCTCATGATTTACTGTTGACATAAATAGAGGGCTGTTCTTCATCACTGAGTGAAGAGAGAAAGACAGCGCAGCTTTAAAACAGCTCTTTGAACCTTTATAGCTCATCCTTATTTCACTCTTTACCTCTGTGACTGTGGGTCACCAGATATGTTGTCTGCCCAGAACAGATGCTCATGTCTGTCTGTCCTGACAGGGTGCAAAACTAAATCAAGATGTACTGTATGGTTTCATCTTTGAACCATCGCTCACTTCAACACCACTTGATGAGGGAGAGGCAGGCTCATCCTGGGACAGGGAGTGGAGCGTGTCTGAAACAATTCTGAGAAATGGGGAAACGTGGCTGACCTCCTCTGTCGACTCTGAACTGGCTGCGGTTGATTGTGAATGTGGAATCACAGGCTCATATCCATGGAGCCAAATCCCATGCTGCAGGACTTAGATATTCTCTGTGCGGAATAGGCTTGTGATGACTCCCCAACTGCCGGAGGCTGTTTTTAAATCAAGCATTTAAAGGGTCTTTGTGTACAGTGGAGACACCAGGCTCATTTGAAGGTGCTCCTCTTCAGCAAACACTCATGCTTGTTTTCTCTTTGCCGTTTATCGCGCTACCTTGTCTGGTTGTCTGTCATAATCAAAGCATCCTCAGTGTTATGACACGGACATGAATAATTGACTCATGCAGGCAGCTCGCTGGTTATGTAATAGTTGACTCAGAGAAGCATCAGCCAACACTCAAGTCTGACATTGTGCGGCAGATTGAGACAGAAATGTTACGACAGCCTGTTGATATTTGTTGTGTATGTGTTTAAACGGAATTAATATCATGTAACAGATTGGTGTAGTTACAATATGATTCAAACAAAGAAGCTTTAAATCAGGATACCACAGCTTTCCTTTTGCTCTTGATGTGGTCCATAAAGCAGTATAGGCTTCTGGGAAGATGAAGATGAAGAGCAGTACCAACATCACAGTATCTCTTTCCATGGATGCACAGATTCAGGGCACACAGCTCACATTGGTGTTTTGGAGAAAAAGAGTCTTCAAGCAACAGAAATACGAGTCCTTGTTAGTAGAGTTGGTTAGTAGAGAAAAGTGTTATAATGAACCCTTTCTTTGGTAAAGGGCAAGTAATCATCTCCCTGAGGAGGTTTTTCTGAGACCATCTAATTGGAACTGGCACAAAAACTTTAATACTTTAAGTCTTTTTATGCAAATCCTCTCAATGTGCACTCACTGAATACGTGTGATAGACAGCTTGAGCAAATCCTTTACAAATTAATTGTTTACTTTGAGTTAATTTATTTTTTGAGACACAAAGCTTCACGGGGTGGGGTATTAGAGTCAAGGAAAGTGTAATCCAAGATTAAGAAAGTCATTTGAGGCCGCTGAAATGAGGATATTTATGTTTTGTGACAGGAAGGTAGTGCTGCTATTATAGTTATGGACTTAATAAAGTTATTTTAGTGTGTATGAATGAATATGAACGTTTTTACCACTTTTATCAACCCTGCTGCTACTTGACATTTATTTTAGTTTTGCTCCCTCCAGTGGTGAGGAACAGCACTGATATTATTGACTAGCAAGTTATTAGTATCCTCAACAAAATACTCAAATCAAGTTCATTGGGAAATTACAACCATAAGCACTTACATGTAAACAACAAACCTCAAAAAACTAACTGTGTAATACTCAAAGTTGAATTGCAAAGACAAATTGGTTTTGCAGAGAAAGGAGAGAGAGAGAGAGAGAGAGAGAGAGAGAGAGAGGGAGAGAGAGAGAAATAGAGAGAGAGAGAGAGAGAGAGAGAGAGAGAGAGAGAGAGAGAGAAGGTGGAGCGTGTGCTCTTGACCAATGCCATGGAATTGACCAGAGACTTTGAAAAGAAAGAGGGCAGTACCAAAAGGGACCCCTATCCTGTTGACAGCTGGGAACGCCCCTCCCTGATGACAGGCCAGAGCTGGATTCCTTCAATGAAAAGCCCTTTGATTGTTGGCAGGAACTCCTCTGGTTTGGCTGAATGGATGTCAGTCCTGTCAGAGTGATGGACGGGCGGGTATTTCACCCCTGATAGAAACAAGCCCCCTCCAGCGAGCCGCTAACTCTCAGAGAGCAGGACCTCTGCCAGTCAACTTCTAACCTCTTCTCCAACAGATGGAATCAACCACAGAAAAGATGGACTCATGCAAAGCTAACCATTAATTAGTAGTTACAGAAATAAAAAAAAATCCTGCTCAGTCAATAGTTATTTCAGGGACGGTTAAAAGAAGTTCAGAAACTTTGAATTTATCCTCAAGTCTTCTGAATATCACCATTTGCAGGCTACACAATCCATAGTCTCTGTGGGAGCATCGGTATGGAGCACAAACCTTCATCAGAATGGCTTCTTAATAGTTAATAAAGCAACAGAGATTGAACTCTGGATTTCATTTGCAAACGCAGGGAGTTACGTGTGTTAACTGTGTGTTAACCCATCACTCCATTATTCAACAAGGCCTGAGATCCATTTTAAGAGACATTTTATAACAAATTTTCCTCTCTTCCCCTGTCAGAGTTTATTGGCTAAAACGTGCATAGATATAGTTTTACTACCAGAAACTGTTCACAAGTTACAAGTTATGATAAAACCATGTCCCTGTCTGACTCTGGCGTCATTCCTCTCCAAGAGCCCCAGGACTGCTGCAATGTTTATCATGAATTGCAGCCTTAAGGGACCCCAAGGAGTACACAGCATGCACGTCATAACCAGCCACACAAGCAGCACAGGTCCAGGCCTCCACCCGCACAGGCATCATGGTTTGCCTGTGAGGAGAAATTGTAAACATTGCAAACGTGTAAAGCGAGCTCAAGTCCCAGATCAGTCAACAGCATTTTTCTTTCCCTCTGTTTGTTTCTGTCTCTCTCTCTCTCACACACACACACACACACACACACACACACACACACACACACACACACACACTCTCAAAATACATGAACTCAACTGTAATTGTTTATATTTACTTTCAACTTAGCCCCGAGCCCCACGCCATGAATCAGTTCTAGCAGTCATCATGGCAGATCTTCACACAGCGGTGGTCCTTTACGTTGAACAGCTGGAGCTTTGTGTTTGTGTGGGCATCGAGCCGACTCTGACCGGAGCTCATATGAACGCAAACAGGAAATCTCTGTCTACACACGCCTGTGTCGCCTGTCATCTTTCTTTCACTCTGATTAAAAAGTCACTTCTGATTACATGAAGCATTGCTGCCATAGAAAATATGTTAATATAGTCACTTGACTTAACGTGGAACTGTCCCGAAGGTTGATTTGAACTTTATAAACATGACCCTGAAGGGGAATACAACTCACAAAGCTCTCTTACAAAGCTGGAGACCCAAAACTAACTAAATCACACACACACACATCCAAACTGGTTTTCTATAATAGGTCTATTAGTTCTGAAACAGAAAATATATTTTGATCCCCTGAAAATCATTGTGAGTACAGTCCCAGTTACCGCCATATTATTTCACTTGATTCTCCATTGAGTTTTCCATGAGCTGCAGTTGTGCCAGTGGTGCATATTCACAAATACAGAGCAAACTGTTCCAGGGCAGAGGGATAACAATTCAGTGGTATTACCCTTTCATCTCAAGCAGGTAGAGATTACACACTGCTCGAAATCTTGTCGAATTTTCACATTGATCTGGGATACAAAAAATCTACAAAAACTAGTGACTTCACTGTAGTTTGAAGGTTGTCTGAACTCAGTCAACTTCGATTTGCCTGCACATTGTGTTTTTATTCCCTCTTTCTGCTGGCAGCTGTGACAGCGTTTTCATCACCCTGAGTCAATGTGACCTTGGACCACACCGGTCAGTGTAACACTAGCCCATCACTTGATCCTTGTAGTCTTATACACATACATGTTTATTCCATAAGTGGCTGTTTATTTTGTTTGGTTGGCACTTCACAGAATTGATTTATGTGTTGTTCACACATTTCTGTCAAGGCCTTATTTGGCAACAAATTGCATGAGACAGAGAAACAATAGTTTTCTGATAAAATCAAAATACCCAGTTAATTAAAAGATTCAGAATCTTATTTTTGACTTTATTTTTGACACAGGTCAAAATTGGATTTGTAAGCCAGCTATCTCACTATCATGAACTGACAAATCAACAGGAATGAAGACGACATTTTCACCACAAAATGTCTCTCCTTTCCTCACCTTGGGCAGAGCAGACATTTCTGATACCAAGCCAGACTAGTCATCCAATCCAAAAAGAGATTTCATATAAATATACCTTTTATGTCTCCTAGACACAAATGAGCTTTTAAGCTTTTATGAGTCTTTTTAAGACTAAGATGAGACTAAACTAATTTGCTCTTGTTTCTCAAATTCAACTCAGAAGAAACAACCACATAAAAGCTCAAGAGATCTCCAAATGATCTCAAATAAGTCTGATTTAACTTTCCTGAATATGAAACCATGAGATTAGAGAAAGATGTCAAAGGAAACTAAATACTGTTGCATTTTCCTGTTGAAGCCATGTGGCCAGCAGCCATATAGCTGATTACCATTATTCACGTGTCCTGATGTCACATGTCATCCCTCCTCTGATCTGATCTTTCCTGTCTTTCTGTACTGCTAACTATCAAATAAAGGAAAAAAAGAAATCCTGAAAAATAATCTTTAAAAAAAAAGAAAAGAATCCTTTCTCTCTCTGTTGTCTCCTCATTGCTCCTAAGGGGGTTCTAGGAAAAACATTTCAGATGAAGGTGATCAAAAAATTAGACAAAATTTATATTTCTCAGGAGAGAAAGAAAAGACTTTGAGCAAAAGATTTTTCCTCTGGGAGAGGGCGTGCCTAAGTCCTGCAGATCTTTGCATTCACAACATAACAAAGCCATCATGGGTATTTTCTCAGCGTTTTCCCTGAATGGTCATATTTAACCTACCATGGTAATGGATGTCTGATGGATTTATGGATACATCTTCCTGTATTACATTCTCAGACAAAGAACAAGGCAGGAGCCTTGTCATGGAAATAATAATGATTAAGTACAAACTTAAATAAAGACAAAATAAAAAACCAAATGTTCAAAATGTAGCTATATTCCCACCAGTAAAACATTTCTAGTTATTGTGTGGTTTGGTTAACAGCAGAGAGTAAATATTTCCAATGGATACTAAACTGAGTTAAATAGTCTTTTTCCTCACTGGACATGATTTGTTTCAGCTCTTTCACATCATGGGCATTGATTCGGTTCCCCTCCAGAGAACGAGGGGGATGGGGAGCGTGAATGTCTGAGAAACTCAAGACCTCATGGCAGCACAGCACTCAGCCATCACAAGTACTTAACGTCTTTTAAACATGTTGCAGTGTTGTTTACCATTGGCTCAATGTGAACAAAAGCTGGGGCCCTGGTGTCTCCACACTAACAAGGCCCATTTGAAAGCAGCAGGGGAAATATAAGCCGGCCTGTGCTTACCACTTCATTTCCTGGCTGGTAAGAGCTTGTTTCCTGTGCATCAGCCTAAACATGGCATTTCAGAGAAGGGAATATGCCACTTGTTCCCCAAGAGTTTCCCCTCCTCCACTCTTGACTTACCCCAAGTTGGATTCTCAGCTGCAAACAATTTATTTTCAGGACACACTGAGTAACAGTTTCCAGATTAGCCCTTGATAGGATTAAAATTGAAAAAGACATTTTGGAGGATGGACAATGTAAATCAGTTTCACATTTTGTCAGGTCCAGGCAGTTATTCAAGGGAAGGCAGTGGTTGTGGTTTTTCAACGCTCTGCACCAAAGCATAAAAAGCAAGCCATGGAAACAAATTTTCACACCCAGCAACTGTTCCATGGCAAGTATGAGGTTGTCTACTTCAGGAAGAGCTGTGTTGCATATGAACAGTGGTGGCTTTGATAGGAAAGAGCTTAGAAACCTGCCACAGATGTAGGACAAACATTACATATCTTTCTATTTTTTCAGGAATTTATACTGCTTAATTCCCATGTTGCTTCCCAAGCATTCAGGAGTTTGTTCTCTCTGAGACACACACATGCATGTAACTCTCACTCACAATTCACTTCACCAGAGGTATTAGAGTGCAGGTGCAGGTAGGTTTCAAGCATGCGACAACAAGGATAGATAGATATTGGCTATCACAGTTTTCCAACCAAGGACCTTCTGTTCCTTTTGGACACTTTTGCTACTGTATCTCTGCCAAATCAAGTACAACTTTGCAATTCTTTAACCTGAGGTAATTGTCGTAAGCCATAAGTTAATGTGACTTTTAGTTACTTGGAATAGACTATCAATAGCTGTGACCCGTCTCTATCAATTAGCCAGGCTTCACCACAGTGTGTTCCTGTCTCTTTGTTAAGAGTTGCAGGGTTATTACTGGCAGAACTTGCCTAAGCCGCTCTCTGCCAGATGGCAAACAGGCAGGCAGGCCTGAAGAGTTGGTTAGTCCCACCATGTGCTCATGCTGGAACCTACTGCGAGCACTTAGCCTTCACATGGCATGGGGCCACTGGAGGAGAAACGAGACTGAGCTGAAATGGGGGTCATGGTCAAAGGGGATAAAACAATCAGGTTGGGCTCTGGAGTATTTTTGGCCCAGGAAGCAAAGCTTCAGATTCCCAGGACCCGGAAAGCAAACCCCTCTGTAGTCCAGGGAAAGCTTGTTTCCAGACATGTGGGCACAGATGGTTTTATTGCAGATGGACCAGTTCCTACAGCCAGAGGGGAGAAACAAGGGGTAAGGAAATTCTGATTGGATGTGGAGCAGATCTAAAGTTCAAAGCCCACAGCTGTGAGGGAGAGAAAGACTGAGAGGTCAACAGACTGAGTTCGGTGGGTTGTGGAGCTGCACACGATGAGGGTAGACAGTCAGCAGCTGCACAGTGACAAACAGGCAAAGGTCTTCTCAACACACAAAGTCGACTGTCCAAATTGTCTCCTTGATGAACAGTAGAGGTGACTATTGTTTACAAAATGTATATGCATTTAATACAATGAGAAATGGTTCTTGTAAGGTATAGAAATAATTTTCTGGAATGAACAGCTTATATGTACCATTCATGGAGAAACAATAAATCAATACATTTTTTGAGTAGATCAAACTGACACTATTTTACCAACGATGACTTTAATGCTATGTGGCAAATGTGAGCACTGAAAATGAAGCTGTTCTTTTCTCCTTCCTTGTTTTGTCACTTTATCTCTCCCTGCCTATCAAGAGAGGAGCAAGTCAATGGGGGGGGGGGTGTCTCTCTTTTGGTTCACTGGATGGTGACTGGCAGTTGTGAAAGGGAACACTTGATGGTGAGAGAAACCAAGATGGAAGGGGATGTGTGACAAAGACAGGCCACGAGAAAGCAAACAGCCTCCTTGTAGACAGCAGCGATCATCACTCTATGAGTAACTAGTGCGGAGCAATCCATCAAGATCACCTCGTTAGTATTTGAGTTTTCATGTCAAATTACAGTCAAGAACACCATGAATACTCATTGATACTCAAAAATACTCTACCACTTTTGCTAAATATTGCTAGTGTTCAAAAGCCAAGTCAACTTTTCAGGCAATGAGAAAAAAACAGTACTTTAAGAGATGTGTTTTTAAAATGTGATCATGGAAATGGAGTGGCTTTCTCTTAAACCTGCTCTAGTTACAAAGGACCAAATAAAATAATCAATAAAACCCTAATAATCACTCAAATAAAAACACCTAAATTGGAGTTATGCAACAATAGATGAACTAAATTAATGTTGTGATGTTCAAAAGAGTGTATACTTATATTGTCATAATGTTGTGTCAGTACAAATGTATACTGTATGTTTGATCTTTTATTCATTCACAGGACAACATCTGTAAATAACCAAAGCCACCCAACAAACCTGCATCTCAAAAGGGAGATCATAGGCAGGGGAACTCATTGGTACTGAGTTTAGACTTATTCCTTTATCCCAACTCTCTCTCTGTCTCTCTCTGTCGCTCTCTTTCTCCCTCTTTAACTTTCCACCCACCCCATCACCTTACCCCCCCCCTGCCGTAAAAGCTACAGACAAAACCAGGCCTGTGAACTGATTGACACATTCCTCCCTGTGCCTCTGAAAGGACTTAATTTAACATTACTCACGTTTTTCTCTGCCTGACGCCCCGAGTCAACTAGCTCCATCAGCCACAAAATTCAGAAGAACAAAACACCCGCACCGAGGGGAGAAAGAAAAGCAGGGAGAATGGCACACAGAAAGACCGGGAGAAAAGGAGGAGAAGAAGGGGGGAAATAGTCTTTTAAGGTTCAAAGACACTCTTTCTCCCTTCTACTCTTATCCATTCACTTTTAGTCACATTGGGCCCCGAGGGTAGAGAGGGTTGTTCCTCATTGGTGCCATTCACCTGTCAATCAGACTGTTACAGGATCTGATGGTCTCCATGTTGTGGAGCGGAAACTACCCAGCCAAGAGGCATATGGGATGAAATCACCACCTGTTTATGCTGGGAACAAAGCCACCTCCACGGTCTGACTAGAACTGTTCTGAAACTTCGTCGTCAGCCCAACCGACTCGAATAATTCCTTCTTGCAGGCTCCTCCACTTATCAAACCACCCTCTTCCACTCTCTTCTCTTCTGAACCATCAATTTGAAATGGTTTTCAACACGTTGTAATTTGTGAAAACTATTTACGATGTGCAGTTCATGTTTAACTTTAAATTCTTATTACTTGATATGACTACAGTATAAAGTAAAAAGTATGACAATGTTTTTATAGCTATCTAGTTAGTCACTTCCTACCTCCTCGCCACAGAGGGGTCAGCTGGAGCACATTAGTGCCGAATTTGCTCTTTTTTACATATCACGCTGTCAACACGTGTGCATATCACCAAAGGGGTCAGAGCACACACACAACCATTTACAGCACCCCTTTGACAGATTCCACATAAGGACACTCTAATAGGGACGGACCCAGGCTGTTATGGGGATCAAACCTGTGACCCTATCCGGGTTCTGCCATAGTAGGGAGCCCTGATGGTAAGAGAGACCATACGTAGGTCAGGTCATACTGCGACAGACAGTATTCATGGCCGTCAAAAGCATCCCCGAACACTTATCTGGTGTAGGTGCGCTGCAAATGGCTGACCTGCCCTCTGACCCTTCTGGGAAGAGAAACCCATAATTCTTGTTGTTACTGTTATATGGCAAGCCAGCGCTCTAAATGTGGACATTAGACATTATCTTTGGATATCTACCTAAGTGAAACCTGAAGTGAAAATGAATACTGGGAAAACACATTCCTACCACGTCAGCTCATGAGTAACTCCACCCCCACGCCCCCCTCGAGCTCTCCATGCCAGGCTGAGGTATAGAATAGCTGAGAGAAATGTTTCTGAGGGGTGCTATAAGTGCTCTGAAACAGGAGACAGATTTCTGGAAGCAAATCCAGGTGGTCTGCTACCCCTGCTTCTTCTGTTCCCAATGAAAATTCACTTTCCTTTTTGCCACAGTCGAGTTCATATACGACACATAAATTGTATTTGTAACGAAGCCACAGCAGAACCAGATTGATTCATTATGTGACTTGAAATATGCCGGCGACAGTAAAGCATCTCAGCTCTGATACCGCTGTTCTTAACCCAAATGTGATTTGTGTGTGTGTGTGTGTGTGTGTGTATTTGGATTGGGATAATGATCACGAAGAAAGCACAAAATATAATCAATCAATAATGACCTCATGTAAATCACCTTCCCACACCAACCCACCGTCAATATTAACTATTTCACTGTGAGACAACTCAACACTGTTCTTTATCCAACCAGGTTCAGGCTGTGTAAGAATAACAGGACTAACGCGGGTGTCCTCGGTCTGGCTGTAACCTGAGAGCCGCGGGGTGATGCTGAGGGAACGCCAGGGACCAAGTGTGTGAAGGGTCCAGTCAGGCCTGGTCTGAGCCACACAGACGACCACTCACTTCATCCAGAGCCTTGCCCAGCAGGATCCAGCCATCTGGACTCATTTCTGCTCTGACAGGGTGGCTCTAAGGGCCCTCTGTATGAGTGGTACATTCACAGCGGGGCCCGGGAATGTGCTGAGCAGATTCAGGGAGATGATGGCGCAAAGTGATCTATCATTTCACCCTGGACATTGGAGCACTTCATTTTATTAACATCTGTATTTCATTTTTAGTGCCCTGGTCAGTCTTGGGTTCAGTTTCTTGGGTTTTAAGCATAAAGAAATGCTTCAAATTACTTTGAGCTTTGTTATTCACTTTCTGTTTAACCTGGTCGGCTACAAACACGTGCATTAAATAAAATATGTTATATCAAACATTAGCTCCATCTCAAGAGAATCTGAAGATTTCTCTAATTCCTTCAGGTTGTCACTTTCTTGTTTTCAATGTTTCCTAATCATTAAACAATGTAGCACCATTCATTCCCCTGTGGTGTTTGGGTTCTGATACACTAAAAACATTTAGAGGTAATGTTAATTGGCAAGGGAGAAATAATAAAAATAAACTCTGCATTCCTGCATTGAGTATATACTATATATACTCAACACAATATATATATTATGGCATTAGAGTTTGGGGAACAGAAACCAAAATGATATCCATACTGTAGCAGAGTAGTACGCCCAGACAGGACCTTCATGCATGCATTACTGCCATTCTTGCGCCTACAGCGACAACTCGACCCTGTTAGCAGTGCAGTTACTATGGTAACTGTTACTAAAACCCCAACAGGCTAACAGGCAGGGGTCAGAGGGCAACAGTGGGTCATATGGCAGATAACCAACACACACGTCTTCCCTTGGATTCTGGGGTCCAGTCAGGGGGAGACCTAGTCTGACACATGCAGGTTAAGATGTAATGTAAGGCTGATGTGATTCTCTGTGGCAAAATGTTTGCTATACTGTTTTGGCTGATGAATATCTATATATATAATCTAAACTCAAACAGACAAAGGAAAAACCTTCCTGCTTTTTCATCTTGAACATTCTGCAATAGTGTGAAAACTGTACTCACGGCGCTGGCTGAATACTTGAGTATCAATTGTTGTTGAATATCACAGCCTATTGGTTGGATGGGACAATAGGAGATGCAGAATGAAACTGGAAAAAATTGGGCAAGAACACCAACATTTTCAAAAATTGCTCAAAAACATCATCACAATTTTCAACACCCATTTTCCATAATATTGGGGAAGCAGAAAACAGTTCAAAACACAAGGGAAAAAGGTTTCTCTAATAGCCTTAACAGAAGTTGTTGTGGAAAGGGGAGTCTGTTTGCAATGAGAGCTGCTGGGGAGAAAAGAAAGAAAACAGTGTTTTGTTGTTGAGAATCTCCAATATGGCGTTAATAATTAATCACAGAAAAAAACACTTTCTCACCATCTTGGGTTTGTCAGTGGTGAACCTGCGATTCCTGGCGATCCCATCATCAGTCCACCTCCTATGTGAAGTTACCATTGTACTGGGAATTGGATGGGGCATACGTGGCAGGTCCAAATGACCAAGCATTGATTTGCAACCTGCATGAGTCCTGTATCCCATCCCATTTGAGACTGTGATCAATAAGCTCCTGGTCTGGAGACGATACACACCACATTCATCTTCCATGCAGTCGCCTGCCAGCCTTTCCACTGGAGCCACTTTTAATCACATCCCCTGGGCCTCCCAAGTGTTTTCTCATTGAAAATGGCTGGGATATGAAACTGAGGCATTCATTCTCAGATTGTCAAGGCCTCCCACTGGCATGGTATATTCTTTTGGTGCTGTTTCGTGATGCTGGTATAAGAAGTACATTTCATGAACAACAATGTTATATAATACAGGCATTAGGATTTAATGCATCAGAAACATTTCCTATGTGAATCCTCCTTCCAGCTATGACTATGGCTTTTCAAGCACATATCCACTCTCAGATGTTAATTGAGCTCTAGCTTGCTGAACCTAACAGTTGAATGCAGACAAGCAGCGTCACCTAGTGGGACATTATAAAACAGTAATGGAATAACTTGTGGAAAATGGTAAAGCCGAGCAAAGAGGAAAGAATGTCAGTGGTTCTTCATTTGGCCAATCAGCAGCTTTGGCTCTTCTCATTGGCTAAAATAGAGCTGTCAATCAAATCCTCCAGCGGTTGTTTTTCTGTGATCTTCTCAGTGCAGTTCAGGAGGTCCTGGAGTGAAGATCTTCTCCGTGAAACCACATTTCATAATCAGTGGTTCTGGCAAAGTATTCTAACCGTCAAATATAGCATAACAATACAAAATAATAACAACAGCAATAATAACAACAATAATAACAATTATTATTGTTATATTATTATTACTAATTATTAAGTATATTTTTGTAGTTTAAGCAGCATGCACTGAATCCTGTGCAGTCAAATAAATGACACATCTTTACTGTTAGAAAATAAGTCCCGAGTTTTATAATTATTATACCTAGTCATCGAATTGCACATGATGTCGGGAGCAGGTAGATTATCTCTATCTATCTAAATCCTTGCATCTAATATCATTTGGCACCTAAACTTTGGAACAGGATCTTATCAACTATATTTCTGGGGACAAGTTGAGCAATTACTGATGACTGACAAGATAGTATTATTATCATCCATCCAGTGTGATAAATTATTAGAGACAGTATGTCACCAGTCTGTCTTGCATGGACGCCGACAGCTTAGAGGGGATGGTTGCTGTGTTTCTCCCCTGATGTTATTTGTTTTCTTAGATAAGAGTTCGAAATAAATTGATCTGGAATCATTTGGGGCTAATACATGGCGAGTGCCCACACCTTGCCATACCCAAATGACGCCCATGGGTGGCAGGGCTGTTCCGGACCACTGGACGGGACGGACGAGCGGACTGCTCTGTGATTGGTCGGCGACGTGCGCGTCCCCGTCGTCTCCTCCCGGTTTTCCTGGCATGACCTTTTCCCTTGGCAACCACTTCCTCCGAGCATCCACGGCCATCTTTAATTTGAAGTCATTCATGAAAAGTTATTTTCCTAATGTAAACACGCCGACCGATACATTTACGCACAGAACAACAGCGAAGGCGTTGTGTGCGCGTAGTTTCTACCCGACAAGCTCCAAAAACAACAACAACCCCGCAGTTGGCTGTCCGCCGAGATAAAGTAAACACCGAGAGCGTACGTGCATATTGTTCATCATAGCGTGCCGTGCATCATTCAGACAGGTTTTTTTTTTTACTGCTGCTGTTTGTAGACTGTGTTTCTCAGCTGAACAACACAGCTGTGAACATAGAAAGGTGTTACATTTGTGATCTGCAGTAGTATTATGTGTTTCCGAATGAAACAGCAGGTGGAGCGCTATAAGTCTGGATGGCTCGTTGTCTGAAGGGGCACAACACAGTATTCACCACTGCCATGTTGTTCTGCAAATATATCAGCAGCAGGGGGAACTAAAAGTGTTGCATTTTATTTCTGATTACCAGGGAAGAGGTAGATTACTTTCTGTTATGCATCCATATGCTTATGGATTGCCTGGCGTGATACAAAGCTAGTTTGGAAATGATATATATATATTTTTGTCTTGTGTGGTAGGATGAGAAAGAAACAGACTGTCAAACAGAGGAAGACAGAGGAGACCTACGGTTGTCCAGGAATTTGTGGTGGAAAAAATAATCCGTCGAAGAGTCTTTAATGGAAGAGTGGAATACTTCCTCAAGTGGAAAGGCTTCACAGAGTAAGGAGGAATATATTTGAAGTTAAGTTCTGTACATTTTTGTGTGAATAGCAAAATGTATTCTCTTCATCCTTGCAATATTACTTTTAATATCTTTTTGTTGTTTTTTTTTAGTACTGACAACACTTGGGAACCAGAGGACAATTTAGACTGCCCTGAACTCATCGAAGAGTTTCTCAAAAACATCCATCTGTATGAGCAGAATGAGGAAGAGGACGCTGAAGCACAACAGCCCGAGTTTATCCCCAAAGAAGAATTGGCTGAGCAGGAGACGGAAATTGTGAGTGTGTGAGAAATGTGGCGGTGGAAAGTCTGTAACTGCATGTTATTTCCATATCATTCATTGAACTTCCGCACCTACATTTGAATGAATAAAAACAAATTACTCATTTTTTTTTTTATGTAGCCTTGCAGTACCCAGATTTAGGTCAACATTTGCAGTCAGGAAACTCTGAGCACAGGCTAACATCTAGTATAATTCTGCTCTTTCTCTAAAAAAATAGCAATAAAAATGCTAAAGGACTTATGACCACAAACAAATCAGAATCACTTAATCATTTTCCAATACAATAAACATATAGGGATTTGTTTGGTGGCATCATTGCCAATATCCATACTCACAAGTCCATTAATCTAGTATTAAATCTTACATTTTGTCTTTATAGTAAATCTACTAGTGGAATGATGATGACCTAATTTCTTGAAAATTCTTGACCAGAAACTGCATTGGAAATAATCTCACCTTGTTGGCCGGTTTTGAGAGATTTATGGAAGTCATGGTTTTAAGCATGAGAATAAATTGCTTGGTAAGGTGTTTTTTGCAGTGTTCCTGGAAGTGAAAGCAGTTACATTTCCTTTTGTATAACGGGCGTGTTACAGTAAAAATGCCACATCTGACGTTGACTTTGAAGATCTCCAACTGCTGTTCCTCTTTCTGCTGTTGTTTTGTGCAGTCCCAGCAGCAGGCCTACACTGAGCAGAGGGATGGTGACGCCCTTGAGCCAGATAATGAGCAGTCAGAGACTTACCCCGAGCCTGAGTGCATCATCGGCTCCACGGACAGACAGGGAGAGCTGATGTTCTTAGTCAAATGGTAACTGAACGACTTCCTCTTTTTTTTCTGTCCTTGCGCCCCAGCAGTTGACTGGATATTACAACAGTTTGTGTGATGCCACATGTAAAACATTTTGAATGCACTGAAGTAATGATAGGCATTATTATTGTATGTATGTCAAGTCACCGCAATAATTCTGAGTATTTGTTATTTTATTTGTGTAACCTCAGTAATGATCGACTGTAATGGACCAAGTGTAAAAATGGTCTAAATCGAAGCTGTTCAGTCATCTCAGCCCTCCCAAAGAATAACCCATTCAGCGTTTCTGACCTGGCAAGAGTGTATGTTGCTATTTGGACACTTTTCATCCAGTGACAAGTATGGGGGGAAAACAATGGCATTCGAACCAGGAGGCTCCCATCTTTATTCACCTGGTCCACTGTGTGCTTCCCCCACAGGAAGAACTCCGATGATGTGGCCCTGTTGTCGGCTCGTGAGGCCAGTGCCCGGTGTCCCCAGGTGGTCATCGACTTCTACGAGCAGAAGCTCACCTGGCACTGTGGCGATGAGGAGCAGTGAAGCTGTGCGCGTGTGTGTGTGTGTGTGTGTGTGTGTGTGTGCGTGTTTATGGGGTGTGTACAAGAGCATGGAGGTGAACTGATAAACAGCTGTGTTCAGATCTGAAGCTTAGTTTAACCTCCATCGAGTGCCCTCCTTCAGCTGACATTAGAGGCACACTGTGTGAAATGATGTCCTGCTGCAGGTGGTAGATTTACGAATTCTGGCAGGCGCAAGAACCTCAGGTGGGGATGAATTTTAAGTGCCCTCAATCCTGATCCTGTGGTGCTCAATGAGGTCACTGTGCCTTTGTGGAGAACATGATGGAGACTAAAACTAACCTTTGTGTAGAACACGTGATTAGGGGTCAAACTAACCTGTAGCAGCTTTGGTCTTGTCTCATCATGTAGCAGACAGTCACTGTGGGCGTGCGTTTTGTTTTTCAGACTCATTGTCACATAGTAATTTACTATTTATAGTCCTATTTAGCTACGGAGCTCTTCCCCTGGGAGTGGCCCATGGTTGACTAATATACTCATATAGGAATACTTTGTAGGCAGAGTAAATGAACTACTGTCAAAACCATACCTCCAATCCCTCTACCCATTTGGTTAGAGCTGCTTGTTGTAGATCTGTTGAACATGTATGTTGCTTGAACTTGTATACTGTGTGAGGTGTTTATAGCCAAACCTATTACTGTATCTCACTGTGTCTCTGTATGACCCTTGTGGTTGAAGTAGATTATTTCAAAATATTGCCCACCAAATATCTTTGCGTATTTCCAGTCAGCTGCTGTTGACCGAATCTTTTTTTTTTTTTTTTTTGCTCCGTCCTATCTTTTTCAAAGATCGCATTACATTTTTATAAAAAAAAGATTTGGTAATTTACCTTTCCCCAAAGTAATGCCCTGGCAAAATTATTCAGGCAAGGTTTCATGTTTCTGAAATCCAGTGAGATTTACATTGAGGAGCAAATCTTTTGAGATTTGTAAAAAAAAAAGTGTACTTTATGTGCACCTACAGCAGCTAACAGGATTGTTACTGTAAATGTAGCACTTTAAATATGAGACTGTCCAGTTATTCTGGGCTTTGTCTTCCAGTTTTATTCAGGCCCTTGTTTGATGACTGAAATGTATCCTGATGGCACTGGCCTGACGTAACATATCTCCCATGACAAGACTGTTATGGGCCAATCAGCTGAACCTTAAACCTCTTAAAACATACCTGCTACTGAGTTACTGTAACTGTTGACCATGGATCTGTGAAGTCTCTGTGAATAAAGGAAACACTCTGTACCCTTTACTTGTGTCACTTTTGACTTTAGTCACAGTCACAGGATGAATCATCTGATTGGAAACCACAGTGAAACAAATGATCAATGTGAAACCATGTACCTTAGCCATAGTGTCTCCTAAGTGTGGCAGAGGAAATCTGATTTGAAATAAAAACACTAATAAAGCAATTAACACGTGGAGCCCAGTAGCTTATTTGATACACACATGTTGGTCCATGTGATAACAGCATAATGAACAGACTGTTCTGCAGTAATCAGCAGGCTGTTTTGTTGTAAATATGGTCTCTTATCAGTTTTTTGTTGAAGCAGCAGCTATGGTGAGGAGGTTATATCATTCTTGTGACTTAATTTTGAAACCTTTGCTCTAGGACAATAAAACTCAGTGGAATAAAATGCAATGGTGCTATGCTTAAGAGTGCAACCATACTGAGTTGACTGTTAGACTCAAACTTGTGGCATCAGAATTTGGACAATGAAAGAAGTGAATGATAACTCGGTGAGTCTGAAATCACACTGTAAATCTGACGAGCTGTTCATGAGTTTGACAGTGGTTTAAAACTTCAACAAACACAAGGGACCTTTGAACATTACATGCTACCCTTTCAGTTCAGGGGCTTCAAATCCTGGGAGAGTACAAAAAGAGACAACTTCTGTTTTTTTCTGGAGCAATAAAGGATGCTTGGTGGGGTTTTCCTATCCTGCATTTCAGTGTGCTGATGATTGTACTTCCTGTAACTGCCAATAAAAACTTCTATTTCTTCATCAGACAGTCCATTCTGTTCAGAGTCGCAGTGTCTCTCCTCCCTTCCCCATGCAGCAAGTCATCAGCGTCTGGGTGCGTGATCCGCGGATACAAAAGAATGACTTCTGGCACGCCTTTATGGACTATGAAATCTGTTTACATGTAAGTATAAAGATAAAAGTAAGTTGTTTGGCCTCTAAATCCAAACATTGAGCATTATTGTAAATGTACTTCCTCTCCTCTCCTCAGACTAATAGCCTGTGCTTCACCAAGAAGATCTCATGTGTGAGGAGAAGATACAGTGAGTTTGTGTGGCTCAGGCAAAAGCTACACGCAAACTCATTGCTCATGTAAGTCCATTTCACAGTATATGAAATATGTATATGAAAGAATACCTGAATGATATCAGAACATACCAAGTATACTTCTACTTTAATTTTTCCTGTCAACTGTAATCTGCCCCAATGATGCCATGTCATCTGTGTCATTTCTGTTTCTGTTTCATTGGCAGGGTGCAGTTACCACAGCTGCCCCCAAAGAACCCCTTCTTCAGCCTGAACAACGCCCAACAAATCACTGAAAGGATGACGGGGCTTCAGAGGTTCTTGGAACAGTAAGAGTGATATTCACACATCTCACAGTAAACAATAAACTGATTAACTTTCACATAGTACAGCACGCGGTACATAAACACAACGTGACAAAATCAAATGTGTCAAATTGTTCACAAAACACTCACCACATCTCTGCTGGTTTGTGTGGATAAAGATGTATAATTTTATCACATCACAGAGCAACAGATAATAATTACAACCCAAATCTGTTTGTTCTCCAGGATCGTCCACAGCCCTCTGCTGTTGTCCGACAGCTGTCTGCACCTTTTTCTGCAGTCACAGCTCAGGGTGTCCAAGATGGAGGCCTGTGCTGCTGGACGGACACACTACTCTGTGGCCCAGGCTGTCCAGCGCCGCGGCTGTGGCCTGAGACGCTTCCACTCTCAAGACGACCTACAGAAGGACCTCAGCACTTCCTGTGACTCTGACTCAGACAGGTATATCATAATGTGAGATGTGAGAGCTTTTCTTTCAGATTGGTGTCAGCAGTAGGGCAAAATACACATTGAAATATAAACTATATATATATATATATTTTCCTGTTCAGATTAAATGAGAACTGCCTATATATTATTCCATGAATTGTACAATTCAATTTCCTCTCTGTTATTCCAGCTCAGTGTTTACAGATCCAGAGCCCAGTAGTAAAGATGTCACCCTGAACAAAGCAGAATCCACCGCTTCACTTGCTGTAATGGGAAATAGCCAGGAGGAAATGCTCAGCTGCTCATCTGGGTCGCCATGAAAATAACATTTCACTGACAAATGTGTTGGAACCTATACATTTGTGACCTGTACATCTTTTCTGGGTCTGCCTGTTACTCTGGATCGTACTGCATTTGTTTGCTTTGTAGTTGTTGTTGTTGTTTGTTATTTAATTATTGTGTCTTTCAATTATAAAACCATGTCAAAGTGTATTATGCTCTCATTCAGCTAATTCAATGTGAGAGATGTAAATAGTAATCAAAGTGTAGCCATACATTTTTATCAATAAAATGTTCATAAAGCATTGTGGTCATGTCTGGTTGTCTTAAGGAAGTAGCAACAATTTCCCAGAAGATGGCAGTATTGTTACATCCAACTGTTTTTGGGGCACGTACTTGTCCCATTTACTATAAGGTTTAACTATATTTACTTCATAAACAAAGCTAAAGTAGATTTATGAATCATGGTCATACACAAGGTGTGATTTGCCAGAGGTGTACCAATAATAATGTGATGTCTTGTGACAAGCTAATGCCGATGTGTGTGCCAGACCTCATCTTCCTAATAAAATACAGTGAGTAGGAAACTTGTCATCTGGTGGCCGCTGCATGGTTAGCAGTAAGACATGTGTAATAGGGTCTCTAAAGAGTTATCACGCAGCCCTCCTGTCAGGTGTGTGGCTGGTGGGAGGTCCTGTGGGATCCCAAAGGACCTGCTCCTGTCTGAGAGGGCTACCAGGTAGACAGGCTGCACTGCTCCCCGCTGAACAAAGTGCCAGCTGCACTGACAAGCCATTTCTGTCTCTCTCTGTCTCTCTCTCTCTCTCTGTCTCCCTCTCTCTCTGTCTCACATACATGCATTCCCACAGTGAGCAGCACTATGCTTATGCAGAGGTAATGACCACTAAACAGAGTGATGGCAGACTGACATATCTGCACAGCTAATTAGATTAGCACATCTCTCTGCAGGGGCTGTAATATTCATAACAGGCAGTAGGCTTGTGGCAGGGTAACAGAGAGGTAGGTGTGTGTGTGTGTGTGTGTGTCCAGGCACATCTACACATGCTAATATATGCATGTGTGTCTTGTCTGTCAGTGCATGACTTTGTGGAGCAGCGTCACCCTGCACCTACAGAGCACACAGGTACTGAGGCTGTCAGGGCTGAGGGTGTGTTGAAGCTTGGCATTCAAAAGGGCTTCGATCCTGACGTAGCACAGAACAATCTAACACAGCCACACAAAGGGTCTTGAACAAATCAATGCTTGTCTTACCATCTCATCTATAGGGTTATGCTGAGAATGTTCTCTGTCATTCTTTTTTTTTATCATTTTCTTTTCTAGGCTTATGTTGCGCAAGTTCACTTAATCCTGCTTTATAGGACATTGTGGGAAGATCATATTGACACTTAGCAAAGAAACAATTCAGATGTGATCTGCTCAGTCCAGACTTAAAGTGATATTTCACTATAGTAGAACATTTGTCACTTAGCACACATATCCACATAAGAGTTACTAGAAACATTGGCTTCAATGTCTGTAGTCATGGCACCCCTCCCTGTCAAAGCATCTTTCTAGCATATATATGCTGATGTCACCTAGATATTTAGTTTTTTCTAAAAGCAAATTTGCCTGTTTAGTATCAACACAAACCAATATTGTTGGTGAATATGGATGTGGAGGACAATACTTGTTAGAGGCTCATGAACACATCAAAACATACATGTTAAAAATGTAAAAATCACTTTAATCTTGTGAGGTTTCTAAACCAACATAGATAATGTCTGCCATGTGATGTTAAAATAAATCCTACATGCATGTGCACATGCCAGCGGGTTTCCTCCACATGCTAGCAGTAACACCCTGCTTTTGTCTACACCGTGCCGTGGATTGAAACGTTTATACTGCTTTTCCAGGAGTATTGACTCCTCTTTTAATGGTCTGTTTCTCTCGTCCATTGGTTGTTAACCTTGAGCCGCTGTAGCCTTGCCTGTCAGTGCTGCTCTGCTGCCATGACAACACTGACACATTTAAACCCATCAGGTCTCCAACCATCGACTGGAGCTAACAGCGCCCTGCTCCACTAAATGTTGCTTGACCCCGAAGAGGTCAAAGGGAGTGAAAACACATGAGTACAATCCCTCTGACTGTGTGGAGGGTGACTTTCAGCTTGCCATTATCACAATTATTAAGAAAAGTATAGACAATGAAATTCTTCTTGTTTGTGCCACATAGAAATAGTGTAAGATAAGAGAGAGCAGAATGGCCCCACTGGGGACCAAGTCAGCACTTCTTTCTGCTACGACGGCTCAATAACCTCCACCTCACTACTGTGATCTCATGCTTGAGTTGCCATTTCCTCCATTGGTAATTAACACAGAATTACAAAAGCAAAAATCCATTTTGCGTGATGGAAAGAACCAATTGTCCAACTTGAGAGTAACAATATGAAATCCCAATCAGGGTTCTCGTTAAGCAGACTGCACGGAGCCAAAAACAAATGGAAGTATTGAGGGAGATATGCTCCAGTGGAGGCAAATTACAGATAAATCAGGGGCTGCTCATGCATTTTAAGTGCCACATTATACAGGATCCATTAGTAGCAATAGGAGTTCAGCACCACTTGAGATATTAAATCTCTGTGACTGCAGCTCTGTAGGACCGGGATGAGCCGATATCAGAGACAGCCAGCTGCACCGCCTATAGAGGAGAGCTAGGGAATCAGGCCAGAGATATACACTGACAGCAATCATACAATACTGGCAGAGGGATGGTGGTCCTGCTAGGTAGCTTGTTATACAGCGGGGTGTGGAGTAAAATGTGATTCAGCCCACTACACACAAGTGTAGTCGGCTGTAGATTGTTTTGGGATTCACGCACAGCGATCATTCACGAGGCAATCAAATTAAGTAGGAGCAGATGAAGGATCAAGGTGAGTGTCTGAAAGAGGGAATCTGGAAGTCTAGAGTTAATTGAATTATGAACACCTAGGCTCCGAACGTTTCCCAAGGTCTTCCACAATGCATGACAATATTGAGAATTGATTTACTGATGGCCACAAAAATCCAGCTACCTGACAAGGAAAGAGGAATCCTCCATCCGCCATCACACCTGTCCTTGTGGCTTGCCTGTGTGTGTGTGTGTGTGTGTGTGTGTGTGTGTGTGTGTGTGTGTGTGTGTGTGTGTTCCAAGGCCAACTCCATCTTAACAACTGCCGCGATCTGTGAAAAAACACTCACTTTTCAGTCTTTTCTCAAGGCTGCAATATTTTTCTCTGTCAGTCAGTTGTCAGACATGGAAATGAGCTGACTTGGGAGCTATCCGTCATTCATCAAGTCCAACAGCCCGGCTACCTTTCCTTGGTTCCGCTTGGCTATACCTGCTATTTCTCCTGCACATGCTGTCGTCGTTTTCTGCATGGATGTAGCAATTACTGGGAACGAGCGCGATCACTGTACCAAGGCAAGCAACAGCTTCTCATCTCCTGAAATCAGGGCCTATCAGCGTGAAACCAACTCTTCTGCCTCGAACACATGGCCTGAGGGGAAAAAGGAAGTTCACTGCATCATAATTTCCAGCCTGAAATAATATGGTGTGTAAAATCAGAGACACGATCCGTTTGGAGCCTGCAGCAGACAGCAAGCGGATGTGAGTAAAGGGCCTTGTGTTCAGATGTACTCAGACATATTCCCAAATATTCATTAAGGCATGCTAAAACAAACACATTCATAGGAAGGAGTGTACAAATTGTACAAACATACTATGTAGCAGTTCACTTTAACATCAAGCATTCACTCCAGCCACAAGGGTCCTAAAGGCTGTGTAACGAGCTCACACAACTGTGAGAGAAAGGTTCGGAAATGAAATATGAGTGTTGCAGACTAGCCTTATTCTACACTGGGTCTGAATCAGTAGGTTTCCATGATGTCTTTTTGCTCATCTTTAAAATAATTGGTGTCTTGGCATCGCGGGAACAGTCCCTCAGTGTGTCACAAGATCACGTGTGAATAACAACCCCAGCAGACTTAACGTCTTGTTAGGGATGAGGAATGAGGAGAGGGGGAGCTCTTTGGGTGGACTCAGTTCAGAGGAAGGAGTCAAGCCTGGCGGTGGCAGTGAGAGGACGACAGAGGGTGGAGAAATGGAGGGGGAAAATGGAGGGGTAGAGGGCACAGTCTCTGGAGGCCTCTGTGCTTCACTGCCAGTGTGTGTAAATCAGCAGGCAGCTCACGGCTGCAATGAGGTAGAAAATAAAAAAAGCATAAAAATGTCCAAGTGAAATAAGAGGCAAGGAGAAATCTTTTATGATGAGCCTAAATTCTCCTTACTCTGCAGTAGATCCACTGGCCGGCTCAGCTTGCCTTCTCCAGATACCGTCCATCATCCCAATGTCCGCATATAGCCACATATTACTCATATTACCCCACCTGCTACTCATGTAATACATCTGTAATGAGTACCCTAAATTCACATGATTATCATTCATGGTATGTTAATAGGCCTTTTGTCAAATTCATTAGTATGTACGTAAAATGTTCACTGATGCGGTCTGCCACACCACAAGGTCTACTGATATGGTGTAAAAAATGACTGTAATGTAATGCACATAAAGTCTCGGAGAGAAGTTTACTAAGATACTTGAACTAGTATCCAATATATCATATCTTATTTATGATGTTTATTACGTTTAGCCAACAGGAGATTGGAATTCTTGTTTTTTCCCTCGCCTTTTAGCCCTTAGCATAACTGCAGCACAGCATAAATAAGAGGATCAATGAATGTTGAGATGTGGTTTGAAGATAGTAGCAAAGAAATCTATGAAGGAAATCTATTGAAGTGCAGTTATATCATCAGATTCAGTGCTGTTAATGTCTCCTTTCCCATTAGCAGATGTTCTGTCCAAAAGCTTATTTCAGACCATTGCCCTGTGTATCTCAGCTCTCTGCCTCTCTATGGTGATGCCTGCCCCCAACTCAGAGCATGCTTCGTCTTGGGTCTATGTGGTCATTCTGTACTGATGAGCAAACACATATGGACCATGGACACTAAATCAGCTTGGGGGTTAGCTTGACAGTGCATGTAGCTACCTGTACTTGGACAGGTACTACCACCACCAGTGACACTGAATGGGAGCGATGGCAACAACCTGCTGTCCAGTGGAGCCCCCGGTAACTCAACCCTCATTCCTTTACTTCCTATTGCCAGAGTCAGGTGCTATCTTAGCCAAAAGCTGCTATATTTAGGAGTTGACTTTGAACTGGAACTGCCACTGGAGTGAGAGGTCATTACAACCAGGGGCATCCAACTCTGTGGGGAGAGAGAGGGAGAGAGGAATGCAAGAGAGAGAGAGAGAGAGAGAGAGAGAGAGAGAGAGAGGAGTGATCAGCTTGCAAAGGATTGGCAGGCTGGCAGCTGCTGTGGGCTGTTAGTAGTACAGTGTGGAGAAAGAGGGCTGTAATTACAGTTAGAGCATCTCTCACATCTCTGACCTCTCCTGATTACAGCCTAGCCTCCCAGACCATTGAGCGTCATTACTCACCTCACTAACTAGTGGAGTAAATCAGTGGCGGAGCACTGACCTGATATTAGAGCCACAGTCCTGGGCGGCCAGAGAGTAAACAGGGCCAGAGAAAGGAGGCTGGAGTCTAGTAAATAATCTCAGAGTAGGCGGCGCAGGGGCAAGGCGTGGGAGATGTTTATAGCAGGTGGACAAACACCTGTCACTTTGATGAGCCTGATTTATCCTGAGAGACATGTCAGCACATAGCTCTCCCCAGCCTGACAGCCTGGACAGTCAGCCCCACACTGGCCTGCCCTGAAACATGAGACCTGTTTGTAACGGTGATGCATACAGTAAGTGAGAGGAATGACATGCCCCGCTGTTGCAGGAGCAATAACAGATATATCAGTTTAAAATACCTGCTGGAACCACCATGACATTCCAGGCATACCCTAGGATCCTCCGGGTGGTTGATGTTAGTGTATGTGAGAAAATTGGACTTCTGAATCTCTTCAGATGGAGGTGCCACTTGCTCCCAGAAGCCAATTAACAAGCAGCAAGAACATGACAGAGAGGTTTATTTACTAGCCTGCCACCAAACCTGGTCTGCAGCTCATAATATTACACGTTGGTTATTGAAAGAAACACAGAAACCATTGAAAATCTTACTTCACAACATCTTTCCTTGCTGGATCATCTGTGCAGCACCAGCAATTGGATTTTTCAGAACCTCAAGAGAAGCTCCACAAAATATAAATGTAAAATCAGTATGATCGCATTACATTTGTAGCCTATATCAACAAAAACAGCGATGGAAATTGTGTCCATTATGGCTTTAATAACCTCCTGTCATCATAATTAGCGTTCACTGTAAATACACCGTGTCTTCTGTAATGTCATAAGCCAGCTAAGGAACTCTCAATTTGTCAGCTACATGAGTTGTATCAATGGAAACTGACCTCAATTAAAAGTGACTTCCATTTAAAAAAGTGTCTATTCCAGATTTGAAGATTTAGACCAGGAGAGAGGCTTTAATGGAACGCTGACAGAGGGCCAGTTGGAGAGGTAATACATTTCCTGCAGAAGGCCCGGGGATACCACATAAATAAGCCTGTGTTATTCCTGACAGAAACCCTCTATGATGCATTGCGGTGATCTACGACTGAATAACCTGGTTAAAGAGCAGCAGAACAGCTGACAGCTTGATCAAGACTACCTCTCTAAAGTGGTGTAGATCAAGTCTTTGGCCATCCCACCAATGCAAAGGGTGATAGTATGAAAGGATCTGGTAGTCCTCGCCGTGTACACGACACAGGTACTGCTGTGGGCATGGAGCAAATTTGTGTAGTGATAATGCCCCTGGGGTAATTCACAGAATGCATGCATGAAGGTTTGGGGGGGGGGGGGCAGAAATCAAATGGTTAACTTATAGAAAGAAATGAAGAAATGCACATGGTAGTTGCTGGGGTGTGTCAGAAACAACACCTCCTGAACTCTACGCCGTCAATGTGTTAATGTCCAAGAAAGTATCCTGTCTGGGAAGAAATTGGTTTTATATTTCCATCATCTTTCTCAGCAATTCTTATTCCATTTATTATTACTCAGCAGCTCAATCTATATATTTGGCTGGTAAAAGTGTATCTTTATGGTTGCAAGTATTAATTAGTGATATTCTGGTATCATTAGCGGAATTTAGTGCCTAGTAGATTAATGGCACAGTGGCATTTATCTATGAAACATTATATCTTGATGTTAAATTGCAATAAAAGGACCTGTATATTCTGAGGATATGGCTGTCCAAATCCGGGGGGGGATGGGGGGTGTAGTTGACATCCATTAAGGAAATCCTTTATTGGCACATAAAAGTGAGAAGCAATATTTAGCCTAACCTGCCTGTGGCAACCTAACCCATAGCCTAACATTAAGAGGAGGACTTTGTCTCCAGTAAAGAAATATTTGTCTTATTCGTGCATGGAATCCACAATTCAACATTAAAACCAAAGCATGTATAACAGCATCGTAATCTACTTCAACTATTCAATCACGCAATGTCGGTGAGCATTGTGAGTAATGTGCGGAAAGGTCATTTTACAGTCTCCACTGATTGCAGATCACAGCGTTTCACCACGTCGTTTTCAGCCCCTAAAACAAAGCCTTTCCTTCCTCAATATCCAACGTAATATATTCAATAACTAATTATGGTAATTCATTACGTCCCCAATTAGCAGAGAGGCTTTATCGCTGCACTATACCATAAAGAGCAGGATTTATGGTGGCTTTGAATGTCACCCAGAGGACAGAGGACTAGCATATCATTCAAGAGGAACAAAACCGAGAGACAGGAGCAACGGGGAAAGAAAGGGAAGAGGGAGTGAGAGATACAGTGAGTTATTGGTTAATGAACGTATTTTCTTTCCCATTTTCTCGCAACCTTGAAAAAACCTTGAGAAGGCTGTAGCCAAGTGAAAAGGGAGAGTGAATTACCCCGAAAGACTAAATTGCCCATCAATAGGTGTTGGCATTTCAGTGAGAAGACTTGCAGATAGATATGTACAGTATGTACATCTGTATCCTCCGTGAGATGTACCCAGTTAAAGCCACGTTGCCTGCTGTCAAACAGCCCCTCAGAGGGCGATAAGCGGCCCTGCTATCCGTGTGGGTGGCTGTCTTATTAGTGTGCCTCACCATTTCCCTCTGCACACAACACAGCCATCTGCCACACCGTGCTCCTCTGCCCGGATAAATCTCTCAGGTGCTGTAAAAAAAAAATGGTGTCTCTTTGAAGCTTGGACACAAAAGCGCTGACCACATAACTAAACTTTTCTTTTTTTTTTTTAAGTTTTCACTCCCCATTCATCCAGGAAAAAAACAAGGTTGTTTGCATGTATTTATTATGTTTGAAGTATGAAATAATGACAGTACGCTCATGTGAGATGAAGAGCATTACACAATACAAATAATATGATGAAAGAAATATTGATGCTTGTGGGTTTGTCTGATAGCTGGAGCATGCAATGTTTGGTTTCATGCAGCAAAGATTACCACTACCCTCCTGCACAGTCTAATGGTATTCTAATGCATTTCTAACCGGGATCTCCCTTTCCCGTGTTGCTGATGTTAGCACTCATTACACAGTGTTACTTCAGTCTGTGGACAGTATGCTTTGACAAATCATTTCAAGGCTTGCGGTCTCAAGGGAAAAAAAGCAATTCGCCCGTAGTATTTCTGCGTTGAGCATCTCGGTGACAGAGGTCATCTTTGACCTTTGAAGAGACTCTGTTGCCACCTTGTGGTTTACCTAGCATATTTTAGATTGAAAGATGCTCTATAACGGACATTTTTAAATCTTTATTCAACTTGCCATTTGCGAATACCAAAACTACCCAAAGCAGATGATGAAATGTCTTTGTGAACAAACTGTATCAGTCATAGAAAATAAATACAAATAAGCAGTGCAAAGTTTAAGGCATTATAAGGAAATCTTTTGATCAAATCATCAATCTTTCACATGGGGAAAATAGGAAAGGGAATGTTCTTGAAAAACACAAAACACAAAATATCGATAAAAGATAAACTACATTTCTAAGTTACATATTTCCAGCCTTCAGTTTTGAACTCTGATTGAAAAAGCAAAGTAGTAAAATAGATTTTTTTATAGCAACGTTGCAGTCACTCCATCCATGTTGGTGTTGTGAGGTCTAAGCTACTTACACAAAGTGCCTTTATATAGCATACAGCTCCATGAGGTAGTCTTTGGGGACAATTCCTATAGCGCCCTTCATCTCTCCAACCCACCAGCCAAAGCTCTGATAATCCTAGAAGCAAGAGGAGACACAGAGAGGAAGAGGAAGAGTGTTTATTCAAGACATTCTAAGTACATTTTATTTAGGAAAATACAAAAAAACATGATAAAAAACAATTCATGTATACTTAACCTGAGAGGACAAGAAAGTGTTCAATAAAACACGATGGAAGACAAAGTAACAATAAATTGACATAACAAATGAGCTTTGAGCTTGTGATGCAGATGGACAGCAGCTATGTCCTTGTGACAGTGGACTCGTACTGGATATACTCTCAGAAATCTATGAAAACATTTTTTTTATAAGTTGCATATAATACTCTCACATAAAAATGGTGTGTCTTAAATGTTTGAGGGACTGGAAAAGATCCAGAAGTAGAGAAAGCAGCACTCTACTGGGCAAAATCCTTGTGCTGGTGACCTTGAGATTGGACGACGTAGCTAACAAATGAAGTCAGAATCAAAAACAATGAGCAGCAGAACACATTACACCCAACGCTCTTCAAGCCACCATCGCTATAACATCACCAGCCCGTTCTCTATTCACTCTCATGTCTTCTACTCTCTCTTCCTCTCACTCACTTAAAACAATCCCCACATCCCACATACAACTTTACATTTCCTGCTCTTTTTCCTGCCTCTGTTCCCGGTGTTTTGAGGCTTCCCTCCATTCCACACGGAAACCTCAGTGTGCACAGAGCACATCACACATAAATCTGTCACAGCGTGGCAAGTAATAGCTGCAAATGGCTGTCAGCATGCTGAGATGTAAGGAGGGCACTGTGAGGAGAGATCTGAAACGAGCGGAGAATACCCCTCTCCCTTTGGCCAAGAGCCTGACCTCACATCAAAGTCCTCCCAGGACATGAATCACACCGGAGATCACATGCTACCAAGGCTGAAGGAAGAGGGATCTGCACAGCGTTTCAAATCCGTGCCAAAACTCGGGGACAAGGAGAGACAGGGTCTGAGTCTGTTCAAGTGGATGTAAGTAGTCCTGTAGTATTAGACACAGGAAGATTAGGATAACAGTAATGACCGACATTGACTGTTGGCGACGGACCATTCATCACACCACATAAAGGCGCTTGACTTACTGTCTATAACACTGTAGTCAGATTACAGCAAAAACTAATTACGGCATCTCAATAATTAACAGCAAATTAAACATAAACATAAATTACTCCAAGACATTAATTTCATGAATGTGTCACATGATGAAAATGGCATTTTTGTCCCAAGCCCCTGGAGGACAATGCAGCAGATCGACATGAGCTGTGTGTGTGTGTGTGTAGGTGCGACAGAGAGAGTGAGAGTGAGTGTGTGTGTGTGTGTGTGTGTGTGTGTGTGCTTATTATGACTTCCTGCAGCTAGCCTTTGAAAATGGCAACACCTCATTGTGTAGTTCTGCTCTGCAGTGGCTGACAAATAAGTCATGCTTGAGTGAGTGCGGGATACAACACAAGAACACATATACAGAGGTGTGGAAGACTAATGAGAGCCTGAGGAAGGGAGCACAGACCCCACACTGTGACAACGCACACACCAGCACAAACACACTATGTTGGCCGATACCACTGTCTCAGAACTAATGAATGAATACTCCAGAGCTGATGAATCCGTTTACAAGCACAAGTTGTGGAACAGGGATAAGTCAAAAGATGTGCAGCCACAATAACCACAGTGTCACTGCATTATGTTTGGACAGGGTGTACATCTCATCAACCCCTTTAGCCACTTACGTTAAGTGAGATGTTACATGTCTAGATTAGCTTTATGTGCTATGAGGTGCTCCAGGTTGGCAGGGGTGCTGCTTATCCTGACAACACACTCTCTCAGTCTGGCCTTATAATCAACACCCAAGCCTGACTGGGGGGTCTCGCAGCTCTAACACTACGCTATTTCTGGACTGTGGAATGGGGGAGGGACGCAGGGAAGAGGGAGAAAGGAGAATGAAGGAGGAGGGAGCGGGAGGGGGGGGAAGGAGTCGGCTGCCCCTTCAGCTGCAGCTGGCTGCTGCAGTCCAGACAGGTTTTATGGTCATTGCCCTCCCAGCAGGCCACAACCCCCAACACCAAGGTTTCAGCTAATGGCACTCCCAGTCTAAGTGAAAGGGCAACTTGATTCTTGGTTCTTTTCCACACAAGAAAAAGAGTAATAAACAGGCATTTGGCCAATGAGCATTCATAGGTCTGTCTGCTTTGTGCATTGGTCTCTTCCCATGCTCCTGATTGAATAGGAAGTTGCATCATTATCAGCTAATATAATAATATTGGTTTATCCAAAAGAATAAGATATATTTTATTGGTGTACTTTTGATTAGTATACGTATAGTACTGTATTCCTAGAGTATGGGAATAGCAGCACTTAGCAGTAACAAAATGTTTTGAAATCGTCAATGCTTTTAGGAGCCACTAGATGGCAGGCTTGAATTTGAAAAAGAAAACTGGCCAATTGACTACAATGTGGTTCAATTCACTACATACTCCACAGAAGCCAGACCAACTCATGTGCAACAGAAAACAAAGCCAATCTAGACTGAACACGTTTCACACATTTTTATACAAACCACGCAGTTGAAATGCATCTGAAAAAGTATATGAGCCCTCGACTTATTTGCAGTGTTATGTTCAACAACAAGCTTGTTAAATGTATCACAACAAAATCCAATACTGGTGCATATAGGAACCAATTCAACACAAATGGTCTCCTGTTTAGTTACATAATAAAAGGAAAAGAACAGCCTCTCAGTTCTCCACACCTGGCACCCATGCCTAGCCAACAAGCCTCGGAAATTGTGCGTCCACTACACGTCCTCACCTGCTCTGAATAGAGTGGCGGACTGCGCCTGGGTTTCCTGAGAACACACATTCCTATTAAAGCCCTGCCTGGCGAGGTGAGAGAGACGTCTGAGAGGTGTGTGGGCTGAGGTCTGCTCACCGCCTGGCATGGCAGCAGTGGCAGCCTGCTGAAACGGTCCAGATGGAAGTGATGGAATGGCGCAGCGTGCCAGCCAGGCCCAGCCTCCGCCAGCAGCACTAAAACAGTTTCCGTTGTGACACAACTAATCCCCATCACAGTGCCAGAGTGAGCATCTAACCCAGCCTGCCTCTCACCATCAGCCATTCACCTCCAGGCTGTGGGCCAGGTGCTGCCAGTAAAGGATATGGACAGTCAGCTCCTCTGAGGGCCTAGAAATAACTCCTCACTTTAGGTGGTCTGGTACCAGCAGAGCCTCTCAAATACCAAAGAATCTCCTAACACTTGCGCTACAGATGGGCTTGTGCTAATAGCGGCTTCACCATGCATTAAGATACCACTAACGTCAGGACACATAAGTATTACCAACCATACCTTGCTCAGGATGTAGATGGAATCTCCACGTTTGAAGGACAGCTCATCTGACTGGTCTGCTGAGCAATCCCATATGCCCTGGTAATAGTTCAGGTAGTCTGTTCTCTTATCTGCTGGGCAGAATGGGGCAAGAAGATGATAACAGATCAGGCACCTTATTTTCTTCTGGAGTCTGCAGGCTAAACACAGTAGTTACTGTAACTCTGCTGCAAAACCAACAGGAGGCAGTGGAGAGCCAATAAACGAATAGGAGACCTCATATGCAACCAGAGGTGGGCAGGGAGACAGGCAGGATAGGTCAGAGTCTCTGGGCAATTTTTGTTTCCGCCTCTCTGCCAAGTTAATGATCTCCATGGACTGAAGCTGTGAATTTACTATGTTGAGGTGATCCTCATTGGAACGGCCTGTTAATGTTACAGACATGCACATGACTCTTAATTGATAGCTTCTTACAACAGGGTTAAAAACACAGCGCTGCATTTTCACCCACATCATTCTAGTTTAAGACAAAAAAGGAAGTTGGCCTAGTTAACCCAAAGTTATTTCCAGCATTGCGTTAACTTTCGGTTTGAAACTTCCTCTCTGTAAACATCACTTCTTCTTCCAAGTGGCTGATAACGTTAAGCTTGCTTGTTGACATGTGACACAAAGTTGACGCCTCATCCTATTCACTATCCCCTACAGCCATAGTGCAATTTAGTACACTCCCTATATTCTATATCCACAAACCAAATAGAAATAATTCTTGATAATATCTGTGCAGTTTGTTGCAGCCAGCCACAAATTTCAGTGTTGAGTACCTGCAACAGGAGGAGCGGGTTTGCTTGATGGCTCCACCTTGGGAGGAGGCTTCGGAGGTGTAGGAATGTCCTCCTCTGGAGAAAGAGACAATATCGCTGCATAAGCATATATTTACTTCATAACAGATGACAGCGCTCTTCATTTGACATGCCGAGGCGTCAAAGGCAAAGATAAATTTGCAATGCAAAGCAAACCGTCCGCATTGGGAAATTAAAAAATCTCCAACAGAAACTGAAACAGAGATCAAGTTTTGGGGTCTGACCTGGGAGTTCTTCATAGATGTCTTCGTCAATGGGCTCGGGCTCAGCTGTAGTAGGGCCGACGTCATCATACATCTCCTGGTCGTCGTCCTCTTCCTCTGGGATGATGCCTGTCATATCTATATGAAAACATGCACGCATATTGCGCATGGAGTTATGCACACGCGCACACACACACACAAACAGATATAATATTTAGAGAATTATGTCCATACTTGGATTTGCAACCATAAAGATGGGGCTGCTACTGATACTGTGTGATAATGTGGTCACATAATTGAAATTGTTCAAACCTCTCAATACAAAGTCTATCTGTTTCACCCATTCCTCCGCCTCTTTCGGAGATGACGCACAAAACTGTGATGAAAGAGGAGAGAAATGAAAACTGCACTCAGTCCAACATGCAGTTATACATATATTAATTAACATAAACAAATAATACTGCATTTATGCATAGTAAAATGTTCCACATGGAAGAGCCTGAGTATGTTACAAACAGTCATTTAGACCTCTTAAATATGCATGTCAGGTTGAGCCATGCAAAGGTAGCAGTGTCAAATGAATGAATAGGTTTTAAAAATAAAGATTTAATGACGTGCAAGTGCACACATAACTTGCCGAGTTTCAAACATGGTACATCTCAGGTCTACGTTTGGTTTTCATAGACGGGTTACATTTGGCACAGAGGTGACTACAGACTCTCAAACTATCGCCAAGAGACAACCTCACCTGGTATATGCGCTTGTCAGGAGCCACAATTTCAAAGCAACAGTCTTTCTTTGAATCTTTCCGTAAGGTGTTGTTCATCTTGACAGTGTAGCCATCAATGCCAAAATCGCCCTTCTGCTGCTTGTCTGTTCAAGAGGGGAAAAAAAGGTTAAAAAGAACACTAATAGTCTACATAAAACAACTATGGTGCAGGCACTCTGTACCTTTCTCACTGCCAAAATAGTAGAACGTATGGTTGCTGAGAGCACACCATCTCTTCTGCCACTCTGTGCCAAAGAAGCTGTGATCTATGGAGGGAAAAATGATAGGAACAAAAGAGATATATAATTTATGATTTACTTTGAGGTCAATTACCCCCCCCAACCAAAAAATATTCTTATAAAACAGGACACCCACCCTTTCTGCGTTTCTCTAGGTTCCCTGCCTTGAAGACAGACAGCAGCTCCTGAGCCGCCACAGGTGGGGACTGACGGGCACCTGGAAGGGGGTCCAGACGAGAAACTTGGATTACTCATTTTAGCACTTAAAAATACTATTCCTCGACTGTTACTGCAGTTAGAGGTTTGAAACTGGCACATCAGAAATGTTCCATTATATGTCTGGACCTATCATAAATCCAAATACTACTGTCAACTCCTTTGAAAGTGTATTTAATAAGAAAAAGACCACCTTAGATATAATCAAATAGGTGTTTGTCTACCTTGGTTATCATGTATTAGGTTGCTGGTTGGTAAAATAAATAGACGAGGCCCACTGAACAATGTTTTGCTTCTCACTAGAGGAGATTCCCTGTGCAGAGTGCAACTTCAATGCAAATGTTCAACTGCTGTGTCAAAGTTGCTTTGTGTGAAAGAGCGGCCATAAAACTGGCAGCTGCTTACAGCCCATAAAACCCAGACCCCTTACCACCATTTCACAAAGCTTTCCCTGATACTATATATTTTTAAAAATAATTAAAAAAAAGTAAATACAAAATCTTCTTTACATTACCATGGTGGAGCATACATGGTTAAAGGCTACTGTATATTGAGGAATGTGTTTTCTCAAACTGCAGCCATGGCAGTAATTTTCAGGTCCCTAGACTGTGACTGGGAGCAATAAAGCATGCTCTTGCTGTCAAAGGGGTGGGGTGAAAGGGGAGGTGGGAGTAGCAGTTGTGCCCCTAAATTGCTTCCCAAGTATGTTGCCAAGTTACAGCTGGAATGTCCGCCTCACCGTGGCCCTCAAAAAAAATCACTTTCTCTTACATGCACACTTGAAGAGTTGTATATTTATCCATGCCAGAATGCAATTTTTTCAATAGTTTAATCCGCAGCACGTTCACAGTGCAGTGGGTAAGTACAGTGTGACTAAGTAGAGTACCTTCACAAGCATCTTCATCCCTGTCTGTGCGCTCTGAATGCAGTGATCCTCCATCATTGTTGCTGTCAACCTCTTCCTCATCATCTGAATCTTCTCGGCTTACTGGGGGAGAGAAGGTGCCGGGTTGGTGATGGTTACTGATGGTTACGGTGTATAGTGTATGTAAACACAGACCTCAGAAATATCAAAACACAGAGAGACTAACACTCACTTTTGTCCTTGAAATCCTGTGGGAAACTGTTTAGGAGACGATAAATGGATATGACAGCTTTTAGATTTTGCATCAGCAGCGAGATTCACAAGAATGGGCGACATTTTGTAACACAACTGAACAAAATTGAGATGTAGAACTGTACACATACCCCAGTCTGACCTCTTTTATCCGTTTAATGAACGCTTCTCTCTTCTCCTTTGCCTTCTTGCTCAAACTTTCCCCTTTTAACCCATCACAGAGGAAGGTATCTAGATCTGAAAAAAGGGAGGGTGAATATGTAACCTGACATCACAAAGTTTATTACTTGTTGTCTACAGTTAGTGCTTGACTTACTCAGGCGTCAGTAATCTACCTGACAGTCATTTGGGCATAAAGTTGGAGATCATGTTTCATTTCAGAAATCTACACACAGAACAGGTTTCCAGCTTCTACGCCTTAACTGCGCCTTGATTGATGTTTTCACGCAGCATCCGGCAGCATTTATGAAGTACCAACAGTGTGGAGGGGCAACTGGACTCCCCCCTACAGAAATGCACTTGACTGAAACCCCCAAGAACTCAGTCATCCATATTGTGGATGCGCTTCCTCTTTTACAAATCGGTCTCTTAAAAACTAGAGTTGTTCAGATAAAGCTCCCCAGGAACACGACAAATCTTACTCTACATATAGAGACGGGGGGGGGAAAGTGGGATAAGTGTAAGTACCTGCAATAAGCGTCGTTAGCTCCTCCGGGATTGAACGCATGGTGATCAGTGTTTGCCGGCTACGACCGACCGTCCAGCAGGGGAAACTTGACAAAATACGGAAGCAACGGTGGGCGCAGATACACGGAAGTCACACTGCTAATTATTTATCAGTGACCCAGACTGTTGAGCTGCGGGACTCATTCCCATGTCCGCCTGTTGGCCACGTAGGATCACATGTGATACAGTAGTAGACAGTGGTGAAGTTCATTTGATACTTTTTAAGATTTATTTATATTTATTATATGTTTGACTGCTGGTGGATTGCATTCACTTTTGGTAGGCTGGTAAAAGACAGTGGTGTTGTGATGGACCAGTAAAGTCAAGACGGTATGCCATGACAATAGTTTTATTCCATTTTCCAGATTTATTCCAGATCGCATTTCTCTGGCACTTAAAGTTACCCACGTTCAACCGATGTGATTGATTCCTCCACAGTCGAGGTTTACATTGAAAGTGCATTTTTTCACAATGATTTTATTTTATGGATATGTAAACTTTGTGAATCCACACAGGGGTAATTACTATTTGAAAAGACGATAATACAGAGCTATGTTGCAGGTTTCTGTGTAAGCAAGAGTCTTCATAGTCGATACCTATTTTTGTCTCTGATCAGTAGTCAGTGAGCTTCAAGACGCCCACCTTCCTGTATGTCTGTGAGGTACATACACTACTCTGCCCTCCAAAACCAAAAAGCAGTAACTGTGCGAGTAGTGAAACGAGACAAAAATGACTTCAAAATTTGATCTCCTGTCCCAGCAAAAGTAATGTTGATACAGAAGTGAATTGTATATCATTTAATGGCATTTATAGTGGCTAGCCCTGACCTTTCACCTTTAAAACAAGCAAAAGTAGTAACTGTTACTCCCTAAATAACATTTAAGATTGCCATGTGTGAGTTTTAATCCGTCTCCATTGATCTATCCAGTGCAAAAACAATTTCCCATGTTATTTGATGTGGAAGTGAACACACCATAGGCCTCTGTGTGATCCTCTGCAAAAAACGCTTGAGGTGGTCAGAAAATACTGAATAAAATGTCAGCCGTGCCCTCTGCTGCAGCTTCCATCAAGTGTAAGTTGTGCTTAGTGATGTATTCAAGGGAAATAGTCTGTTGTCATATTGTTTATAGAAGTGTCAGTCATTCATTAGTCATCTTCTGACAAACAGTATCACCCAATACCGGTTAAAAGACTGAGCCTTTGAACTGTATAGCCTATTGTTCAGGAATACCTAGACACAAGTGTCAGTCCAGCTCTTCAGGGGCTGTGTGATGAGCTCCAGCCCTGCAGGTGGTGGTGCTGCTGGCTGGAACTGACTGGTGTGTGTGTGTGTGTGTGTGTGTGTGTGTGTGTGTGTGTGTGTGTGTGTGTGGTGATCCTCCTCAAGAAGTGTTTCATGTTGTTTATGTCTCTGCAGGAAAGAGTATATTTGATGATATAAACGTATAAGAGTATGATATATCTGATTTGATGTAGTTGATATAAGAGCACACACAGCCCTGTGATGTGTCGTTCCAATACTTTCCCTTTGTATCTTTCATGAAGCATCTCAAGCTTATGGGTCCGTATTCAGCGCTCAATTTATTTGGCTGGAAGTTATTGGCATGTGTCATGACTCATTATTACTTAAAAATTAAACCTCAGATCAGTACTACTAGTCTAAGATTGTTTCTGCATCCGTTTCGTGAGGTCACATCCTGTTCAGCATTATCCGAGTAGCCAATAAATTCTTTATGAGGCAGAATCACTCTGTGGTCATTCAAAACCTGACCCCCTGCTGACCTGGCAGTAGTTCCACCCTGTTTGGTGAGGACATGAGAGGCAGCTTCACCTTTGACCTTTGTGTGTGTGTGTGTGTGTGGAGGGAGGGATCTAGGAGCATGGTGTTGTATCTAGTTTCCCACAAAGCACTGAAGCTATCTAGTTGCCTGTCAGCTCACAAACCTGTCCTTCTGATTGGCTCCCTCCCCTTTCACCAGACTCATACAGGTTTGCATCCACTAACAGCATGCTGGACAGTCCAAATCAAAACCCAATGCTCACACTCACCAGAGTGTAACTGAACTTTACTACACAAAATACGAATTCAAACATATTCATATTCAAGAAACCTCTTAGTAAAGGAGAAGAAGGTGAATAATCACACAATGGGCCAGTCTACTTTATTTTATGCTCAAAAAAGAGAGACTAGCACAATATTGTTAACAAATAAATGTTTGGACCAGTAGGGAAAACATAGGGATGTTTTTATGGAATAAAACATAAGAGGAGATACATAGGGCTTGGGGTTAGTAGCTTGGGGCCTATAGACATCAGTCCTAGAGTCTTAGAGTCAGCTCAATGGCGGCAACACCAAACCAACGTTGACTGATTGCCTTGTGGGCTCTCTGGGATTATCCTACTTAGCTGGCGTTTTCAAACTGCTCACAATTAGCCATCACTTAATATCATATACCTCAGGTGGAATGGTTGTTCACCACCTCACCTCACTTTTTTTAGTTTCACTGGGCCCAACCCAGGAATCGTGAGAGCAGTAGCAAGATTATTAGAAAGAAAGCACGAATAATCTATAATCATCTATAAAATCCATCATGTCGTCTATAAACTATGTTCAGCGTATCTGATCGATACTTTTCTCGTCATCGTTGGAAGAAACTTGGCTGTCTCTTTTCGCGCCGAGGATTTATCACGCAGTGATACATTAATGAGTGAATCGTGAACGTATTTGTTAATAATATCAGCAGCCACCACAGCTACTGCCTTGTTGTGGCAAATGTCTAGTTTCAACTAGTCAGTGCAGTGCAGATTATGGCAAATTTGCATTATATATATTTACATCATAGCGCATAAAGGAAATTAAATGAATAAATACCGAATTTTGACCGATATTTGAAGATATTGTTTGTATCTATTACCACTACAACGCTCATTGAAAATATAATTAATATGGCCAATTTAAAAACTTAATACTGCTGAAATTTTTGTAAAGAAGTCTTGAAACTGGCAAGGGCGCGATTCTTAATTCAAGGAGATTGTGTTACATTGCGGACCAGGCTATAAACAAGCACCCTCAGTGCTGTGAGTTTTATAGGCAATAAAATTTAATTGTAGAAAGCCAACAAAGTCATAGCTTTTGCCCTGGAACTCCTAGCAGGCAATTCCTAATGCAAAAATCTTTTTTCTAGTCTTATACATGTACCGAGTCGATTAATCTCTTACATTTCTTCTATTTTGATGATGAAGGACTAAAATACGTCAGGCAAATAGCTCCTATGTCTCTCCTTTAATAAAACCTTCCTCATAGTTATACTTCACAACAATTCTCATGAAAAAATGAGACTAGCATGCCTACTGTATTTCAATAGTATTTTATAATGCTCTGTTACTATTGTGATTTAGGCTGTTTGAGATTATGAACTCAACAACAAGTGTCCTCACTAATCATGTTAAGTTTCACCATAGGCCATAATTTAGAAAAGTCCCAATGGACTTGTGCATTAATTTGTTAAATAGTATATTTCATCTGCCTTTGAATATTGGAAGAAACTATTTAGAGCCAATAAACGTCCTAGTGTTTCTAATGTGTAAGTCTTCAGACCAACAGGCTCCCCAAACCTTTTCATTGTAAAATAAGACAATAGCGCAACTGATTACAGTCAATGTAAAGTTTTATTTCAAGAAAATATTCTGCTCAGCTGTAGTCGAAATTCATATAAAAATAAATTGTGTAATGTCCTCCTATAGAATAAACAGGCCATAGGCTATAGGTTTTTTTTTCTTTAACTTACCTTATTTGCAAGATCTATTAATGATCCCCCAACCCTAAAACTGAGTATACAGATTAAACAGAAGTCTTTGAATTAAAAAATATATATATTTATAATGGTTTAATAGCTCAAGTTTTGCAGGTCGATTGTTGTGAGTGTTTCTGAGAAAAGGTCGAAAGTTTCGGTGGATAAAGACATGGGGCTATCTACTGAATCTGACAGACTCGGAGAGAAAGAGGAGGGCGATGAGAAAACTGGAAAATCCTCCAAAGAGACGTCCAGGGCCTGGGAATTATCATTGTCCGGGCCTATTGTTGACACGCAGATAGGAGCAGTGGGTGACGGGCTTGGAAAATGTTTCAGATTTTTGTCATTGCTGTGTAAAGGCGTAACAGCCGAGCTCTGGATATCTCCATTGTGCCCATTCTGAGACTGTTGTGAAGTCAAGGTATTCTGGTGAAAATACCTCTCCCTCTCTAAAAGCGTCCCGGACAAGCCGCTGTCAGCTGCCCGCTCAAACTCGTCCTCTGCCCCGTCGTCCAGACACGTATACTTCCCCTCACTGTCCCGGTTCTCCTTGCAGTGGGTTTGCCTCTTGTGCTTCATCCTCCGGTTCTGGAACCACACTTTAACCTGCCTCTCCGTTAAATCCAGCAAAGCCGCTATTTCCACTCGCCTCGGTCTGCACAGATATTTGTTGAAATGAAACTCCTTTTCCAGCTCCAGAAGCTGAGTGTTGGTGTACGCGGTCCTCAGTCTCCGGGATGCCCCTCCACCGCCGCCGCCACCGCTCTCTGGTATCTCTGGTGAACCTGGGGGGGAAATAAAAGATTCAATAGAATTTTTCGTTAAATTCAGTAAATCCAGTAAAACATGTAACACAGTTATTGGGGGGAAACAGGCTCCGTATAGGGCGAAACTTGTGGAGAACAGCCAACGGGACTGGGAAGATTTATGGGCCCCAGGCAGAATATGATGGGTCTGCGTGGACAGGACGAGGGGTGAAGATTAATGAACATGCCAGCTGCCGGCCCATGTAGGAATAATCTATCACTCTCCATTACTGTCAAACATTAACACTCTAACACTGCATCACAAGTCAGCACGTTACTTGATGAGATTAAGCATGTTTAAATCAAAATCCCGGTATATAGGCTTTAAAGAGACGCCCACGTTGCATAAGACACAGGCCCAGGATCCAACTCCTAACAGAGAGGAATACGCGGGGGGATCCTCAGACAATGAGGAACCTTTAGATGGAGGTTATTAATCATCATGTCTTGCCTTGGGGGGAGAAGTAGAGCGGTGAGGAGTCGGTCGTTGTCGCAGCAGTAGCAGTCTGGTTTCTCTTGATGGTTTTCTTCTCCTTCATCCATGGGTACTCCGGGGGTAAGGATGCAGCCTGCAGCGGGCTACAGCCATTCAAAGCCTGCTTTGATCGGCTGTGGCGTGGGTGGCTGGCCGGGTTCAGGCTGGGGATGGTCTGCTCAAAAGGAGGAGGAATCAGTGTCGACGGTGAAAGCGCCGAGCTCTTGATTGATGAACTTTGAAATGCATCACCGACAGGGTTAGTGAGAGATGTCAGGCACTCAGCAAGCGACGGCTGGCTGTTGATAAAACCACTTTCTCGCCCAAATTCGTAATTCATCTCCTCCCTCTTGTCTTGAAAACTCACTGATTACAGGGTAATTTAGAGGGGGCGGAAAATAATAAAAAATATTGAGAAATTTGAGAAATAAACTACTAAACTGGATATAGTCGTATGGAAGACCTCTATGCCATAAACTATTGCTTTCATGAGGACATGGTTGGAATCAGACCGTGTTGCTTGTCACATGATTGCATCTGCCCAATGACAATTTGGGGTTTTTATTAAAAGAAGCCACTGTCCTCTGTGATTGATCGAGAAAGTCGGAGGGGTAACGCCTCATTCTGGTGGTAGGGGTTGCTTTATTTACACATTTTCGGGTCAGTTTGTTCACTACTGCCCCCCTTAAAGGCAGCCCGTGTTTAGAGCTGAGCCTTGTGCGCGTCCCCGGGCCATGCATGCCTGTGTGTGCGGGTGTGTGTTTTGGCTATGTGTATTTATTCCCAACATGACATCCCACAAATCATTTCAGCAGCCACATTTGTGTCTCATAATACAACGACGCCCAGAGTCGTTATCAGCTCCAACACGTTAATCTTGAGACTTCTTGAAAGGCTCAGAGCAAGGCTGCAGCAGACATCCAACACTGTGTACCAACCAGACCCTCTTGTCCACCCCTCCCCCAAGCAAGAGAGAGAGAGAGAGAGAGAGGGAGAGAGAGAAGGATATTTATTAGTTTTCAATAGATTGCAATTTGATGTTTTTTGCCCTCATTAGATGTTGGCACAATTTGATCTCGGGCTATACACTACGGGCTGTATAAAACCTTTTAGTAGCCTATACCTGTTATCATGTTATACCTACTGAAGCCGATACCTGTTACAATGTAGAGCCTATTGAAAAAGGGAAATGCTGTTTTGTGCCAATGGAAGACTAACCTATAGGTCATGCTGTAGCCTCCATATTTTACAGCTTATTCTCTATTCCAGATTTCATTTATTTTATATCAGTTAGGGGTAAGTTTGACCTACAGCTACCTATATGTAAACATAGCAGAAATGATGCATTATTTTGCCACTGTGTAGCGTTAAGCAGAGTAAAAGGTGGGGATCTCAGGCTGTTTATTGCTCAGTCTCTAAACAAAGAGCCCTAGCAGCCTGCGTGTGATCAATCTTGCTCGCCAAAAGCTCTGACAGCTCCGTGCCCTAAGAACACATTTAAACCATCTAACACTCACTTAGATCATATATGACCAGGAAGAGGACAGCCACTCGCTACTTATAGAAGACATTTTTCATCTTAGAAATCTCTTCCATATATTTATATAAAACGGATCAGAATCAACCTAGTCTTTGTTTAATCCCTTGGCAATAAATCAGAAATCAACGTTAAAGACGACAATCTCCCAATTTTTTTTTTTCGTTTGCCAAAAGGACAATACTGACGCAGGAAAGAGCCCCGGAGAGAGGAATCGACTGGGTTTAGTGGTATAGAAACTAATGGATCAGCTTTTACATAGGATAAATTGTTTGCTGAGGTGAGTGGGTGTTGGCATTCAGCAAAAATCCCATTCACTCCCACACCTTTCTCTATCAGCTACCATACGGGACAAAGTCGTTCCTTAGCCTGTTCAGTTTCTAAAATAATCTTTACCACTTTTGCAGGACGCATTTGATTTGGCTGCATATTTGGACGAATTATTATTTGTAATTCATGTACCCTGAATGAAACAGAGGCAAACAAATACAGGCTACTCTAGGTTATCACAATTAATGATAGCCAATAACATAACTGAAATATGAATAATGTCCAGTGTTCAATAATTATTACAGGACACACAAAATATTCTATTTTTACCGTATTTCCTCAGCATGCAGTAGCCTACAGTATGGGCTGTTGTCTACCACGTATATAGCTAAAATCTTGCAACTTGTTTTTCTACTTGTACATTTTTTTTTAAATATGAAAAAATTTAAATATATATCTATATAGATGCAGTATTTACCTGGTTTGTGTGTATAGATTTAAATAGATACAGGTGTAGAATATTACAAAGAGAACAAAGAGCCTTCTCAAACAAAACAGTCTCACCTATTCGATTTATTAGAACCTAAATACTCATAGAGAATTAATTCCATTTAACATTTTAAATATCAGTAAAGATTTGATTCATTCTGCTGGTGTGGCTGTAGACACAAGAACATACTTGGCCTATTCGGTTGAACGAACGAAGACAGAAAACGGTGCTCTGCTCTGCAGGACGACCAGCCACGTTTACCGTCTGTTCCTGAAGCTAGAAGACATCTGGAAAGCAAGCAGGCAAACCAGGGCTCACTGATGACTTGGTATTTGGAAAATGATTTAAATCACCATGTTAGGATATTATGTTGTTAAATTATCTCTTTGATGGTATAAATGTGATGCAACTGTGTAAATAGACTGCAAATAAATAACTGAACAATTGCCGAGTGTGCATCCTTTTATGGTATGGTCTCCTAGATTTTCCTCCTGATATATTTATAAGCCATTTATAACAGTTACACCTAATGTATGACCAAGGTTATGTAACATTTGAAATTATATTTGGTGAAATAATGAAAAAAACGACCAGGCCGTTTTGCAAGTGTTTATAGGAAAGACTTTCCACCTTTACTGCTGTCTTACAGATCATATTCTGGCTGAAAAGACGGATGAATTCAAGCAGCCCCGCATATTAGTCCCTCTGGAAAACAGATTTAGCGTCAAGCTGCATTTTGTGTGTGCGTGCGTGCGCGCGTGCGTGCGTGCACGTGTGTGTGTGTGTGTTGTGTGTTTCTGACCTAGACACAAAGCAGTGTTCACGACGGGATTTTCACAGAGGACTTTCATTTATTGAACCCTCTGGATTCATGAGAACAGTTTAGACATTTTTCAGTCAGATATTTCAGACATTACAGGCCTTCAAACCAAATCGTTTTGCACGTTGACGTGTGCTGAAACCTCAAAACCTAAATAATGACGTAGCTGGATTCTGGGCCTAGTGGGTCTCTCAGAAAGTCAACAAATGTGAAAAGTTTGGAATTATAACAAAACAATAAAGTGACATAAAGGGCGACCTAATAATGATTAAAACTTCATATTGATGGCAAATGACAGCCCATGCTGTAGGCACATTGATCCTATTTAAACATGCCTGCCAGCAATCCCAAGTAAGAGAGATTCTCCCCTGCCCACACAGCTCACCTTGTTCTCCAAATAAAACCCAACTATGTGAATGTGTCTCCCAGTCTCCCACCGTGCAGTTGTTCACTCCTAAACGTGAAACGCAACACATCTGTAAGAGCATACTTTCAGGTACAAGTTTTGAAGCCAAGGAGCATGAGCCAGACCTATCATGTACTTCAAGCTGATGTGAGAGGGGGGCAACACAAGACAATGCAAGGAAATGTGTGGGGGATGGGAAGTGCTTGCTTCAAGGTCTTCAAGGCTGCAATAAATTAGAAGGTCATATTTAATTATGAATAAAGATATCCTGATGTGGTGTGTGTAGTCTGTGTGTGTGTGTGTGTGTGTGTGTGTGTGTGTGTGTGTGTGTGTGTGTGTGTGTGTGTGTGTGCAAACAACCTTTTCCATTGTGTGTGTATTAATCTAAGGTGTCATTAGCATGACTGAGCAGCAAGGTAAATCATTTTCAAGAAAGAATATCCACTCACGTAAATGTTTATCTAATAACACACCACAGATCAGCTTCTGCACTTTGGGATTCACTTGACAGACCAAACTATTGAAACTGGAGGAGGGATGAAAAAGACTATACCAGGCGCTAGTGAAAACTCCCTGAACTTCTCCAGCAGAGTTCAGTCATGGCCTCTGTCATTGGAAGTGTCATGGGGTTTGATGTATAGGGGTCAAACAACATCCAAGGAACCTTCTGCGGTTTTTTTGAAGCATGGCTCCTCAAATGTCTGTTTCCGCTACAGACACGATGGAGGCTATCCATTTTATATGCTAGTGGCTGCGTTATGATGCCATACGAATCAGGTCACATCTACTGGATAGAAGAGAGATCTTGACCAACTAACCGTTTAAAAGCATATACATATCTGGCTAAAACATTCAGCTGTAGCCTTGTATAATATCATATCACTGATACCCAAAGTATGAATCCCAATCACTCTAAATGTTTTTGTTATTTTTCCAAAAAGGATAATGGCCGTTTTAAGGTATCGGTAAGTTCATATCTCAGTGGGCTTCAGTCATTTTCCTGAAAAATGGGAGGTGCCTCTCCCTGAGTGTACTTGCATGCTTTTGTGCTTGTGTATGTGTGCGTGTGTGTGTCTGTGTGTGAATTTTTGCGCAGTTCAACAATCCATTGAACATGCATTTGTATAAAGCTGCATATGTGTGTTTGTGTGATTGCGTGTTTACCACAGATTCAGGTGTTTCATTTCACTATTCAGCACAATGACATTCTGTACAAGCAGAAGGGTTTTCTCTCCTACCACTTGATATACCATTTTGTGTTTTTCTCTCAGATAGGGCACTAAAAAGTGTAAGAGCCCCTGGCCCAACAGAATCCATCTTTCATTAAATCAGGGTCTTTAAAGGGTAATTTAAGCTATAAATTACCATAAAATGCAACATAACATATAGCAGTAATCGATATTTTATGATGAAAATGGTCAAATTGGCACAGGCCTGTACAAATAGGGAGTGGCTTTGCCGAGTAACCGCCAGTTTGGAGGAAAAACGCTTTACTGTCATTGTTCCTCAGATGAGACGCTGCCTCCACCTGCTGGCTGCAGGACAACAGCAGCACCGAGCTGAGCCAAGTGGAAGGACAACTATCTCCAGGACAGCGATACGTTACTGAGTTTTAGGTTTTTAGAATATTTAATTGTGCCATTTCCATTTACTAAGGAACTATTTACAACACGTGAATCATGCAGAGTGTGTGTGTGTGTGTGTGTGTGTGTGTGTGTGTGTGTGTGTGTGTGTGTGTCTCCACGCTGGATTTGGTTCTCCAGTGGCCTCTAGTACGAGAAAACAACAAACGAATGCCTCAGACAGTCTAATTGTGGGTGGACAGTTGTAAAGTAATTAAAAGAAGAAAAAAAAACAGACTGCATGACAGGCTTCGAGTTTTATGGAGCTTCCTGGATTTAGACCTTTCAAGACAGTCAAACACCCCACACACACACAAACACACACACACACACACACACACACCTCCTCCTCCCTCCGTGTTATGCCATAGCTTTTTTTTTAAGGTCTATCTACAGCAACATTGTCAACATTAACAATATTTGACTGTTTGCCCAAGCCTCATTAGAAATGTTGGGCAACTGTTATCACTTTCCTCCACGGTGCCTCCGCAGGCTTCACTCTCTTCACACCTTGTAAACAGTTAAAGCTGTGATTGTGGTTTATTGCAGCATGGCATCCAGTCTGGTTTGTAAGACTTTGAATTGGGCTTGGTTTGTCCAGGAGAGCTTTTAATACTTATATTTAACATTTAATATGGAAATTAAGACATTGGAGAGAGAGGGGGGGGGGGGGGGGGGGGGGGGGGTGTACATGTAAGTGCTAATTATTTGATTGTATTTTGATTCTATGCATTGTTTTCATTTAGTCTTTCTTTTGATGTATTTTCTACATCGTTATATACGTTGTTGGTCCGCAACTTCTATGTTTGTCATGATGCTCCAGGTCTCTTAATCTCAGTGGGACGTAACTTGGTTGAATAAATAAATCAATTATACAAATAAATGATCATAATTCTAGTAAGCTTTAAGCTTTATGTCTTCTAACATTTTGTTCAGATAAACAGACTTGCACCGTCCTCACCTCCACATTTAATATTTTAAAAGACCAGTGCAACTGCGAAGGGGTTGCAAAGGCCTTTCTAGAAGAAAATAGTTGGACTTTAAAGGTTCTCTTACGTTACTCATTTGGTGTCATAAAGCCTATAGGTTACCAACCAGAATTGCACACCTATAATCTATTTCTGTACAGATTTTACAATTCATAATATTTTTTGAATAAGTAAAAACTGTCCTTTTATATAAATCACTTCTAAATTCCTTTTAGATTAAACTGTACAATAAATTAAATAGTACAAAAGTCTAATAGTACAGCTATAGTGCTATTTCATAGTTGGTATAATGTACATTCCCATGTAATAAATATGTTAAATATTTTCATATTAGGTGTGATTATTAGAAATAATGAATATCACTTGATAGTTGATTTCATGTGCTATACAAACTACTCTTTATTTTGGATAAGACGACGAGGTATGTTGAGTGTGCACAGTGTTTTCACACTATTTTCACAAAGGCGTCAAAACATTTCGATTAAAAAAAAAAACACTGAAATTGCAAAAAACAATAAATTAACCTTATGCAAATAGGTAGTTGAAAGACATTCAGGTAGTCGAGGATAACTTCATGCGAAGAACAAATGGTCCAGTTAACTTTCTGTGCGCCAAACACTACAACACATCTAAACTCTGATAAGACATTGAACATCATAGAAAACGATCCAGCAACTTTTTTTCATAACAACACAAACTATACAACAACACGTGTAACAGGTCAGGAAATATTAAGGATAGACCGAGTTTTTTTTTTTATCAAACAGCAGGCCCGAATATTTAATTGTCTCTCCGCAGATCTTTGTTTCCTTTCTTCATCTTCATCCTGCGGTTCTGAAACCAAATTTTTACCTGTCTCTCGGTCAGATTCAGGTGTCTTGCTACTTCGTATCTACGATCCCGTGGGAGGTACATGTTAAATAGAAACTCCTTTTCCAGTTCGAGGATTTGATGCTTTGTGTACGGACAACGTTTTTTTCTGGTGGATTTTGCGTGAAGCCAGTTGGATGATGGGTCATCTGGAAATAAGAGGGGGGGGGGTGGTACAGGAGACAAGGGAGTTCAGCGTTGCTATCATAATGTGATTCACAACACAACCATTGCAGTTTATTTTTTCCAATTTTGGAAAGATTTGGAAGGTCTCTGTCTAAGTTGGTTCAGGGTTATTTCTATCAACGGAGATTTAGACAATCTCTAAGAAACAGAAAACTAGAAATGTTTTACTGAAAACTGGAACCTTAGCCTAATTTGAGAATAGCAAAATCCCTGCAGACGCCTTCCCAAAATACTATTTATAAACCCATTCTTGACTAAATTAGGCCTGGGACATCCAACAAGATTCCTCCACCTCTTGCGGCTTTTAAGTCTACCGCAATAATGACCATAATAACGTCAAAATGCATTACTTACTCGCATTCAGCTCCGTCTTTTCTTCAGCTGGCGGCCTCTCGTCGATGGGTTTAGACGTAGATGTTGCAGTATCGCACGCAATCTCCGTGAGGGACGCTCCGTTTTCGATGTCAGACAAAAGAGGTGTGTGCGTTTCCAAAGTTGTGCACTCACCACTCCCAATCAGAGGCTCGGATTTTATATCATAATGCATGGTTGTAGATGGTAATCCTGTTAAACACAAGGACGCAGAAACCGGGTCCAACGCCCAGGAGCGGGTAAACATCCCATCGGTGTCGGTTGTGTAATGGTGATGTATGTAGGTCGGAGCTGCTGTGCTCTGAGGGTGGGCCGACATGGGACTCCAAGATCCACCAAAAATAGAAGATTTCGCCTGCAAAGGGCAAGATTCCTGTCCGCCATATTCAGTCAGCATCGCCTGCTCCACCCCTGCAACTGATGAGTACCTCGGTGTCATATCCTCCTGGTCGGGAAGAACACGCGAGTCAACGTAATAACTTGTTCCCAATGTCGACATGGCAAAATGGAAAAAAATATTACAATATTCTACAATGCTTCTACAATATGTAGGGTGAAAAACGTTTCATTGCATGATAGCCTGCTGCTTTCCTGCACCAGGAGCTCAATGCGTCCAGTAAGTTGAACCTTGCCCAAGACGGGATAGGGCGCCCCAAACACGTGACCGTGGGACAGAACAATCAATAATAAATCAGCCTGCTGCTCAACTAAGTGGCCACCATTTTCCTCGCCATATTTTAATAGCAAAACCCTATGCCTTTATTGGGAGATATTTCGTTTTATAAGCAATAAAGGTTATGATTTTTGTCAAGAGATCCTATGTTAGTGTAGGAGAACAGAGTCGTAAGGGGGTGGGCGGTAACACTAGGCTTACTTTAAAGCCTATAATTGTAAAAATATGAACAACCAATAACACTAAAAAAAGTTTTATATCCATAAAATACTAATAGGTGCAATTATTCTCAAAAAATAATAAACATAAACCTCTTGCTTTGGGAAAGGAAGTTTTGGTTGCCTTACTTAGTGGTTGGGATATAAAACAATTTTCAAGATATTTAAAATAAGACAAAACAAGCAGAGTTAAAATGTATTTAAAGGCCTATCAGAGTTTACAATGTCAAAACGTTCCAGGCAGTTTCCATTTATGGTCCAAAAGATGCACATTGGGGTGTCTGTACGGGTCTAGGTCTACTCTTAAGGCAATCTGAGACGGAAAGTGGGGGTGAGGTTATTTGGGTGCTATATAACAGTCCGTTTTATCACGGGCAATTGGGTTGTTTTTCTTTAGGTTACAACCTGGCTGTCTAAGCTAAATATCACCAATAAAGCCAATCCTTTGTGTCCATTCTCTGGCGCAAGCAGACGCATCCGGCGTTTCCTAAGGCGATGCACTGGACAGACTGCAATGATCGTAACCGAGGCCTTGTCTGTCCTTTCCCCCACTCTTGAACATACAAGCCTAATCCTTTTAAGTTTTTATTTCTTGTTGTTTAGACACAGAGACAAATCCGCAAGTGGACTTCAATTATAGACAGGGTGCAAACTTTCTTTCTATTTTATAAGGTTGATGATTTCGACTATACTTAGATACATACAGTATATTGCAGTCCTTAATATTTTTACAATGGAAATTAGTTTATATCAAAGATATGCTTTACACAGCAATAAAACACCTGATTGCAATTTATTTGGAATAAAGTGTTTGTGCGCTTGATGCAATCTGTGTCAAATGATTAATAAAGTTAATCAACAATTCGAAGTAATTAAGTTTTCATGATGCGACGAGTTTTACTGAGGTAATCAAGGCAGTTTCATGTTGTGGGAGAAAACAAATATAGCCCAACAACATGAGACTACCTAAACCACTCAACAGCCCACTCTCCTCTTGAGGAATATTTGCTAAATAAATAATAGATAATCTTTTTTAAAGATGTGAAAGTTATGTAGTCTCTTGTATTATAACAGGCTTAACTACACTTTTTATAAAACCGCAGAATGCAAAAAGATCAATGCTCATCAGACAGGTTTCATTCATGCTATATTACGGAAATCATATATCTTAAGGTTAATCATATAGCCTATCCTAAGTATCTATCTATCTATCTATCTATCTATCTATCTATCTAAGTAAGTGTGGTTGTTTTGGCAGGATTTTGCAGCATTTTAGACTTTTTTTACCATAATATCCAAGCCAGCCTCTCCAGACCCGTCGCAATTAATGCACAGCCAGAACTGACAATTTAAACTATTACCGCTGCCAAAACAACGTTAAAATCACTAATGTAGATTCAACGTATGGTTTAACAGGTAATGCCAAAAGACAATCAAGTATGTATAATCAACCGCCAGACACCTATTGTAGGCCTATAGCTAAACTCTATGAATGACATGCGACCTGGTAGAATCACCCTCTATTGTAATAATATTTTCTGAGCACAAAAAAACACCTAGGTAATAACACAAAGGCATTATATACCTGTGCCAGCCGCGCGCAACTCATAGTCTGTCTTTTTGGATACAATAAAAAAGTCTACAGTTGCAGATGATGATTTTATTAATTTGACCAGCAAAAGTGTGCAAATATTTATCAAACCTCTTGGGTTGTTTAGCTGTGACATAAAGGCCTATGTTACTATAACATAAAAAAAATCCCAAGGGCTAGTCCAGCATGCAAATTCCCATGGTTCACTCAAGTTGACTATACAATATGTACAAGCCTAAAGCTGTGAAACATGTGGTCACATACTGAACATTTTATACACAATGGATTAACATTACAAATGTAGCCATTTATAAATACGCACCCACGACAAATAAAACAGATGTGAAAATAACATTTTCAAAAGAACAACGATCAATAAGTTAGCAATAGGGTCTATTTCCCATGGACATTTTCTCACAGCTGGGCGGGGGGCAATGCACAGGCACCCTTGCCATGGGTGGAGGAGGGCCCACACAGTCTCATGAGAAATTGAAGTTGCTGGAGAGGTCTCGGATCCTATTTTCCCGGCTCATTTTTTTCAGTTTCATCCTCCTGTTTTGGAACCAGATTTTGACTTGCCTGTCAGAGAGGTGCACACTGCGGCTGATCTCCAGACGACGCTCCCTAGTCAAGTACATGTTGAAGAGAAACTCCTTCTCCAGCTCCAGAGTCTGGTGCTTGGTGTAGGGACAGCGCTTCTTTCGGCCACTCTTAGCTGTGAGCCAAGTAGCCGTGGTTTCCATTTTTCCATCTCCTGAAAAGAGAGTAAGACAGGTAGGCTATATTAGGCAACAGGTGTGGCAAACAACATAAAATCTACAGCCTACAGAATGTTTTCTTACCACACGTATGGGCAAATTTATAGGGATGTTTCATATCATTGGGCAAAATGAATTTATGTAGGTCGAAATTATATCCAGAATTAATAGAGCCTAGTTTATAAGTGGAGTCTATGTTTAGTGAATTCCACTGGCTAAAGTGCCACCTATACTACATAATACAATTTTACAAAAATAATAGGCTATATAGACCCATATAACAACAGATTTCTATGTTCTATTTGACAAGTAATATGCTTATACGCACAACCAATAGGCTATAGGCTTGTGGAAACCCTACTAGTTGCAATTCAAATTTTTACTAGAAACTGTTCATTGCCCACTTAAGAAGCCTATACCACAGCAGCCTAAAGCCCATTACACCTTTATTAAGACATAAAACGAAGCCTACACAGTCTGCTGAAATTATAGCTATGGCTTTTATGAGGGGACGACCGAGGACATCCGCGTCTTGCATCGGACAGATGGACTGGACTGGATTGGCCTCGCTGCTCATCGTCGTGAAATAATAATAATAATTCTCTGTCAAAGCCACAACGACCATGCCGTTACATAAACTTTTATCCACGAGGTGTGTTTGGAAAGCGTTACCGATTAGCCTGTAACGGCACAGATAGCCTGATGTGATCTAATAACAGTTGACATAAAACAGGTAGCCCGGACCTCGGTTCTGATTGGCTGAGTCGCGTTCGATGCCGTTGTAAATACCTGGTAAACACACACCTGTGACCGCACGAGCGTCAATTTAAATATGAATCCGCTAACCCAAATTCACCACTCATACCAGCAGTAGAGCTCAACTGTCGCTTAGCAACCACGTCGTTTACCTACTGTTAAAAAAACAAAACAACGTAAAGAATCTCACTCCCCGCATGGAAACTCAGCCCTTAGTTCCCTCTCTACAGAGCACTGTTTTGTTCTTTGTTTTTTTAGATATATTGCGAATATCTATCTCCGCTCTTCACCTTTGACGGGCTTCTCTGGGCTTTCCGCACCGCAAGTCTCTGCGGGTTCCGGAGAGGACGAGCCTTCCGAGGAGAGCCGGCTGTCCTCTTCTCTGGCCGGAACGCACGGCGCAGAGACAGGCGCCTCCTCGCGGCTCTCCCTCCGGTCTGGCTCCACGGAGATAGCCGGGGGCTGAGAGGCGTCCAGGCGGGCAGGTCGTTGCAAAGTAAAATGAGTCATGTTTGGCTGAACATCGTGATAAAGCCTCGAGGACGTGTATGTCTGGGACAGGCGGAAGTACCCGGGGACGGGCACGGTGCTGCCAGAAACCGGGCATGATCCAGGAGAGTAGGAAATGTCATCTACTGTTGCTCCTTTAGGACATTTCTCGGACTCGTAAAGGCAATATGCACTCTCCTCTTTTATACTCGGGGAGAATGAACACTGAGCCATATGCTGGCTACCGGACTGGTCCACACGGCAGGATCTCGATGTCTCCAGCCACGTTTCCATTCCTTGAACATACGGACCAGAAGACGGTATCACACTTTGAGAATTTGGCTCGTTGCGCTTGCCGATACCCGAGAAACAAGAGCCACCGGAGAGTCCGTATGAATAGTCCGACGCCGGTGGCAAATAGACCCCGTTACTCTGGTAATACGGGACACCGCTCTCGGCTCTCACGTTGATTAAGGAGTCCACGAAAAACGAATTTCCAGCTTGGTTGTTGGGGCATGTCATCGTTGTAGTGTAATATGACGGAGGATGAAGATAGCCCTTTCTGGCTGACATTTCTTGTGCAAAACATTGCTGAATATAATTAGTGATACTCAAGCTTCTCACTTTAGCCCACAGCCAATTAAAACACCAGACGACGACAGACTCCTCCCAGTCCAAGCAGGCAGTTCCTCTGTGTCATATATTTTGTTTTAGGCTAAGTAAAGAGAAAACTATGGGGGGAAAGTGGTGCATCAAATACTTTCATTTTAGCGAAAATACAAGCCTCCCTGGAATCTCGGATATAGAGCCTCACTACATATAAGCCAAACCAATTTTGTCAACCTAAATTAAACAACGAGCCTTACTTGACTACTCAGTTGTCCCTAACAGTTGTTATATACAGTGCATAGTTTTATAGCCAATTTTACAGCACTGTAAAAATCAAGGGTTTTCGAGGTTCCTCTGAGAAGCCCAGGGTGCATCAGAGGCTCAAAGGGTCCCTGTAAGAACCTCTTAGTCACCCAACAACTGTTTTGTGTTGCTCTCATGAACCCCATAATATATTTTTTTTAAATCCTGATGATAGTCCAACTGAATTTACACACAATGCTTCAGCTTGCATTTCAAAGGTACAGCTCTAATGTTTTGGTCAGTTGTTACCCTTACAATGCCATTTATTTTAGGAGCCATCTTTGTACGTATCTGTTGCTCGTGTGAACATTATGATTGCGTCCAGACTCCTTTTACTGCAAAGACATGATTCTACTCGTATTTATAAGGGTGGCAATGCTGCAAAAGTATGTGCCACACTTCATGAATAGTCCCATTGCAGAGCTATATCTTTCTTAGTTATTATAATGAATACTGGCAAGGCTGAACTAGATTAAGTTAATTATTGCAAAATGATTATATCAGAATTTCTTTATTAGCTTTGTTGGGAATAATAGAGTTTATACATGTTGATTTAAGAGTTCATCCACATGTGCATATTTGAAGAAATCCGATTTCTTGATAATTTTTTTCTGTTACAAGAAATATGAAAAAATAAACAATTTGTACTGAGGACGTTAAGGCCAAGAGTTCACAGAATGGATTCAAACCCCTCCCTTAATTTCCACGACTTGAAGGTTCTATCTCAAGTCGAAATTATCTATCTATCCATCTATCTATCTATCTATCTATCTATCTATCTATCTATCTATCTATCTATCTATATATCTATCCATCCGTGAATCCACCACCCAGGATTAAAATACTCAATTATCTTTTCAAAGTTGTGATTAACTTATTTTCATTGAGACCTTCATTCTACTTTTTCATTATGATTCAGGTGAACGGTTTTTACCATTATTCACTGCATATAGTCTCTTTATTATTTGTGAAAAATAAAATAGGCGAGTCAGAGATAATAAAAATAATAATAATAAAAAATAAGCTTCAAACAAATAAAAAGTAGTTATCTGGAATCAGCTGATTAAGGCTGAAAATAAAAATTGAAACATGCAATTGGTGTTTTGGTGGTTGAGTCTTGGATTACACAGAGCCTTTATACTCTCTAAATACAATTATGTCTTTTAAAACATGAAGCACGGGCTGACACACCTCTTGTATTACATATACACCACATATACACACACACAAATCAATTATACTTTAAGAAAAGCATCAACGCTTTACCCTTAAAAGACCACATATCTTCATTTAAGTTATGTTTAATACTTGTCTAGTATGATGATATTATCAATTTATGTCAAGCCAAACGGAGTGTGTTTGCCTTCCTGGCCTCATCTTTACTTTGGTCAAACCTCTCAAGTCATAGCCATAAGGAATACTTCACGCACAAACATTTAAACATTTAATAGTGCGTCAAACCAGCAGCATAGTCCAAGATACAGTGAATATCCAGAAGTGCTATCTTTACCCCTCTCGGATCATTTACTGCGATCTTTCAATGTGGTTAAACGCTGCACTGTGGGTAAGCGATCATCATAATATTATGCCCGTAAAACCTTCTAGGTTTATATGTGCTTTTTTTCTGTCGAACTGAAAAAATAAAAGTATTTTTTCAGCTTTTCCTTTCCTCCTTATTGAAATATTTTCATGAATTCAGAAGAATGAAGCTGTGAAAATAACGTTGTGGACACTATTTTATGTCTAGGTCTCTCTCTCTCTTACACACACACACACACACACACACACACAATAACACTCTACTTGGATGCAACAAGCTATATCACAACTAGACATAAACGACCTACAATAGTCGTTTTTATCGCCTATCACAGCGTCATCAAGTAAACAACACAAATCCAAATTCAAATTACAGATGGGGTCCTATTCTACACTACACACTTCTACACTAGCCTATATTACAGTATATGCACACTATTAATATCAAAAGTTGTTGGGCTGCAAAACGTTTGGAATAGACCCACCGGCAAAAAGTTTACTTCAACGTGGAATATAGCCTATTCTAAGATTTACTGCACATTAGTTGCTTTGCAGTAGGCCTAGGACAAACTAATACAACCTCTAAACAACATAATTTGATGTTAAAATGCGAATTTCATTGTGGCTTCGTGCATTTCTGCAAGCAATGGTTTCTTTCATCATAACATGTCCACATATTAGAAATAACCTGCTCAGTTCAGTATTTATCTGATGAGGATCAACAGGGATAGTATTTCATTAAATCGCACCAGGTGACCCACTCTCATAAATACACATGCACATATTTCTGTACCTACCTTAACAGTGAAATCCTGAAGCGGTGACATAGTTTGATGCAGCTGAGCTGAGTGAGTGAAACTTTAACTTTAAATTTCAATTCACGGCAATGACATTGATCTGAGGAGCGCCACCCAGTGGGAGGGGAAAAAAACACCAGCCAGACTAAACAGCAAAGGCAGAATATTCCGACCACGGTAAGACGCTGAAACAAATGACGCCGGAAAGGTCCGTGAACACAAGCTTTCAATGGTCCCAGGCGTTGTTTTTCAGCCCCTTAGTCACAGTTAATAACCTTGGTCTCAGACGCTTTATTGCACTACACTCCAAATGCTCCAGACGAATACGCGTTTTATGGCCAAGTTACTGGAGCAACTGGGAGGATGTGCAGCAATCAAAGCGGAATTCCTGGGAGCCTCACAGGATACACAGTATAAGGAGGGCATCAGGGCCCTTATTAGCTTATGGCAGGCCATTTCAATTGTTTTCAGTGGAGGGTAAACCCAACTAAACCAGTTTTTACCCACCTTTTTATTTCCGGATTACAGTTTACCATCCCTTTTGGCCTAAATCTTTATGACCCAAATCAGTGATATAGCCTACATAATAGTAAGTCGCATCAAATTGGTATTTGTTACATAAATATATGGCCTTCAATAGTTGGGGGGGGGGGCACAAATTCATATTTTTTTGAAGATGTAATGTGTGGTGGCTGGCGACCTGTCCGGGGTGTGTCCAGCCCTGAAAAACTATCCTGAAAAGGATTAAGCGACGGAGAAAGTGAATGAATGAAGATATAACAGATTTGTGTTCATATTGGTGGTTGTTTGCCTAATAATGATCACCGACTGGAGTTTACCCACCTTTTTATTTACCACTGCATCACTGCCAAGAATGGATCAACGCATGCTGGCTTTCAATAAATAACATTAATCGAGACGGACGAATTTCAAAAGGCCTGTAGCCTATGTCTCACAACAGTTTGATGTGAGCATGCTATTATGGCCCAGGTGCCTTTAAATAGGCTGTTTGCTAGAATCTACATTCAAACAAGTGTCAAGATGGTTTCAGTAAGCTTAACATGTATGTTAGGACAAGAATCAGCCTTTCCGCATTGTCCCATAAATGAATGCACCCCTTGTAATGGATATCAAATAATAACTGCAGCAGATCAGATTTCCAACCATTTGGGAATAAAAAGCAACAGGACTATATATCATACATTTGATACGATCCACGTGCTGGCATATAAAACAAACTACGGGATTATGTTTCATCTGTGGTTTTGCCCTTTTATCAAGGGTTTAATCCAACTTTACGGCTCAGAGCTCTGTCACGTTTTGCGTTTAAGGTGAAGCACAGATGTTGTTTAGCCTTGGATTTTTCTCTGCATGCATGATAAGTGAATTCGTACCACATTATAATTTAACCAATTCTGACTTATGCAACATAGACCAGTAATTGCAGGGCGGCTGTTCACTTGGTCCAAACCGCCAAACAACGTCAGCTGAGGTCTGTCAGTAATTCGAAAACACACAAAACATTTTTCAGACATCGGAGCTGTATTTGTACAATAAAGTTAAAGACTAAAAGAGAGAAAAGAGAAAACACGAACAATATTTTACTGCCATGGTTTCTGGCTACAGTTTCTGGCTTGTGCGTGTATAAATTCAGGGCATCCATTTTTTTCATTTTGAGGAAAATGGATTGGAGAACTGTTTTGGAAATGCAGGTGCATCGTCGTCTTATACAGGCCACAGTTTACATCAAATAGTATGAATGTTAGGCCTTTATAACTTTAAACTTTAAAGCAACACGCAGACACGTAGCTTTAAAATTGGGCGATTGATTCCATTGTTGATTGGCCGGGCGAGCATCAGATAATAATAATAATAATAATAATAATAATAATAATCAAAGACGTTTAATGACAAAATAGTCTATAAATAGTATAGAATATTTTCTGAAGTGTGAAATCTGTGACATTAGAAAACTTGTTCATCTGATCTCTCAGGTAACAGATGTGCAGGAGAAGGCTGCATGCCAGTGAGTCTTTGTTCAGTTTTTTTAGAGCAGGGGATTCGTGGTGTAGTACTGTAAACGGTCTCTGTTCAGTTTCTTCTCCTTCATCCTCCTGTTTTGAAACCAGATTTTGACCTGGCGATCTGTGAGGTTGAGCATCCTTGAGAGCTGGAGGCGTTTCTCCTTGTTGATGTACACGCTGAAAAAGAACTCCCTCTCCAGCTCCCTTATCTGGTATTTGGAGTACGGGCATCTTTTCTTGCGTGTCCTTTGGCCACCTGAAACACAATACGTAAAGGCGAAATGTCAGCGTCGCGTGCAAATGGGTGTCTTTGTTTTAAAATAGTATTTCATCAGATATTGTGTTGCAATAATAATGAAATCGATACGTGTAGTTTAAAGCCAGCAGCTTCAGATGTGCGCTACCTGAGAGTTCAAGTGTTTCCTTCCTCTACCACTGGAGGCCTGCAGCACCAAGGGCTTGTAAACAAAGACTTGACTTCATATTGAAAACATGTTGGGATTGCATATCGGCAGTATTAGGGTTTGAAATCAAACAAACTACTCCCAGCACATTTTAAGAGTGAGAGTGTGGGCCTAGACCCGCAGTCAGTATCATGCAGCTGTTTATTGTGCGATTTTGATCTTAAATGTGCATTATGCAATGTTGTTTTAGTGTTATTGACGCTTAGACTTCATATTTATTTATAGAAATATTTTTTGTTAAATACAAGTCCTTGCACATCTAATGAACTTGTCCAAATTTAGGTCTAAATAAAGGAGTAGGCTATAGGGCGTGAATCTAAGTCTAGTTTAAATCTGCAGTTTTAATACCTTAAAAGTCCCCTTCAGTCTATATAAAATATACCAAATTATGAATTAGGAAAATGTATTTATATATTCAATATGGACATGGTCAAAGTTGATATCAACACATGGCTACAAATGGGAGGTATATATTTTAAAAGTTTAGATCCTTAGTCTCATTAGTATTGTATTGTTACATGATTTAGCATATATATGTTATATATATATATATAAATATAAACTTATTTCAACATAAAAGTGGAGATTTTCTGGGATCATGGGCTAAATTGCAAAGTCTTCACGGCCAATTTCAATCCCAAGCACGTGATCTTGTCGTTTATAACATAGTTTTGTAGGGTAAATCTGCAGGCCCTCCATAAACCTTACGTGCTTATAAAACAGCATATAAAAAGCTTTAACAGCAACGCGTTAGATTTGTCCTCTTTCTTGCATTAAGCGTGGGTCTCTGCAGGGCTACTCACTGCTGCTTTTGCTGTGTTTGTCCTCGTTATTGCCGGAGGAGGACTTGGGGCTGCAGCTCTCCGCCGTGTCTGAGCCGGGAGCCGGAGCCGGAGTTATGGTGGCCAGCCCTGTCCGTGTCCGCGTGTGCAGCCGGTGTATTTTCTGCGTTCCCGTAAGCGGTGTCGAAAAACTGGTCAAACACTTGCGGTAGTACACCGTTTCTGCCAACGCTGCCGTAGAAGCTGGACGCAGGGTTGGAGCCGGGGTGGCTACCGCTGGAGGTGTTTTTCACGAACCTCTCTCCATGAAGAGAGGTCGGGCTTGTCCAGCCGTCCCTGTGCACGACGTCCTCTGCGTAGCAGTGTGACAGGCTCCCCCTGTGGTGCCATTTACTGGAAGTCTCAATGCCATAGTCTCTGAAAGCCACATCTCTCACGGACGGAACCTGTGGCAGGCTTGAGGGCTGGTAAGAATAGGTCACGGGACAAGAGGACTGGGTCTGGGTTAAATAGTGAGGGAGAGCTGAGAAGTCTGTCCCGGAGACGTAGTAAGTGCAGCTCGGCAAATACATATTAGACCCAGAGATCCGTTCATCAAAATCCATATTCTGCTATTGCCTTGCCCTATAATAATCCTCGCATAGTTCCTCCGCGGCGCTGCGCTCCAGTCACTTTGAGGCAGATTGGTGGAGCAGAAATCCTTAGACGTACAAGCTGACGTGGGGATCCATCTCTATCCATTCCTGAGGGCCAAAGCCATGTGACCACTGGCACAAAATGACAGATACGCCTCAACTGATGTGTAGGCTATATGAGTCAACGAGTTTAGAAAGTAGACCTGGGCTGTGTTGGAAAGGAAAACTACTGAGGGAATTATTACACGGACTATATTTTTTGGCTACCTTCTCTAGAAGAGCTAAGTGAGACATGGTTGAATTTCTTTTCAGTATGGGTTGGTAGGGCTATTTTAGGCTATCACCGTCCTTTCATGGCGTAACCGCATTGCAAATATATAGCAGGCAAACACCAACAACACAGAATTGGATAATTCACTGCAGATTTTGGTTGTTTCTTTCTTGCTAAAGTGCCAAACCGAGATTCTTCCTAATCTCTACCTATTTTAAATTGGTTATAAGCATAACCCTCGCCTTAAACCTAACCTTAACCTCTGACTTGGCCTTAAATAGACAAGAAAGAATATTTTCGGTCAGAAAGCAAAAACCCAGATTTTCCCATATAGACCATGATAGACATATAGGCGTATAATAAGGCTGAATCCGTTCTGAAGCATTAGAAGTCGTATTGAACATAATTAAACATGCCACAGGTTTCTCGGTTTCTTTTAATGAATACAATCGTCATTTAATCGCTATTTAATCGTTCTATTTAATCGCTTCCTGCAGCTATATAGGTATTAAGTCGTTGTGTCTCTATGGATTTATTGTAGCTCAGGCTGTATTTAGACTCATCTCTTCCACAAGGAATGAGCGTCATGCTGCACTGGTAGGTAGCCGTTCAGTTTGGCAGCCAGGATTAGAAAGACAATAGCCTAAAGAAAGACAGGCTTTGGTTATCTACTTTACAGTTGTAGCTGTGTGGACCAACATCCCGGGGCAGGGCTTGCACCGTGGACCGTTTTCAGAGGTCACTGAACGCAGAGACTTTTCGCCCGGGTAGGCTCTATCACCTATATGCCTAAAATGGTGTTTAAATTCTTCCTTTTTGACTGGCATGACTTTAAAATTATACCCCACCCCCCCCCCCCCCCCCCCCCCCCTTCAAACAGCCTCACTACCCTAATGTCTTTATTGCCACGTGTGCCTGCACTGAACCAGCATAATCCACGTCTGCTTCAAGACTAAATGCTTAGAGGACTCAGGCTTCAGGACAGGAAAGGATCAAGAGCAGAAGAAGGCCAAGCTACAAGTGGCCCGAACAAGTTCATTCTGCTGTGAGGGTAATTAGTGAATTAGTTATACTGGGGTTGTTCACAGGCTATTTACGATCAGGGTATTTCTGAATGTAGAAGACCTTTAGTACCGTCTCAGAGCGTGTTCTCTCTTTGGTAATAGAAACCTTTGGACATGGGCTATTTCACACACACTAATCTAGTTTAATTTGTCATCACCGAGGGGGCTCATGTGAGACATTTCACTGATCTGGTTTTCCCTTTTTAAAATTGTTTAAATTGAGTCCAAAATCGGTTTTCAGAGATCAAAGATGGTGAATTTGTCATCTGCAGGGTAACATTAGGTGACTGTGTGAAGTTATTTCATTCTGTTTCATGTTTGTCCCTGTGGTTTGCTGTTTGTCTTGCAGCTAACCTACCGATGGAATGAAAATAAAGAAAAAGATGAGAGTCGAGGATCAACCATCCATTTGACTATTATTATTATTATTATTATTATTATTATTGTTATTGTTATTGTTATTATTATTATCTGAAACAAATTAGAAAATTGACGATTATTCACGTTTGTTGCTCTTGGGTTTTGTTGTGAAGTATTAGACCATTCCGAAAAGCACATTAGGCCAGCTTTATCAATTCGAATGATTGATTGATAATATGATCGATCTCTCAAGTCGGCCGAGGCTGCCGGAGTGGCCCGGTTTCAGATGAAACCTCCTTCCCTCTACCCTGTATATCACAGTTTTTTTCACATAGGTTTGCAACACAACTGTTTAGGGTTACAATCTGAAAGAAAACATATTGTCGCCATTATAACTGAGCCGATTAATATGCACTAATGTAAGCGAGTATAGCTAATAAACGGTCATGTAGAGGTGGGTAAACTTTGACCTCTAGCCGATGATCATCATAAGTCAAACCACCACTAATATGTACACAAATCAATTATATTTTCAGAAAAGTATTAATTTATGCTTTCCCCTTCAAAGACCATATCCTAATATAACTTCATAAATCTCATATAATAAAGATTTATGTCTGAAAAGGTTTACATCCATCCTTGACTATAAGTGATTCATCCAGGCCAACGTTAAATTGAACTTATAACCACTGATATAAAAAAGGCTATGGATTCTCTTGAAGTCATTTGTATCTATTTATGAAGAAAATGGAAGATCGTTTCTTGATGTTGATCGTTTTTGAGTTCACGTGAGGTTGAGATGGAAGAAAGTTTTAAGGATTAAAGAACGAGGAAAGGAAAAGTCCCTTGACCCAATGATCTGTGAATGCATCACATCTCTTGGAAATAAATGATCTGTCATATGACTGCATTAGATCTCTTGGAAATAAATGTAGGGGATTTATTTGAATTGCCGAGCTTGTGGGGGAAATGCAAATACTGAAGGACAGGTTCTGGAAAATAGAGCTATAGTCAGTATGGTCAGTTTGTTTGTGTCCCAGAGATAAATCATGATTTTCCACAATTTCCTGTCCAGGTGTTAAAAGGCATACGGTGTAAATGTCACAAGAAACACTGTCCTTGCCTTTCAAGGTTCCTAGCATCATTTCACAAGGGGCCATTTTCTGATATTTTGGCCAGGGTCCCGCTCAGGATGTGCAGAAAAAATGTCCCAGAAGGAAATTAAACGATGTGACACGAAAGCAGCATTAAATCCCTTCATTCACCTGATTTTGTGAATGAATTCATTGTGAAACTCATTGTAATGTTTGATTTATTACTCAAATTGAAAAGTATATTGTTTTTTCTTCAGGTCTGACCCCTCAAAAAAACATTTTTAAAAGAACATTTTGCAAATAATCACCAATGTCAATGGTCTTTTTAATAGTAGCATGTAATATTAAGATGAACAAAATCATAGAATTATTAAAACTATCTATATAAACTACTCAGACACACCCTGACATATGACACCATACATATAATGCCAAATGCTATTATTGTCAAGACATATGACTTCGCAGAACCAAAAATGACCCATATAGTTATGTATGATTTATAGATTGTATTAAATAAGATATTGTTCAACATTTCCACATATATATATATGAATGTGTCTTAATGTCAGTCATGTGTTATTACACAAACTATGTGTTTCCCTTAACAGTAAGCAAAGTAATGATTTCTATGTGATCTGGTTAATGTTTTTTGAAAAGCTAGACTGTACTAAAGAAAGGATGGCTCCTTTTGGTCTTAACTTTTTTTTTTTTAGAGCCATTACCATCTGAGAAACCACTTGGACTGCTAAATGGTTCTTAGCTGTTGTAATAACTGTTCCATGTCCTTTAAAACAAATGATTTTCAGTACTGCTTCAAGAAAAATAGTCTATTGAAATTTGGAATTAGTACATAAAAGTCTTGGTATGTTGATTAAACCAAAATATTGTCTTACCCTGTGATTAAACATCTCCATTGCTTATTTTGCTATCAAATAAATCACTCCTTTCCATTGATCACATAATGCCATGTGAAGTGATAAAAAGTCAAGAGAGAGATATAACATTGTTAAGAACACAATTGAAGGAAAACAGCACTCATTGAAAGAATTAATACTTCAGAGACTCAGAGGTATTTTTGAACATAAACCTAGGGAACTTGATAGGGAACTTGAACCTTTAATGTCATCAAGATGACAAAAACCTGAAGTTGCTCCATGAGGAGGGAACTGGAAAAGATGATGCAGGTGACTGTGAGAGCAGCCAGGATGCTTTCTGGGGTTCAGAACTGATACTGCTATAAAATAAGGCTCATTCTTGTCTAAAAACTCAAGTATTTTGTTGCTCCACAAAATCAGAATATCATTCATCATCTATGGATCTCCTGATTTCATATTCAAGGCTGTCAAATGACTTTAAAAAGGCAGCAATCTTATTGGATCATCAATACCACACATCAATCTCTCTCTCTCTTCTGTCTCTCTCTATCTCTCTATCACTTTGGAAGTGTGAATCTTCATTGCTGTCATGACATTTTCCATGCAATAATTTAGAAATTACTCGTTTCTGTAATTATCTGGTGACAAATCTCAAAAGAAAACCTCGAAACTGCACATAACATAACAAACATAATAACGTAAAATCAAGTGGTAAAAACTGTGGGTTATCGTGAGAAGCAAATATGAGAAAATACATCACAATAAAAGGATTTCAGTAGGTGGAGACAAGTGCAAATTCAGGATTTTATTTGTAGGGTTAGAAATTGACAGTGTGTTGAAACGTCAGTGAAAATGTTTTGGGTGACGTGCGTGCCTGCTCAGTCCAGTTCAGGAAAAAGCATTTTGGTTTATTGGTTGAAGGGGAATTTTATTGACAGTTAGCCTCAATACTATTTTGTCTTTACCACGAGTGTAATTGATTCCTCAATAAAGATTTTCGTTCTGGTCTTAACTCTTTGTTTTGATTTGAGCTTTCTTCAACCCTAAACACCCTTCTAGGTGCAGAAAAACATCCAGGAAGCAACAGTACAATGTAATAATTGTAATGTAATAACTATTTTTAATCCACACCAACAACAGATTAGCATGGCCTCAAGATATCACTCGGAATTTGACACTCAAAACTTTTCAGTATTAAACAAATAAGGAGATGACGCATGAAATATAACAGGCTTTTTTTAGTGTGTTCTGTTGAATCGGACCTTATTTTGTTACTGTGTGAACGCTGCTGTCTCTTTTTCATTATGTACAAAATCGGAATGAGTAGTTCAATTATTATTATTAGCAATAGTATAGCAGTATTTTAATGTTAGAATCGGTATATTATTAGCATTAGTATTATTGAGTCATATATGTATCTGGGACTTTTTTAAAGGCTTTGGGACCACACTGTGTAGCCACTAAAGTTAAGATATTAAACGAAGCCCGATGCCTTGGAAACATTTCGGAGGAAGCTGAAGAGAAGTTCCTGAAGTCCCGGGAGGATAAAGAAATGCGAGGCCCATGAACCTTCGTGCCTCCTACTGAACTTGTACTTGTTCAGCATATGTAACATCATACATTTCATTTGTTTACTAAATATGGGTATATTGAACCAGCAATGGTTAAATATGGCCTGTTGAAGTGTCTTTGAGCAAGACACGGTGAAACCTCATCCATACAGGGGACCTCAGTGTGAGTAGTACGGTGAAGGGTCCAATAGAATCCAGCTGCCCCGGAGACAAGTCCCTGGCGTGACACGCCTGTGGCATGACAGAAGCGCCCCTGGTATGGGACGGAAGTGGGTCTTATTGGTTCAACGTGCCTGCTTCTCTAGGGTGTTTTTTTTTCAACCAATGTAATTTACAAACTTCTTATAACTTAGCCATTGGCGTTAAATGTTTTATAAAATCTAAAATGGTGCTGTATTGTTTAAATTCACAAAGAAAGCATTCAGAGCCTTATGTATGCAGTTGGCAATTTTGACCTGTCCCTCAACATGATTTTCAATGGACACAGATAAACCGATTTGTTTGAGCATCTTTGAAATTAAAAAAAAAATCTTGTGCTGTTGTCCCGTTGCATATGTAAAACTTACCAAAAAAAAGGCTTACATTTGCTAATATATTTGAATCATTAGTCATATTGAATCGAAAGAAACCAATATTATATTCAACCATACTATAAAAAAAACAATGTTATTGCACTTATCAAATGACTGCTGTCAACCCTGTTACTTGTAAATAACCTAAAATATATTCTAAAGTTTTCAAAATCAGTGTATATGTTTTTAACAGGGCTGACAAGATTACAACACAGTTGAATATTTACTGCTACCAACAGAGATGGCATGGTATATTTTCTACATAGGTAAAGATGTCCTCTAATCATTTTGAGTGCAGATAGCACTAAAAAAGATTTTAAAACTCTTAGGCAAAAGGGAAAGGGCCCATGGTAAAATGAGCCATGGATAGTTGTATGGTCAAACTCATTAACATTACCTTCTTGGAAATATTTAATTTCATACAGCTAGATTTTTGCTAACTTCCCAATTTATTTTTCTCAGAAAATTAGATAGGCCTACATCTGTCTAAAATATATTAGAGCATACTGTATACAGTGGAAAAAGAGATAGAGAATGGTTTATTTTGCAAATACACAAAATTCACATGAATTTTCTACAGCTTATTTACATTTAATATTTCTAATGCATAGATAATACATGCTTTATGGGTAAATCCTTTGTAGCATCTTAAATGATACTTTACTTTATTATTAATGAAATATGTAGTAGTAATAGTCCAAGCTCTCTTCGACTGAATACCCTCAAAGATTACCAGAACACTGTTGACAATGGAACATAACTAAACTTATTCACATTTCTTATAGATCTGTTTAAGTACATTGACGTCCCCAACAAAAATGGTGTTCCTACAGTCTTCCAGGTTTAGATAACCATCCTGGGCTTTATAGAATATTCCTTTCTGTGTATAATAATAAATAATAATAATAATAATAATAATAATAATAATAATAATAATAAATAATAATAAAGCTTGCTCCATAAGTAACTGTTAGAATTCCATAATAATTCCAAACCAAAACTGACAGAAAATAGTTTTTATTTTTGTAAATGATATATTTGTTATTCCATATTCAAAAATAACTGTGGTGTAGTAACCAGTAGTAACTAGTAACCAAGCCAAAAGGGCCTGCTGATGAAAACCTGCCAATTTAGTAGGGATTTTATCAACAGAAAAGTTTTCAAACATTATCTGCAATAAGGTGTCCATCAAATCACATTCACCATTCTACTATTTTATACACATTTTTTTTGGTTTGATATAATATATATATATGATGCATGCGCACCAATAGTACTAAATTTAGCGCCAGGGGCGCTTCCGCGTGTCACGCCAGGGGCTTGTCTCCAGGACTGCAGCTGGACCCTACTCGAAGGGTGTGACGCGGTGCTAATTTTGCCAGCCAATCACATAGGACGATACTGGATCGTAGCCGAATAGGTGCTGAATATTAATAAAGGTTTTGATTGGTGTGACATCACCGCAGTGGGCAGGGTCTCTCTCTCTCTTTTTTTTCCAAATGACCGAGCACTTGAAGGAGATGGCAGGGGGCATGCTGGCAAGGGGAAAGCTGTTCTAAAACGATATAGTTGTCTAGGTTTCAGTTTTGATTAAACTCATTTAATTTTGGTGTTAAAATAATAATAAAAAAAAGGTCTGACAGCTACAGTTTGAGTTGGACACACTATCCAGATTAAACAGTGCCAAATATTAGGCTAGTTGTTGTCCATACTATATTCAAATTTATTTCAGGTACCAAAGGTGCAAAATAAAGATCAGAGGAAGAGGGGATACAGTAAAAAAGGAAAGGAATATGGAAGGAAAGGAGGAAAATGAGAAGCAGAGTGGGTGGGTGAGTGGGTGCAGAGTCCAGGATCACTATTCACTGTCATTGTCAAAAACTGTTTCAGTGCTGAAGTAAGCTTTTGCATTCAAGAAAATATTTTTTTATTATTACGAATAAATGACTGTTCCACTCCCCTCCCAGATTTTCCCATGACAGATCAAGGGATCCGGAGTAGCAACCTGCTCATCCAGCTTTCTTATCTAACCTTCTGCCAACCGCTACCAGCAATGGGACAGAAACGTGGGGCGCTCCGGTCCGAATTTGGACTGACGATCCTGGCATTTAATGTTTCAATATGTAACAAAAACAGCGAAGAAGAGTTAGAGGAAGTCAGTGTAGATTCTTATTAAATTCAAAGTTTGTTGTGAATGAATCCCGTATCACTGGCACGAATACTGCGTTAAGGAAATAGGTGATGTTAACATCTCAATCTAATTACATAGATTAAGGTCACATTTGAGAAAATAATACTGTGATTAAGACTTTATATCGATATCAGTGGCACTATTGATGGGCTGATCGCCGCACAGGCCTTTCCATAAGTTTAACATACTCTGAGTTGTTCAATTTTATAGCTACTATTTTATATTTCGACCATGGATAAATTAGTTGAAATTTAACATGAACTCAATAGTCATAGCGTGCAAGGTTACATGAATACCGGAATATCAACATTTTTTTTTGTTACTAGGCTATGCGCGTATATATCTTAATCAATTAGAAGACTTTTGAGATAGGTCTAACCATCATTTGAAAAGCAGGTACTCTTACAATACGATTGAAAGCACAACATTAAAAAAAATTGGTACTTTTTTCAAGAATAGTAACGCAAGGTTTTGACAAATTGATAATGCATAAATTATGAATGTTTTTTTTATATATAGCATTTTAGTAACGAAATCGTAATAAACAAAGCACGGACAGTAATAGATTACTGTGAGCATGTAAACATTTTCATTGATTGCAGTCTCTGTTTATCTGTGTCAGCCATTTAGTTACATGTAGCTATTTGTCTGTAGCATAAACTTGGATTTTTTTCCCCAGAAACAATTACATATTACGGCAAATATGAATGGAAAATGAATGAATGACCCGAGGCCATTATTTCTGCTCTCATTTCGCACAACTCAAGCCAATTAGTCCGATGCTGAATTATCAAGAAAGCTGAAATAAACGTTGTTGTTTGTAATTATGAGAACACGAATGAGAATATGAATCAAATATATATCAAATATAATAAGACATTACATTGATCACCCCTGACGAAAAATGACTAATAATCCTATTCGCGTCGACACTTGGCTTTATTGTCACCTTCTCGTACTGTTTTTTAATCTCCAATGTTATTAATTTCTTGTCACTATAATATCCCTATAATTACCCTATTGTGATATAGTATATATGTATTTGTATTGTACTTCAACAATTTATTATAGGATTACTATAGCTCTTTTCATAAGGGATAAGTGAGTTGTTTTACCTTAATGGTTACAGCTGTGACACATTATAAAAGAGTAACAGGTATTTTTTCTGCTCCATTACACGTCAGTAGCCTAGAAAATACTTTTGTTTGAGACATTCAATTAGTCCCTTTTAATAAATTAATTGCATTAAATGAATCTGTGAAGACACAAGGTAAGTGTTTTCAGTCTTCTGTCAGTCTGGTACTACGCCGCGCTGGCAGAGTTTCACCACTAGATGGCAACATAAAGTCTCGCTGGATCAAACACACCAGCGCTCTGAGATAATTGAGGCCTCTCATAATTACATCAAATGCACATCAGCGTCATGTTAAGACTAAATGTTTTAAACTTTCATTACCTTTATGAAATAAAATAAAATACCAGTCTACCCTCGATAGGACAAGCATCAATTTTTGCACTCTGGTTTTTACATTGCAAATTTAAGCTGCACATGTACATACGTCAATTGTTTATTTTTATATTGCTGTATTGTCTATAATATGTATTCTTTATTTATTTTTCTTATATTGTAGTATCTCCTAGTTTAAGCCCCCTTTTTCCTTTTCTACCTCTAGCATTCGGAGTATATGCCAGCACGCATTTCACTGCACTTTTGTACTGCTATAACTGTATGTGACAAATAAACCTTTGAATCTTGAATCCCTGTTTACTTCGGAATGAACATCACAAGGTAGGTTATACTGCGTCTCAAACATTTATTGGGGAAAAAACGTTGGCTATTGCAGTCAAAAAAGGGAAAGTAGATATAGTTGCAGTCAGATAGTATTTACATGTTTAAGTAGCCCTGCGTGTTCAATACTTGACTGTAAAAATAAAATATGATTGACTGAGAGGCATAACTTCAGCATAAGCATTCAGCCTGTTGACACATGACAGACCAGTTGGATTGAGGCTCCAGCCCAAAATTTACCTGAACAACTGAATTCTCCGCGAGCAAACTACCCAGAGTTTATACATTACAAGGAAGGCAGTAATATCGACATAAATGCCTGACACGTGGGTCAACTTCTTTTAATGTTCAGGTCAGTCTCACGTTTGATTCCCTTTCAGGAGACAATCTCACTTTGACTGAGTGAATTTCTAAAGGCAGGGATGTAATGGAGGGCAAACCCAAACTCTGCTCAGCCACCTATTAATTTGTGGAATAGAGCTACTTTTATAAATTAAATTCATAGTAAGTAGTATCAGACTGATGTAAGTTATATGACATATATGTATATGACATATGCTCACCAAAGGGAGGTCATAATTTACCCACCTTATTATTTACCACTACATCATTGTCTAAAGATATATTGAAAGCCATTATATTCATGAATTCACTACAGCCTCTCTGCACTGACTAAATGAAATGGAACGGCGCAAGGTAGCCACACGCCCAGAGACTAGATCTAATGTCTTGTCGCAACGGTTTTGTGAATATTGTAAGGAGATCCACAGCCTATACGACACGTACGTCCCTTGGTCAACATGTTGCAGACCATTTCCGATCTTCTGTCAACGGGCCACATCGACTGGTTCCAATTAAACCACGAGGAGGGAAATGGTAGGCCTAAGTGGATTTCTAAAGCAGAACCACCTTGGCGACAAAGAAACAGTTCGTAACGTAATAAATTATAACAGTTCGTTTTGATGAAGAAGCATCCAAGTGCGCCCCCCCCCCCCCCCCCCTCCACCCCACCCCTTTCAGTATTTCCAAAGCTAACTGGCACTCTTGAATTTGTTGACGACTTTCTTCTCCTTAACGCGCCTATTCTGAAACCAGATTGTCACTTGTCTCTCTGTGAGATTTGTTTGGGCGGATATCCTCCTTCTTTTGTCCTTGGTGATGAATTTATTGGTGGCGTACTCCCTTTCCAGTTCTTTGAGTTGTACCTTGGTGTATGGCACTCGCTTCTTTCTCCCACGGCGGATAGAGGTGTCTCCCCCAGATATGGTGTCTGTGGAAACACGTTCAATTATTTATCTTAACTCACTTGCATGTTATAGGTTGCCTACAAAACATTTTTTTAAATAATTTAAATTTCCAATTTCCTTATATTTCTTCTCTCTATTCCACAGAACAAGATTAATCAACTGGGACAGTGGGGGGAATTGTAGCCTTTCTCTTTAATCTCGTTAATGAACGTACACATTACCTTGTAAAGATGATTTCCATAGAGGATTGGACTGTGGCTGGTCCTTGGTGCAGTATACTTGGCCACTCCAACCATTGGTGATGGCCCAGGGCTGGTAGGGCTCCATGGGCAGGAGAGACTCGTGTCTGGGCTCAGAGGGAGCACTCAGAGTAGGCAAGACAGGGACGTCCAGATAGCTGGCTTGGTAAGGACCAGATGAGTAGCCTTGGTAAAAGGCAAATTCTTTTGCCCTGGTGGAGAACTCCTCACCAGAGACTGATGTGTCCATATATTTATCCCCATAGCCAGAGGGCTGCGCACAAGTCTTGACGCTGCTGTGTGACATCCTACATGGGTAATAACTGCTGCCAAAATATCCATAGGGCAGAGATGCATTGGGCGAGCTCTGAGTAGCTGAACAGGGACTGCATTGTTTGCCAGGCTCCCCCATGCCAGAGACTGGCACCTCACTCGCAGTGTAGGTGGTGCTCGGAGCCAGCGAGGTTGGATGCGCTAACAGATTCCTGCACTGGTTTGCAGCAAAATTGCCTCCTGTAAATCCTTCCATGTTCTTGCTTCTTTCATCCGAGCCGTTGTCGTAGAGGAACATCACCGGGTCAATCCAGTGTGAGTGGAGGAGTAATGAGGCGGTCATAGCCTGCACTACATCGAGACGACCAGGTCTTTTTCAAAATCCCCTCGACTGAACAGAGATAGGGACTCTGAGAGAGTAACGATACCAACACGCCTGAGTACATCAAGATCGCAAGGTTATTGGCCAAGGCCAAACACGTGATATGCAAAGGAGATGATAAACGTCTAGACAGCAGATAATGCAGATAAAGCTCTATATTTGTAAAGATGTACATCAATAAATCTATATTTCTTTATTTAATACAGCTCTATTCATAATTTCTCCATTCTCCATATGCTCATTCTCATGCCCATTCTCCTTACACCGAGGGAGGCCTTTGCTTCATATAACAGGATTATATGTTACATTTTGCACTGCATGGCATTCTAAAGACTAAAAGTAGTATTTGCTCGTCATCCAACACGGTGCGTTTAAAGGTTTTGTGCAAAAGAAATGTGCGTAATTACGCAAGTTGTTTCAGTTGCGTATAGGCAGCTCCATTATAAACCAGGGGATGAATATCTGGGTTCTGGTAGTTGAGCTTTGTTTAGTTTTATATCTAAAAATTAGTCCTCAAAAGTGAAGACTTTTACAAAATATGCCAATAAGTTCTCTAATTGACTGAACTGGTTGACAGGCTTTGAGATAAGCTTTTTTTATAATACTAACGCCGGCAACTATTGTATTTTAAAAGAACTAAATGTGAAACTACCTTAAGGATATGAAATTTGAAAATGCATAGGCTACATCAAAAACATTCATAAATTAAACAATCCTCAGGACTCGTGATAGAAAATGTGCATCGATAATATGACAGTACAATATGTCCGTATACAAGGTTGGTGTCCACACAACACATAAAGCAGGTCGCGTTTCCATACGGGTTAGACTCGACTGGAGGCCAAGGTCAAGTTGAAAGTTGCAGTCTGGCGAAAAAGCCCCTTGACGTCAGAAAAGCCCACAACAGACAACACCATCAAATGCAGAAAAGATCGATTTCATCGACAAGACTTGTTTAACATGTAAGCTGGTTTAGGGAAGCTGTTTTTATATTAAGACATTTCAGTCTCTGCCAGTAGCAACAAAATGTGTTTAAAATGCGTATAAGGCGTTGAAATCAAGATTCGCTCTATTTTTTTTCACTCACACCTAAACAAAACACACTAATTTAAAAAAGGCCAAGCCTAGTATTAGGACACAAACCTGTATTTTCACTTCTAAACTATATAGAAACGAATACCTGTGGTGAAAGGATAACTGATAAAGATGTTTACGGCTAAAATGACAATTAAATGTTCTTCAGCTTGGACTGGGTGTGTTATGATAGAGACGTGTGGATGGGGCAGGAAGATTTGGATGAAAATGTGTTTTTACTTTCATAAATTCATTTTTGCTTTTGTTTTACGTTTCCATTCAAAGGTAAGACCAGGGGTGCATTGGAGTGTATATCCACTTAAACTCAATGTAACCACCTTTTTAATTCGCGGAGTAGAGTTTACCTTTTTAGGCATTATTACCTAAATTCATAGCATTAAATAATACTACTTACTATTACATGTAAGTAGCATTATTTAATGACAGAATTACATAAATGTATGTTTTTTCTGGAAAAAAAATGTTTGTTTTGTTTTTATGGAGATAATAGTTTACCGACCATTTATTTACCACGACACCATTGCATGTATTGGTAATAAATACATAAATAAATAGATTGTGTGCATTTAAAAGCCGAGGTGGAGAAGATTAAAGGAGGAACCGCGGGAGTCTAAGGCCGAGCTGCAGATGAGTGTATCCGCTGGACAGGAAACATCTCAGCCACGTTGTTCCCACCTTAGAGGACAAAACGACCCATTTAGCAGCCTTTAAAAAATGTTTTACAAAAGATCCGCATGTCCAAGTCGGTAGAGCCACGAGGGCAGAACACAAACGCAAACGTGTAGCCCCCAATAGACCTGAATTATAAATAGGTTATAAGGTGGTGACGAAGTAGCCCACAGTCTCATTTACATCAAAGAATGTGCCGCCAAGGGAACACACCGGCCCACGCACGCACACACACACACACACACACACAAAAAGACACAACGTTCAAGAAGATTCAGATGCGATGTGCGTCTGCGTTTGATTGTCTCAAAAATAAACAATTAGCTGTTAGTATCAATTAGTGTTAATGGTTGAGAAGGAACAATCACCGCGTATAAAATGTATGTGTTAATCTTTAATTATCTGGTTAATTTTTAGGCACAAACTTTTAAATCCAATTGACGACCAAAAAAATGGAATCACGTGGAATACAACAAGACGTCAGAAGTGACCCGGACTAAATAAGTAGTCTATGCCTTTAATTAATAAAATAATTTATTCAAATCCCCTGAAACAAGGGCATTATTTCCTTTTTTTTTTTTTACATTATCGAATGCATATTATAGCTGATTAGTTTTTTCCCTTGCTTATGTACTGTTATAAATGTAGGCCCAACTTTAGCAATTTGGAAAATTTAGGAATGCAATTATAATCACTAAAGAAACAGGACTTGTCGGTTTTTTAAACACGCCTATACAATATCGTGTCAAAGCAGGCTAATCATACCAAGGGATGTGGAAACATGAATGTTTACTGCTAGCATGATAACAATAACTAATAGGCTGTGTTAAATGTAACAGTCTACAAAGTAAGTGACAGTCATGGTTCTAATAATGTTGTAAACTCAATACCAGAAAATATGCGGATTAGAGACTTGTGAAGAAACATCACAGTTTAAAGTGCGAGTACACTTGGCTGATCTCGCAGCTAAAACATTAGAGAGCAATTTGACGAAAATCTAACAGCCTATATGTCTATTTTGCAAATTTGACTAGGACCCACATTGCATAACTGCCACAGAAACACGAATCAAGACCATGGTCAATGCAAATCTTATTAAAACGTTGAAACAGGCTGCAGCAGATGATTTCAGGGTGTCTGTCACTCAGGGAAGCCTATTGGACGGAGGCCTGAGACCAAAGTGGTGCTCTGTTTGCAATACCTGCCAAGTAGATAACACAGCTCTTAGCCTGCAGTGCTTAATGGACTTTTTATGGGTTTGTCTTGTGATCGCATGACCTATGGCATTTCGGCCCCTCAGTGGCTTTTGGCAAACTAGATCAGAAACATGCCGCCCTCTTGGTGCAAGTGGAGATAAAAAAGGAAACTCAGCCTATACCAGTCCTACATCTACTCAATAATACATGCTACGTGGTCCAGTAGCCTACTGCATTTTACAGATACAAACATTTTAGGTAAATTGCTTCACAGATGTGAGATTAGGCAATAGTCACAGAAACGTTGCTTAATTTACATTTCCGTCGGAAGGAAATCGCGGTATGTGTAACTTAGGTCTATGAATCAAAAAAGGAAACCGTGTCCTATGCTCAGCATCCGGCCACTGCATCAGATGTGTTTTGTAAACATATGCAATGCAGAACACTTGGGAGTTACTGAAATTAATGTTACCTGTGACTGAGCCCAGAGATGTGGAGGGATACTTCGGCTGTGACTGCTGACAGGGTTTTCAAATGTTAGTGTAACTTCTCGTCATTCCAGCCCAAATTAGTATGGGTGACGATCGGCATCTTTCTTCCTCAACGTGTAAGTAATTTGAACATCTCTGGTCAAATATGATTCATTTTACAACTACAGCGATGGTGCACAAATGTACATTTTATCATGTCATTAATAAATGTAATGTACATGAGTTCACCCCATTGTCACCCCTCTGAATGTTTATCAATAATCCTTACAAAATATAACTCATTGCATTGTTTCTCAACAAAAAATGAATGAATATGACTACACACAAAATATTTCTTTTTATGACATTTCAGACAATGTTTCAGCTAACTTCAAATCCAGTAAGTGCATAGGGAAAGCTTACATTGAAAGGGTACGTTTTGAAGTAAGGGTTGACAAAGTTTGATCAAGAAATTGCAAGCTATCACCTTTATTTTCACACAAACCAATGTCAACAGAACCACAATCAGGAGAAGGAAGAACAGAAACAAAAATAAATCAATGATTACGATCAATAGATAAACGTGATAACTAAACCGTATTCGCAGCTGTCTAACGTTGACAAATGCAGATTCACAGTTCAGCTGAGTAGTAACATCGGCATAGTCGTCACTGCTAGTGAGCCTACTAAATAGCATCTTTTCAGATCCTCCATGTTCCTCAATTTTTAAAAACGGAAAAAGGAGTGATGCTTCTAGAAAAACAATTTCGCACAGGAGAGATAGTGCTCACATGATTTGTTGTGTTGGAGCCCTCTTAGCTTTGTCTCAATTCACAACACTGACAAAACAGTCCTCTGGGGCAAAAAGCACCCTAACCATGCTAGGTTAGTCCTGTGAGGAGCAGAGCCAGGCTTGGTAAGGCTGTGGACGGGGTGCAGGTTGATTTTATTGGCCTTCCTCCTCACGCAGGAACTGGAATACAGAGGAGAAATCTTTACTGGCATAACCACGTGCACACATCATACGGTAGATCTGATGGGCCAAAGAGCCGAGAGGGACTGGAGTCTTGGTGTTGGTCGCAGTGTTCTGTGCAAGCCCCAGATCCTGAAAAAAAGGAAAAAAGCAAAACATAAGCAAAAACTAATACAGCTGTTAATAGCCATGTCTGTTGTAGAAATCACATCTCATACTTCGGGTAATTTTGTTGGAAATACAAAAAATCCCCACAAACATGACTGTCACACGAGGGATGAAAACTACTGCAGAATATTTCACTGAATCATGTTAAGTGGTTTGAGGTAAAACAGAAATCCGTATTTCATCTAATTTAGATAAAACAATATTTTCTTCCATGTCATCAATACACAAATTACACACCAATTCTTACATGACTTCTGACAAATCTGATCATTTTAAATAAATGAGACTAAGCATTTTAAGCAGACTAATAATTTTTAGTATTTCCAACTCAGCAAAAGTATTATAGCGGATTAAGCTAATTAAGTATTTTATTTCTGTTCCTTGGTTATATTAAATATAACTGAGCTTGGCCATGGAATATGCCTTCTCTCCTCATATCTGTAATGACAAGTACAGGTACAAACCTAAAGACTGAGATTTTTCTGGAAACTGTGACGCTCACACTGAAATGTAGGCCGAGAAAATGAACGTGTCACTCACTCAGGAGAGCAGTAGAAAGCAACAGGATATTAAACTGACCTTAGCCATCAGTTGGGTGCCAAAGCCTCCTTGGTAGTTATTCCCAGAGGGCACTCCCTCCATGACTCCAGGCACAGGGTTGTAGGTGTCACTGGACCAGCACCGGCCTGAACTCATGTTCAGGATCTTGGCCAACAGCTTAGGCTCAAGACCTAGTCTGTGAGAGACGAGGGAAAGTCCAAGTCATTTACAGTAAATGTAATGTTGCTGCTTCTAAATATTCAGTTTCCTATTATTTGTAACTAAAGGAACATCCACCTAATTCCAAGGTTCATCGTCTCCGAAGTCCCAATCATTCCAATGGCTAGCAGCATGTTGTTACAAATTTTAGCAGCCTACAACAGGAAGCAGCTAATTATTATTCAATAAGCTGAACATAAAAGTGAATTCAAGCATTAATTTATAAAATCACTTCTTTCCATATCCATCATAAATGCATCCTTCCATTGCCCCGACAATGCAAAATATCTGCTCGTACCTGTCCAGTCCCAACCTCACCACAGTACACCACATTGGCTCCCATGCAACTGAGCAACTCCTTGGCTGCAGTGAATTCTTGCTCGGCTCCTCCCACCATAAAAGTCAGCTTCCCTGAACTGGCAGCACCCACACCTGGGAATGGGAAACCATGGTTAAACACAGACCGCGAGTCAGCACACAGTTGGTCTATTACAAAGACAACTGAAGGCAATGACATGAAAAGCAAGAAATACTGATCGTTTCCTTCTTCAGAAAACAAACTTATGAAAGCAACTTGAGCTAACAGCTACTTGGGATAGCAGCTTCAGTCCTCTTCATGCTTGACATTGTTTCATGTAACAATTGCAAAGTTATTAAATCTAGAAATATCAAGTCTAGAAATATGATCATTAACAAACAAATGCCTCATCAAGAAAATAAATCTACAAATTTATTTAAAAAAATAAAAAAAATAAGGGCATTTCTGTTATAGTTGAGTCGAGACGTGAGAGAGCGTATGACTTAGAAAAGGTCAGGATCTGGATCCTGCAATTTCACAAATACATTGTACCTCATCTTGCGTTATCATGTTGGCCGATCCAAAATATTTCCAAAAAAATAAATAAATGTAACTGGTAAAAACTATTCATGTCCTACAATGTACAACATGAATACTTGGGCTTTGATTTAGAAAAGAAAAGGGCAGATCTGTGTCTGACATCACCAATGTGGAAATATCAACATATAATATAACAACTAACTAATCAAGTCCAAGGCATGAGATTCATTTTAATTTAAGTGATCTTTAAATCACAAATGATTGGCGTTTCTATGTTGGAATATTGAGGTTAATAAAAAAAATATTATTCATACCCAATTACATAAAGTCTGAAAAATCAGAATGATCGTCACCAAGTCTGTGGAAAAGTTGCCATCCAGACAGCTTCAAACTAATTCACATGAAGTGGGTGAATAAAACAGCCCACTAATTTATCTGTAGTAAACAAAGCACATAGGTGAAACAATGGGGGGGGGGAAATAAAAATAAATAAATAAATAAAAAATAACGTGTCGCAAAAGCACAACCATAGAAAAAAATAAATAAAGAGACTTATGAGATGTCCAGTGTGTAACAGACAGAAGTTGTGTTTCTTGAGTGGGGCGATCAGGCTAGGTATGCGGTATTTTGACGAAGTCTTCTGGTGAAACCTGCCTAAGCTGTGAGAAAACAGGTTTGTTCATTTTCCATTATTGCTCCAGGAAAAAGCATTCCTTTCACAACTGCCAAAACCTCTGACACATTCGAAGTGGGAGCTGCAGCAAAATGACAACACAAAACTAGAACACACACTTTTTCCAGCACAAACCTGACAGACGGACATTTTAGTCAAAAGTGAGCTGGGTTTTTGTTCTGGGGTGTCTACTGGATACGTGTGTGGTCCTTCCCTGTAATAAAAAGGTCCTGACTCCAGTGCAATCCTCTGGGAAAATGACAACATCCTAAGTCTCTTCTCTAGAACCATCTGCGCTACTACTACTTGACCAATTTCTACCGCTGTTATGTCAAAGTTGTAGCCTAGGCCTTAGTGAGGGAAGCGTTCCAATCTGAAGAAATGAAAGACGGTATTTGGTTATTTCATCTGTTTCTCAGACTCTCCAGCCACACAGACAACAATCAGACACATGTTGACTCAATTATACCCCCACCCGCTTGTGTGCTTTATGTTTAACATCTTGCTGCACTGGATTAAATAGTTATTGCCATGCCACTCTACTTCGTTTGATTTCTGTTTGACCACTGGAGATGTTCAAAACGTTTCATTTCTGAAGCTTGGTGATTGACATCATACACTTAAGGTAAGGCCAACACTACAGTTTGCGCTACTTAAAATGCCCACACACACACTAAGTTCAATGTGGAAAGCCGGACAACCTTAATCCCTGTGCACCACAGGAAGGAAGCATATAAATCATTACTAATCTTTAGGACCTGATCGTAAAATGGACCAACTTTGATTCAAAGAAAAAGCCTGTGCTGATGTTGAGAGGCCGAGTTCAAACATACTGTCTTTGTGGACCCCCAAGACTGTCTGAGAGCATGCGCTTTACAGCTGGGAACATTTCTGTGAGCAGAGGCTGCCTCTCCTCGTCTTGTCTAGGGATTCAGGTGCTGTTGGTGCTCTTCATGAACAAGTATTTGAACAAAGTAGCAAAACTGGATATGTGACTTATGGAAATACCAGAAACACCAATGGCTATTTGAAGTTAAATTACGGTAACACAACACAAGAGTTGATGATATGCTGCTGACATGTGTTATTCATGTAAACAAGATCCTCTTCCCAATATTCTACAGGGACATATGGAAACTCATGTTCACTCAATGGGCCTCATTCATGAAACGTGCGTATGATCAGATTTGATTGTATAACGTTAGTACGAACGTTTCTACGAACATAGTCGGATTCATCATTTTGTTCATATCTGAATTTGTTCGTTTGGTACGATCAAAACCTACGTGTGGTTGGAAACATGCGGAAATGTGTTTGTGTGTTTGGAAGCATGTGGGAAGGCTCTTAGAACGGCTTATTCTTTATGAAAAATCAATTGCAGTAGTGCCAAACCTCAACAACAAGATGTTGTTTCAGTGGCCTTGTAGAAAAAAAGACCCAATAGGCTGAAATGGCGTATTTGCAAAACTGTCCTCATTCATAACAATAAGATTATCCAAGATTATCACACTTGTAATGGGTTGACCACATGGACTGGACGCCTTATAAATACAATAACATACCATCTGATGAAGATGCAGCCTGGATCTGATCTGTGTCCAACTCCAATACCAACTGGACACCCAACAGTGAGGTCTCTCCTATTATTGATTGATCCTCTGATCCATGTTGGATAGCGGCTCAGTGCGCTGCCGTCCTCCTGTGGCTGATAATACGCGTCTACTTCTCCTTATGCTTTATTGCAATCTGTTTCATGTCAAACCATTTCTTTTTTTTAACTTCAGCAACGGTGTGTGTTTCTGCTGAAACAGCATTGACAGCGTTAATGATTTCTTGCCATGCTTTACTTTTATCAGTTCTTGTGACTCCGCTGCTGATGCTTCTGAAAACTCATGCACGCAACACTTCCATTTCAGACTCCGCCAAGTTCCTCTTTTCCTTCTTTTCCCCTGGTTTACTTGCACATGACCCTTTTGTTGAACAGCGTTTACCTATGCATACCAGCTTCAACAGGCACGTGCATCCAATTTAAACGATCGGCATTAATCAAATATACACCTGTTCTACGAACAAATCGAGGTTTCCCGCATGTTAGTACGCGCACACATACGACAAATTTATGAATAATTTATGAAAACATTTGTGAATGAGGCCCAGTGTGTTTTGGTGCTTCTAGCTTTCCTTTTTGAAGACAAATTGGAGGAACGCTAGACTATGTGGTATTACTGGAATAAGAACTTACTAAATTACACAAAGGAATGAATGTTCGAACAAACAGTACATGATGTTTTATAGGAATGGAGGAGTGCTCTTGAAAAAGTGTGAGCTGTTTAAATTGGTAGCAATGCAGTGATGTCTTTCAATAAAGACTGGAAAGTAAATTGTATTGAAGACTAAATAAAAATCACAAACACTTTATCCTGATTTCAAAAGTCAAAGATTCACCTCCTGACACGGGTGCATCCATAAAAACTGCCCCCATCTTTTCAGCAGCAACAGCCATCTCTTTTGAAACAGCTGGGTCAATGGTGCTGGAGTCAATGAGTAGCGAGCCCTTCTTCACCTTTCTGTTGAATCAAGTACATGCTTTAGAATTTGACATTATTACATAGAGGAATTAAGCACAGACTGAAGGATAAACCACTTTACTTACTTTAGAATCCCACTGGGTCCAGTGTACACGTCAATGACATTGGGACTAGAGGGAAGCATGGTGATGATACGGTCAGCCTTGTCCGCTACCTCAGCAGGATTATCCAGAATCTGAGAAACACACAATATCATGGCATAAAAGGTGAACACACAGATAATGAGTTGTAAAGCATATTTTGTTCATCAAACTCCACAACTATTTGACCAATGTTTTGAGTCCATGTTGCAAATGTCACGTTATCTGATCTGAATGTCCCAGGTCTTATTTCTGGCAACAACGATCACTTAGGACCGATACTGTCAGGTACTTTCTGATTTGGGTTCTTATTTCCTCAAAAGGGAAGTGGATCAAAAAGCAGTTTGACATAAAAAAAAAAAATTACCATGACATTTCCTAAACTAAATGCATGCGTTATCTTCTACTTAACTTTACCAGGCCTGGAAAACACAATTTTTGAATTCAATGACTTCCAGGTTTTCCATGACTGTAGAAACGCTTGCTAATGTTTTTCCTGTCTCACCTGAGCACCTAGCTCTTGGAGTTCTTTGCAAGATTCAGGAAACACATCTGTAGCGATGACTGGGTATCCATGCTTCAGCAGGTTCTTTGCCATTGGGTTTCCCATATTGCCCAGTCCAATGAACCCCACCTGTGTCTTTGAGGCCATAGACCTTGTGGAGACTAGAGCATAATGGCCAAATGGGTCAATGAGTACTTAAAAGATGCATTATCCTGGTTACCAGTTCAAAGACAAATAAGGGTTATTAATTATTCACATTGCTTGATTGATTTCTGTAAATCTCTTGCTGTCATCAGGATTTTGCAGATAGGGTTTTGCAATCTGTAAATAAATTAAATACTTATTGATAATGTTGGGATGAGTTGGCCCTATAGTACTGAGTGATTAATAGTAAAAAAAACAACTAAATATTTTACTTCAAATGTGATCGCCCTTCAGTGCCAAAGTCATCTAATAGTACCAAAGCCTTATCAATATTTACTTAAGTATACCTTGATAACAACAGATTCAACAAGGGTTACGGTTACTGTTTGGGTAAGTGAAATTCGACGTAGTTTTTCACTATAGGGCTCGCCGACTATTACCTCCTATCTGCACAGAGGGTACTGTGAGTGAAATTACATAAGGTCCTTGACACATCTGTAGGACACATCAACCTATGTTGACGATTATGTCAACTGTTCAAGTTACCGTGGGTGTTGGCATGTAGCATTGACATGCTAGAATAGCAACAAGACATACTTCTGACAGCTCTTTAGCAAGTTGTGAACCAAAGCCTCTGCTGCAGCTAGGCTAGGTTAACTCACACTTCTGTTCCAACATTGCAAGCATGTTTTCATATTAAAAAGTACACATGGTAACTACATCATTGTTTACAACAGGCACAGCGATGCATGTTGTGGAACCGCTTAAGTTTAACTTTCCTTACCAGATGCAAAGGCACCACGTTTGTGACATCTTCCATAGACGTACCGAGCCCCTCTCAACACGGCGGCCATGCTTCTTTCTTCTTGACCTCTTACGTGTGACGTAAAATATTGTAAAGTGTAAATGATGGGTCCTCCATCCAATCACAAAGCACACTCATCAACCACCCCCCCAAATGCATCCAATGAACTATGGGGGTGGGCCTGGCCGATGTTTCACCAGTTACATTTTAATGGTAGGCCTATTTCTCATTCCTTGACGGCGATCATGTTCACCACCCGAATCGCTGTGCAAATCAAAATGTGACGTGTTCTACAGGAACACACACATTCCCGTTACCGATTAAAATGTTAGACTTGTTAAGGGTTGTGAATACATCCCGTTGTGATGAATGTAAAAAATAAAAATAAAAGTCCCCATAAAGTTGTGACGTAGCATCCGTCTGACTATTGTGCGCTTACGCACTGTGAGAAGTTCCGTTATTCCGCACTCCCATATGGACATTCACGTCATTTGGAAAATCAAATCCGACAGACAAACGACAAACAAACGTGGACGTCCTGTAGTTTAACAAGCTAATTTAACGAAATTAATTCGAGGAAATGTTAGTTATGATTGTTAGTCTGGCTAACTTAGCCGTATAATAAAAGGGCATGTGTATAGGTGTGTTCTTACTGTTGGTTAGCACAAAACGTGATAATTCCATCATGTTTAGAGGTGAAAGGTTATCATTGCGTCATAACTCGGGTAGCAAAATGTTTACTGGCTTTGAAAGGGGTTCATGTGAACTTTCCAAGTAGGAAATTCGTTTTTCCATTATATCCGATAGCACGCGAAAGTCTGGTAATATATCAATTTCATTAGGATCATTATCAATATCACGGTAATATTGTTTCACTGTACTTTAAACTCTTATAGTACAACATACACAATTTCCTCAAACATCATGAAAATGTTATATTTGTTACAATTTTCAACGACGTGTGGGATTCCCACCTGAGTATTTTCCCGGAAATGATGTAATGTTGTTGTTATTCCAGGAAGTGGGTACGGGAAAGCACTGAACTGCGTCAACAGTCGTTTTTGATTAAACATTTGGTTTTCAGCTGCAGTCCAACATGGCAACTGGGTATGTTTAATGGTTATTATGTGAATGTGTCGATAAGAGACCGATTAATTGAATCGCTCCCATTTAACTTTTGTTTTCAGAGGTTACTTCATGAAACAATGTTGCTAACTATTAGCTGGCTAGCTTTGTCGACCAGCTGACGTACTAGCTAGTTGCTCTTTCGGGGAGGACATTGTCCTAACCTACATGGATTTGGATTGAAAGTAAATATTTTTGCTAGGCTAAGAAATACTATTCTTTGGTAACGAAGTCTCCGTGCTTTAAGGTGAACTCGTAATCTTGCCTACCAACTTGAAATGTGTGTACATAGCGAGTTGTGGTCTGTGTTTTGATCCAATCAGGCCTCGCCTAGTAGCTTGTAGTTGCCAGACACTTTCAGCCATTACAGCGAGACTTCTAGGCCTAACTTATACCTAACGTTACACATCAAGCTGAGAACCGCGCCGATATCTGTAGGGGATTATATTTTAGCAACAACCATTAGAGGTACTGATTACCAGCTGTGTTGTTTTTTGACTGTCAAGGCCTAAGCATGTCGGACAAAACGGCACCACTCTAGGCCCGATTTTAAAGGGAACTCTATCCTGAAACACAATTCACGTGATTCTTTTAGTCTTGATATGTGAATATCAAACCTAGATGCAAGAGTGCAAAAAGTCTGATCTGTTATGTCATCAAGAGACATTTTTTGCAGCTGCCTCATTGACAGTGAATGGGAAATCAAATGTGTCAACATCGTGGCAGTACACAGGGTTTACAATGATATGGGTATGTTTTATGATTTGGAACTGTTCATGCTATTCTAAAACAAAGCTAACTTGGGTATACAATTTCAAACAACCATTTAATTTGTCCATGTATCAGTAACCAGTCGATTGTAACTTGAGGAGCACCAGAAAGTCTCTCAATGACATCACACAATGCAGTCTTAGGTCTCTAGGACCAAATTCACAAACGCCAAGATAAAACTTAGGAAAGATATACAAGAAAAAAAGTTAGGTAATCCTCAAAAATCTTCGCATGGGAGATTCTTCATTATTTTCTTACGACCATACCAACCATTTTTCTAACTTTTTTTTTTTTTTTTTACTTAAGAACTTGTGGGCTTATTCACCAATTATATCACCTCTAAGCACTAGTTTTGTTTTGATTTTTATTATATTGGACTATATCATTATGTCTCTTAGCTAGGACAACTAGTTAAAGTCTCCCAAACTTGAAAAAGTGATAGTGATTATATTACATTAGATTACAGGCATTTAGCAGACACTTTTATCCAAAGCGACTTACAATAAGTGCTTTCAACATAGGTAGGCAAGAGAACTACTAGTCACCAGAAATCTTAAGTGCATTTCCTTCCTAAACAAGCATCTAAGAGCATAACTAGTGCTAAGGTAAAAGTGCAATAAGTTATCTACCTACTTTTTATTTAAAGAAATGACAAATAAACAAATAAGTGAAACAAATAAACAAGAGCTAAGACAAATAAGTGAAGATAAATAAGCAAGTGCTAAGAGGAAGGGTCAGGGTAGTGTTTCCTGAAGAGAAACACTAGTTACAATATCAAATCAAAACTTTCAGTTATTTCATCTTTTCAAATAAGATTTTGCTTTTTAAATACAAAATTAATAGAAGCCTTGCCTCTTTCAGTCGTTGGACCCTAAAACAAATGTGATGTTATCCTACAGTTAAGAAAAATATAAAGGATAAACTTGAGAACTTTGCTTTAAAGAATGACATATATTCTTATGTTCTATTGTGAGAAAAATTGAAAGAAATAGAAGAATACACAGACTTTTTGATGAATGTCATTGATGAATGTCAACTGTTCATCATTTTTTTCTTTGGGCAAAAGTTACGAAACATTTTTGACTAAATGTTTTTCCCTATTAGAGATTTTGTGAATCCAGGATTCCTCAGGATTCCAGGTTTTGAGTTGTTCCTGTTGACAAATGTTGGGTAACATGTCCAAAAGCATTTGGACATTAATAGCAAAAGTATCAACATCTTAAATATAAACATGGATTTCCTTAAAATTTAATTTCAAAACAATTGATGCAGATGCTCAGTCGGAAGTGTTGGAAGTGCCAAGAGACCGGCCTTCACCTGAATGTTGCCACTAAGGTCTCAAGATCTAACATAGATTAATAACTATTATATTTACTGTCTGTCTGCCAACCCCACCTTCTGACTTAAGTTTAACCAAAAAAAATGGTTAATTGAAATGATTTCAGATTTGACTGTCTTCTGCTCGTTGTGCTCTGCGTGGACTTAAAGGAATACACAAAGTTTTACCCACTAGGTGATGATGTACTGTATCCCTGGTATATCATTCGCTCCAGTGCTCCATGCTAACTCCGTAGCATATACTATGTTGAGTGATAGCATTTTGCTGATGCATAATGCTGGCACATGCCACAGAATCACAGAGAATGGAGTTTGCACAGCAGGGCAAATTGTGGACTTGGAGATGGAAATTAAGATTTCCTCTAATGCTTTGCATTGGTTGGTTGTTGGGACAAATTACTGTTCATAGATAGTGTTGCTTCCACTGATAGTTTTGGTTTTCCAGCGGTGCACATTCTTTTCTTTTTTACTAATTTGCTTTAGAAATCAGCTCTTTTGCCATTACAGGTATGCTACATTATATATGTCTACAATGAAATGTAACATAAATGGAGCTACTGAGAGTCTTAATGCAGTATCATATTTGGGTGTAGTCTCAGGCAATAATAGGTGAAATCTGGTTTGGTTATGACATAATCCACATGAAAATTCATGTTAATAAACTGAAATTTTCAATTGCAGGTTCATGCTACAGTAAATGAGTCATTCAATTGATGGAATAATTAACAGATTAATCAATAACTGAATAATCATTAGTTGCAGCTGCAACTGGTTGTTGACTGTGTAGGATGCAGTGTCACTTGTCTGTCCAGATTGCAATCTTTGGTCAAGCATTTAAATAGCATGACTGTATTATAAACAAGGATAATTTAATTCTGTGGTTCATGATGTTTATAACTAACTATCTTTTATTGCCTTTCTCTGCAGCCAGTGCTGAGTGATTTATGGCACTGTTCCTGGACAGGACTTTAATAGACAACAACATGGACACATCAAACTTTGCCCACGTCATCTTTCAGAATGTGGGGAAGAGTTACCTGCCCCATGCTGCACTGGAGTGTCATTACACCCTCACGCAGTTCATTAAACCACATCAGAAGGACTGGGTTGGCATATTCAAGGTGAGTGTTCTTCAACGTATTACAGTAGTTTGTGACTGTGTTAATGCATTATTATTATTAGCAGGAGTAGTGGTGTTTTACCCTGTGTATTCTATTAACTAGGACCTGTCCTATGATGCATTGCATTGTAGGGTACACCTTCTAACCTGTCTTGACGTCCCAGGATTTCAAATTATTGAGATTTTACTAATAAAGGGATAACAAAGTATTGATGCATTAGTGAGAGAAGGGTAAACTGTGTTTTAGATATTTTGAGTGCAACCGTTGTCCTGCTCATTTGAAAAATGAGCGTGGCAGATGGATCAGAGGCTTTTGACCCCCGTCACACACTTGAGTGTCCCAGATGGATCTGGTTATGGAAACACATTAAATCCAATACAGTGGCAGTAATTGATTTTAGCCCCCTCTGTAGTGAATAATGGGGGTGGAGGTGCATAGGGCCTCAGGCTCCTGTAGACCAACAGGCTTGTTATATGGACCTGATGAGATGGAGTATGTGATCTAATCAAAACAGATCAAAACAATTCCTAATCGCTCTCCCTGTTTGTGTTTCATTCTGCCTGAACATGCTTGCACAGGAAAATGGAACATGTGCATATGGTTTTGGAAATGTCACAGGAGTTTGTTTTGAATTCTTTTTTTCCCAGCTAGTGAAATATTTAATGTCAACCATGGCTCCTTGTTGATCCACTTCCCTTTGAGGAATAAAATCAGAAATATCCTGACAGTATCAGTCCTAAGTGATAGTTGTAGCCAGAATTAAGACCTGGGACATTCAGATCAGCTATTCAACACAAAGAAATGGACATTTGCAACTTGGTCATTGGTTAATTTTACATGACCAAAATATTGGTCATAGAGTGGAGTTCAGAAGTCAACAGTTTTAGTCATGAGTTGCCTATGGTGGTCTACTGTAGTGCCATTCAGCTAGCCCAGTCACATTTTTGTGAAATTTTTATCCATTCCTGCATAAAATCCTCCTAGTTTTAAATTATTGATGTCCCTATTACATTGATGAAGTTGATTAGATGAAGTGTCTGAACCATAGAGTAACCATAATCTGGCTTCATAAACGTGGTGCGTGTTTCCCATGATGTTTTGTTTGGATGTGTGAGAGAGAGGCATACAGAGATGAACGGCAAGAGGAATGAGGTAATGGTAGGCTGCTGGGGGTGGATCAGGTAATTGTCTGGAGGGTGTTTTAAAATATTGGATTCAGCATTCTGTTATAGTTGGACGGCATACCACATTGTGCTTTTCCCCTTAAGCTAGGCCCCAACTGTGGCAGTATGTTTCTAAAACGCACACTAATTCCTCAAGCCTCTAAAACACAGAGTAAAGGTAGAAAAGGCTGAGTGCAGTATCATAAATCATGTAAATGTTCCTGGCTGTGCTGACAGATGAGAGGTTTGGTGCCAAGCTCTAGCGTTTGCATGCAAAGAGATACCTGGGTCTGGAGTCATCGTGCATCAGCCCCAGCACCTTATCACGCGTTAAGATGCTATCAGCTCCCAGTGATGTTGAGCTTATATTGTCTTTGACTGTTTGGAGTGGCACCACTTTCTTTAGGGTGTGGCTCTATCTGTTACTTTTCCTGATAATCGAGAGATATGGGTTGGGATAGATGACACATGGACTCAAAATGGTTCAGTTGCTTAGAATGTGGCTAGTCAACATAAATGTCAGTGTGTTGGTTGTGAAAACCATGTTCAATAGAAAATTTATTATTTTCGAACGTGTTGTCTAATTTATGAACAAACATTTAAACCTAAAATTATCAACAAATGGCTTAATTATATAGTGTTACTTACCAAGTCGAACAGCACCCATATAGGCTACAGCCATCTATTTATCATCAAGAGATGGGGGGCCAGGTTCTTGTTTGAACATGGACAAAAGCAGCCGTTGGCCCTTTGATGCTGGAACATTTACCGTAAGGCGTGAGAGCTTTGTGGAGGAGTGTTGTTGGGACAGGTTGTCAGAGTGAGCTAGGAGAAAGGCAAACACAGCTTTATAATTAACCTGTCGCTGAGCACAGCCCCTCTGCGTGATTCATGAACAACTTGTCCATGAATTTATACAGTCTGACTGGCACACAGACAGTATGCTACCTGCTGCAGCAATGTTGCCACCGCCTTCTGTCAGCTCTCTTGCAGAAGTATGACTCTGTTGGAATGTTGGTCAAACATTGTGTTTAAACTTGGCATTAAAACACAGTTTGCTTCGGGAGGCTCTAGGATTATTCAGTAATATTTTGTCTTGCAGGTATAATGTGTTGCCTATGCTATCTCCTCAGTCACCAGTCCACAGAGATCCAATACAGACCCGAGGGTCGGGCCATGTGATTGAACGTTTTTATGGTGGCTTTATGCCGTCCTCTCCTCCTAGTTATACACACTGCAGACCCTCTGGTATAAGTGAAAGAGTTCCTCTCAGAGTTTTCAGCCACTGCCACCTCTGCAGCTCTAATGAGTGGAATGGTAAAGGCCAGCCTTCAGTAATGACACTCACTAACTAGGTGCATGTTTTAATTGCTTCCTGTTCTTTACTGCTGGGGGCTGGAACTCCATTGGTAACAACTGGGGGTTTGGTTAGCACCAGAGCCTTCTATCTCTGGCTCTGATGAACACTCACGTTATTGTACCTGGAGGCTGTTTGTACACAAGTGAGAAAACAAGCTGCTCAATTACCTACATCAAAAGCAACATCTGCTGCAACTGTACTAAAACAGTACTTATCTGAATACAATCTAGTTGCATGAATATTTAAAATCAAACTAAACTTTGCAAAGAGTCACATCTTAAACTGTGTCTTGTGGCAGAGGGCTGATGTATAATAGGCTGGTTTGACTGGGCTTGTTTTGGATGCATGTGTGTGCACACACAGAAACCCAGCCAGCTCGATGTGACTCTGATTTTGTTTGACAGTTTTATGGCAGTAGGCTGAAGTTATGGATGTATTTTCTGTACCCCCCCCCCCCCCCCCCCCCCTCATCAGCCATCAGTTAACAACACATAAAATATATATAATTACATTTTGGTTTTCATTTTGAAGTCGCCTATGTATAAAATTTTCACCTATTTTCCTCTTCCTGTTTAAAGTGAGTTGTAGCTGCATTTCCACAGTTGGGCTTGTTCATGACAAGGGCCTGGCCACATGCACGTGGTGACCAGGAGTTGGAATGGTTAGCTGAAACGATCCTTTTTCCTTCTCAGAAATAATTTCACAGTGAAGGGTTGGACTTATCGTACTGTTCCAGTGCAGACTGAAAACACCCAGATTGCCGTAATAAACACATTATTTCAGATATTTGGAGGAGGCTCTCTCTGGATTTAAGTTAATTCTCCGTAGTTATTATCCTACACATGTGGTGAGTGTTTGGTTGAATGGATTCCCCACACTGTCTTGCAGGTTGGTTGGAGCACAGCGAGGGATTATTACACATTCTTGTGGTCGCCTCTCCCTGAGAACTACGCGGAAGGTACCGCAGTCAACAGAGCTGTGGTGTTTCAGGGTAAGATCATAGTTTTATATAACTGCCACCTTTTCGTAACCACCTGTCAGAGAGCCATTCAGAGGACTGTTAAAATCTTTATACCAAATCAGCGGACACAGTTAAATGAGCAACTGTGCCCAGAGGTCTTTGCTCTGGTGTTAACAATGTCACTGTTTTTTTTAAATTTTTTTGTGGTGTGTGTGCCTGATTTATTATATAGTACACACTGACAATAAAGGGAGAGAGAGACATGTGACAAAGCTTGTTAGATTAAAATCCACAGCATCACAAATGCTGTTAATGTGTGTGAGCTCACTGAGCCACTAGAACAGTTTCTGTACTTATTTCAGGTTCTAACTTTGGGTTTAGTTAGACGTTAAAGATAAGCTGAGGGCTTTGCTCTAAGGTCTTCTGAGCTTAGTTTAGCGTTCTGGATGATTGTCTTCACCCTTGCTCCTCTGCACCACTTCACACCCAGTCCAATTCATTCCTCCCCAGGATACTATGTGCCCAATGACGATGGCGAGTTCTACCAGTTCTGCTATGTAACTCACAAAGGGGAGATCCGGGGGGCCAGCATACCATTCCAGTTTCGTGCCAACAGCCCTTCAGAGGATGAGTTGCTGACTGTGGAGGATGAATGCAACTCTGACATCCTGGTGGTCACCACCAAGGCCAGCTTCCTGGAGGTACAGCGAACCTCAACGCTACCAAACACACCCATGTTCTCAAATGAGACCATTTAGCTGTCACGTCCAGCTCTGCTAACTGGGTCTCTGTTTGAGGTCATCAGTTTGACATGGACATAATAATATTGTATTGTGGCAGTGAAATCATTATTAAGTGATCAACCTTAACAATGCAAACAATTTCTCTCTATGCAGCAAAAGGTGGAAGAAGCCAAGAGAGAGAAAGAAGAGCTGGTCAAAAATATGGCCCTCCTCCAGCAAGAGAAGGAGCAGCTGGAAGCAGAGAAGAAGAGCCTACAGAAGGAGTGTGAGCAGGAGAAGGAGACCTTGCGCCCAGCTGAGACGAGAGAACCAAGTGAGTCAATTTTGGAAGGCAGATGGAAGTACCAGCAGGAAGGAGAGGGACAGGAAACATTTAACAGGGTTTAGATGCATGTTTGTTCCTGTTTCTAAAACTCAACAAACAAACAAAATTATTTTTTTCTTATGTAGTTTTTTTGGTGTAGTTGCACTGTTGTAAATTTAGCAACACATCCCGAGAAGTCTAGTTGATGCAGTTTAGTTTCACATTTGGCCTTATAGTCTCTCAGCACCCCCTAGTGTGAGCCTACATTATATCCTCTGCTTGATTTGGCACGCTATCCATTCATAGAGCTATCCAAACTCTTTATCCACCAAAAGAATAAATCAGACTCTGACATATGTGAATGTCTGTATTATCAAAATTGTTATTCATTTTTTTTATAGCATAACATTAAGTGTATCTTAAAACCAGTGTCAATGATAATTCAAATTTCTGTCACTTGCCATAAATCTGCTGGGTTTTAGCACAGCTTTGAGATGAAAACATGATTACAGATTTTGCTGCTGTTAATTTTATGGCTATACTTTTATATGATTTTTTTATGTGGTGCGAAAAAAAAGATTCCAAGATTCTGCCCATAAACTTACTGTAAAAAAATCCATTCTCCTTTTCTTTTTTGCTGCCATGACACTCTCCCAAACTGGAAGTCTGAAAACTACATCAAGACTTACTGTTCATTTGCATTCAGGATGGCATCTAAAAAAAGAATATACTTTATTTTGTTTAGATGTGTCCTTCACAAGCTTGGAGCCAAAGACTGAGAAGGTTTTACATAGAAACTAGTTTTATTGGCCATGTCAGTAAATCTATGAAGATATGCATTGGTCCTGCACAGGATGAATGAAATAGTTGTGATCATTCTTAGAGCATGAGGATTAGTAGGATTCTAATAGCAGCAGATAATAATATTAATAGCTATTACAATGTACGTATACTTAATACTCATCATGTGGATAAATACACTTATTTGTACTCAACTTGGCTTTTCACACATTATTCCTTTTTCCCAGCATCTTTTATGAACAGTTCTTTATCCCCCTTTGTTCTAGCCCACGGATTAACAATAGTCTATGTTATTGACTCCCAGGAGGTGCAGAGTTCCTCCCAGGCCCTGCAAGAGGAAAGGGAAGAGGTGAAGAGGAGGCTCGAGGAGGCCACAGCCAGGGTCTTGCAGCTGGAGGAGGACCTGATTGGAGTCACCCAGAAGGGCCTGCAGAAAGAAACTGAGCTAGACGGGTGAGTTCAGGATGGAGGGGTCGGTGGTAGATTCACTGAGTCACTGGTTACGTTTACATGCACAGAAAAGCATAATTGCCTGTAATATCAGGTCAGAATTGTAATGTTGATAGCACGGATTACTATTCGGGATCATCTGGTTTATTCAAACTGGGCAGGTTGCTGGTTATTCAACGGGGGTTACTGGATATCAAGACCTGGCCAATAGCCAGGCTACTCTGTGCATATAGCCACTGTCAGGGCTGATGCAATAGATGACTAATAGCTGTGATGACCTATTCCTTAGTCTGAAGGATAGAGTGAAGAAACTTACAGCGGAGAAGGAGGCCCTTGAATCTCATCTGAAGAATGAGAAAGATGAGAAGGAACTCTACAAGGTAATGGACTGTGACTCTATTGTTGCAAATACTGCATGACCTTGCACAAATTACATCAATACAAATTATTGGATACTTACTGTATTTGATTTGGTTGTCTTTTCAAGTGTAGTTTATTTGCCACATAAAGATAAATGTAAAAAAAAAAATACGAATGGCAGGGTTCAGGAAGCTAGCAGCTAGATGCCTGCTCACACACCATCGATCTGCAATTAGTCATGATTGGCGTAGACGTATCCCCTGTGGCTCTGTGGACAACTAGGTTTAGTGATTGCCTCACAATTGGTCATATTATCTTCCCAACAATTTGAGGCCTATTTCATTGTGTGTTTCTTTCTGTTTCTTTCCTGCTGTGGTTTATTGTGCATACTCTTGCCCAAACATTTAGTCTAAACAGGGCATGCCTTATTCTGTCTTCTTCTGGTCTGCCTGGTGTCTTTGTTGTGGTGGGCACTGCTCAGGAACTGGGAGTGGTACATACTGTCGCCACGGAAACAGAACCAAAAACCCATACCTAATTTAACTTGCACCATCACAGTGAGGCTATAGCAAGAGGGAAACTTTATGGGCCTACCTCAATCTCTGTTTTGTAATTAAGGTCATGCAACATTTATTTTAATAGTCATATGCTGTTTGGTACATGAACGTGTTTGGTGCTCTATAAACTAGGCAAAAACCTAATGACCCTATGTGTTATAACTTATAGTGTGTGTGTGTGTGCGTGCGTGTGCGTGCACCAGATTCACCTGAAGAACCGGGAGCTGGAGAACACTAAGCTGAGTGCAGAGCTGCAGATGCTGAAGTCTGTTGACGTGAACAAGGAAAACACCATCGCCCAGTTTAAGGAGGAGGTGGGACGCCTCCAGGCCTGCCTGACTGAGAAGGAGAAACAGCACAGAGAGATCCTGGCCAAAGTCTCCCCCTTGGTAGAAACATTTTCCACAGCCACAACACTTATGTGGATTTGATTTGATCAATGCTTACGTATCCTGTTTTAACCATTTTCTATAATTCCTATTGTTTTAACCAATTATTGTTTTATTAGATGTAAAGCACTTAATAACACTGTTTTTGAGGATTGGTTAATAAGAATAATAGATTGCTTTAGTTACCTTGCCAAGCCTTGCTGAAATGTAGAACTTTCAGTCAAAATGAGCCAAGCTTTTCAAGACAACCTGGTGCTGTGATATGTCTCAATTTGATCTTAACTGTACCTATCTGTGGCTTCATATTCCCCTTCTCTGATGTGTGTGTCCCTGGCAGGGAGATATGAAGGCCCTGAAGGAGCAGCTGCGCCAGAAGGAGGAGCAGCTCCAGGCCAACCAGCAACAGTCCTCCATGTTGGCCGCTGAGCTGAGGGACGCCTCCAGTGCCCGTGACCGCAGCATGTCTGAGCTCTACCGCATGAGGCTGGAGGCCGATGCCCTGCGCCAGGCTAAGGCTGAAGTTCAGGCCCAGTGCCTCCGCCTGGAGCGCCTGGTAGAGCAGATGAAGGCAGAGGCCAAGCAGGAAGCAGTAAGGATAAGAACCAATCAGCCTATCAGGCTTTATTGTTTGAATTAGATTTCTAAATATTTATGTTATTATTATTATTATTATTACACATTTATTTCATACATTTGTTTCATAGTTCATGTGTGATAGAGGTATTCTATGTCTTGGTGTATCCAGTGACAAAGCTTATAAGATATGGAAGGCAAAATAATGGAAACACAAATAAAAGGTCACCCACAAAGGGTTCTGCTGGTTCCTGCTTGGTGTGGGGTGCATTTCCTAGTATGTTTTAGGTCCAGCCAGACCTAAACCAGAAGACAAAACAAACATAACAACATAGCAATACCCAGTCATAGGCTCATTATCCCCAATGGGTACTGTTTTTCCCCCCACTATCCACAAAGCATGACCGGTCCCCCAAACTGAACAGCATGCTACTGATTGCAGACATATGCCAAGTAGTCAATGGAGCTTTTATGGGGGATTAATTTGAGAGCATTCATTTTGAAATGGCATCTGCCATCATAAATATAGACATCCTAGATGATTACTCAGAATCATTAAGGTATTATTAATATGCATTTACCTCAATCTCTGAGACATTTGGGCCCAAATCATGTCAGTTTTACCATGCTACAATTGTACAGTCTTTATCAGAGAAGTTTTATTAATGCTAGTGTTTCTGTTATTTTATACCCTGAACGCAGTAAATGACTATCAGCCATGGCGATAATAGTATATATAGGAGTTTTGCAGGTGGGCCATTATTGTGTCTGGTTTCTCAACTGTTCTGCCTGTAATGTTTTGTGTCGGCAGGCCAAGGCAGAAGAAGAAGCAGCTGCAGACCCAGCCATCCTAGCAGAGCTGCAGAGAGAGGTGGAGGACCTAAAGCTCAGATTGCACATGGCTGCAGAACACTACAAGGAGAAGTACAAGGAATGTCAGCGGCTACAAAGACAAGTGGTGAAGCTCGCTGAACAGCAGGGGGTAAAATCTCACTAGATCCCCCCCAAACACACACACACACAGTGATGGTTATTAGGTTAATTAAATCTTTTTTTCCCTGTTTGTAGGAGCAGAAGAAAAGCTCAGCAGCAGAGGCCATAACAATCCCTCTATCCGTGAGTCCAGACACATCTGTTCCAGGTACCTATATCTAAGTATGACGTTTATAATACGATAAAAGAGCTGCAACAATTGGTCAACATCATTCATCATCGAGTGTGTGAATTGATTTTTGGATATTCGTGATCACCACGTCATTTTGTTTTGAACACAGCTGTGGCAAGCCCAAGTGTTAATGGGCAAGTGGGCAATAGGCCCAAGTGTAAATATGAGCATTCCAAAGACACGGACCCACAAAGTTGCATTCAGCAGTGTTGGGTGGTAACTCATGTCTCAGTAATGTGTTACAATAATATTATTACTTTTAATTTTTATTACCAGGAATGAGTAGTGTAATACATTTCTATTTCAATTTCAGTATTAATATTTAGTTATTTTTGTTATAATTTTGTTATCACTCTAAATGTCATATTGATGTTGAATTATCCAAAAAAGTCTGTATACTGGAAAGTACCTAAATGTAACTAGCAATAGCCTTAATGTAGTATTTTATTCAGTTCAGCAAACTGTCTGACTCGCCTTCACTGTCTTCACAGGAAGCCCAGGTTCTGCTGAAACTGGGCTGGAAGACATCATCCGGGAGAAGCTCAAAGGCATAAATAGAGAGGCGTCCGACAGGAACGACAAGTACAAGAAATGCAAGCAGATGCTGATGGTAAGAAACTTAGTTTTTTGCATCCTGTTATCATTGTTCATGTATCCAGATGGAAAGCTCATTTACTGCAAAGGTACAGTATAGGCTCTGTCTCCATTGTACTGTAGAGAGATCTCATATAAATGGAGGGTGAGATTATTAAGACACGGTTAGTTGATGTTGTCTGGCCATTCTGTAGGAGGAGAAGGAGCGTAGCTGCATGTTTGCTGATGAGCTGGCCAAGATGGAGATGAAATTGAAGGAGCAAATGAAGACCAACGAGAACCTGAAGCTGCACCTGGCAGCAGAGGAGGACCGCTATAAGGTTGGTTCAGGCTAGAGACAGTGCTGAGTACAGACACTTGGGACACACCTCAGGCAGTAAACTGCCAACCATGTTCTGTTGTTTCTACCAAGCGGAGCTGTCTGTGAACAGTTCATACTGGGAGGCTGTGTTTTTACTGCTGTGTATGGCTGGTCTAGCTCAGGGATCCACCCTTTGATGCTATCTCTCCATTGAACACAGTCCCTCTGACAGTGTTGTTTATGAGCAGGCCTGTTCAGAGAGGACATTTTACTGCTGTTTATGTCAAGCTCTGGAGACAAGAGAGGCTTGGCTCTAAGGAGTCTTCTCTAGTTGCCTGGCTAATGCTGTTGTTGGCTCAGGTCAGGCAGATATTTGCTCAGTGTCTCAGAGGAATTCAAACAGGTTGTTTTGCTTTGAGCTCTACTGTACATAAATCAGTCCTCAGCAACGGGAGAAGCCTTTTATGGCTATGATCAATTTCTGTCATGCATCGAGGTATTTCACTTATGTATTCTTCAATCAGCAGCACATGATGTCAAATATTTTAGAATTGAAAAATGTTTCTTAATTTCATTTTTTTGTATCCTTTGTTTACTGCAGAGCCAGGTGGCTGAGAAGGGCCGAGAGCTGAAGGAAGTGAAGGACACACTTGCACTGCTTGTGAAAGAGAAGGAAAAACTGGAGGGGGTTAGTAACAGCTTCCATTTTCTTCTTTATAGACTTCTTCCACTTCTTCCAAATTCCCTGAAAACTGCAATTCCCCTGACATTTCCCTCTCCCAATCTGGTCTGGGTTTAACATGTCTCTAATTGGAGAAGCAAAATAAATGAGTTCTTATTTTCCATTCCATTACTTTGGACCACAGCAAGGTCCTCACTGACCTAGAATACCGCTTCGAGGTAATGCCGCTGCAGCTAAGAGGAGCAGAATGACCCAATTTGAGGTTTAGACTGTAAATTAAATTGGCGCCTGCAACTAACATCAATAAAACACAGCCTCCCATTCTCTTTGAGTTTCTATTTTAATGAAGACGCTAATTAAACTGTTTGTGCGAGCGAAAGAAAAAGCAAAGAATTCACAGCTCATGAGTTGCTATGTAGTTGTAAGGAGTGTTGTATTGTTTGCCACAAAAGGCTGGAAGGCATAGATATACAGCCAGATGCATATGGTGGCACTCACTGGAGCCTCTTGCACAGACGAACCGAAGGAACCAAAAATTAGACCCACTGGTCTTTGTTATCATAAAAATTGGAAAATTTGTTTCCTGAAATTCTGTTGTTGTCTCCTCCAGGAGCACCAGAAGGGCAAGAAGGTGGATCAGGTGGCTAGTGAGAAAACCAGCCTGGAGAGCATCCAGTCCAGTGTCCCTGTTTTCCTGCAGTACCCCGTCCCTTACACCCAGGATGCCCCCACCCCCCTGCTGGTCTCCCAGAGCCCCACCGAGCTGCATTTTGGGAACCCTTACTCCATGTCAGACACAAAAGGTTGGACTCCTCTTTGAAAGTAACACTACTAACAGTACTTTTCAGAGCTTATTTCAGAGATGGCCTGTGAATAACCAGAAATGATTGAATTTTATTTACATTAGCTGTGTGTCTCAATTCCCTCCCTGCAGATGAGACAGATGAGGAATTCCCCGATGACCAGCTGCTCAGGCTGCCACCTGTGGGTCCACCCTCCTGGGACAGCAATGTGGTGTGTATCCAGCCCACCCGCAACCACAGCCGACCTGATGGCCACGAGGAGCCCGAAGAACAGCAAAATAACAACAACGTAAGGCTCACTAACAAATACTTGATAATGGATCACCTTTCCTCCCTCTGATTAAATGCCTCAGTGAGTTTCAGCAACAGCAGCTCTTTGCAACAACAGCAGATTGCTTTTGATTGTTTGTAGAAATCATTTTATCTTCCTTTTTCAGGGCAATACCAATGAACAGCCCACAGCAACTGAAACCCACAGCCCATACGTGAATGATGGACAAACTGCCTTTTGCTTTGATCCCAGGTAACACACCCTCACATCCCATAAATGCTGTCCAAGTTCTGTGTTTGTTGCACCCTACAGTTTCTGAACCTGTGCATTGTAACATAAATGTAAAGTGTAAAGTGTTTGTTCTGCTGCACAACCCCCTTCTGTTGGGAGCCCAGCAGGCCACCCACGTTGCCTCAGACAGATGCTCTTTATTAGCCCGTGCTCCTGGTTTGCCAACATCATCACTTGACTGCTTATTAACGCGAGCTTTCTCTCCCTGCCTCTCTGTTTCCCCACCTCCTCTGCTGCTCTGTTCTTTCTCCCCTGCGCAGCATGGACATGAAACGATGTCCGCTGTGTGAGGTCATCTTCCCACCCAACTATGACCAGAGCAAGTTTGTGGAGCATGTGGAGAGCCACTGGAAGGTCTGCCCCATGTGCAGCGAGCAGTTCCCGCTGGACTGCGACCAGAAGATCTTTGAGAATCACGTGCTCACCCACTTCGATGGCCACGCACTCAACTTTGACTAGACAAATGGACGTGGAGATTCAACACATCCGGTCCGCCTACTTCCTGTTACCACTGAAATAAATCACTCTGCACTCTTTTCCGCATGTAATGGTGTGACGATCCCCTCTTTAGGACTGTTATCGACTTTCGCTTTGTTACTTCAACTTAGAGAAATACGTCAAGGTGGTGTGACATTCTGAAATGACTATTTAATCTTATTAAATGTATATCCCAGGGCTACTGAATCGATTTGCAATTCAAATGTTTTTATAGGTGAAAGAATTCCCTTCATTTGGAGTCGAACAATATTTTAGGAGCACTGTTCTAGGTATATACTCACTTTGATTTGAATGTTCTCACCAATCTGTTAGAACACTAAACGCAACAAATCAGGGAAAGAGGCAACAAGTGTTTACCAAACTTACATTTGAACCCATCCAACCAAATGCTTCCCCCTTAAACATCATCATACAAGGCAGGTGTTCATTCTTTTTAGAAAGCAGCCTTGGTGCACTATATGCACTCAGGGAGAAATAATTATTTCTGTGATTACATCAAGACATGATTATATATTGTCAGATCATCTATTTTAGATTAATGTATTAAAGCCAATGATGTTGTGAAAGCCTTGATACTTTGTGTATGATGAAGAGGTTTGTCTTATGTTAGGTTTCCTCTGTTTGTTTACTTTTTCCTTATTTAATTAGGTTGTTGTGTCTGGCTTAAGAACCCGTGTATCATCAGCTACTCACTGCATGCTGGGCTTCTATTAGATTTCTTTCTTTCATTCTCATTTACAATATTTGCTGTTTGGTTATTTAATTCATAGAAGCATTTAATTTGTTTAGTGAGTCTCATGTATCAAATATGAACCAATAAAGTCTGTTTGAAAATGATCTGTTAGTCAACAGTATATAGAGTCAACCGATGGTAAATGACACAACAATCTTTAGGCACACATCAGAGGCATTTTTATTCTAAATGTAATAAAAGTTTACATGAAGCAGCTTTACTTTGAAGAAATACAGTACATCACCATTCGTTTCCAAAACAATCTCTGATTTTGTCTTTACCTTATACACATTTATAGTATTGTTTTTTTTCTCCAGAAACATATGAAAATATAATTTAATGCACTTAACACATAACAATACATTCACTGTACACAATATATCAAATACTTCTCTTCATACTGGCAGTACAATACTGTCACAATTCTCAATTTCATGGATTGTAGTTCCTTAACATTGACATCCATGCAGTGAAGATGTTTTTTAATGGGCCACTGATAACTCCTGTCTCATTCTCGACCCTGGTGGCATCTTATGATCCTGCAGTTCTTCAGGGGTGAGGTAGTGTTCTAGGTACCCTCACCTGACATTAAATCATTATGGCACAAAGCAGGACCCACAGATGTGATTCGCTCACAGTCTAAAAGGAGGAATGTGAGCATGTAATGACTGGAAATACATGATTAATGTAGCCTCCTTTTTCCTTTCCATGACAAGTATAATCACACAATTTCATAAGACCCGGGGTCAGTCAAAGATATGAGAAACAGCACACAATCTGGACCAAATGTCTATGTTAGGCTTAATATGACTTCGTTGTCAAAATGAAGCCATACTGTACTGGACTGGAATGCTGTGGTCTACAATTCAAGGCAACCAGATACATAAATCTCACAAAGAGGAAATACTGGAGGTTTGGTGTAGATCTTCCCTTGGAGCAAACCTGAACTTGCAGAACTGCTCACAAGGTATTTCGCCCTGTTTCGATAACTACTGTACATACACCAAAAACTTGAGATTGGCAAAAAAACGCTCCTAATTTGTTGGCAACTGGTTATAAAAAGTGCTTAAATCCCTCACCACAAAATAGCAAGGAAAACTGTAACTCTTTAGGAAAGTGTTCAGGAATACCAGGAACACGGTGTTCCCATGATTCCAAGGAACAGCACAAGAGACTCTAAATACCATCAGAACACTTGGGCAGGATTGTGGTGCTGAAATGCTTGCGAACATCACCTGAGATCATCTTTTGGCGCTAACACAAAAATGTTTGTAGTCTAACAAAAGGAAAAACGGTCTAGAATACTAGTGAGGTCGATATGAAAAGAATGGTAACAAAGTCCAACACCTGATTACAAACATTAAATTTGATAAAGAATGTAGGATAGCCTATGTACAAATCTTTTCAGTTTCAGGTTGGATAACTGCTGTTGTAATACACACATTCAGATTTTTTTTTTCCTATGCCTCAGTCCCATTTTAGGGTTGGAATGACAGAGGTATGGTAATGATGCTTCCTTTATCTAAAAAAAAAATCCAATCTTTCCTTTCATCCTTCTGCCTCCACAATGCCTACAGGACGTCCTACATGCTAACCTACTCTTGACATTGTCATTCTGTGGTTTACAACATGCCCTCATCAACAATAAGCACCACATGTCAAAAAAAATAAAAAATCAAATGAATGAATGACAGCTTAAATGTGCAAAAGTACAAAACTGTGAAATACATAAAGATGCAACATTCCAAATAAAAAAGATGAATAATAATAATACATTTAAAGCATGCAATCAAAAAGTAGTGTTGGTAGAGTAGGAGAGCAAGAGAGAGTCAGAGAGAGAAAGAGGAGGGCGGGGGAGTGAAGGGGAAGGAGGGGGTGGAATGAGAAACAGCCATTGCTGGTGATGGTGGTGTTCAGATGGTTGGGAAGTGGCTAGAGGGGTGCTGGTCCATCCAGTATCGCACTCTACTGCTGCATCTTGCGGATGATGTCAGTGGAGACAGGTGGGTGGAAGTTGATGGTGTGGTGGCGGAGACCCTGAGACGTTTTGTAGCTCTTCCCACATCGGCACTTGAAGGGTTTGCGCACCCTTATCTGGGTTCGGTGGCCATTCTTAGCATGGTACTTGATCCCATTCACATTCTGCAAGGAAGCACAGAGAACAGGCTGTAACATCCACCACCAACTTCTCTTAACAGCACTGGCTTCTTTTTCTCATTGCTTACAACGAAAAGTTACGCAGGTCCCAACAGCATTCAGAGCTTGGCATCTTTTTCCACTCAGAGCGCCAAGCAGTATAGGTTAATACTACTTAAAGCAACAGAAGTAGCCATGGGCTGCGCTTCCCTCAACTGTCTCTTAAGTTCTTACAGCTAAAAAAAGAGGTGGCCGCTGGACACATCAAATCTATCTCGTTCTCTTTTTAAGCAAATTCCCCGTGCTGTTTGCTGCCTAAGACTAAGTCATCGCCCATAACCCTGTCATTCACGTCTGCAATGCAATTTTCTCAGGCTGCACATAATTTATCCCAACCACACATCCCAGACGTCAATGGAAACTCCAGTAAAACTCCACATCATTGAAGTGGGCTGATGTATACATTTATTTTCCATTCTCAACAGCAGGATATCTATTGTGATTTTATATCCATCTGAGCTGGGTTGCATGCTACTGTACTGGAGCTCTGGATTGCAAGGACCAAATGTCACAGTTTTATCTCACTGTGTGGTTTTCATTTGGTGTCTCTGGGCATGGTCGGAAAAATTCATAGTATTGCATATGTATTTACACAAATATAATAAGTAGTGTGAGGAAGGTTAAACTAGACCTACCTTGTATCTCTTTTTACAGCCTGGGACAGGGCAGGCAAAAGGCTTCTCATCCCCTCCGTTCATGCACATGGAACTGAGGATGGACTCAGAACTGATGGCACTCTCTGTGGTCCAAGACTCATCACTGTCGGACTCCTCATAGTCTACCTCCTCTTCATCACACTCACTACCTGTGGGGTGGGGGAGGGGGGACAGGCAGACAGGCAGACAGACAGCCAAACGGTGAGTGATTCAGTGAGGACATCAGTACCAGACATGGGATCATACACTTTGGTCTGCAGATTTATTCACACAGCATGACCAATCGCTGGCGAGAGCAACCTGGCCTTTGAGCTTTCGGACTGACAAGCGTGGACTAATACAATTTCAACATCTGTTTTGGGTGTTCCCATATGCTCTACTTCTTCTGTTACTGTGCCCAAGTTTGTGGAAAGACTGCAACATGCCAGTCGTGGGAAAGAATTTAGCTTTTTCTTTTGAGGTCTTGGGGCCAGTTAGCTGTTATTGTATTATCAATTAACAATTAAGGATGTTATATAAGAAGAAGAAACCTGCTGTTTCTTCCTCTTATAAAAACCACAGGAAGCAAAAAGATGGTACAAAACATTAAAGAACGCATATTTTACAAACCAAGAACATGGGAAAACATTACAGGGAACAAAAATACTTGGGAGGGAGATGCTATGTACCCTTCCAGTGTAAAGCCTGGACTGTGAGAATTGTCCCTGTTTCTCTAAGGACTGAATGTGAGCGTTCCTAGAAAGGAGTCTCCTCAATTTCCACGGTTCTTCTCCTGTTGATGCCAAAATAATTTACTTATTGAAAGCACAAGGACAGGATTATTTGCATCATAAATTCAGCCATGCACCAGGGTACACCATATACGGATAACAACATATGGAAGTTTGCAGTGGAATGTCACAAAACTCAGTGTTAGGATCATCAGTGGGGGGAAATATTTTTCAGGTGTTATAAAATCAGATCATTTCAATTTTAGTTCATAAAATACATGGATGATGTTGAAAATCTTTGTGATTTAAAAAAATATATATACTTTGAAATATGACTTTTCAACTGTTACAGTTGATACAACTATTACGATGAGAATTTAAGTCTTTTCTCTTTGCCTGCCAAAGTGAGTATGCCACCTGAAGAGTATTTATCTTACATCATGTTTTTAAGGGAAGGACACAGGAGGAGCAGCATTGTGATTTTTTTGCGTTTCCTTATTGATCCCGGGTGAGGAAATTCTCTCTTTGCTTGCCTCCATAGGATGGTCAGAGCACTGCGTCAGCTACAGCACAGCGCCCCTCAAGCAGGTGTCTTGGTGGCTTGAACACAGGCCTCCTGATTGAAGGACGATCTCCTCATTCACTATGCCATCTTGCTGCTTACCTAGTTAACAAGGGATCTCGGCATGCTGGGCTTGTAACCAGTGAGCCTGTCGGGTGAGGTGTCGAGGGTGCTGCTATGGTTACCTGTAGGAGTACTGCTGCGGAAGGAGGAGGAAGGGGTGATGGGTGGGGTAACCGGAGGGGTGAGATTGCCACTGGCGTGGCGAGGGGGAGTGGACACACTGCTGCGAGACAGACTGCCTGTCAGAGACAGAGACAACTTGGGCTGCACCTTCTTCTTCAGGGTCTCATGCTCTCGCCGTGCAGCATCGGTCATGAACCTGGCATTAAGATATAAAGCTGGTAAGGGTTGAGTTCAGCCTTTTTATGAAAAGAGGGTCATCTCGTTCCATGCATTGTCAGATACGTGCTACAGTGAGGGCCTCCAGACTTTTCTAAAGCTCTATCGTTGGAAGTTTTCTACTGTAGAACATATGCTTGGAATCAATAAATCATTGGCTCCATTCCCATGAAAAAGAAAAAATCTAAGACCAAGGTTTATGATGGATAGTAAAGTCTTTGGTAAATGTATGTCATAAAAATGAAATGTTAACACAGACATTGTTAAAGCAAAAGTGGAATTAACAGATTAAGCTGAAACCACATCAAGATGTGTTTGTAAAGGCAGGGAGACAGTGGCAGACCCTCTTGTACACTGGCTTGTTGCATAAGGCTTTTAAAACCACTATGCAAGCACCATATCAAAGAAGACTGGGATGAGCCCAGGGTAATATAAAACCCAATTACCAAATGCTGAAGCAATTAATCTGAGTAATCCTCCAGATGACATTTTAATTTGCTTGTGGAACTACATAGTAGCAAACCCCTCACTGTAGTTAACAATAACTGAGCAGACTTTATAAACCGATCTTTACAGGGCCAAATGCTAACAACGTTAATGTTATTATTAGATTATCAGATTTAGGTGAATTTATGAAGTAGGTTTTTTTTAACTGAATCACAATTGTGCCCATTTGTAAAAACTGTGCTATTTTGTTCCTCAATGGTAGTTGAACTTGTTCACCTGTTGATATAGCTGAGGGCAACATAGGTAGGCTGCTGCTGCTCCTGCTTCTCCAGAAGACGTGGGTCTGTGTCTGAGGAGGGGAGAGAGGAAGTGAAAGAGAATTAGGACATTAGGTAGCCTCAAACACTAACATCAATGCGCCCTTGAGCAAGGCACCCCCTGAACCCCCAGTCGCTTTAGTGGAGCTGCTCATTGACCAACAGTAGAAGACCATGGTTGAACTGGGCACCGCCAAGCTCCGAATGTGTATGTGTGATTGTGAAGGGTTGTGATTAAAAAGAGCGTGCATGCACAGCCAAATCCTTCACTGGATTAATAAATGTTAAGAAAAAGTATTCAGTGACAGTAGCCAGTAGACAGCAACGTTGCAGGATATTGTGCAATTCTCAATTAGCTTGAACATGATGTCATGCGCCACTGTCTAGACGGCAGTCACTGTTGAGTGCTGCTGGAGATCCTCCACAATCCATCCATGCATCCAACCTCTTCAGAGAGACATTGGTTTCTTGACTTAGATTTTTGCTAGACCTGCAAAATATATGCTTTCTCCTCTAGACCTGAATGTGGTTCGGTTGAAGTTGAACTTGTTGCCTTTGGTGCTGTTCACAGCAGGATTAGGCTAGTATCTTATATTGGTAGATCCATGGTACAATCTTTTTTACGCCTTATGTTTCAGTTTTGTTAAACATCTACATCAAGAAAGAGAGATCTAATTGTTTCATTGTGTGATCCTCTAGTGTTTTCTCTTTCAATTTTTTCACCCCCCCTTTTTTTTCTTCAAATAGCCTTTCTGCAGACACCATATTGCTCATACGTGACCACACTTGACACATACTGTGTTTTCCCATGCTGTGCTCCAGACATTCAGTTTGCTCTCCAGTGCCACAATGGCTAATCCCCACACCCTGAGGTGAACCAGTCCTGACTTCAAACAGCCTGCCCACTGCCATCCATGTGGGAGAAGAGAGATGCCCTATAAAACAACACTGTCTACCACTCACCAGCTGGGCCTCCCTGCCTGCCTCTAACAGAGCTGTGAAAGACTGCTACCCCCATGTGGTTAAAAGTATTGCTGGTTTCCATTCCCAAGCTCCTTTATTCACAGCAGCTACACCTAAGGCTATTGTTTTATTATTCAATTTTAAATTAAGATTTAAGCACAATGACATAGGCATTTAAAACAAATCTGAATAGTCACTGAGGGAAAAAAAAAAACCAACATAAGCCTTGGCCTAGCTGATATACATTAGTAAGACAATGGTACAAACACATGAGCCTGGTGTAATTAATGTTTTCATGGTCAAGGGCGTAAGCAACACCTTTGTGTCATACTCAGTTATTCCTATATTATACAACCTAATGCACTCTGCAGTAAAGCACCTTGGTCAATGTTAATCTCTCACTCTGAAGTGTATGCCCCTCACACACTACATGACCTGGTAACCTGTCATAAAAGGTCTTTCTAAACTGCTGAAAGCTAACCGAACTTCTCTTTGGGTGGACCTCATCGCAAATGGATCTCACCCATCTTGTCATCTAGAATCCAGAATGAGAAATCTATGCCAGGTTGAAGGTGGACAAAAGTATAAACCTACTGTGTGAAAAAACTGATATGGTGTAAATTGAAAGTACACACACACACACACACACACACACAATAAATTGTTACTGTGGTAATGGCTCACAGATGCACTACTTTAAACACTTAAGACAGATAGCACCCTACATTTTAGTAATACAGACTAATCCTGCCATGAAGGGCACCAAAGTCCGACAATCAGTCAATCAGTACAACTTAAACTGAACCACAGGAGAAAGCATACATGTTGGCGGTCTAGCAGAAATGTCAGTCTTACTGGAAGTAAGGGGTAAAAGACATGGGCGACATCCACTCAAAGATTAAGACCAAGCTATTTGTCTGACAATAAAATAGTGCCAGGGTTTCTTGGTACTGGCAGGTAGGCCCTAAGAGCAGCCCAACAACCCAGGAGGCTTCTCTCAGGGCCACAATCCTAAGCAAGTGTTTCATTAATGGTAGATTTAGGCAGTGAGGACTGCCCACCTCTCTCTACTCTCCAGCCAGCAACCAGTCATGGAAACACAAAGTAAGAAAGACACATTAATAACGGCATTATTCCCCTGCCAAAAGCCGGAGGCGGTGCAGAGAATGTTCTGAGCACTGTGTGTTGGTATGTGTGTGCGTGAGTGCACAAGAAATCCCCTCTGAGATCCCTAATGAGCGTCCAGGAGTGGAAGGGCAAGCTGCACACCAACTGCTCAAATAGCTGTGGATCAATCCGCTCCCACACACTGTAAATCACATACACCTCTCAGTTGGGGTCTGAGAAGAAAGGGGAAAGCAGGGCCAATCCCCCACAGTCCCTGCTATTCTTTTGGGGCCACCAGCACTGAAAAGCCCCCTCAGATTAGGACCAGGACCAAGGTGCCTCGAGTGGAGATGGGAACTCCTCTAATCAAACTACACAGGTGGTCCACCTTGGTGGCCAACTGTCAGGGGCCTTCTGGAAAACATAACTGTATTTGCAGGGGGAAACAATCACTTCCTACGCTTACCAGTGGTTTATATGGTGATGCTGGTGTGGGAAAAAGATAAATGTAGTGCACATGTACTGCACTACCAAAAAATATCTATTTTCATTTTAACTAAACAGCTCGCCAGTGTTGATATGACAGTGCACATCAACGTTGATCTACATATGGAGCAATGTCTATGCCTGTTGCATATGTCTACGTCTAGGAGTGAAACATGTCTGTTGGAGGTTACAGCGACACTGACTCACTGTTCGCACAGTATGAGCAGAAAACATGCTGCAGTAACCATGTCCTCATTAGGGCCCCTATGGCCAGCCCGCAACAGGAAACCAGGGGATGATCACACAACAAGCCTTCCTAAGGCAACAGGGGAAGTGACGCCTACTGCCCTCTCATTACCCCTCCACCCCAATCCTCGCCCCACATGGCTTACCCCAGACTCAATCACACCTCCCTCTCCCATTTCCACCAGTCTCCCATCCACCCTTTTAGCTAAATGCACTGTGGAGTAGTGTAGAGTGGTGAGCATCATGGTGACATGTTTATGACGGCTCTGAGCAGCAGGGGACATTTCCAGGAGTGGCGGCACAGGTAATTCATTAAGATGTGACCTCTGAGGAGGAAATGAAACTCAGTCAAGCGCCCATGTGTAAGCTGCCTTTGCAGGTTACTGAAACAGCCTGGTGAGAATAAAACTATCTTTAGTGCAGATGGCGACTGAAACATATACACACACACGGGTGTGCACATACACATACTTACATTTTTGAAGGCCGATACGAAGGCCGATATCTAAGTAAGTAGGTATGTTGCAGAAAGCAGGTATTTTGTGCCGATATTCAATATCTTTATATTTGAGTGTTGCCATGCCAAAAGTTTGTAAAAATAAAGTACGCCTCTGAAATAGCAGAGAGCATCATGTGACACTAAAACTCAGAAACCCAGAGTAATGAAATTATTTTAGGTGGGTTAACAAGCTCCTTAAGGCAGGTCGACCTACCACACCTATTCAATGATAGGGGAAACTGTGATACATTAGGCCTTAAATGAAGAATTTGTTTACAAAACACTTAAATTAACAATTAAATTAATAAAGGAAATATACAAACACACTGTTTGTATGTATCTGTGATGATGGAGGAACCTCCATCATATCAGCAGACTGGCCAATATCTAAGCCAACATCAGCCCGTATAACCCTAATACATCTATAAAAACTCACAAATTACTGCAAAACATACCACCAAACTACACACTGTTTTTGTGTAATGTCAACATAGCCTGTACATTATCTCCCATAGAGAATGTTTATAGAGTACAGCAGCCCCTCATCTCAGAATCACAGCACAGGAACAGGAGCGGCGGTGTCGGGGGATGGGGAAATGTAATTAGGTCCACCAGGTGCAGAGATCGGGCCACAGTTACTGCTTCTCAAATTTATTACTTCCGCTCAGATTTGGAGGTGCATACCAAAATCGTCTAAATGAGCCCCCAGTGAGGAGCAGCAACAAACAGGCCCATTGTTAGAGCAGGCCACTAAGCCTGGACACTTCAGGCCATCATTACGCCAGGCCTCAGCAGTGCAGACACTCACAGGTCTGAATAACATGGTCTCTATTTGCCTCTGGTCTCCAGTGGCCTGGTAGCTCAGTGACAAAGTAAACACATTAGTGGCTTAATGCATGCAGTTTTTTATACCACAAAAAACAGCAGACCATTTAGGAGATCATGCAAGCTTCCCAACGTGGCTTAGCCTCTTTTCTCTTCCCAGCAATTTACAGTTTCATTATGGGGCTCAATAGCATCTACTCTGTTAAACCTAGCTGAATTTGACCTTAGCGGATCAGCCAATACTCACACAATCAACTTAAAACTAGTACAACTCATTTTCACACACTACGGTCTTTGTTTATGTGCATTATGTGCGCTAATTTGGACCTCTGAATCTGATCCACGTCAGCTGTGAGTAATGATATCTTGTGACTGATAGCTTACTTCAAATGACCGTTGAACTTGACTTGATTAGTTTCCTGTAAATTTAGCTAATCTAGATTGTAGATTTAGTTAATCTACAGGAAAAACCATGAAAGGATTAAAATATATCGTATTATTATTATTTCTCTAAATGAACTACCAATTCTCTTCTCAATAATTCTCCTTTACTGAAGCTAATGATTGGTAACTGTATGATATGATACACTAAATTGTGAAATGAGACTAGGAAATAAACTCTGGTCTGTGTGTGTTAAAAAAAGTACCATTATCTTTGAATATTTAGCAGAATAGGCATATCAGGTAAGAGCCCTCAATCAACAGCAGAGCAGCGCCACCTATTGTTCATACGCCCAACCAGCACGTTAGCTAGGGAAAATAAGGACAAAAATGTGAGCTTGTTTTCCAGGCGCCTAATTATAAAGGAGAATGTGCTTTAAGCAGCAGGCCACCAGATGAGGAGGAAGACAGGCCAAATCAAGCACTCTCTCTGTAATTATGCTTCACAGGCACTTGGCAGGACGCGCAAGATTTCGCACTTCTCCAAGTGGGCACAGGCCAACAGAGGGGTAAGGGGGGGCTGCAGAGTTTTTCCACTCTAGGCCAACTAATTGCCTCATTATTCCCCAATAAGTCATTTGGAGCATTTTTTCTATGGCTAACACCTCGGACACATGCACAGCACACAATCAAGAGGGCAGAGGATATTAAAGCCAGTCAAGCAACAAACAAGAACAACAGAGAGACAGCTGGGCCATGTCGGCTTCAATAATAACAGTCTGAAATATTGGCTTGGGTGAACAGATGTAGGAACGAACAGTGTGAAATTGTGAGGAGTGGAATGCACTTTGTGGAATAGACCTGATTAAAAGATCTAAATGCCCAAATACCTTTAGCACAGGAAATAATTATTGACAATTATCACTATGCATTGCAATGTATACAATGGAAGATCAAAGTCAAATTAGTTTCTAGGCCCTTACTGATATATCATTATTTTATTAAACAAAGAGATACAGAGATATTGCTTGATTGTGAAATATAATACTTTTCACAAAATTAATATAAACATTTCTAGCTAGGTTCCATTCTATTGTAACCCTGGGCCATATTGTATTATAGCCCACAAACAGAATGGCATACTTTATAAACAGAATTGTCACATGCACTTTCTTAATTCAAAGCACTCCATTCATTTGGCCATGGCAAAAAAATAGAAAAGCCCCACAAAAAGGTTGCACACTCCTCATGATTTTTACATTTCTTATATTACATGATATTATTACCTGCAAGATTAGATTTATTTGAAACTTAAAGTAGTTTGTGCAAGTGTAGGAAAGAACTGAAACCACAGTACATAAACCTTTGAGGATAAAAAGGAAAAACTGATGTCCACTGTTGCTCTATGTATGTGTAATTACATGACTACTGAACCACTGCTTGGGCTATGGCCAGTCTACAAGTGGCATTACTATCCCTGCTTGCTGTCCTCTTCTTCTTGTTTACCTGTCTGGTTGTTATACATGTCTATAAAGTGTGTGGTGACGATGTGTGAAACACAATTTTAAACAAAATACACTTACTTAAAACTTTGTATGGTTGAGTTCAGAAAAATTAAGAGAGACGTGGGACAAAAATGCCCATGAGAATTTATAAAATGCCCATAAAATTAAAAATGCCCTAGATAATTAGCAGTACTCATTTTCTTTGTGGAGTTGTCGTGTGCATGTGTGAATGTGACTATCTATGTGGGCCACCATAGAGCCCATGAACAGCGGACTCTTTCCAGTACATCCTGGGCAAACATTTTTTTGGCAGTTTTTGATCAGAAAACAAGTACACAGCCTGAAGCAGTCGAAAATGTTGGCACCATGCAGCCAGCAGTAGAAGACAATATGGTATAAAAAACTGAATTGAGGGGTGTAAGGTGGACGGGGTTGGCTGGTTGGGGACAGAGAAAGCTCCACCCCCTTCTGTAAGGCAATGGGAAATCTTGGTACAAATTGACTGTTTATTTGCCAATGTGCAATGCAAATGTTTCATTTCATAGTTCAATAAAATTGCCCCTGAAAAGGACCAAAATGCCCCTAAAAATCAGATCAAGGGGGTATAAAATGCCCTCAGAAAACCCTGGTTGAGATCACCTGTGTGAGCTGTCTTGTAGGTCTCCATTTCTGACAATTCAGTTCAACTGAATTAGGGGGTTACAGTTATTTTTTTAAATATAATAGTACAGGAGGAAACACTGGTTTCCCCCTAGATCCCAGATGTCTCCTACCACCACCTCATACTTAGGTCCTCTGACGGTATGCAGCCTGACAGAGCAGGTGGGTCCATCTCTCCTCCCGCAGGCCTTTACTATGGTAGCACCTTATCAATCATGCTACAATAACATATCTGGCGCTACTGAGTTCAGCTTTGTGTGGCACCTCTTGCATGGAGAATAGTATCCCTATTCCAAACAAAATTAGCACGCATTTCTATGACTTTTCATATCTTCCATCAGTATATTCATATCTTCTAGAGGCCTTATTTATTGTATTGAGCCTAACAAAAGCCTGCAGACCTACCCTAACCCGGGATTTGATATCATACAATGATAAAATACAATAGGATACGACACAACATGATATGCATGACCGTGTTGCATTCATGTAGGCCTGACAATGAAGCAAAGTCAATGCCCCAGTCAATCACCATGGTAACCACCACAGTCTCTACCAATCTGCTTCACACATGTATGTCATGATTTATCTCTACATTCCAGCCAATGACACGACTCTGTCTCTTAGGGCTATAAGGAGTATTGGATGGTTAGAGGCCTCAGTGGTCATAAATCTATTCTGGGATGGTCAATATCTTGTAGAACAAGACGGCTAAGACTGATGTTTAAGGCCCAAGGCTCTAACTAAATGGTCCATGCAACCTTATTTTGAGGAATTATGAAATAATGACCAGTAATAGTTGTAGGTTAATAATCAATATTGGTGAAATCCACAGCTGCTGTAGTCCGCCGACATGTGGGAGTTGACCATCTGGTGATGTGGTGCGGTCAGAACAACTTGGAGCTCAATGCTCTAAAGACAGTGGAGATGGTAGTGGATTACAGGAAGAACCCAGCCCCACCTGCCCCCATCACCCTGCGTGACTCCCCAGACTACACTGTGGAGTCTTTCCACTTCCTGGGTACCATCATCAACCAGGACCTCATGTGGGAGCTGAACATCAGCTCCATCACCAAAAAAGCACAGCAGAGGATGTACTTCCTGCGGCAGCTGAAGAAGTTCAATGATGGTGCACTTCATCTTCATTCGCTCTGCTGAGAAGGTGATTGGCTGCAATCTGCCATCTTTCCAGGACCTGGACGCCTCCCGGACCCTGAGGCGAGCAGGTAAGATTGTAGCCGACCCCTCCCACCCTGGACACAAACTCTTTGAGTCACTCCCGGTCAAACACAAACTCAAACTCAAACTCTTTGAGTCACTTGATGAGGTCCATCAAGACCAAAACCTCACGCCACAAGAACAGTTTCTTTCCATCTGCAACTGGCCTAATCAACAAGGCCCAGGACCCCCACTAACATGGACTCTCACCCCCCCCTCCCCCCCACCCCATGGACACTACACGTTATATTAATGTAAAGCCTCCACATCCGTCTCAATGTGTTACATTAACGCACATATTTTGGATTATATTATTTTGTACATTGCACATATTCTTTAAACCGTACATTGTGAACTTTTGCACATACCCTTGGTTAATATTTCTGCACATTGTGCACAAAAATGTACAACATATATATGGCAATATATATCTTTTCATATATTTTAGTGTGGATTTTTCTATTTTATATTGTATTCTTGACCTTTGCTTTTACAGTACTTGCTTTTATTCTTGTTTTTTTAATTGTATTATTATTCTCTTGCTATGTTCATTGTTATGCACCAAACACCAAGTCAAATTCCTTGTATACGAAAACATACTTGGCAATAAACCTGATTCTGATTCTTCTGATTCTGAACAAAATCACGTTAGGATGGTTAACCAAGATACATTGCACCAGATAGGTTAATATCTGAAAATACAGGCAGACATTGATGAAAATGGCCAGCAATTGATTAGAGTGGAGTGAATGTAGCAAAGCAGTGATCATATTTGGTGGTAACTAACGGTTCTTAAAGTGACATTAGATTAGATTGCTATGATGAATTACACATTAGATTAGACATAATATCCAATAAAACAGTGAGTAGATTGAGATTGATGGCAGACCTGAGAAGAGCGCGCCCTTGCCTCTTTGCAACTGCATGCAACAAACTAATGATTACTCAATGTGTTTTCGTTGGCTTCTGCCAACTGCAAGTCAACTCATGACGCTTCAAGGCAGCTCTGCGCGCGGGCCTTGCGCTTCAATAATATTGCTCGAGCGACAAAACTCGACGTGATGAAACTGTCTGCTCGGCGGTATTTTTAAATGGTTCTCTTTATGTTGTAGCAAAATAGCAAAACAGCGTCTCATACCGAAATGCAGTTGGTAAATAGCAATAGCAATATCTACATACAAACATCAATAGCTACCACACCTAGCAACAGGGTTGTCAGGACGCAGGAAGTAACTTGCTAGCTCGCTAGCCACTTGCTAGCTGCAAACCTCGGCCATTGCAGAGTACAGCGCATTATGTGTCGTTTCGACGGCGCTTACCAATATGGTTATCCTCGATGTGCACGATAAGCTCAGCCAGAGATTCGAAGTGAAGTCCGCAGCCCCCGAACCTGCAAGTGTTGGAAAAGAAAGAAGCAGCGGCGATGCCAGTCATGGTCGTTGCTGCATTGAAAATGAGGACAGCAGCAGCGGTGGGCTGGGAAACAGCAGGCAGGCAGAGGTGAAAACAGCTGGAGCGCAGGGGCGGCGCGCTGTAGCTTCCCGGAGCTACTTCAAGAGAGCTAGAATGAGACCGGAATTACAGGTATATCGCCTTCAAAATAAAAACGCAAAATTGGTCACTTGAAAAATAAGAATAATGTGTTGGAGTGTACAAAACAGAACAGCAAACACGAGTAGTTCCTGTTATTTGTTCCGTGTGCCTGAAACACATAGGAAGTAAACTAACAAAAATGTCTACTATGTTGTTATAGTTCATTTTAACCTCTAGCAGCGCCAGTGGCACACCTGTTCCTAAAAGCTATAGAAAAGGTGATCCAATCGCCTACCTGATGGCATGTCAGACAGAATAAACCACTACTGTGCTTCCCATATATAGCAGGCTGTCAAAATTTATAAAAATGCAAGCGCAAAACCTAAATGTTGACTCTAAAACAGGTTCGTCAAGATATTTTATTATGGAATTGTGAGCGGAAGTCCTAGTTTTATTCTGGCTGGCTTGACACTAGTTCTTCTAGCATAGAGTTGGCACCACGGAGGAGAACGAAGGAGGAGCCTTATAGACGTATCGACATCATCGTTATTACCTGTTGAATACTGACAACTTTTAGGCAGTTATTTTATCGCTTCTTTTATCAGGGTTCACAGGAAATTAAACGTACGATAACGTCGACAGCCATGCTAACACATACTTTTACCAATACGAAGTAGCCTACATCACAGAAGCACAGAAGTCTAAAAACCTACACAAGCATTTTCAGTACTGCAGGCTTAAGTAGGGGACCAATAGGAAACAATGACATTGCAGATAACATTACATTACATTACATTACAGTCATTTAGCAGACGCTTTTATCCAAAGCGACTTACAATGAGTGCATTCAACATAGGTAGTCAAGAAAACTACTAGTCACCAGAAATCGTAAGTGCATTTCCTTCCTAAACAAGCAACTAAGAGCATAACTAGTGTTAAGTTAAGAGTGCAATAAGTTAGCAACCTACTTTATCTTAAACAAATGAGACAAATAAGAGAATCAAATAAACAAGAGCTAAGACAAATAAGTGTATCAAATGAACAAGAGCCAATAAACAAGAGCTCAGACACATAATTGACGACAAATAGGCATGGCTAAGGGGAAGGGTCAGGGTAGTGTTTCCTGAAGAGGTGGGTTTTCAGCGTGCGGCGAAAGATGGGCAGCGACTCTGCTGTCCTGACATCAGTGGGGAGTTCATTCCACCACTGCGGGGCCAGGACAGAGAAGAGCCGTGACCGTGTAGATCGGCCGCAGGATGATGTATATATGAGATAAGGATGATATAATTACACTAATTGAATGCTACAGCCGTATTGGTTTGCTGCCCAAGTTTATTTTTCACATGTAATCTAATATAAGTGATTTAGTTTTCTATTCCACAGATTCCACACTGGAAACAGCTTTGTTGAATCGGGGGTGATCAACAAGAAGCTAGTTAAAAAAAGCTCTTACAGCTCTTTCTTACGGCCACAGTGTGGCAGTGTTGGTCAATAGATAAATGAATGTCTTTGTTCTTTGAGAACACTAATTTCCAGGTCTTCTACAACTACCCCAAGGTTTAGCACGAGTATTTCTGCATAAATCATACTAATGCAACACAGATACTTGAAGACAGCGATGTCAAAGATATGTCATGATAAGTTATGTCTCAAGCTACTTTCTTTGCAGCTCTACATGGACTCAGTATGATCAAAATCAATCCACCCACCATACATTGATGATAGATTGATTTTTTTCATTCAAAACTGTTTGAGATTGAGGCAGGCTCAAAAAACATAAATTGCACATTGACATTATGACCTGTTAGATGCTTGCAATCATCAAAAGTGATCAATTTGCTCATATTTCTATAGATTAAATTATATATGGCCTACATTTAGGCTCACAGAGTGTAAGCAACTATGTTATGTGTGTCCAAATTCAACTGGGACTGCTACTCAGATTGGCAGATCTGAAAAAAATGTCTCTCACAATAATAACACAGATTTAGCTAATGTGTGGTATTCTGCTGTTGCATGTAGAACAGAGAGGGTGTGGAATCAAGCCATCAGTTGCAAGACAAAAAAGAGAATGTCTACACTACATAAAGGTAAATATACATATCACTGGTATTTAGACAGTGAACATTCATATACTTTATTTTTGTGGGTTTATAGCCCATGGAAAGTTGGAATCTCATTCCAGATACTGCAAATGGATGAAATTGTCGCTTTGAAATGAGAACAATTACAATTGTAGCAAAATGAACTAACTTTAACTCACATCACTTTCCCTTTCACATTTATTGGCATGGGAGCAGCCTTGGGTCTGTGCCTGGTGGTGGTGTAATGGGTCGTCACTGGGCCCAGCCCGGTTTCAGATCAGGCACCACGATGCTGGTAAACCCATTTTTTCCAGGGATGCAAGAGAGCAGTGTGGGATATTACTTTGAAAGCATTACATCACGCATATCCCCCTGTTTGAGCAAGTTGATGGGTTTCATTGAAATGTTGGCACTGCCTATCCTCAGTTATTTATTGATGGACGTTCTTGATGAGCAAAGCTGCAACTAATCACTACTCCTCAATTTGTTATAGCCCATAAAAGTAGATGAGGTAATCGATGCATGTGTGATTTTCTGCACCAGAGATTTACTGAATAGGTTGTTTAACCTTAATGTGGAAACACATATACTACACACAGAAAGAAAATTCTGTGTGTAGATTTCACAGAGCTGCTGGTAAGTGACAAAAGCATATTGCACTCTTTAAGGTACCCAGCAAGTTAATTCACTCACAGTTAGACACAGAATACAGCTGCGCACAACACTGCACTCCCTCATGCTTAAGTCAGATAGGCTCTTGGTTTGGACTTCCTTCAAAAAGTTCCTTAACACTCAGCAGAGGAATATTCCAACCCATCAAATTCAGCATAATAGCGTGAAAGATATGAGAAGCAGAGATTTTCCAGATCCAAGTCTCCCCTGGGAATCCAGCGTTTATTTTAAAGTTCAAATCCTCATTGTGTTTATTTATGAATTGTCATCTTGGAAGTTATAAGAGCCGAAGGTTTTGCAGACCAAGATAAATTATAATACAAGGTATAAAGCAATGGCAATATATCCCCACAAATGAAGTATAATCCTGTTGAAGAATAAAGCAAAATAAACCATCAGAATTAGTTAAAGATTATGTGATGTAATGTAAATATTTTTACACAAGGATTACCACTATTATACTACTGTTACTACTATTAATAATAATCAGTATCTTTATTTATATAGCACTTTTCATAACAGTTACAAAGTGCTTTATAAAGGTGTAAAGAACAAAGCAGATACAACCAACAGGAAAAGCAAAACAAGCAAGAAAAGAAATGTAAAGCATGGTAAGAACAATGAGAGATTAAAATCAATCAATGTAATCATAAATACAGGTCTATAATAATGGGTTTTAAGAAGTGGTTTATAGATTATACAGATTTAGCCACCCTAACTTCTCAGACAGGTCATTCCATAGTCTAGGAGCCGTGGTGGCAAAGGCCCGATCTTGTTTTTTAATCTACATTTTGGAACAGCCAATAGGGACATGCCCGAGGACTTCAGGCTGCAATTAGCTCAAATGGGGTTAAAACGTCTGTGATATACCTTGGTGACAGACTCATCCATGCCTGAAAAGTGATCAGTAAATTCTTAAAATCAATTCTGAAATGAACAGATAACCAATGTAAAGATGCTAAAATTGGGGTCCTTGCCCCAATATTTTGTACAAGTTGGAGATGAGAGAAGGACTTTTGACTGATGCAGGAATGCAAAGTTGCAGTTGTAAAAGCGAGAAGATAAACCTGATAAACGCATGAATGGCTTTTTCCAGATCACTAAAGGATAAAAACTGCTTAATTCTGGAAATTCAGTTTCTGTTCATCAAAGCTCAAATTTCAATCAAAAATAGTTTCTTGCTACTGGCTTTACATTGGCAGGCAGAGTATCTAATACATAGTGAATCAATTTAATGGAGTTCTGTGGGCTGAAAAGGACTATTTCTGATTTGGTTTAATTTAGTCGTAGAAAATTCTGCAACATCCAGCACTTTATATCTGCGAAGCAGTACATGAGAATGGCTAGACTGTTAGTGTTGTTAGGTTTTATATGCAGATATAACTGTGTGTCATCGGCATAACAATTGAAAACAATGTTTCATTTGTAAATAATATGTCCAAGCGGAAGCATGTAAATGGAGAATAAGATAAGAGTTGAACAGTGAAGAGCTTTGTCCCTGAGACAAACCCATTTTCTCAAGCAATCAAATAAAATGGTCTTGTCTACGATATCGAAGACCGCAGTGCGATCTAAAAGAATTATGGAACATTCCCTGCATCTTCCGGCAAAAGAAGGTCGTTGGTCTACACTCTGAGGACAGCAGTCTGTGTGCTATGAAGTCTAAAACTAGATTTTAATGTCTGTAAGATATAATTTTGATGCATAAAAGATTGGGTTGAGAGAACTTTTTCTAAAACGTGGGATAAAAAGTGCAGTTTGGAGATGAACTTGTAGTTTCCAGGAGACAAGGGGTCAAGGGTGGGCTTCCTTAGAAGAAGGTTGAACCAATGCATTAAAACTAGAAGGAAAAATTCTATGAGCTATTGATAGTAGATAAAATGCTTGCACTGACTGATTCAAATACCTCTTTTAGAATCGTCAGGAACATCTACTGTGTTTTTTGTCTTTACGCAACTTTAGACCTTTGATAAATAAAAATACCTGTTTATTGGAAGTGAGGAAAACATAAGTATGAAAAGTAGAAAAGTAGTATGAAAGTAGTAAACAATTCCACATTCCATCTATTTGCAAGATCAAACAGAACAGCTAGTTACCATCTTCAATGGCTGCGCAAAGTAAAATACTTCTGAAGGGATTTTATTCACATAAATTGAAAAACTCCATGTGAAACTACATGGAGCTTTCCGTTTCTTTTGTTATTCAGCTTCCTGCGCCTTTTGCACCTGCTTTGACAAAGCATCATCTAGTGGTGCTAATATCTCTATCCTCAAGGTGATCTTACTCAAAAGCAATGCAGGAATGGATAATAGTAAAAGGTTTAGTATAATATAGATCAAATCTGCTTTAGTGAGGGTCATTGACCCAAACTGTATCGGCTCTTTCCACCCCTAATAGTCTGGTCCTCTGGGGACATAATGTTTGGATTGGTTGGGAAATATATTGGCAATAAAGAGACAAAAGGATGTCATAAACGTTGATTAAAGCTCTGGTTAAGACACAGAGGCGGAGAAGCTCTGAGTTATGGAGGCTTTTCAGACTGCGTTATTGTTTCAGTGACAGAGCTCTTAGTGGGTCTAGTGGAGTGGTCGCAGGCGAGTGGTAAACATTTCTCACTGCATGAGGAGTCATTAATCCCTGGAGCCCAGGATAGCTTCACTACCGGTGTCTGTGGCCCAAGAAATCACAGCCAGTCGGCACCAACAGGTCACACACAGGTCCAACCTAAATGGTTTGTACTCTAAAGCCTTTTAAATCTCCTCTAATGTGTTGTAGCTGAGGCACACATTTTATGAAAGGCTCTGTGTAGGAAGTATGTGTATTAACATTTTCTCAGGAATATACTCATAAAGAAGTTAATGATGGCATTGAAGGTGATTGGAAAAGGTCATTTATGAGACTTTTTAGAAAGATTATTTATTTTTGTTGAGTATAGGGAAAAGTTGCAATATCAGCAAAGTAGTAAAATTAGCAAAGTAAATAAGCTATTCAATACACTCAATGAGGCCTAATAGCGGGCCTAATAGTAATGTAGATCTAATGCTCTGAAAATATGAAATATGTGTCACTGCACATTATGTATCTTCCAATCACAATGTCACACATCCGCAGCCTGTACAATCACCATAGCAGTCTATATACCTTATCTACCATAAACTGTCAAGCTTTTTAATATGTGCATAAAACTCCTCGGGACATAAACACCTTGGAGTGCACTAGACTGGCTTATTTGACTGCAGAGCTATTTGGCTGATGGGATGATATGCTGTCTGTCCTTTGATATCCCCTTCATCAATTAACCTCACTCTGGCAATCAGATAGACAAATATTGTTAAGTTTTTTGTCTCTGTAACAGCATCTCTTAAATCCAACTTTTAGAGGTCAACATAATGCCACCAATTATTTATTTACTCAGAGTTGCTCCATTATTTTTTATTAACAGAGGAAAGAAAGAAGTGGGTGCATTTTCTTACTAGCAGAGAGAGGGGGGTCTAACACTGTAGTTTCTAGTACTTGAAGTGACAGGGTGCTAACAAATTAAATTATTACCATGCACTGGTATTTATAAAGCCTTACTATAGTCTTTAAGTGATAATTAACTTAATTAACTGAGGTCTATATGCTGATTAAAGTAGTCATGCTTATGAAACTGAGAAGATGCAATACAGTAAGCTTTGCGTGGCTAATTGGTCAATAGTGAAGCTCCAGCTATGCGCCACACCCACTTCAAGTCCAGCACTGTCCATGCCTGGGTATGCATTTACAAACTCCGCCCTGCTCGCGCCGCCTCCAAGCGGACCGCAATGATTTAGAAGTTCAGGAATCCCACGTGACGTCACCCAGGGGTGACGTTATGCTTCTCTAAATAGAACGTATTGTAATCTTTTCTCAGTCCAACGTGGTTTCTTCTGAGAGACTACTTCACATTTTCTACACTTGTTGGGTAAGTTAAAATAATTACTTGCCCATGCAGAAGACCGTGCACGTGCATTAGTAGATTTGTTATGTTAGTTAAAACCGCTCCTTGTTACTTTTTTTCCTCCTCTTTCATGCAACAGCTTGTTCTGCTCGCTTAAACCCTTGGCCGGGATGTTTTCTTATCCTTAGCTCATTCATGCATGCAACTCAACTAGATAAAATGTTACGTTACCTGTTCAACAGACTAACGGGCACGGTCATCTCACCTCGCTGTCCGTGCGTGGTGGCCTGTCTGTTGACTGTTGTTGAAGTTGAGCGCGGAGTCAAGTGCTGCCCGCTGCTCTCGGTCTGTCAGGTAGCAGCGGAGGCAAGTCTGCAGGAATTCATCTCAAGTCCGTCCAAAGAGAAACGCGAATAGAATGGATTATTGCAAGCGTTTTTCTCATTACACTTCTATTATCAAATAGTCTATTAATAGATATTCTAATATGACATATGGAGAATTTATTTTTACCGTTACATCTAAAAGGCCCAAGAAAGCTAGATCTCCGCATCATTGTCATGCTTGTCCCATCTAGGGATATGCAGAGCCGGCGTTTGTCTGGACTTGCTGCGTGATGCGGTTTACCAATGATCATCTCGAAAATGATAGCCCAGTGATGTTGCTGTCACGAGAGTTAAAAGAATGGCGTGATGCTCCATATTTCTGGGAGATTTATGTCTCCTTTTTTCTCTGGAAGAGGAATGTAACCAACATTACGTCATTCTGCAGGCCAGTCGATATTTGATTAACCGCTGAGATATTGAGGGTTTCTGGACGGTTGTGCTGACGAAGCGCACTTGAGGCTACAGGCTGAAAAAATATGTTTTAATCTTTAATCCTCTGTCATTATGTTTATGTGACAGTGAAGGCCAGCACCATTCTTGTTTTATCAATAACTACTTGTTTCCCCTGCGCGATGCTTCAAGGTTACTAAATTATCATGTTGCCCTCTAGTTTGTCTTTGTTTCCCTCTTTTTTATTTAGTTGTGTCGATAACACTTGATAATAAGATGTTTATGTTTAATGGTAATAACTGAGCCATTCGTAATTGTGATTGCTTAGCAAAATAGATTGGGAAGGAAGTGGGCAGAGATGTAAAAAATCAAGGCATTAGGCCTATTAGGCTATTGGATTTGAGACCAGGAAGCTACACTGCTTCAAAATAGAATTAAGTAAAATGAAATAAAAGCATAAGTTCGAGAAAGAAATCGATAATAATGAAGAAGTTGGCATAGTATGATAATACATATTTGTGGGCAAAAGTGTTTTTTTTTCTTTTTCCATCTGTATATTCAGGATATTTTGTCATTTTACTTTATCACACATTACAAATAAGAAGAGTTAATCATTGTAGCTCACATTTTTCATTAGAAATTATTAACTAATCTGTGATAAATCAAAGTTTCATTCATATCAAACCTGGAAAATATTAATATACAGTAATCATGCTGGGGAAATAATCAGGGTACAACATACAAAGAATGAAAAGTGACTGAGGTTGTTGTTTAGGATTTTTACAAAATCCTCCAATATTTTGCAAAGTGTTCAACTTGATCAGGGTCTAACTGTTTACCTCATTGTAGCAATGAAATGTGACAAGCGGTCTGTTTATTTGACTTCTGTTGCATGTACTCAAGGTGAAACATTCCTCTCTTAATAATTGTGCCTATCTAGTAAGTCAAGGCTAATCTAGTGGTCAAATGACAATAATCACATTACAATCATATAATGAGCAGGGCATACAACCAACAGTTTGGCCTAAATTCTAACTTTTAAGATACCTGTTTGAATTTGAGGCCTGTAGACCATCATGTTCTATTTTAACTATTTTAACTTTTACGGAATCTTATCTGTGCAATTTTCTACTAGAAGGAGTCTACACTCTCTTGCTTGTTCCTCTTCTTCCCAAGACAAATATGCAGCTATAGTGTGAATACTTTGTATACTGAAGGCTCTAGTAAATATCGAGACTGAGTAGTGTCAGTGCCATGTGAGGGGGCATTTTTGTATTTGTATGTTTGTATGTTGTTAGAAGGGAGCAGTAATTGATAGCTGTCGAGATTTACCTCTCAGCGGCCTATTTGTCACGCATTCAGGTCGTTCACAGCGCACATCGTCTAAGAGAGCCATGTTTTCTGCCTCAGGGATCGCCGTGATCCCACCTTGAACTTGCTCTGTCAAAGTCCCAGGCCAGGGAACTGGAGATTTGAGTTGCTGTGCATGTTTGTGCTTGCCGTAACCCCGTATGCCTTTGTACCCCAACCCCTCTTTTCCTCACCATATTGTTTAAATTCTAATATGTGGTCTACCTGGAGAATTCCTCCCCAGTTTCTCTTGAAATCGAACTCCAACCCTTAATCCTTCCCCTCTCTCACATCGGGATATAGTTAATGTAAAGTGTAACCAAATTTCCTCTGCTAAACTAAAACATCTATATCAAATAAGAGCCAAGTGCCCCTTCCAAGGAAAGGGCGTTGAGTACTGATAATTTAAAGTGTGAAAGCTATTGGATAATTCACAGAGGCATACACAGAATTCATGTTTAAAGGTTTTACATGGCATATGGTTTGAATTTCCTGTTAAATGTGATGAAGTGATCTACGCCTTTTTTAGAAACAGGAAGATACAGAAATCATTCATGAGTTCAATTTGTCCTTGTCCTTATATTCATAGTTCTGTGTTATCACTTCTTTCTAGTGATTTTGTGATTTGTTGTGAAGGTGTGAAGACCATGTGATTTATATATGTGTTGGAGAATTATTAGGTATACCTAAAAATGCCAATTGCAAACTCTGTAAAAAGAGATTTTACAAACAAGTGAAACCTTTATGGAAGTAACATCAGTACCTTCATTTGAGATAAGAATGTGGCCTAAAATGTTGGTTGAAGCCATGAACAGTCACCGGCACGAGTAGGCTTTACGAAGTAGTGGTTCTAGTATTTGCTATCGTCCTGGGTCTAGTTAGTGTTCAATGTCCAGAACTTCATCAGTGATGTTAGTCATTTTTGGAATTTTAGGCCAAATAGTTTTTACTTTGAAGTTTTGTTGTGTCAAAACTGACCAGGTGAAAGAGCAGAGACACATTAGAAGAGATGGAGTGAACTATTAGAAGAGATGGAGTGATCTGGCAAAAGAAAGAGTGAACCAGTCCTCATTGCTCTCTGACAGAGAGACCCTGTCCAGACCCTTTTCTGCAGGCTCAGTCATGAAGTATAGCTTGTTAGGAAAACAGCACTGCTTAGCATAACACAATATTTGAGTGTTTTGACTGTGCTAGAGGAAATAGTCTGTACGAGTGAAAAAGACACACATGTATATAGTGTATGAAGGTATTCATACTCAAGATGTCACATGTGGCCCTGCCTTGAATTTCTGGTGCATATAAATTGATGGTGGTAGCAGGAAAAGGAAAAGAGACTTTGTCTGTGTTGTGTGTGTCATAGATGAGGACTATATGTACCATCATCACTGTAAATAGAACTTCCAGCCAACAGCATGATGACCAAACGGACCATACGCCTTTATTGTAGATGTCCTATGCAACCTATGGTGCTCATATATTTATTATTAGATTCTTAAGAAACCCATTTGTGATGATAGCTGTAGAGCAGTGCTACAAGAGGAAGTGAGTGGAAAAAAGAGAAATTACCTTCAACCCCGTTTGCCCTCTTTTCAGCTTTGCTTTTGAGGTGCGAGAATATAAAAGCACAGTGCTGTTGAACAGAGGCTATACTTGTCAACTTTTACAATTCATCCAGGCGGTATTCAGATTGTTGTTTTGCTTAATGAAGTTACAGGAATCCGAATGAGTGTCCATAACTCTAGACATCCTTGTCATTCACACGCTCTTGTCATCCTCACTTAGTATATGTCAGAATATGTTTTGCGGTGCTGGGCTGTGAGTCCCGGCCTGGAGTGACTGCTTAGACGGTGTGCATCACAGTGATGAGGTTAGTTTACACTGTGGTGTACAGGACAGTGGTACACCTCTGTAAAAGAGACACACTCACACTGTGACACCACAGTAACCCAGTATCATATTAAGGAAGTCAAAGGGTTGTCTGCCAGAAAAACACTTGAACACTCTCTAAAAGGTACAACATGGTACCTCTTGTGGCCTGGTATGTGCCATTTTGTCACTGGGGCAAAATCCTGAAAATCTTCTCTGAAAAATAGTACAAATGTATTTCTACCTTCTATGCTGAAAAAGGTACATGTTAATACATTAACAACCATTGATGTAGCTACTTTAGCTTAAGCTTAAGTTATTTGTTCTTTCATAACTTTAAGGCGGAAGTATTTATGAGAGTGATCACATATACATTTTCAATTGTAAAGACCTTTAAATGGTATGTTAAATGTCCTGGGTTTGATTTTGAGAATTCTGTAAAAATATAAATAGTCAAAATATACCTATAAATTGATGGTGGTAGCAGGAAAAGTAGCAGGTAGCAGACTTTGTCTGTGTTGTGTGTGTCATAGATGAGGACTATATGTACCATCATCACTGTAAATAGAACTTCCAGTCATCAGCATGATGACTGGAATGACTACAATAAAGGCGTATGGTCCGCCTTTATTGTAGATGTCCTATGGTGCTCATATATTTATTATTAGATTCTTAAGAAACCCTTTTGAACCATTTGTGATGATAGCTGTAGAGCAGTGCTACAAGAGGAAGTGAGTGGAAAACAAGAGAGTGATCACATATACATTTTCAATTGTAAAGACCTTTAAATGGTATGTTAAATGTCCTGGGTTTGATTTTGAGAATTCTGTAAAAATATAAATAGTCAAAATACACCTGTTTTTTGTTTTTTTCTGACATCTGGATAAGCCACACAGCTGGGTTGGCTACCACGGATGGGATAAAGTTATGCTTTTCTTTAAATATTTTTAAGCGGAATGCAAAGCCTGCCAGCAGACCTGCCTTTGTGTTGTTGTGCATGCCTAGGTGCACTACTCAGTTTCCTGTAAGTGGATGGAGGGGCAGGATAACATTCACAGAATCTGTGAGCCTTTAATTTTAATAAGAGCTTCAACACTGTGCAGTTTATCTCTGCATTTCGTTGTTAGTCTTTTACAAAGAGCACAAGTACCACGATCCCTCTTGGCTGGGAAACTTTGTCCTCTCTCTCACTCTCAATTAAAAGTAAGCATCTATAACTAAGAAAGACAGAGTAAATCTGACATGATTCATGGCTATAGTATACTGAGCAATTACTTACAAAGGACGCATTTGGCAGAAGTTGCAGGTAAACAAATTTACTGTCCACTCATTTGTAAGTTGTAAAACTGTTTTGTGTGTTTTTGAAGTTCTTATTTAAGACAATAATCGATCACTGTCTTGCCCTCACGTCTTGTGCTTCTGTCTTTAATGTGCTTCTGCTCTGCCACTTCTTCTTCTTCTCTCACTTCTTACTCTCACTCTCACCAACAAGTATGTTAATGATTCAAATCAACAAATAATTAAACATTTTAATGATTGCAGTATGTCTTATACTTGAGAATACCCCCTAAAACATTGCTAGAGATTTAAGTGTCTGTTCTCAATCTAAAATTCAATTTGACCAGATTGATTTTCAAATTACCGTATGACAGTGGGATAGGTTACACCAGAGGCCATGAGCTACAGTCTTTCATAAAGAGCTCTCAGACAGCCACATTCATCCATAGCAATAATTGATTAAACTTTTTTCATTAATGGCTATAGAGCGGGTTATAGCTTATATCACTACGACAAAAATTAAACACACATTGTAATAAAAAGTCCAACCATTATTGTGGGCTATTTAGATCTTTCACCACATGCAGTGCATGGTAAAAAACGCCAAATCAGGTGCTTAAAATGTCAATTATTGCATCTAGTGTTTCCAGGCCTTTAAAACCTGAAACCTAACCCTTGATGTCATTTTAACGGACTCTGGATTACTGCAGGGCGGGAATACTGTATGTTTATTACTGAAAATAACTATGCAGCTATTTTCAGATGCAATGGCACTATTCCGTCTAGAATGACACAATGAGAAAAGTGTATTTGTCCTCTTGTGTGCTGGCGGGTTCACTTCCCCTCCTTGTTTTCCTTGTCTTTGTTTGTAGTTTTATGAGGAGTCGGCTGGAGTGATGAACTCAGAGCAGGAAAGGCCGTTCATGTGCAGCGCTCCTGGCTGTTCTCAGGTGAGTGTGTCAAGACAGGACCACACCAAGTGTGTGTGTGTGTGTGTGTGTGTGTGTGTGTGCCTGTAATATGAAGAGGAGTACGTTGAGGAGGCCTGAGGAGTAGGTTACTGCCTCAGAAGGGAGAAACAGAATAGCATGGAAATGAGTGAAAAAGGAACTGTAAATAAAGTTGCTTTTCTGCTGCACATATAAAATGCCCATAGAAAGTTATCAACCCCAAGACTTTTTGTAAGGATGCACTCTAGAGATGAAAAGATGTTATTTTGGTTTAAGGCTTCAGTGTATAGGTTGTTTTGACAGTATTGTAACAGGCTCGTAGAACATTTATTTATTTATTATTATTATTTTTTTAACTCAACAGCGATTCCCCACTGAGGACCATCTGATGATACACCGACACAAGCATGAGATGACCCTTAAATTCCCCTCCATAAAGAATGACAACATGTTATCAGGTGAGTTACAGCTACATCAATACAAATTCACACCACCTCAGCAGGACACACGGGGGACGTGTAGTTCATTTACAGGTGTGTACAGTAGTGAGTCACGCTCAGGCAGACCTGTCTATGAACAGATGGCGTGTCTATACCAGTTGTTACAGTAATGTGAATCATATGACACATATTACCCTGCAAGTCAAGAAGCAGAACCTCTTAATTTGTTGAGCCCCCTCAAACTCCTTAGTTGTGCTGGAGTTACTTAGTGGTGGACCTCAACTGCATTCAATGCATACCAGTTCTGCACACCTCAGCAGGACAAAGACGCTGACCTATGACTAAAAAAATAGCATGTTGCGCTATATCTCTTACCAAAGTAACATTCTCCTCCTTGCTGCTTTGTGTGATTGACAGCCTCTCATTGTCAGAGCTCTCATTAGTCTCACTCTTGACTGTGGAGGTGACGGGACAGGTTGACTGGATTCGTGGGTCACCCCCATTATGAGAGGGGGGAACAAGGTGTAGCTCAGGTGACGTGTTGATCTACATGACACACTGATCTACAGTTCAAACAAACATCACATTTCTAGATTGTGTACAGCACCCATAAGTGTCACCCCAAGGCCAAGCCATAACTCTGCAGACATAGACAAGGGTGTGCAGTGCTCTAGCCATGCTGCCGAGATTGTGTCTTCTTTATTATTTACACTCAGTGGACAGCGGGATCGGATTTTCTAGGCCGGGTGTCCTTATCCCTCGCTATCTGAGTTACAGCTCTAACCATTTCTTTTACTGAGACCTTGGACTCAGCAGATAAAAAAGTCAGCAGTTATAAGTCACATTGCTGTTAGAACTGGACCACTGGTGGTAACATATCTGCAGCTGATCACCAAAAGATGTTTAAGCAGTCTTCACTTTACCTTTCAGTACTATAATTGTGCACCTAAAGTTTACCTCCTGTTAGTATTTGATCCAGTGAGTCATCAGCATCATTCTCCACCTAAAATTGACATTGTCTACTTTTTGTTTTATCGATGGAGCTTGAGCTCTCAACCTCCGAAATGGGAAAACTATATTTTGGGCAAAACTGTATTTTGGGTACACAGGTCATGATGAAAGTTTGAGTCAATCCTCAGTCTAGCCAGAATGGATAAACACACCATGAAGTATGCTTTTAGCCTTTGAAACCAGCTTGATCCTAAAATCACCTTCAACTGTCTGAAACCTGATCTACGTGCAACCCCCCCCCCCCCCCCCCCCCCACGAAGTCAAGATGAATACCATGACTTGACTGACCTGAACAAATGAGACCCCCACTCAGTAGGTGGGATCTGGACTTTATCAACCAAAATGTCCCCGTCAAGGCTAGTATCTCTCTCTAACAGTGTGAAAGTAATGCTTTTTAACAATCATTACAACAGTGCATTGTGTCCCTTATTGTTCATACCACTCTATTCCTTTTTCTGTGTTCCTTGTCCTTGTGCACTTGTCAGCAAGATCATGGGTGTGTGTACAGTCTGACAAATATGCACTGTTGACAATAGTTGGTTTTGAAGCTGGACTTGTGTGTCTTCCTTGAATTCCAGACCAGACGCCCACACCGACACGCTTCTTGAAGAACTGCGAGGAGGTGGGACTGTTCAGTGAGCTGGACTGCTCCATTGAGCAGCAGTTTCGCAAGGCCCAGGAGGAGGAGGACAACAAACAGGTAGAGTAGAGTAGAGAGCACTGCTCAGCCTGGGGAAACCCTAGGTGAACCCACAGCTGGGGTTAGGTCAGATGGTTGTAAATGGCGTAGTCCCTTGCTATCCTGTGCCGTCATCACTCATTCCACTAACCACAGCCCACATGCTATGAACAGATACACACACTTTTCATAGACCCAAAACATTTATGGCATGGACTCACGTAACCACAGACTGCTCATTTGCCAAAAAGCAGATAACCACAGGTATGTATACACAGCCGACTTTTCTTTTTTGTACAAACAGCATAGTCATATTCAGCCCCGTCTGTGTCCCAGACACCACGATCCCCATTTCCATCAGTCTTGTTGACAGTGACAGACAGGGCCAGCAGGTGGAGGGTTCTCACCCACCACAGGTGAGGAGAGAGTAGATCAGGTTCTCCACCTGTAACTTCAAACAGCTCTCCAGTCATCTCGAAGGGAGGGAGTCCTATTTCCTCCCCAACGAAAAGATTGACCTCTGAGAGACAACTTTGTGACGGCAATATAAGACTTTGCCAGACAGTCATGCGTACACTGCCTTTTGCAATCTCAGCAGAGTCTCAAAGCAGCAAGGTCTGACAGACGGGGTGATCATTTATGCATTATGGATCCACCCTGGGGCACCTCCACCTGGAACACGGGTACTAGTCAAATCACCACAAGACAGACTGCTTATCTAATGTCTGGAAAGATGTACATACAGACGCTGAAGCTACCCTGTCGGCTGGGTGGTTTGGCTTTGGAGCTTGTCTGTGCTCAGGTCAGCCACGTCTAGCCTCCCAAGCCTGTGTGGTTTAAGATGGGAGGCTCTGCTAAGTCAGCAGGAGGCGAGTCAGAGCTAGACTCTCTGGGAGTGCGTAGCACAGGAAAGAGCGATAAGGAGTGCTTGGAAGTTCAAGGAAGAGGAGTTATCAATTGAAAAATGTTCATATACATTCTGCTATTCTGCTGGGTAAATAATAGTATGGAAACCTGGTCTTCATTAGGCTCCCCATGTTTCCCCACTTCCACTGGATGATAGTTTACATAGTATGGAGCTGAAGCCCAAGCAGTTATAATCCTTGAGTTGTGCTTAACCTACACCTTGCTTGGAAAAAAGGGGAGACACTTTGACAATATCTAACCCTGTATCCTCTTCTTCTTCTTCTCTCTCCTCCCTTACTGTAGAGCATCTCACTGCATGGCCAGGCAGGCCAAGGTCAGCACCAGCATTCCCACTCACGGATGGCCAACCACGACACCAGCATAGTGATCCAGCAGGCCCTGCCCTCTCCTCAGTCCAGCTCCGTCATCACTCAGGCTCCATCCACTAACAGACAGATAGGGTGAGTGGGCATTGCAGCCTGAGAATCTAACAGAGTACCACCAAGATATACTCAAGAAACAATTACGTTGACTTGCATCTGCTTTGGACTGCGTATTAGACAGAACATAGGTTTTATTGGAGTAGTAGTAGAAACAGAGGGGAGATTAGGCTTTTATGTGTTTACTTTGTGTGCAATAACACTATATGACTTGCTTTTTGAGCCATTGATGAGAACTGATGATGGTCTGAAAATTATCTGATAAGCACAGTGATAGGAGTGTGTCCCCTCACCTCAAGTGTGCCCCTGTTATAGCGACAGCCTTAGGCTTGGCCTGGTCCCGTTGTCTCTGTACTGATTGTCATTGCCCTCTGTAGTCTCTGAGGTAATACCAGTGTTTTGTTACATTTGGAACAGTGTGTGGGCCTGGCGATTCATGTTTTGCTGTTCATTCAGTATTGTCCCACAGCAGAGCATGTCAAGAGGGTCCCAAGGGACAGGATGAGGTCATCATGGAGGCCTCGGCTGTCACTGCTTTTACAACGGTTTAGCATTTCATGCTCTAAAATAGTCTCTTTCACTGTATGGGAACGGTGACCACAACCTCAGGGCTCCGTTTCCCTGCCACTTTTCATGGATGTGGCACAAATGTAATAATAGCAGATAAAATGCTGTTATGTCCTATATGATGCAATGCTTTGTAGTCACTTCCTGTGTCTAGTTGCCATGGAGTAAGTGTTCAGAGACTTAAAAGCATTTATACTTGTATGTTTGTTGCCAATCGCAACACTCATCAGACCTTGTACTGAAGGACCCATGTGTGGTATAGTTAGCATGGGTGTGTCAGGCATTGATTTTATAAACCCCACCAACCCCCGTGAGGCTATCAGCTTTTTGTGGGTAACGCCTTTCTTGTGTATGCCTTCCTCTGCTGACCTGTGATGACTGTATCAAAAACATCATCATGACCTTGGCTGTTTGGCTCACACATGTTCTCCAACAGACACACGCACACGCACACCCCTTTCATTTTATCTATTGATGTAAGTGTGCAATGAAGAACTACATGACACACAAGTTTCACCCACAAACGCTTAGTTTAAGTATCATCACCAGTCACAGCGGGCTTTAACTCTGTAATTTATGATGATTTAACTGTGCCTAGTTTTAAACTTCAAACCCGTGCCAGTGCTGTGTTACTGTAAACCAGGCCTGTGGGAACCTACTTGGGTGTTGAGATGTCTCAGTGTTAGACCAGGGCTGCGTGTTGAGGTCGTCCTGTGTAGATTTACAGCTTGAGGAGCTAGTGAATATTGGATGGGAGGCCCATCACTAAGCCTGACTGACACCCCGACAGGCTCTTTGTCCAGGACAGGGGTGGAATTTCATCCCCTTGGAGGAGCAGCAATCACTGCCAGTAAGAGAGACTGTGCTGGGTCTGCTTCACCTGAGTTTACCTGTCATTAAAAACTCCTCACCTTGCTGAAGCATAGACTCACCACTTCACCCTCTTCAGAGTCCTTTACAGTCACAGATCCTTTACTGAGTCATTGAGAGACTGGTAGTTTTACGGCTCACACACAGTAAAAAGATCACTTGAAAATCAGTGGGAGTATGGCATGTGGTAGTGGTTTCCAGGCAGTATAGCATATAAGCCCCACCTACACTATTTGAGGCAGTACTGAGACACACTTTGAGGCTGCCTGAACTAGTATCAGACCTAGCGTATATAATCGTAATATATATTATATATTGATGATATATATTATCATAAAACCTGAAAATGAATGGACAAAGCCAGGCTTATTCAGATCTAAGACAAGAGGGAGAGGTGGATATTGTATTCCACAGAATTACCTTCTGGCTGTAAGACCAAGGGTGAAGAGAGGGGGTTTCCCAAACCGTACAGGAGTCACTTGTTTATAAGGATGATGGAATCTTATCACATGAATAGGAAGGCCAGTCTGGATGAGTAGATTCACACGAGAGACAACTGATCTGGAAATGTTCACATCAGTGGGAAAATGAGTTGAGGAAACCCCTCCACTGAGAAACAGCGCTTCCACAGGAAGCCTTTAGGGCCAACTAAGGGCTCCGAACACAGGGTCTCTCCACAGGAACTTCCTACTCACAGAGCAACCCGAACACTTCACAGGCTATCTGTACTCTGTCCAGGTTGATAAAGAGCTAGGCAGCCTACTGGTGGTCAGATCAGCAGTTCCCTATGATGCCTGTGATAATTCATTGTTGTCCTATTAAGCCACCTCAAGTGTGATGGTCTCATATATGGTTTGATTTGCCGTGTCTGAAGAAAAGCCAATCATGTGGTACTATAAGGTTTTTCTTTTGAACCCACAGTTGAGAATTCCTTTGTTGTGCATGTTTATGTTTAGTTTTAACTGTAGTAACTTGATAGACAGTTCAGAGACAGTTAACCATAGCAAGAGTGGAAGGGTTTGGGTATATGATCGCTGCAGAGACATTATAAAGCTTTTAATCTTGACACGCTTCGTGGAGCTCTGTGAAACTCAGATCTCACTGAATGAAGAGGAATCATCAAGCAACTCCAAAATCAGTTTAATCTAGGCTCCATCTGGTTCCTTGGTTCTCGACTTGCCGAATGCGCAGCATGGAGCATCCAATGAATTAGAATAACAAGTCATTTTCATTGCTCCACAATGTTTACTAAAGAGCTTTGAGGCTTGGAATCAATTAGGATTGGCTTTCCTCAAGTCCATTTACTTTAGGGTTGAGCTGGGCCTGCAGCTGTGAAACCTGAGGACTCTCTCTCTCTCTCTCTCTCTCTCTCTCCCTCTCTCTCCCCATCTCCCTCTCAGCTCTGACAGAGTCCCTAAACAAGGCCTTTGGGGAGCTACACTGACACAAACCAGTGTTAAAACCAGGCATAAGAAACAGCCAGCAGATCCTAATGTCACGGCTATCATTATCATACAAAGGGAAGTGGTGTCCAACAGATTTGAATGCTCTCTACTTTTGAATTATAAACATCTGGTCCTGAGTTATGTCAGAGTTAAATGCGTTAGACATAGCTAGTCAACCATGTGAGATACAACATTTTGTGGAGACCTCAACCTTTTGACTGGTAAGAGGAGATGGGGGGTAGATGGGTGGGGGCACAAAGGCATTGGATATGACAGCCACCTATTCTAGTTTAGTAGTTGAATTCAATCCAATTATTTCCATTACATAGCACAACCAAACTGAATGCAGCTTGGTTAAGTGAAGTCTGATTCCCAGTAATGGCAAGACCCACTCATCAATGTCTGTTGATGCTGTATTGAAATATTTCTCTTAATTGTGGCTGTGTAGAGTTAATAATCTTAAGACTTCAACACATTTTTAATAATTTGAATGATAAACTCAAATTCCTATGAATGTCAAGGATTTCAGTGTACTAGAAAGTTGATTTCTGCTATTAGTTGATAGTCAGATAATCTCTTCTCTTCGTTAGGACCTTTGAGCTTTGACCGTTCCATCTTCACTGCCACTGCCTGATGATGTCAGGCATTTTTGCTTTGTCATCGCCTAACAGAGACAATCTTCCTTCATATTTTCAAGAATTCTCAATTCAAAATAGAAATCCATTGACACATATTTTTTATTCTTGTGCAAAAGTGACAAACTGTGTTTCTCTGACTCCAAAGTGGTTAACTGTACAACTTTGCCATTTTAAATGTGCATGTCTAGAATCTTGTAGAGAACATTATGATTTTTCTTTCAGTTTTCTAGATGGAGGATTTTTGTATCTGAACTTAAATATGTTTGAGGTCCAACTCACAGGGCATACTGTAGGCAACATTAAGCTTGGCTGTCACATCGCTGTGCTGTGCTCAGAAGGAAGTCAATTTGTGCTTTTGTTTTCATATAGTGCTTAAAATGCACATTACTTTTTCACACCTCTCTGAGCCATCACCATCTTGTGGTCCTTGTCTTGGCTTATAAGGGAAGTAAGCAGAAATAGAACTTGGGCTTCATGCTTCATAAACCACATAATGACAATGTGATAGGGCTGCTATGGTCTTCATTTGTTTTCTCAACAAGATCTAGGTGATATGCCTTAACCTTCAATTATGATTAAGGCCCAATGGGTACAAGAATTTGTGTGGGATACTGATGCTGTTCACCTGCCTCACTCATGAGGATTTTTTTCTGTGGTACGAATGACAGACATTGTGAACCAAGAGTATTACTTGAATTTGTCTCTCAAAGATTCAGTCTACACACACTAAAACACACTGCTGGGTGTGGTGTGTTTCTTTCTCAAAAGCTTAAAGCAAATTTAATACTGAAGATTTTTGATGCTTTTTATACAACGTTTTCAAAAATTTAAAACACTTTTTTCCACACATTTGATAAATGAAATGACTGTGTCCATTGTATTTCCACTGCCATTGTGCCAGTGTCAGAACAGAGAAGTCACTGCACTGGAGAGAGTTATGGGCTTTTCGTGTTTCCATGGACACACTCTGACCTCCCGACCCTCACAATTTAATCTAAACTTCCTTTATTATTGTTTATGATTATATTGCATTAGAAAGTGGTGATAAGGAGGGAGGTCCGTCCTGAGTGCAGGGGCCAGCCACAGCCACAGAGTGCCTGGCGTGCCCTCATGCTCCTGCTTGACTATTGCCGCTGGTTAATATGGGCAATGGTCGTTGAACCGTGCGTAAACTGTGGGGGTAATCACTTCAGAAAGGAAGAGAAAGGTATATAGTATGATGAATTATAAAAAACGAAAGCGCGAGAGAGAGAGAATGCAGGATGTACATCTGACCTGAATTAAGATGAGCTCATTGTGTACTGCAGTGGGTTTAATAGTGCGTTTGTAGAGGAACGCCCAGACTCTGTTCCCTCTCATTCCAGTGGGGCTGTGTCATCCCTGCCCCGGGGCCACCGCACATGCAGGCTCCTGCACAAGCAACTCACACACAAGGACATGCCTCACAGCTCTGGGGAGCTCAGGGATCACAAGACAGGGAAGTGTGGAAGAAGGGGATCAGAGGTGGATGGAGGAGAGGAAGGGGGGGGATCAGAGGTGGATGGAGTAGAGGAAGAGGGGGATCGGAGGTAGATGGAGTAGAGGAAGAGGGGGATCGGAGGTAGATGGAGGAGAGGAAATGAGGGATCAGGAGGGTGGAGGAGAGAATGAGAGGCCTCAGATGTGGATAGAGAAGAGGAGATGGTTTTACAGTATATGAGGATGGTGGCGAGGATCACAGAGACCAGGAGGGTGGATGAGAGGATAAGCAAGGAAAAATGGATCCGTGAACAGAGACCGAGAATGGAAAGTGAAGATAAAAACAGAATGAGGAGGAAAACCTGGGTGAGAGTGATGGTGGAAAAGAGGAATCAGGTGGTCTGGTGACAGGAGGAGAAGGATCTAGAAGTGGGTTGAGGCAGAGAGGAACAAAAATGGAGTTGAGATGAAGTTAAAAAAAAATTTGACAGGTTATACAAGATGACGAGTGGGTTGTGTTATAAGTAATGAAGGAAGGACCAAAGTATCACAGAATGTGAAAGGGGCACAGCATGCCAAGTGTTACAACACCAGTCAGATGCTGAAAACAAATGCCAGGTTGGGCTATAAGATGACATAGCTGTTACTGATTAATTCTTCTGATCCACTGGTGATAGTAAAGTACTCTAGATGTTTTCACTTTCGGTGAAGCTGAGGGACTACCGAACCGCACTAATGTAATGTATGGTTCATCAATCAAACCTCTATCATCCTGAAAGAGAGTGAGTACTACTATAGGCACTCTGATAATTAGTTTCAGAGTGTCATTCCTCGTCATTCCATAACTGTGCTCTGGCACGGCTTAAGTCAGCTCTAGGCTTCCTGATGTGAGGACACCCCATCCCAGATCCGTCCCACCATCTCTCCCAGTGTAGCACCCTCCCAGCATCCATCCCTCCTCTCCCGCTAATAAAAGTCAGCCTGTGTCGTAACCCATTAGGGCTGATTTATTTGATCAGATTCGTATTATTTCCTCAGTCCAAACCCCATGGCACTCTCCTCCCACCAGTGATTAAAGGCAGTAAATCAGGGGCAGGTCCTGTGTAGTGTTTACTCAGAGAGCCAGGCAGCTGCAAGCTGTTTGAGGCCCTTGTTTCTCCCTCTGTTTACCTCCGTTCCCATGGCGACTGCACCACCGTCTCCCGAGCGTCTGGAACTTGGCCCTGGGCTGTTTTGGTTACATTCGAAAGTTTTTAGCTGCTGTGTCTACCCAGAGCTAGTGGTGACTTCACCCAACGAGGAGTGAGTGCAGCTATGTTGGACGAGTGAAGGAGGGAAAGAGAGGGAAAAGAGAGAGGAGGAGAGGAGGGAGGGACGAAATCTGGGGGTAGGCAGGCAGAAGGTGGGGGGAGGGCGAAAAGCCAAGAGCATTACATCATTTGCTGGAGCAGAGTCAGAAGGGAAGGATATGAGTCAGTGGACTGACTGCTCTCTCTCGCTCTCTCTCTCTCTCTCTCTCTCTCTCTCTCTCTCTCTCTTCTCTTGGATGGCAGCCAAACCCCTTGTGTTCAAGTCCCCAGTACTCGAGTTGGAGTTGGGACCGTGGGGATTGGGACAGTAAAGCTTAGTGTGTGTGCAGACTACGGGATTTGTAGCTTAGAGCAAGTAAGTCCAGAGGGGTTTGAGTCGGGGTGTGGGCACTGCGAGGGGTCCAAAAGAGAGTTATAAAGGATTAACAGTACAATGAGCGGTTGTCAATTCTACACCAAGAACAAAAAAAAAAACTTTGGGGGTGTGAAGAGGGAGAACTTGGAGAAATAGGCTATGGAGTAAGAGGTAAAAAGCAAGAGAGGGAGACAGGCAGGAGGAGAAGAGCTAGCAGTGATGTCATGGTGGAGTGGAGAGGGAGAGGAGGAGAGCAGATCAGGGGGATTGGAGGGGGAGCTGGGCTGAGAGCGAGGCACTCAGTAATGTGAGAGTGCAGGGTCAGGACTGCAGAGTGTCTACCTGCTCTCCCTCGGGGCCCACAGCCCGGGCTATTATCAATCCCCTCAGTGGAGCCACAGCCTGTCATTATTCACACACACACACACACACACACACACACACACACACACACAAGCATGCACATGCACATGTTTGCTTATTCACACACACGTTCACGAACACACTCACTCGCATGCAGAACACTCTTATTCTCACACATCCACACATCCACACACACACACATACATACACAAGCACTCTGGACATGAATCCAGTATACAGTCTGGTGCATAATGTACACAGAGGAAAACAGACATTAACACAAACAAGCAGAAGAAAGCTGAACCGGAGCGACCCATGTGGAAAGGTTTTTATTAGAAATCCAGTAGAATGTTTTTAATCCTGCATCATGAACTGAAGCTGAAATGGTGCATCCTTGTAAATGTTGTCAGGTGTGTTAGAAGCATACATTATGTTGATATTGTAATGCATAGGAAATATTAATGAAATATTTTCATATAAAATAAATTAGAGAGTGGCATATTCTAAAGGAAAGTGGCCACATTCATATCAGAAATGTATCTATGGGAAATGATACACAAACTGAAACAACAGCAGCTTCTTGCTTGCATTCAATATAAAACATCGTCATTTATCAGCACAGTCAGCACAAAGCTAGTTTAACTCCAGGAGAAGTGCTGTCAGTTAGATGTAGATTTTTTTCCCCCCCTCCCACACCACAACCTGCACTTCAGGTTGGTGTTTTGGTGTGTGTGGTGGTGACAGGCACAGTGTTCGTTCTCCCTCAGCGCTCCTGCTGCAGGTGAGCAGTGCTAACAGACAGGCAGCGCAGTGGAACCTGCGAGGGCTTCAAAGGAGCCTTTCTTCTCTGGAAAGCCTGGGCTGCCACAACCAATGACCTGTCTCCCCCGGTCAAAAGCCACTGACCTCTGGCAGTCTATCGACAGCACAGTGGCACTGTGCTAGTCCATCACATTCTATCCTCTTGAATGAGGGCAGGCATTCAAGAAATATACCGATTTTAGTTTTGTCCATTAGTCATTAGGCTGCAGGCTGAAGAGTATTAAGTTTTGCGAGTTATTTTTATTATCCAGGCAAGGCTCTCACACACACTTGCTCCTTTTCTGCAACACACTGCCTCACACTCATAAAGTTGCACACGGTCACTCCAGGGAGCTACCCAGTACAACCTCAGTCAGCTGCACCTCAGCAGTTATTCCACAGAGTTTTCCCAGGGACTTAAACCAATTTCTGTGTCTTCTGTGTTTATTTCAACCTCTTGATATGAACATAATCTGAATTCAGAGAGACTTTGGTGACCTAGTGTGTATCTACATTGCATACCTCATTGTACTTTCATGGCTTTTCCCATGTGGAAATGTTTGCATTCACAGATGTCACGTGTGCTGCTGAATGAGTGTGATTGTGATAAATTGGAATGTTAGACAGAAATGACATGTAGTCAGGATGGTAATGGTCCTGTGTGGCGGCCTGTGTGTGCAGCAATCTAAATGTCTGGAGCGTAAATGCACATATTTAGGTCTGGGAAAATACAGGTATTTGTTCAGGTGGTGGACCGTTTGCTCTGTTACACCCCCATCTGGCCATCACTCCCTGTGCTATTATGTTAATCCCAGCTATGATGTGGTCAATTGATTACATTAACCCATTCAATGTGGCTAACTTAAACGCTTCTGGTTGGCAGTAATTGGTAAATGTTCATGGAAATGGGGTGAGTAGCGGCATTGATCCTGATGTTTCTGATTATTGGAGAATCATACAGTGAATGCTGGCGTTGTTTAGACTGTATGGACTGAATAGTTACTGTATGCATGTGGGTGTAGCAGGACCACGCAGCTGGGAATCTGCGTTCTTACAAGCAGGGATTTGGTGGCAGTTGTATAAATGATGTCACCCTGTGCAGATGGAGTGGTTTGGGTGTTTGGATTGCTGCAGCCCTGAGCCAGTGACTGACACAGGACTGTTGTCAATAGTTTAAGTATAGCCTGGGCCTCATCTGTACGTGAGATTTATTGATGTGGCCATGAGCATGTTGGTCCGCACAAGCTTTAGTGGTTAGTGAGGGAGATTTTCCCAACAGCGCTTTCACCACTGTAGCAGTTTCTAAATGTGATTCTCATAATGTGTCTCATGTGGCAATTACCAAAAAAAATGTATTCATTATCAACATCATCATTCATCCGTTGTACTACATGAAATAGTCTTGTTTAAAATGTACCCAGCAACTCCCAGGGGGTCCGTAACTTTCAACTCTGCAGAATGAATACATAGCAATACATTCTGTTGTCCATCCTTGTTTGTAGCAGCACAAGCAAGTACAGACTAAAAGAGAGAGGTAGGGACGATTCGTGATCTGAAATTGGACAAATGCGGAATCAATACCATTTATAGACTTGCCTTTATGTAATGTGTATTATCCTATTAGTTTTACTGTTACATTGCTTTTATCCTCTATCTTATATTTTTATCCTGCAGAGTAGTAGAGTAATGTCTATAAATAAATGCATCTTCTGCTATTTTCTTGATTTTACTTCATTTCAGATGTTTTATAGAGTATGATGTTTAATATTATTTGATTGCTAAAGCACTTTGTAAACTCAGTTTTAAAAAGGTGCGATACAAATAAAGCTATTATCTTTATTGTTATTATTACGTAAAAACAAACCATATACATATATATATTTCTCCCACACAACTGCCACTCACTGGATGTTTTTAGTTTTTTGCACCATTCTCTGTAAACTCTAGAGACTGAAAATCCCAGGAGATCAGCAGTTTCTGAGATACTCAAACCACCCCGTCTGGCACCAACCATCAGTCCAGTCAAAGTCACTTAGATCTTCCCCATTCTGATGTTTAGTCTGAACAACACCTGAACCTCTTGACCATGTCTGCATGCTGTCATGCGTCGCAGTTGCTGTCACATGATTGGCTGATCAGATATTTTCATTAACGTGCAGGTGTACAGGTGTACCTAATAAAGTGGCCACTGAGTGTATTTACATGTATAGTATAGTGCTGTAGAAGAAGAGCCAAGCCTTAAGCGTGTGTGTGTGTGTGTGTGTGTGTGTGTGTGTGTGTGTGTGTGTGTGTGTGTGTGCCCTCAGGCCTGTCCCTGGCTCTCTGTCCTCACTACTGCACCTACGGAACAGACAGAGACAGCCACTGCCAGCCTCCATGCCTGGAACCCTGCCAGACCCAACCATGCCTGGCTCCTCCGCTGTACTGATGCCCGTGAGTACACAAAGGAGCACAGAGCACTTTCACTCACACATGCCCACACATACGGACGCACACTCGCCCTCTCAAACGTATGTGACGACATACTAACCGATGGACACCCACACTTGCTGCTGCACGTGAACTATATAGGTTTGCTGTTTTACCACCATGAAATCATTTATCACTGTTTGTCAAGACAGCCATCCCTTGTAGAAGTGTGGGATTCTACCTTTAGGTCTAGAACATAGACTTTATTGTAATTAAGACAAAAAGATTTAGAGGAGCCATAGTGGGAAGCAGGGAATGATAACAACCCTGAGAAAGCTCCCCATATCGGGATTCTAATGATACAACATATGTTCTCATTGTAACACAAGACAGCCCGTGTTTATGGTATGGAAAAAACCCTCCCATGTTTATTAAATTAAGAGCTAAGCGATTTTGGGGAAGATTGACGGTTCAGGAAAGGGGTGCAGGTTTGGGTGATATTTTTACACAAAACACACTTAGTGCAATTAAGGCTGTGTGTAAGGTTCTAGGCCTGGGTCTCTGTGGACAGAGGCCTAGCGGGGGTCAGGATGGGGGGTGGAAAAGGGCTGTTCCCCATGGGGAACACCACACTGGGGGCCCAGAGTTCAGCAGCTTGGAGGCCACACCACCTCAAACACACACAAACCTCACACACACACACACACACCCACAAGCACACACACACACGCAAACTCAAAGCTCTCTCTCCTATACTCTCACTCCTCACCTCGCACAGGTGACCTTTCACCCCTGTCAGCTTACCCAGCTGATTTCCCTGTATTCGGGTCTCTGCTATGGACCCTGTCACACATGACCATGCAGACCAGACCGGTTATTCAGGAAGTGGCGATAACCACATACAAATGAAGATAGATTCTAACACAGCCGCCCTCTTAACTCGCACATCTCATTCACCTTCTACACACTTCCTACACTAAGGGGTCCAGGTTTAGATGTGTTCACTCACTGCACTAATATCAGACACACAACCCTGCTGCACCAGCTTCCTGTGTTAAGTCCCTCAGTGCTGGCTTCCTGTTTTGGGTCAGCTCCAGTTGTCATCACACAGAGCTGTGCACAGGGCAGCCTGTCATGTGAAATCAGGCTCTCATGCTCTCTCATCTCATCACCCATTGCCTCCTGTGCAGCAGGATAGGTCTCTCAATTTGAACGCTTCAAGGCTAACCATCTGCTTTTGTTTGTGAGGGCAGCTTGTGATTCCCTCTCTGTATGTGCAAGTCACCAATGGCATAGATAATGGCATTCAGTACAGCTAAATGTACAGTATTTATTGATTGATCTTGTATGCTAAAGTTTGGTGGTGTGTGTGTAGTATGTCTATACTATAGACTGTTGAATCCAAACAGCCTATGTTGTTGTGGTCTTCAGATGGAGAGACAGATGTCCATGGGCTCCAGTATGATGGGTATGCAAGGCCCCACCCACAGCAGCTCCTGCTCTTCCACTCACATTCCCTCCATGCACTCAGAGGCCAAATTGGTGAGTATACACATGTGTACACATTAACACACACACACATATACACACACACACACACACACACACACACACACACACACACGCTCAATGTGTTGCAATTCTCTTTTCCACTGGGCTGTGCCAGCAAAGCTGTGCTCTTAGGTCTGTGTGGATTTCATCATTTGGTGTGTAATCAAAGCTATGTCTGAACCTGCCAGTGCAGTACTGGAGACTCTGGCTGGAATAAAGGGCCCTTTATGTGGTTGTGGCTGGGCTGCCCACCGACTGCCTGATGTATATCTTAATGTACAGAACATGTTCTGTAGGTCCTGCAACTTGTTAGCACTAGTTTAACACAGCAGGGGAAAAATCAAATGACCTCATCCTTCACAAAGCAGGCAGTTAGAGCAGTGGGACTGAGACAGGGCTGGGAGAGCAGAGAGACAGAAGGGAGAAAGGGTTTAGAGTTAGAGAGGGATGAAGGATGACTGAAAGTACAATAAATCAGACACAGTGTGACTTTGGATACTGGCACATACTGCAGCAATGCTAATGCTATTGACCAACCGTGTACTCCTGATTAATGGTAAGTACGTAGATATAAAGTTATACTGAAGGCAATATCAGGTGATTAATACCGTAGCAACATGACCATCAGTCAACCTCTGTTTTTCAAACAATAGAAAACAACACTGAACATGGAAATGGCTACACAGAAACCCAAAGTGTCATGACTTGGATGTCAAAGAATGACAAACCATAATAAAAAGCACTGGCTGTTCCTTGTGTTCGAAATGGTTTCGCTGAATTTGCCGGAGAGACAGATCTTGGAGGGAGAGAGGAGGTAGCAGAGGTCATTAGAAGAGTTATTGCTCTGATAGAAGAGAGCGGGAGCATTCCCAGGGCATTTAATTCTCCCTCTTCCTCCTGCTCTCCCAAGATTGATCGTCTTTGTAGTCTTCTGAATCTCTTCAACTGTTCCTATGGTAACACGCTGGGGTAACACAATATTAGTGTATTAGGCTTATCTGCCTGCTGGCTGTCATCCAGACACATCTTACTCTTTTTTTCCCCCCCTTCTATCTGTGTAATTGAATTGTAAATGCTCTGTTAGGCCTCCCATAAACATATGCAGTCACTAAATGGCTGAAGGCCCCGCTGCCCTACAACTTTCTGGTTAGTTGACCATTCAAACACAATGCAAAGCAACCAAATGGGGATCAATTGAGATTCTGCTCCCTGATGTCTGAATGTACTGATGGAATTCCAAGATTGTGGACAGAAAGTGAGAGACTAATTGTGTTATCAGGGTGCAATCTCCAGCGTGGTTTTCATAAGCATTGACGGGGTCTCTAATGTCTGTAATATCCGCGCCCGGGCCAGGTCGATAAATACGGCCTTGCTATCGGATGACTGGGCTATGATCAGGCCCATGTGTCCCCTGCGACGTACTCAATCCGGTTCTAATCGCATTACCCCAACCATGTTGACTTTCCGCCAATGGGAAATCTCCGCACTGTAACCCCACACCCCCAAGGCACGGAGCTGGACGCACTCTTCTCCTCAACGTTTACATTGTGAGAGCACAGAAGAGGACCGAGTGGGACTTTGATAGACACGAAGGAAATAGATAGACAGGCAGAGTGAGGGGGAGTAGAAAGTCGAGAGAAGGTATTGATATTCTGAGATACTAAGCAGTGAATGGGAGCGAGAAATAGGAAGATTGTGTGCGCTCGACATGGGAGGACTTCTGCTGGGCCTCGTTTCCTGTGCATGAATGTGTGCCTGTGCATATGTACATGCATACACGCATGCCTATGTGTGTGTCTGCGTGTTTGCGTGCACTTGTGATTGTGTGAGTGTGGTAACTGGAGGCCTCTGTAGAAGGGTTAACCCTCCCCTGCTCAGAGAGTGCGTGCTGCGGGCCCAGAGCCTGGGCTAATGAAGGCTAATTGATTTTGCGATGGGCCAGAGCAGCAGGGAGGCCTGTCTCTGGTGTAAATAGTTAATGAGCTGGAGGACTGCTGTGGCCCCTTGGGGACTCATATCTCGCTCTGAGCCCTGTGTTAGTGCTCTCTGGGCCTATCTCTGCATCACTGCCCACCCTTATTTTCTTCTATCTCCTATTTTTTCTCCTTATCTGCCTTGTGGAAATGGTTTAGCAAAGCCCCGCAATGGTGTAAGAACTGAGTTGTATGTTTTTTCATCTTGCTTTTGGTCTGTAGTCACGGAGTGTTTTCGAGATTGGCGTGTTTTTAGTAGTTTTGGTTCAAGTGGATTTACTCGCGAGGGACCGGGTGCAGAGCGTCACGGTGCCGGGTGTGGTTGTCTTCCGATGTGTCCGGGGAATAGAATGGTCCGTGCTGTGCGTTGGAGATGGTGGGATAGTTGACCCTCGCAGCGTGGGGGAAACACTGTGGAGAGGAGGCCAAGTTCCACAGCACGCACGCAGGCCAGAGAATTACGTCACCGCTCAGAGCCAGCTCTCCACAGGCCCCAGCGAGCAGTCACACACACCGCCCGCTCCAGCTCTGCGTCATCCTCCTAGCATGGTGTCACATACTTATACAGCCACACACAAACACACACACACAGACACAGACACACTCATATGCATAGAAACATATAGGCACATGTGATAAATTGACACAGATGCGCACGCAAACCAGCTGCATACATGTACAAGTGCACACACACACACACACACACACACACACACACACACACACACACAGGCACTGTATTCTACTCCAAAAACCTTTTTGCTCAGATGGTTTGATATCTTTGTTTGCATGATGAAAGACATTCACTATCCATTTCTGTGAGAGGGGAAGCCCAAACAAGCTCTTATCAAGTGGGTTCTAAATAACATCTCTGGGTGCCAACTATGAGACATGAGTCAGCTCATGTGAGTGGGTCCCATTTCAAAGTGGTGCGCTTTGGCATTGTTTAGTGTCCCTTTTATATGAGGTTCATGCTTTCCATTTCCTGCTAATTTCAGACAGAGGGATTTAAAGAGGTCTGGTTTGGTGCTGGTGGATAAAAATGTGTTCTGTATTATCTTCCCAATTATCTATTGTTTACATTGTTACTAAGGACAATAAATTTGTCACTAAGCATCAGGCTAGGTGCTGAGTTTTTTATGAGGTAAACAATACTATATGTTCCTACACTGCAGCTCTTTTGGCTGTGGAGCTGGCACTGGATGGGCGGATGACATAATTCTTGGCATGCCCTAAATGTACTCCTTTTTACTTGAGGAGGGAAAAAAACCAGAGCGTCTCTTAAAGAAACATTTCATAATACACAGGAGGACCGATAATCAAAGTGTTCCTACAGCAATAATGGAGCTTTTTACATTTCATCTATACAGCCCTTGCTGTTGTAATGTTACAGTACAGTTCTGTAACTGGTATCAGGTTAATAGATGTACGGATCACCAAAGATCAAGTTTTACCCAGAGCAGTGAACAAGTGAAAAATGAGAAACGTACATACACATTCTGATCAGAAACGCCAAGGAATAGAGGACTTGTGAAGCAACCGTAGAGGTGCCAGTTTTCACCTCGGCAGAGCAGTGATTGATTGAGCGATTAGTTCAGTCTGAAGTCATTTGTAAGTAGTTAAACCATTAGAGTAAATGGTAACCCTATTACGTGTTCCATTCATTTTCTTCCCCTGTAGTAGAGAAGCACCTCTGGCTAAACCTATCGTTGCGAGGAGGAGCAGCACACAATAGGAGTCTAGCTCCAGGTTTTGTAAGCAACATCTGTATGAATGGTGGCATTGTCAAGGGATGATGTCATTGGAGAGGGACGGTGAGCTAAGAGCACAGCTGAATCTGCAGGCTGTAACTGTGCTTCACTGAGCTCTGGAGTATAGGGTTAAAGAATGTATGTGTTTGTCTGTGTGTTTGTGCATCTGTGCATGTGTGTGCTCATGAGTGTGTGGGCAAATAACTCTTAGTGTTTCTTGCTTTCATTGTATTGCCACTCTTTCTGGCACCCGTTGCAACCCCACACATCTGGCACCTAAGTGGATTAAAACAAACCATGAAGAGTATTTGCAAACGCTATTTGATACAGGTCTGGCATGTATGTGTGGTTGATGAAGTAAAGATGTGGATGTGTTTGTGAACATGTGTGATAAACAGTTTCTCCAAGCGGTCAAACTGGGACACAGAGGACACAAGATACATGTCGAGATACAAGTCGAAGGCTCAGTGTTACAAAGAGTCTCCTCTCGTTCTTTCGCCGGTGTCAGATGAAACTTTTTTGGATGATAAACATGTGATGATTTATATTTATTCCCATGGAAGCAAGTGGTTTTAGTAGAGCAGAGTGCAGGGCTGAGGACATGCAGTATCAGTGTGTGTCTGCCAGTTTATCAGTTTGGACCCAGACCAGAGAGAGGGGCCCCTCTTGCTCTCTCCAGTGTGTTGCCGGTGCCAGGGGCTTAGAGTTTGGCTCTTTTCGCACAGCCACATGCATCTACAGAAACTACAGTACAACTGTAGAGCTGTATGGCTCATCCCCACTTTTTACCAGGGCACTTTCATATGTGTAATATCCCAAAATGGAAGTATTAGATAAAAACTAAACTATAGATTATGCATTTTGATATGTGGTAAATCGACATCTGAAGTTCACATAGTGGAGTTGATGTTCTTGGGAGGACTGTGTGTACATCTGTGTATGTTTGTGTAGTTATGTATGTGTGTGTGTGTCTGTGGTGTGACGGCGTGTGGGTGGGGTGATGGGGTAGACAAGGGTGGCAGTCGTGGAGCAGAATGTCGCATCTGTTTGTCTTTGGATGACTGTGTGTTATTTTAGCTGCGCTGATGGGAAGTGTATGTGAAGGCCATTTGGTCATGGTTCAGGGCCTGTGAATGGGACCGGGCTCCGGCAGGACCAGGCTTGGGTAAACCAGCCCCCATCACCACATGGGCCAGACTGGACAGGAGCCCTTGGTGACCGAGACTCCTCATTGGACTCCACAATAAACAATCATTGGGAGGGTGATTGCATATAATCTGTTTGGTCAGAGTTGATAGATTGTATTTGATATTTGACATTCTTTGGCGGAGGCCTAATATAAATGTAATGGGTAACAATCCTACTTACCTCATGTCCCGAACCACGTCATAACAACGGGTTAGGCCCACTTCTGTTTTCTAGATCCCCGCTTTTTCCGCTAGGCACACATCTCCTGTAATCACACATTTAAACAGACTTTTCTCTTTTTGACATGTTGGAGCACAAGAGGAATGTCATGCCTGTGGAAGTCAGTCACTCCACAATTTGTGAGGTTAATCCAAATGTTGATGAGGATGGCTTGAATACATTTGATGCATGAAATGTGAGTATGTATAACAGGGAGAATTCTGAATGAAAACACAATTAATAGACAATTACAGGGGCCAAACAAAGATAGGGCCTTTTTGTTATTATAAGCATACTGGTTAGACTCTACATAAATAAACATTGAGCAGCAGTGAGCGTCCTGTTTCAGCCATTCCAAGATCTGCAGATATTAGAGGTCTGTTATTTTCAGCATCTTTAAAATGATGTTTGATTTAAAATGAGTATTTACAACACATTCTATGTCTCTCGTCTAGAATAGTCATATGATGATGCACAATTTTGCACGCAGGGAAAGTCTCAGGCTCTGTTTATTTGATGGCACTAGTCAAGACATATGTTAGTGTTTACCATTTTCTCTCTCTCTCTCTCTCTCTCTCTCTCTCTCTCTCTCGCTCTCTCTCTCTCAGGCCGCCTCTGTATTCAAGATTGTGGCGGTGGGTGTAGTGATAACCATGTAGGCCGCGCTAGAGCAGGGCTTTACAAGAGAGGGAACAGTGGGGATATACAGACTGGAGTCTGAGGCCCATCCATTAACTTGACAGGGAGGAGAAGCTGCCAAGAGTATGAGCGCATGCCTTGGAGCGTGCTCCTCGGTGGGCGTGTGTCTCGCTGCGCCCACGCCGCCACGGCTCCTCCGAGCACCACCAGGGAGTCTGGCCTTGGCAGAACAGCCAGTCTGTGTCCATCTCTCGTCTGTGTCTGGAGCCACAGGGAGGCTCTGTTCGGCCCAGCTCTGATCAGTTCGGCCCAGGACCTGAGAGAGGAGAGAGGGGGTGACATTACAGTCGAGCGCTCCCATCAGACTGTCTGCCTCGCTGCTCCCTGAGGAAATCAGTTTAACAGTCCCCAGCTCTTGGCAGGCACAAGGAGAGGGGGTGGAGGAATACGGAAGAGGTGTGTGTGTGTGAGAGGGGGATGTTACTGCTTCTCTGGGCAAGAGGGAAATCTAATAAAATTGAACTAATGGGGGTGTGGAGTTTTAGGGGATAGCGAGTGGGTTTTGCAGGCAGGCACTGGTGGGTAGTGGGTTGCTCTGCAGAGCAGCAGAGCCAAACTCCTGCTTTCAACTGCAGATGGTGAAACCATGTTGGGCTTAGAGGTGGAGTTAGGGGGCCTAGGCCCACAAAAATATTGCCAGGAAAGTTACAGCTTTGATTTATTATGCAATTAGAAATACTGTGCACATAAGATACTATACATGATCACTGAACATGCTCTGCTAGCCCGATGTTAGCAAAAGGCTGAAATAGGCGGAAGCTTTGATATTTCTGCATGTACTCTTTCATGAAAAGTAGAATCTGTGATCTTTTTGCACTTAGGCTAGGACTCCACAGACTGGTTAAATCTTTCTAAACTGCTCCAAGGCGCCAGAAGGCCACAGGTCCCACTGTTCCAATTTTAAGGGGAATAAAAGTGCTCACCCTGACCTCACTGGGTTTGATTTACCCATCCTCAGGCAGGCGTGGTCTCTTCCCTTTGTACCGGCTCCATGCTCTTTCTTTCTCCTCCCAGGGTTAATAGATATGAAGTCATCTGGTGAGGAGAAACCTGAGTGTGTTCTCAGGATGTGCCCAGAGCACTCACGGGAACATCACTCAAAGGCCCCCATGTCAGAGAGGAAACCGCTATTAATAAATATCATTAATGGGTGATCACCTGGTAGCCCTGAAACCACATAAATGAGAGAGGCCTAAAAAAAAAGGCGAGGGAGTGGAGAGGTCAGGGGGCAAAGGTCTGAGAGGAGATAAAGGCTGGAAAGAGAAAGCTGGAACAGAGATGGTGTTTTAACAATGGAAAATCAATAGGCTTGTTCGTTAGTTTCAGTATACTGACAGAATGCATAAATGCAGGAGGTTACAGATACATAGATTTATCCTGGCAGAAGCTGTCCATGTCTTCATGTTGTCAGCGTGGACTACTCATCTTGTCTGCACCTGTGAGCTGCTTTACCGTCTTGTTCCCGTCTTAGACAGAATAACCCTGCATGTAGACGGCGGTAGGACAGACTCTGTGCCATCCTCCTGCGAGAGCCCTGTGCCACCACAGGCTAACACCTGCACTGACTTAATGACTGTTTTCTGTGGCATCCATGTTGCCGCTGGAGAAATGTATGTGTGTGTGTTATTAGAGGCTAATGCAGGTGGTGGTTAAGTCCTCTGTCTGGGGAATTACAACCATGTGTTAAAGAGGCATTAGAGATCCTGATGAAGGTGTTTGAGAATCACAGCCTGCTCATCATCGCTCTGCTAACGTCCCTTAGTTGCGTCACTGTGGTTCTGGATGCACTGACTTAAGTTTTGGCCCGAGCTGGGTTGAACTGATCCGTGTCACAACTCCAAATGGAGTTGCAGCAGGCTCTTGTTCAGCGAGATAGCCTCAGGAATAAGCCCATATCACGGTAAGGGTTTTCTCTCTCCCCTTTGACACCCTACACAGATGTGTAGCTCACTGTCTTACTGTACTATTTGGTATTGCATGTTGGTATTACACATGTTGATCTGCTCTCTCTTGTTCTGCTCTGTTGTTGTTCACTTTTCTTGTTGTCATGTCATGTGGGGAGGTGTTTGGTTCGACAATCATTATCTTCTGTTACATTTTGTTTTCTGATGATCTTAGCTGTGGGTGCTTGATGAAGACATTATGGTCTTCTCCTTATGTATGGTCTTTGTATTTCTCTATTGTAAGCTCTGTCCTGTCCTGTTCATCACTACTGCCTGTAGAGCGGCTCCAGGATCTTTGACCTGCCTCTGTACTCTGACACTCTTGAGCCTCCTCTGATGCAGGCTAATTCAATTAATAAACAGATAGCACTGCCCTGCCAGCTGGACGCCTCTCAGAGACACTGATTAATGAGCACTTGCTGTCCCGGGCTGATGGTGTGTGGGGAAGATACACTAGGAGCTATCTACCCCCGCCTCTCCTTCCCTCACTGTCCCCCTTCACCTCTCTTTACCCTCCCTGTCCTACTCCCCTGACGCCTGGTTGGCAGGGAACCAGGCAGCTCCAGCTCTAGATGAGCATCTTATCCACACACAGACAATGTTAGTGGGGCTGCAAAAGCAGAGTACAGAAGGCAGTGGTACATACACAGGCAGCAGATTTCTCTGGCCTTTGCTCTGCTTTGTGGGAATATTCAGGTGATTGTCTGCTGTGACTGAGTGACAGGAGATAGTCAAACCCTGATTGGTTTGCTTTATCATAAGTGGGAGGGCCTCTCAGCCTAGTGCTGATTGACAAGCAGGCTGAAGGGAATGTGTTTGTTGTCAGTCTCAGATTTCGACACACATGGAAGATGTCATTGTCAGCACTGGTGAATATGACTGTTATCTCTTACCTTTCTTTAGTCCATTTTCTGCTGCGTTTTCACACATGAGTGTTTTCAATATATGCATTGTTTTAATATCATGTCCAGGTAGTTACATATAGCTATATAGAGACAAGCAAATACTATTAACTGATAGACAGATAGTAACAGAGGTTACAGTAAGTCTCAGACCTCCCACTGCTGCCCGGTGCCCGCAGTGTGTCATAGTAGGACTGTGATGTTGTGGACAGCTGCAGACCTGAGGCAGCCCACTGTGTGTTAGTCTAGGCTCTGTGGTATTTTAACCCCTGTCTCAGTGGTCACAAAGATGAAGGGCCGTGGCCCCTGAGAGATGTGCTGCTGCGGCTGTGGTAGAGGTGGTTAGAGGGGTCACAGTGTGATCAGACAGTGAGAGAGTTAAAGATTATCATAGCAGCATTAAAATGACATTCCTTACAATTCTTTATCAGGGACATAAGAAAAGAAAAGCTAAATTATTTAGCTCCAGAAACCTCCTCCTTATGTCGCTATGTCAGGCATCCCTTGGTATGAGAGGCAGAAACTCCATTCTGTCAAAACAGGCTTGGCAAGGTGATGGTTTCATTGCACTGGTTTCATGTGCAGCTCTCTGTCTCATAGATACACACACTATAAATGGAAAGCCTAGTGAAGACAACTAGACTATTGAATTAAAATGCATTTTCAAATCCCAAATACTTGGAGTATGTTGTTTTTTGACTGTCCCACTCAGTGGAGCATGCCTCATCACTCTTGGTAGAAAGCTTTCTACTCAAGGAGTGTGTGAGAGAGGAAAGGAGGGCTGATGTTTTGCTCTGGTCGTGGTCTAGTATTGTGATCCAGGCCAGCTGGCTGCCATTCCCTATGGGAATCATGAATGTGAGGGTTGTTAAAAGATATGGAGCCCTGGACACAGCCTGGACTCACTGACAGCAGCTGGGAGAAGGGGGTAGGGGAGCTCACAGAGGAGAGCACTAGGAATGAGAATAGAAAACGTTGAGGAATTCACAGTAGCCTTGAAATGAATGCCTTTATGTTTTTTATTTGGTTTCTAACTTGTTTACTCAGTGACTACTTGGATAAAACCTTAAGAATCAGTATTTTGTTAGCCATATTTATTCACATACAACAGCGCACCTTTTACTAACCAAGCTGTGCATTATCAAACTCAGCACTCTCTCAACCTGTTATTCCTGAAGGTCGTTCAAATGAAAACGGAGGTGTAAGATGAAAGGGTACAGACATGGATTTTTATTATGTCTAGTTCTGTTTTTAACAGATGAAGCCTGAAGACATATTTTGGCACTTGTATGTTTGGATTATGACTTTCTGGTCTCTGGGTTGTCTTTAAGTGGTGCCCAGAAAAACAGACTCTTGAGGAGTGGTGGATCTGGTAAACACGAGGAACACAAGCACACCTTGAAAGAGCCTCTCTGTGGTCTGCCTGCCCAGCTGCTCAGAGACACCAGCTCAGTCAGTCCTAAGTAGACCACACGGTTAAAGCAACAAAACCTCCTGCTGGGTCAACAGCAGCCTGAGGCTTACACCTTGCCAGCAGGCTCATCTCCTGGGCAGACATCCAGCCAAACCTGCTGGAGAGACACACTTTCTCTTGTGCTCTGGGAGAGGCAGAGGCTATTAGGGATATGAAGAGGATGGGGGGGATGAAAGAAGGTAAAGAAAGAGGATGACAGGAGCGAAGGAGAGTCAGAGGACAGCTTAAGTGGCTTTGATCTGTTCTCCTGACATAGATTTATGGAGCCATTCATCATCTCAAAGTCAACACATCTACCCTTACTGTAACTGCTGCTAATCAGCACGCTGATAGATGGGAGAATGTACAAACTTTTACAGTCATACTGAATGATGTTAAACCTGTGTTGGCCATTTGTCTATACAGAGGCTGAAGGCTGCACTTTCACACCACCCGGGTACCATCTCCAACGGCAACATGAACTCCATGGGTCACATGATGGAGATGATGTCATCACGACAGGAACAAGCCCACCATCACATGCACTCACACCCGCACCAGCACCTGCAGGCCCCTCCTCATGCTTACCAGCACCACGGGCATCACCATCACAGCCAGGGCCATGGCCAGAGTGGACACCACCACCCCCAGGGACACAACCCCCATCACAACTCTCACAACTCTCACAATCCCCACCTCCACCCCGGTCACCCGCATCAGACCTCACCGCACCCTCCACTGCACTCTGGTTCACAGGTAAGCAATGAACATTCCCAGCAGCAGCTTTTATACAACTTTAATACCCAATACACAAGCTTGATAACATAGAAACTACAGTGTACCCCAAAACCACTGACTAAACTACCATGCACTACCATGACTAAAACAAGGCAGTAGTTTAGTGGCCCTTTGAACAAGCAGTTTGGAAGATAGCTATTAGTGGTCTACTGTAGAAGTAGGCTTCAAATTCACTGTAAGGCTATTTACTTTACTACAGCCATGCTGCCAAGTAGTTTCATGGCAACCATCTCAAAGGTCATTTTTTCCTTTGAGGTTGGTCAGCTACAGGTCAGTGTCAGAGGCCTGCCATGGAGGGAAGGGGTCACGAAGAGGCCGTAAAGTGGCCATTATAAAAGATTCCCAGGACTGTCTTTTGGAAATTATGCCCCACGCCCTTCTACACTGCCAAGCTGACATTATGCGGTCACAACATGCTCCAGGTGTCTCAGACAGGAGAAGGTTTATGAGCACTGGTCCTGATGGTGAACACACGGCCTTGACTAAATGGTCTTGGAGCATATTAGCTGAGAATATACTCAGATTTTGATTTTAACTTTAGTATGAATTGGAAGTATGAAACGTTTGCTAACAACATTGAAGGCATCATGATATGAGAGACTTTGTCCTTGCATTGTCTAACATCCTTTGCAGTGCCTACATATTAGATGAAGGACTACTGTACAACATCAAGAAATGCAATTTATGTTCCAAATGTACCATTAAGGCATTAAAACAACACTCTCAGTATGCACAGCGGCCATTAAAGCGACTTGTATTTTCCATCGTTCTCATAAAAATGGTAATGATCTGAAGGCTGAAAACACTTGACCTTGCCAAGTATATGTCAAGATCTGTCAGTGGGCATACAGTTTTAGAAACGGCCTTTTGACTGTGTCTGGTGGTGTTAGTCTGAGTGGAAGTGGGCGGTGGAAAACTGCCTCCTGACACCTCTTTAACAAGGTGGGTAGGCCGGTGAATCAGCCCAGTCACTCACTCACTCAGTCACTCCTGACGCCCACAGCCCAGCTAACAGGGCACGTGGCACAACCAGATGTTGTTTTTGGGGAAGTTGCCAGACATGGAATAGCCGCAGGAGGTAATGTATAGGTGCTTGTTTAGAAGGGGAAGGCTTTGGGCCAGTGGAGCGGTGACAGTAGACAGGTGGCTGGCTGCTGTCCAGGCCTGTCAGAATGATTACATGTCTGGTAGATGGTGTCATACAGGCACCGTGCTGCGGTCCTATCAAGAGATCTGAATGACCCTGATGTCCTTTCCCCTGCATTTCAGATGTCGCCTGCAGCCCAGCAGATGCAGCCGACACAGACGCTGCAGTCTCCACCCCCCAGTGGTGGGCGCCGCAGGCGAGTAGTGGACGAGGATCCGGATGAACGTCGGCGGAAGTTTCTAGAGCGGAACAGAGCAGCAGCAACGAGATGCAGACAGAAGAGGAAAGTATGGGTGATGTCGTTAGAGAAGAAAGCAGAAGAGCTCACCCAGACCAACATGCAGCTTCAGGTACAAAATGAACTTCAGGTTTTAGGATATTCACAGGATAGTGACCAAACAGCCCCTCTGATTTTTTGAACCCGTACATGATTCCCACTGCCACTCACACCAGTCAGCATGCATTTTGACATAGTCCCTCATTCAATTCATTTGTGCTGTCTCTATCTTCCTGTCTGAGGGAGAAATTGGTTGAATTCAAACACTGGTTTTGCTGTTGAATGGGCCTTTACCAGCAAATAAAAACAATATTCTCTGAAACCCTCTTTTTCCAGTTTAATACATGATAAACACTTTATCAGTGAATCATATTTTAGATTAATATCTCTCTTATTATATTTGCAGGTATATAAACCTAGTTGTAACAGGAGTCCACAATGATTACAGTGAGGTTTTTAATCAAACGGTTCAAATCTGCTTAGTGAAATAACACTAGCACTGTAGTTATTATGTAATTAGGGATGATAGATTAGCCTGCCTCAATCACGGATTCACCGGAGCAAAGTGTGATGATGTTTTTGAGTTAATGATCAGGGTTTTTGTTGCTTTTCAGAATGAAGTGACCATGCTAAAAAACGAGGTGACCCAACTCAAGCAGCTTCTCCTCACCCACAAGGACTGTCCCATCACCACTATGCAGAAAGACTCCCAAGGTTACCTCAGTGAGTAGCTCACACACAAATCCACATGCTAACACGCTCTGGGTTTTACCAAACCACGTCTGCATCTGTGTGCTGTATCCCCACAGTGCAGATTGCACTGCTGTGGAAATGCTCGCTAGTTTTCTTGTTAGAGGAATAGCATAAACGCTGCAGACTGAAAACATATGATGGACACACAGTGACTGCTAACGCCCGTCACTCCCATGTGCTGGTATCCAGCTCCCTTGCTCCCTACCTCACTCTTCCTTTGACATATGGGGTTTACACAGCCTAGGCAGACTGGGTTGAGCCCTAACTGTTTCATCGAGGCGGTGGCGGTGGGCCTGGACTGGGAGTTGGTAGTCTGAATCCCCTATGAGGCCTGTTTTTCCATCTGGCACTACCACGGCGCACAGTGGCTGCAGAGTCTCAACGGGAGAAAGACGTCACAGGCTACCCAATGGCATCCAAACTCTCATGGATGTCCCAGGATCTCACTGATTATTGGACTGTTCCTCAGCTCAGCCACGCATGACATCAGAGCCCCACCCTCTGATATGGACACGAGTGACATTTCCATGTAATTAGGAGAAGGCACCTCCCTGTGCGGCTTTAGCACAGGAAAATCAGGCTCACTTCCCCCTTGGCTGAATGGTTCTTTTATAGAGGAGAGAGCCGACTCCCAGACTCGGCTGGGAGGGACTTTCATTGATGAGTCTAGCCTGTGTACAGATGTCACTTCCACTGTGTCCAAAATTCATCAGGCATGTTTACGGAGCTGAATGATTCACTTTTCCATCTTTGTGTTATCCATTAATGGCCTTTTATGGGATGCCAGGTGAGAATTTAGGTGTAAATTCAATGTGTTATTTGTACAGGGTGTTAGAAATCTATATTTTTCTGTTAATAAAGCTAAATTTTTACAATAATTGGTTTTGTCTGTGTTTATTTTGATGAAGAATCTATGTATGGGTTATATAGAGAGTATTTACTGTACTGTTCTCTCACACACACATGCACACTCACACACACACAATTACACACACATATTGTCCATCCTCAGTGACGTGTCTGCTGTCCCCTCAGGTCCAGAGAGCAGTCCAGCAGGCAGTCCAGCCCCAGCGTGCTCCCAGCAGCAGGTCATCCAGCACAACACCATCACCACCTCCACCACAGCTGTAGGGGGCAGCAGTGTGCACGGACAACCCAACCACCGCACAGACATTAACCCCATCCACTAGAGACAAGAGAGACTAGAGCCCAGCCTGTACCCGATTCCCCTGCTCTCTGAGGGTTGCAAGTCAGTACAGCTGCACCTGCTGCCCCCTTCCTCCATCAAGAGAAACCTCTGAAGCCTGCAAGGCTGTTCTTTATACAGTAGCTATGTATTTTTATAGACCAATCCTATTAACTCATAAATGTTCTATGGTTTGTTGTCTCTCTGTCTGTCTGTTTTTTTTATCTGCATTTTTTTTATTTGTGCTTAGCTGAAAGGGAGTTTTGTTAAATCAAGTAGCATTAACGTGACTTTTTTTTGGTATGTAATGGTACAAAAGCGGGCCACCGTAGCCATGGCACCCCAGGAAAGGGACATAAGCCTAAGACAGCCATCTCTGTGACCACCCCTTACGTCTCTGTATGACTGATGTACAGAATATGTCGGTTATGGAGTCAGAGAATAGGTGTCACATCATACTGTATGTATCACATATAGACAGTATGCTGAGTGTATGTAGCATGTGTGTCATACAGGGTATGTCATGGCAGATGAGTGACATGATCAAACTCTGAACTAGTGTGGGGGATGTTGCTGCCTTTAGGTTGTTTTTGAAACCAAGTCTGTTGCCATGATATGTTTTGAAGACAGGAATATGCAAACAGGTATGATCTTTATTTTCTAAAAATGTATGTGACTGTTAACCTTATCCCTGTCAATGGTATTCAGTGAGTGTTATGAAATATAGCATGAGAATGAAAATACCATGATCAAATTGAAGCAATACATCCCAGTATTGATCATCTACTGTATGTCCACCTTATGATCAGCATGGCCAAGCCAATCTGGTCCCAAGGACATACTTTGCTGTTACAGCTATATAACTGTACACTGTGATACCAGTGAGGCAGCTTAGGGGTTGAAACAAACTCCTCCGCTCTCCAGGACCAACTGAAGCTTTAATGAATGAGGCCTCTTTTTGTGCATTATTGCATCTAAGGATCCATTTTTTGGATTCAATGGCAGTTTCCAAATGAATATAAAATTCCATTGTGTGTGTGTGTGTGTACACTTGTGTGTATACTTTGTGTGTTTATGCGTGTGCATAGTTTTGTGTGTGCATGTGAATATGTACATAATGTGCTTGTGTTCTGCCATCTTTCCTCTGCAGAACAAGGTTCAGCGGGGGTAAAAAGTAAGAAGAATGGAAAGTTAGTGAGAGCTGATCATGCGCATGATTTTCATGACGTTTATCAGCGTGAACTGGAATGATTAGGTTGTTTTTATCCCACAACTGGCATAGTGTTTTACTATTTCTAAAGGGGTGAAGTTTATGCCTATGCTTTCCAAAATGTCACAATGTGCCTGAATTTTTCTTAAAATCATTTTTTGGCTTTCTATTGGCAAGAGAATGCCAATTCTTTTGATTACCTTAATTATCAGAACGTTTCCTTCCAACAATCAAGCCCAATTGATTGTGTTTCTCAGACTCGATGTACTATGAATCATGGATTTGTATCTGTTTTTGGCTTTGTCAGGGATGTCTGCTGAATGTTTAGGCAAAACCAGCTGACCAAGGAGAAACATACCCGTTTTCCATTTGACCTCTGACCTCTTCATCAATCTCTCTCTGTCTCTCGCTTTCTCTTTTTGTATCTCCCTTCTAGCATTTCCAGCCTTGAAACTTAATGCCTTGTTATGTTGAACAGAACTCACCCTTTCTATGGCCAGGAATGTTGATTTGTTAGCATGACCATAATGCACTGTGTTTTACAGTAGGAGTGATGACACGCTCCACTGACAGGTGGAGAGATCACAGAACTGTCTATGCACTTTGTCCTCTGTCATGTCAGAGGGTAGAATAGCCATATTAAGGTCGGAGTAATTCTCAGTGATCCCCCTTTTCACACACCAGCGAGACACTTACTGTCTTTGGCTTTATGGAGAGACTGCGTCTGACAAGCATCACATATCTGTCTGTACAAGAAGGAGGGAACTTAGAGCTCACATCCTACAATTGAGCCTTTCATTGTAGGACGAGGCTTCAATAAGGTACCCTGCAACAGCTCAGATCTGTCAGTTAGTATGTGCCCTTTTGTCCTGATGAAATCCAAAAGCTCCAGTTTTGTCAATGATGAAGGAAGCTTATATGTGAACTGGAAATGGTCTTTATTCTCTTAATGGGTTACATCATAGTTTTGTAGAGGCATTTGGACTGTTTGTGTCATGTCTTACACCTGTGTCTGTGTGTATAGTATGTGTGTTAATGAGATGAGAAACTGATTCTCTTCAAAAGGGCTTTCTTGTAGCAACCCTATACAACGCTTAAACGAAAGCTTGCCTTATTTTAGGTTGTTTTTTAAAACATATCTAGATTAGACCATTCCGAACTAACTTCTTGCATGGGAAAATAAGGAGATGACCTCAAAATATTTTCAACTGGAATCATCAGGAGGATGTTATGCTATTTTAGAGTTAGACATGAGTCTCTAGTTTCATTTCTGACAGCGGATTCAGGTTGTGCATAAGGAAAAAAAAGACATTTGTCTACTGTATAGGCAGATGATCAGGATAAGTGAAAGTGCGGTATGAGTGTGTCTGTGTGGATTCGTGTGAGAGGTGGAGACCAATTCCTACACATTAATGATGTTATAATTGTATCATTTTAAATCTAAAACTATAAATATTGTATAGAATGTCATTACTTTCTGTAATCCTGTACATGTAATGCAACCACCTTTCTTTTCGAAGGGAGTAAATATGTGGTACATGTTTGTAAATAATGTTTGCATAGCACTTGCTGCCTTTCGTTGTATGTCAAGGCTCATTTCAGCGCTTAAATACATTGTTTATATGTAATGAAATGATGAATCCATTCTTGCCTGCATAACTTTGTACATTTTTGTGTCTGTAATGACATTTTCTCCATTTTGTTTTGTTTTGCATTTGTACAGATGTTAAATATCACTGCAGCTACATTATGGTATGAAAATAAAGCACTTGTTCTGTAACATAATAAAGCACACTGGTGTCATTTGATGTCTATTAGTCTAGACTTACTTTATTTGAACTTTTGAACATAGCATTCATTTCCTGTAGGAATAAGGAGGGTGCAAAAATTAACCAAATTACCTTTTAAAAACGGACTTAAGCAAACTTGTGTGTTCAAATCGGATAATCCATGCTTTGCTCCAATGTATGTCCTTGAAACATTATTGCTCATTAAATAGTTAAGATGTTTAAAGGCTTAGAACAGTCATTAATTATGTACATGTCTAGACAACTTGAGAGTTACCTAATGAAATAACATGTTGTTTACCTCGGTACACAGACAGCTTTGTGGTATTTTGTCAAAATGCAGAATCAGCAGACAATCACGGCGTGTGAATCAACGTTTAGCTACAAGACGGAATGAACATCATAGGAAAACCTAAGACAAAAGATTTCAATATGTAACGGTGCAATATTCAGTGGTGGTTATATTTTCTGAGCTCGCAGTTAATCAAAGGTTTAATGGTGCATCTTCTTAAACACTTTTGTGCAATACTGTACTTTTGTAAGGAAGTAGGTATGAAAGGAATACAATTTCTTTGGAGCACAGTGCCCTCTAGTGCATAATAACGGAACCAATAACCTGGGTCTGCAAGCAAGGGAGCAAAAGGGGCTTCAACAGCAAAGGATTTTCTAAATAATACTAACAAAACAGTACTTACAGAAATCCTTTTATCCACGACACTGGGTACTGGTGTCGTGACTCCATGACAAACAGGTCAGGAGATACACTTGTTTGAAAATCGCAAGCTTGGCCTGATGGTGGCGCTAGAGGAAGCGTCATAGAGGCACCAAATTAGCGGTGTGGGCAGGAGAGGAGTTTCAGTAAAAGCGACCCATCAGTTCTAGGGGCTGCCATACACACCCATTCATTCATTAAGATTATGTCGAGAGTTGATAGCAGTCTCATTAGAAAGCATTGCCTTGAATCCAAGAATGTGCTGATTTACAGGGGTTACAACAATCAACAGTCTTTGAAATGAACAGTCTCTGATCAAGAAACTGCTCTATAAAACGGAGGAGCTCTGATCAACTTCAGTTCAAAACACGTTTCAGTTCCAGCCTTGCGTCGAAAGGAATCTGTCAATCATGTCAAAGGACCTCTCCGGTTGGTCGTAAGGCAGAATGTGTCCTCCCCCTCGAATGATTACCTGCATGACAAGGGGGGACAGATAACAGATTTTAAACTGGTGGCATATGTAACACAATTTGAGGACCAGAATTGTCTCAGCTGTGCCACATATGGTTACCTGGTAGAACTCTTCCACTTGTCTGACGTAACCCGCCACCTCTGTGTCGGTGGGCTGAACCTTCCAGTGGAAACGAGGGGCTGCTTTGTAATCAGCGGCCCCGGTCCAGTTGATGGTAGGCAGGAACCGCTCAGTCAAGGGCGCAGCTACAATCACATCCAGCTGACCACTGTACATTAAGACCTGGACATGGAAAGAGCAAAGGAGGGGGATAAATGCATGCAAGATGAAGACGGTAATTCACCCTCATCTGAAATTAAAAACACATTGTTGCTGTTGTACCACTATAGGTGTTCCTACATCCCACCCCAGTATGTTCTTGGTGCAAGAAAAGGGCCTCACCCTGTAGTTGTCCATTAGTACCCCCAGCCAGGGTTTGATGCTCTTCATGACATCTTGCAGGAGGTGCTTCTCCACCTGTGAGCCGTCATTGAACGTCAGGTTGCCCACATGGATGGAGCGCCGCACCTCCGCCAGAGTTACAAACTGGGAAAAGTACTCCTGGTCCTCGGGCTCCTGTAGTGCAGACCGAAGCACAGACAGGCACTAGAAGCAATACCTTTTAACATATCATTACCTTTAACAGTAAACAAAGATATTAAATGTGCAAAGAAAATAGAAATTTCATTGCAGGTTTTACAGACAGCTTTTTAATGTAGCTGTGGTCAAGGAGGAACCTCCACCATATCAGCAGTGAACGACTCTGACTGGCCGGTTGCTGATATTTAGTAAAAGGCCAATTTTGGTCCAATATATCAGCAAACTGATAGATATACACACACAACCACCTAATAGGGACCCTAGTTTAGATTCAGATTAAGCCAGGGTATATAATAAGGTCTAAATCAATGGTGAACATCAAAAAAGGTTATACATTTTTTTTTTTTTTTAAAAACAACAACAAAAAAAAAGGTCAAGGCCTGCACCCAGAAGAAGCTGTCAGTGTTTATATGTACCTGGCATGACAAGTAGTTGAAATAGTTGGAGCAGCCTGTAGCATTTTGGAAGAAGGAGGGGTACGGGTCCACGTCACCATTCAGCAATCTATCGAACACCTGAAGTGCAAGGAGGAGATATATATATATAAAAATTACAGAATTCAATATATTGCATTGATTCCTTGGATGATCAGCATTAGTTTAGTTTTCATTTTTTTTTATTAGTTAAATGTTTGATATATATCAAACATCAGACAATTGGGTAAAAATAATATAAGCCACCGATTATGATAATTTTGATGTCTCCTACCACAAAAGCCTCCACCCACTTCTGCTGCTGGATGAGCTGAACCCCAAGGTCTGTCTGCTGGACAACATACTGTCTTTGGAGTTCATCGATCATGCCTGTTTGGTACAGGAACTCAGCATAACCACCCATCATCTTAGATGGAGAAAAACACAAACCGTTAGAGAGAAAAGCACTTTTCATTTCTCACCACACATCTAAGTTTCTGTATTTTAGCAATAACACCCGACATAATCATTAAAGTAGCAACAATAACAGTGAAGAACTTCCTCCTGGGAGTTTTTGATTTTATATCATAGCTACAAATGCATGTGGACTGCCTGAAAAGTTTAAGTGGACAAACATATGAACAAGATCAGGAGAAAGTGAGAACAATAGCAACCGATTCATCATTATAATTATTATTAGTACGGTTGAAACATATCTTTGACATTTGCTCCACTATGAAACATCAAGAGGCTATATTTATTTTATAGAATGACATACAGTAAGACACTATCAGATACACACCACTTCCGGATCACAGAGCCCGTCCCCAATGGCCATCCCCTTGAGGTTGATTTTCACCTTGGCAGTGGGGTTGTTTTTATGGATGTAGTAACTAATGGCGGGAACATACTTCCCTGCATACGACTACAAGGAGACAGAAGTTTACATGTGTCATATCATCGTCTTCTTGCAGTGGCATTTTAAAAATGTCCTCCTTAGCTAGATGGCTGGGAAACATTGTTTTATGCTGTTCTTAACATATTTATAAACACTAATATATGTGATTACAACTTTCGCTATATCTTACACAACATTGATTTCCTTTAATGAGCAAAAGTCTGGAAGCTATGGGTATGTATTTTTGAAAGTTAATAAGCTACTTGAGTAATCCTACTTCTGGAAACCCTTAGATAATATTAATTGCAAAGCTCAAGAAGAAAAAAACAAAGCTTACCTCTCCAGTTGCATAAAACTCATTGGACTGATACTCAGGAAAGATCTGGAAGAACTGAGTCAACGCGCTTTCAGGAAGAGATAAAAACAAAGAGTCACGAAGAGTTAGCGGCTCATATAACAACAGTCCTTAGACAAATCCTCTGCTACATACAAGGACTAAGTCAGAGTGAGATAGAGGTTGGTGTTACCTATACAGGTCCCTGCCGACGTCATCCTGGTTCTGAGCAAAGCCTCGGTCATTGTCAGTGAAACTGAAACCTGTTCCAACCTGGACAAAGAAATACTTTACATCAAAAAGTGCTGGCTCCAAGTTATCATGTTAGAAATCATGTATGATGGGCTGAGAAACTGTAACCTTGAATGATAGAAGTGTCATGTGATCAGTTCATTTTTGTTTGAGGATCACTAAGCACTACCTACCGGATTATCAATGTACACAACTGAATATCTGGATGTCCAAGGATAATCCCTGAAACTGACTGCAAAGAGAGAAAACATTTTAAAAAGTACACAATACACTCAGAAATAAAATATACAAGTCCTATGCTGATATACAAGTGTAATTTCTTCCACGAAATAGGAATCCTAGTGCATAAAAAAAAAAGCCATGTTCAGGTGAATTGCTGAATGGCCGGCTTGGTCCTACCAGTCAGGTTCTTGTGCACCACATAGGGTCCGTGTTCCACAAAGAGACCGAACATGGAGGTGCCACCAGGCCCGCCTTGCAGCCACAGCAGGACTGGAGCAGTCTCAGGTCTCTCCTATGGGTCGGGTAATAGCACAAATACAGTTAGGATCTGAGCACCACCTTGTGGTGACTTTGGTTCCAGAGAGAAAAGGTGAACACCACTGAAATTCAGCTTGAAATGAAGAATTTTGTTCTCTTGCCCTGGCACAGGTTGGTCTGTATATACACAATAAAAATACATCTGTCACTTGGAAAAATGTAAACAAAATTGGAGACACTCACTGTTTATTGCAACTTCTTTAACATTTTAAATGGCAAAATTAACTGAGACTTAAACTTAGTTATAAAATAACTTGTTTGCAGAAGTTAGTATTATGTTACCTCTGCCTTTCACAAGAGAGGAAATTATATCATGTGACTGACAGTACCAGAATGACTTTCTGCTGACAGGTAGGTTTCTGGTTTCTAACTGGTTCAGCACTGCTATACTGTGAAGCTCATTTGAATTTAAAAGGTTCACAGGTTGAACAGAGTCTTGGTTACGGATTCATAGGTTTAAGAGAACAAATGTGAAATCATAAATTCAGTGGTATTGCTCTTCAATAAAGTAAGGAAGGCCTTGTAAGGTAGATATTGTAATAAAAGCTACAGTAGAAGATAACACCACATGATAAATACTTCCTTTTAGACCTTTATCTAAAAATACTCGATGTACAACCCAAAACAAGTTCTACACTCACAGCTGGCATTCATTTCCTGCTGATAAGATGCAAAATACACATATGGTGCAATTCCTTATCACATGTTGACTGAAAGTGAAGCTGGGTAGAGCAGCAGTGGCTCCTAAAGTGGGGTTCACAACCAAGTTCAAAAACTTTCACCCTTTTTTCCGCTCCTTAGTATAAACGTTGATCAAATAAGGATGTGTGGTCTGTGGAGAAACAGCTCGACTAGAGGTGGAATACCTGTGCAGGGAAGAACCAAAAGTATAGGTTGCTGTTGTATTTCTTGTTGACCGTGAGGTACCCAGCATAACTCTTCACGTTGGCACCGGGTAGGGGTCCAACCAGACTCAGTTTCCTGGCTACAACAAGAAAAGGCATGGCTGATTCTTGGCTCAGATACATTAAACACTGTAGCCTCTGAAATGTGGTTATTATAAATTTGTAACAGTGAGACATCCTGATTGCAACATTACAGCAGTCATTTCTAATATGTAATGCATCGATGGTGAGGGTGCACGCGAACCTTCATCTATGGCGCCTTTCTCCAAGTAAGGAGTCAGAAAGAGGGGTGAGCCGGGGTCGGCTCCGTTGGGGCCGCTGACACGGTGAGATTTTCGGCAGAAAAACCGCGAACAGCCCCTTGACTGTGCAGAGTCCAGGCAAGCCCACAGCAAAAGGAAACTCAGAGTTTCCCTTAATATTCTGCCAACATAAAGAATACATATCAAACTACAGGCCTGGGCACCTGATTTGCAAATCGGATTTCAAAACAATCCGACCCCAAACGCACGAGGCATGCAGACAACAGACGAAAGAAAAGCAAAACCTCGTGTTAACCTGACAGAACTCACCTCATATTTAATGTCTCGTTGGCGACAGACGTAATATTAGCCGACGGGCCGGTGAAGGTCTTTTAGAGTTACTCAACTGAGTAAATGGATGGAAATGTGAGAACCTGGAACTCAGTCACATGATCAACTGTGGCTAGGTCATGTGGTCATGTGGTTCTGGACGGGTCTTTTAGCCCGCACTGCTGTCTTACAGGCGCATAACGCACCGCTGAAGAAATGCACATTTTTTGTATAATTGCAAAGGCTTTTAGATTGACTTGGTAATTCAAGTAAATGCTTCATATTAATACCACATGCACTACATTTATACCAACATACAAGTTTGAACATGTATGCTGCATTAAGCAACCTTTCAGGAAGGCAAGTATCACAAACAGAGTTTGTTTTTAATACACTGCTAAAGTTGTCTGGCTTCATTTATTTAAGTAGTTCATATAGAGGCCAAATCTGTTGAAACAATAGATGTATATTGTGAGATATTTTTGCTTGTCTGCTAGCTGCAGATTTGCCTGGCAAATCTATCTTCATGTCATGAGATATATTGTTTTTCTTTCTAGAATGTTAGCATTAGCAACCTGTCTGGAAGACTAGGGTAATGTTACCGAGTAATTATTTGCTCTCAAAGCTCAAAGCTGTTTATTAAGTTGGGTGTGGTTCTGCAATATGAACAAACCCACAACATTTAGTATCCAATACTACACAAATGATTACCAAACTAAACAATTCCACTTAAAAATATACAAATAATATTCTGGTAGCAATTATTATAGTTGTCGCTATTCATGAACCAATAGAACAAACTCAATGTTTGCAAACATTGGGACTGCACTAACTGGTTGCAGAAAACCAATGAAGATTCTGAAATGTCATAGAATGAGATGATATTTACACATTGACTGCCTTAAAAGTGCGCAACTTCCGCTTCAGCTCCCTATATTTTTCTCTGGTAGAAACTATCCTTAGTCTGGGATACAAACAGATTTGTTTGGTTACAGCTTGATTCACTTTTTGGATCCAGATACAAGTTAGGAGACATGAATAAATTAATTTAGATTTTTCTTGGCCACTGCCTTTATATTTGTCTGGGAGGAGCTTTGTAAATTGTGTAAATGAGTGTTAGGACACATTGCTCATCGTGCTCATCTTTCTGTGATTCAGGGGAGGAGTTACCCATGGCACCACTAGTTCTCTGTAAGACAGTGTTGAGGGCTTAAACGCCCTTTGAGCGTCTTAGAAAATCCTGTTGTGCGTTTACGTTTGGTAATAACCAGGTAGTGTATTTTTAACCACAAAAATAATATTACGCCAACAGCAACCTACTCAGCATTAACCTACTTTTGCATAGCGATGCTCACATAAGCTATATTTCCTTGGAGATTTGAGTTTCATTGTCTCAATTCATAGTGTTTTGTCTAGATATCTGATAATATTAAAATTATAATAATATAATGATAATATTAATATTATAGTTGTGGCATAGTAGATCTAGGTTTATGCTGTTTGGCATAGCTTATTATTTATTTACACATTTCCCTGAGTTTTATACCAAACGTTAAGCCTGTGTGTGAAGAACTACAATAGCCTAGCAGTGAGTTCAAGTCCAATGAGCCTGTCAAGCGTTGTCATGTCAAAGATACCCAAATAGATACACTTGAGGGCAATCCCCCCATCTGAGATGATAGCTGTTAGGTCTGATTTGGTACATGGCTGGTCAGCCTGTAGGTGGGGATAAAGAAACCTCTGATCAAAACCATTCTCATAACATTCTCTCATAACGAAATTAAACTACTCATTTTGCTGGGGACCACCTGGAGCCCCTTCACAGACCTCTGGGCGTCCCCGGACCTCCGCTTGGGAACCAGTGGTGTAGCCTGGCTCCAGACTTTCACTTTAAGAAGGCGCGTCTACGCTGCAGTGTAGTGTTTATTACAATCCTTAAAGTGGCACATGGAAATCATACTACAGCCGAAGTCCATTTTTGGCTGTTTATACATGGCAAAAATCTAGGCCTATTGGCTATGTCGCCTCTGTGTGGAAAAACCGGCGTGGAGATTTGCATCCACTGAACATGAGCAGAAGTTGTAATGTTGCTGTAGGTTGTCCGACTATTTTTATCCTGTATATTATCCTGGTAGCACCTATATGCGGCAGCATTGGCTCTTACTACGGCGCACAGGGAAGCAAGGGAAAGGATCGGAGGATTAAGTGTGTCTTGGGTTTTGACAGGAAACAAGACGTGAAATAGTCCCGGGTACAGCAGTCAGCGGTAACGCACGGAGGGAGCGGACGTGAGTGAAATGGAAGCACCACCGGGGACGAGCTGCTGCGAGCGCACCTTGACCAAACGGGAGTAACTGAGCCGTGAAACGGATTGGGATGGCAGCATCCAGTAACTCCAGCCTCTCCGGTTCATCTGTCTCCTCTGGTGAGAGTTCAAATAACCTGTACTGAAACTATACACTTAGGTTATATGTCTAGACGACTTCCCTCCAATTAGCCTAGAATAAAACTATGTAGATTTAGCAAATTATTATTATTATTGATTCATATATGTTTTTATTTATTTATTATATTTTGTATTATTATCATCATTATTATTATTATTATTGTTATTATACATTTTAAATGGTGTAATCATTTTGATTATCTGTGGCAAATGGTTATATCATAGCAGAAGCGCCTGAATTTGTCTTGTCATGAATCAAACTTTTCTCATTATCTTGCTACTTTGTACCATAGCCATCGCCCAATGTGCTCACCATGAACACCACATGCAGCAGGACTGGGACGACTCTTGATTCATCTTATTTATTTTGTCTCCATCTCTTCATCTGCGTCTCGCGCGTGTCATTCAACATTTAGCAAAAAATACTGTTCATGTTGTTTTGAATGAGTCCTGATTAAATGATTAACCATTAACTGAGAACATACACTGCATCTGGATGCAGCGGTGGAAACAGCGGGAGTGAACGCCTTAGCGTGTGTGCAGGGATTACAAGGTTGTAAAATGCAGCCTGGATGAGGTTTGGTTTGTATATTATCATTAGATTGCCAATCATTCCCTTAGTTTCCTTGTTGACTTTCCATTTGGCTGGCGTCAAGGATCTTCTTTGGCTGCTAGCGTCTTTAATATAACATATACCAACCATAACACAGACTGGGAGTTTTTGAGACATATCCTATTATTTCATGGTTCAGTGACATAATACAGTGCATGCTACAGTAGGCAGAAAAACCTAATTACCTATGTAAACAATGAGTATCATGGAAAAGAGCAACACCTATTATATATTTACAAAACTTTCAGGGTATGATTGACCAAGAGTGTGAAGTGAAAATGTGATTGCAGCTGTTCAAACAAACCCAGGATGAAATAGGTTCCATGTGGCTGTTTCTGTACATGCCATTCTGTGTTGATAAAGCGTGTTGCCCATGTTTGCCAGGGTATAAAGTACAAGCTTCACCAACAACCAGAGAGGTGTGAGAGAGAGGGAGTGTGAGAAGGGGCAGTCGAGATTCAACACTAGGCTAAAAAGCACTCAGGTCTTTTCACTCAACACTAATGTATTGTACAAATGACAGTCACATTTTGAAAATGTGGTTTTTTTCCCATCTAAACAACAAATTCATATTCTAGAGAGAATACAGCATTCACAGATGTATGCATGGTAATGTTATTTGTAGGTTGGTCACATGGCGAGAGCATAGTATAGGCAGGCTTTATTTTATTCTCTCATTCTCTCTGCATCCCGACCACACCACACAGCCGGAGTCACATTTCCCAAGGTACTGCCCAATAGGAGGGACAGAGAACCGGTCCAAGCTGATATAGCCTGTGGAAACCACATGCTTCACGAAGCATTATCTCATGTGTGTGTTGCCGAAAGCAGTGGATTTACTGTTTGACCACTGCTGCTTTAAGAGGAAAGTCTTTTCTTACTGTGGCATGGAGGGTTGTCATTACTGTTGGGCTCCCAATATAATTATCAGAGGTTACAAGCTGTGCTGCTGCCAGGGATAGAGTGGTTGTCACAAGGGTATCATTATTTTCATGCAGAGCTTTTTGGCAGTCAGACACAACATTTGAATAATCTCGTCTATGAGGCATACGACTCGGTGAATCGGTGCTCAACTTCTGCTCCATATTAGCCCGTCTGCTCAGGCTGCAAACAAAATGCTCTTGGTATAGTTATATCAGCTGCTTGTAAAGATAAGCCTATCTGGCTAACTTGTTTTGAGGCTATTCTTTGTGCATTATCTTGGGGGAAGAGTGTGGAGATAAAGTTCCTCCAAGTTTACTATGGGAAATATGAGAGCAATCACAGTGTCATTGACGGCAACTTTTTGTATTGTGATCTGTCCTCGTGGTAATGCTAATTACACCTCTGCAGCAAATATTGATTTTGTTCTGTACTCAGCAGCAAACCATTTCATAAATCACCTTATAGTGTGCCCACTGCACTATACATACACACAGTGCACAATATAGTAACTGCAGCCTTATTGTACAGGTAATACAGAAAAGGAATAGGACACTAACTGCTACAGAAAACTGCTAAGGAGATAAGCTGAAAGGAAAGGAAATGATTGCAACTAGATTGCAACATATATGTTGCAATATTTTCCTTTCCTTGGAAAGATAATTTGTGGCTATTCTTCTAGCACTGCGCAAGGATCAGGGAGATTCCTACACATTCTTGGCACGGGTGGGCATAGCAGTATGTACCAGTACACCATTCGCCAGACAGCTCTTAGGAAACTAAGCTTTGAAAATAAATTGAGGGATAGAGCATGAAAGTATGCCTACTGCCCTAGGCCTGAAATGACAAAATTGGACAGGGAGGCAGAATTACAGCTGTGTATTACAGTATTGCAGTGAGAGAGACACTCCTGCTCCTCAACAGGATCCTACATGTGTTTCTACCAAATGCTGTTGTTCCTTACGGAATCGCAGACAGCATTTATCACCACTCCTTCTATGTGTGTGCCTTTCCAATGTGAATCATGTAGACCTGGATTAGTGACTTGTATATTGGGCAGGCTTACTGAAGTACACCAATACAGAAGGGGTAAGCTTGTCCCCCAACTAACCAGTAGTCTATCCGTTATTAGTCACACAAAAGGGTTCCCTCTCTCTGTGGTGGCCACCAGGCAAGGTCAGATTACCAAATGGTGTTTTCCCTCCTCTAACCTCCAGGTCTTGTTAACCACTCAACATACATACAAGTGTCTCCTGCTCATACTACACACACACACACACACACACACACACACCAGAGAGGCACTAACAACAGCGCTGTCATATCTGTCACATATTATCTGGTGGAAGGAGGACTAAGGCGGTGTTGAAATGCTTGTTTTGGACCAGTGTAATACACAGATGGTCTCCCGACAGGAGCTCCACCGCATCCCTCTGACATGAGGGTCTGGTGTTGGCGTGCGTGCGTGTGTGTGTGTGTGTGTGTGTGTGATGTATGCCTGTCTGTGTCTATGATGTCAGGGTGTGTGAAAGTATGTGTGTATGCGCCTGGTCTGTGTGTGTACAGTTCTATTCCAAAATGCTGTGTCTCATAAAATCATTACATATTGTTCATCATCTTTAAAATCTAAATGATGCAGTCTGTCAAAGTATTATATTTTTTTCAACTAAGATAGTAAGTTACCCTTTAAAAATCTGTACCTGTGTGTGTGTGTGTGTGTGTGTGTGTGTGTGTGTGTGTGTACTTGTGCAGTGCCCGTGTGTTTTCATATGTTTCTGCTTGGTCTAGCCCTCCATGTGGATAGAGCATATGCTGTGTGTTGCAGGCTGTAGGTATTTGGATGTGTGTATACTAGTGGCATCTACCCTCTATCATTAAGGTCATAAATGCTCCAATTTGTTGAGCTATTGTGAGCCATGCACCCATTACTACCTGCACACAAAGTAATTGTTCATGTGCTAAAGTTGATTTTCCTTTTTGTGCACGGACTCTTAAGCAAAAGTTATCACAAGGGACAAAGTGTTAGGAAAGCTTGATCTTTATTCATCACATATTCTTTTTGTCACCAAAGCAAACACCCGCCGGTAATTATTTTATCGAATGCCTGTGACTGGTGAGTAATGGAGGGCAACGCAATTAATAGCTGTGTCTTCGGGGGAACAACCCTCCAGCTGCTCCAGAATTTCAAATTCCCCCTGATCAACAGACATAGCACAAACTCAGTGCCACTTTGAGATTCTTTTTGATGTTCTTCGAGTGTGTGTGTGTGTGTGTGTGTGTGTGTGTGTGTGTGTGTGTGTGTGTGTGTGTGTGTGTGGCCTACCCCAAAGAGCTCCCTGTTCTTAGACAAAGCTGCTGCAGAATTCCAGACTGGCATTAGTTATTAAAAAGAATCAGATTGAAAAGAGAATATTTGGCAGCCAACCAGATGAAATCACATTCGTTAAACAAGCCGCAGTAGAATAAATCAGTTGGAGTGTTTGCCGGTGCAGGGGCACAATGACAAAGCTCCTGTGTTTCTCGGGACAATACATTTCCCAAGGCAGTTTGGCCACACATCAGCAAATGGAGCCTGAAGGCTAATCAATCGTATGTGAAGACAGACGTTCTCCAGAGAGGTTTCATTACAGTAAGAACGTGTGCCCTTAAAACATCCCCTTCTCAGCTGAGCTATTACACATGGCCATTGTCTTTTTATTAGTCAATTACATAATTATACATATATATATTAGAAGTATTATTAGTATTTGATCATGTGCACCTATTCTGTCTTCGCTCTATAATAAATTCAAATAATTGTACCGTATGAGGACCGGCAGTGTTGAGCTGTTGGTATTTCTACATGGTGATGTTGCCGTCAGCCTCCTGTCAAGCTCTTGTTCGTCTGCCAGTGTGGGCATGAACAGAGAAAGCAGCATGGAGGAAATACACTGATTGCCTGTAGTCTTTAAGTGCTGACAGTCAGTCAGCCAGACAGATTGAAATAGGACAGGAATCTGGAGACTGGCACTGCAGTCACTAAGAGGAAGTGGCTTTAACAATATGCATTGTATGAGTCACAGTCGGTGTATCGCATCCAATTCCTCCAACTACCCACGTCCACCAAGTGCCCATAGATTTTCATCAGGTGTGGTTTGTCCCTCTGGATAGTGGGGCGTGGTACTGATCTGCTGATGACTGGACAGGAATGTTTTAAGTAGGTATCTTCCGGACCAACGTGATCCATTGATCATGCAACCAACCGCTCTACCTGTCAAGTGAGTCTTCAGGCAAGGATGCTGGGAGATATATGGGACTGCTGTGATCCGGCCTTTACCTTCTACGTATGTGATACCACTGGACTAGGCATAAAGATTGCACAGTGCAATGCACACAGTATTTGCTTCCCTTCTATTCAAACTGGTATAAATGGATCATGATGTCTAGACAGCTTGATAGAAGTATTGACATAAATTTATGACGCCGTGATCTTCATGCAGCTCTGTCAATGATCAGGGGTTCAACTGAGTCAACTGAAGAGTTTAGATACTCCTTAAGGAATGTGATCACAGTAGCCTAATCACACATCAGCCATGCAATCATACCATCACATTTTCCCCTGAGGAAAATCATCCCATGAGTGTTTAGAGGGAAATTGTATTTTCTTTCCTTAATCCGGTATGGCGTGTTTATATTACTGATAATTAACACTCAGAATAGAGATGAATGCTTTAGGGAATCTGCCGATATAGATCTGGTGCCGATATAGATCTGCTGTGTGCCAACACGATGGTAAGTGAAACAAGCGGACATCTGTATTGATTGTCCTTGAAGCAGTGGCACTGGATAGAAGTGTATTTGCTGGTGCATCTCAAGAGGCAGCTGCACAGTGTGAGGCCCTGTGCGTAATTATAACAGGGAGATAAACAACACTGACATAACCATGGTGAAGGGCTCACAGTCAATTCACGGGGAAGGGAGTAGGAATGGAAATGTTAATGAGAGAAAACAGGGCACAGTCTATTAACACTGCAGTTAGTTTATAACAGAAATCCTCTTTGTTGTGTGGTTTTCAGACCCTGAGGATTACCAGCCACCCATATGGAAGTCTTACTGTAAGTACCTTTTAAATTCTGTGTGCTGATTACGACCCTAATCCTATCTTTGGTATCTAATGTGCTTGTCAAAACAAAGGAGCATTTTTATGTACAATCTATAAATAACATAGAAACGTTTTCTCTGTGTGTGGATGAACTGAGTTCTGTAGTGTACGGATACGCAGCAGTTACCGAAAGGGTAACACACACACACACAAGCACAAGCACAAAAATAAACACACATGCATGCGCACTCACACACAAACACACCCACACAACACACATGCATGCGCGTGCACACACACACACACACACACACACACACTCAAAGCAGCACATTTCAGATCTCTGGGGAAAATAGGTTGCATTCAGGCAGGAAATAAGATTTCTACCTGTAAAGGGGCTCAGCGAAAATGGGGTCTTCAGAACTCCTGCCTCATCATACGTTGTCACGTCACAGGGGAGGAAATGGGTTAATTCCTCTGAATATATGCATTGCATCTGCTGGAGATGTTGGAGCAGAGCAACAATCATACATACTGAACAGCTAGTTGAGTGAAAACAGTAACAGAGTGTGTCTGCCTTTTGATTGGTTCCATCTGGCTTTATTCAACCAACACAGTGTATAGCTGTTGTGTACATTTTTGTCGTGATTGAATGGTACAGTAATACTGGTTCTCTGATGTCTCCAATCTACTCCTGACTCCTCTGGTCTCTAAAAAAAGGTATTTTTAGAGCTCACTATGTCTCCGTCATGGGAATGGAAGATGTCCAGCTCTTGCCGGTTGACTTAAGTCACCCTGACAAAATATGAAAACTCACAGTCAGAAGTCGTCCTTCCCCCGCCTGGAGAATCTGCTGTGGTTAAGACTTAGCTCAACCTCACACAGCGATTTCTATGCCGTAGTGCAGAACAATAGGGAAGGCACTTGTGTGGAAGTAGTGTGCTGTAAACATCGCCACATTGAAGCAGTGGAAACAGCAGCAGAGTGCGTTGGCTTTCCTCTTTGATTTAATTACTAATTCTAATACACTCGTTCTGCCAGGCTGCTGAAGCATTTGTGGTGATTTTCCTGCATGCCACAAATTTTTCAATTCCATTTTCACTGGTTTCACTGATTTACTTTGAGCTCCCCCAGCATGTTAAGTATCCCTAATTCATAGAAACTTGGTTGTGCTGCCTGTGCTGGTGCACGTACCCCTGTGTTGCAGGCAGAAGGATTAATGTACACTGTAAGCATCGTAGAATACGCCCACCGTTGTGAAATATATCACCAGTCACACAAAGATATATGGTTCCTGTCATATAAACCAATGAGACATTAGCCATGTGCATCTAAGCTAACGGCTTAGCTGTTGTACCTTGTTGTCTTTAAATTGATTCAGGGCAGTGGTCAGAAACTGGAGGTAAGGACAATAAGTACTGAGGTGGGGTATACTGTGTGTCCAGCAGTGACCCCTGCACTGCATCAGTTGGTTTACTTCCTCTTCATTGTGTACTGAACATGTTATTTTGGTAATGAAACTACAACAAGTTTACAGTTTGCATTGAGCTGTGTACATAACTCAACACAAGACCCCCATTAACATCCGTGTATTTCTCTAACAGTGTACCAGCTACAGCAGGAGGCCCCGAGGCCGAAGAGGATCACGTGTCCTCAGGAGGTGAGTGCATCTGTCAGTAGATGTGCAATAGGCTACAGTACAAGGTCAAAATAAAAGACAAAAACATAAAGTCCTGTGGCCTGAGGACTCCGATAAGAAATGACCTGGCGTTGACATCTTCTAATCACTACTAATTCAACCATTCTGAGTGATCACCATCCCACCCATTCTGAGAGAGACAGAAAGAGAGGTTGAAATGCAACAAAGGTCCTAAACTGGGTTCGAACACATTACTTTCTTTTATTTTCAAGAGAACAACATTTTCCATGATAACAATGCCCTTTTCAGCAAAGCACAAGTGGTCATCTGATAATTTGAAGAGCACAAAATGATGTTAGACATAATTCCTTTTCAGTACCCAGATATGATCATAACTGAGAACTCGATGATGACTTGAAATCATTACGTTAGTAGTGTTTAGCATTGACAATGCACTCTAGGAGAGAGATGAATGGATCCAAGCCATGCCAGAAAAAGCACACCATATCATTACAGAGCCACCAGCCCTGAGGGAAGTCTTTATACTGGTTTCCTTTATTTTGACCGTACCCAGTACATGATAGAAAAGGGGTTTTGACCGTACCCTGTGTAAGATTTTCAGTGTAGATAGACTATACAACCTAGCATAACACGCTAACACACTAAATATGAATTAGTTGCAGCAAGCCATCAATCCCCACTTGTTTTATTACACTGCCCCTAATTCATGGCCACTCTGAATGGGTTGGCTTTATGGTTTGGCAGCTGCGAATAGAGGTGAGCGCTGACACAGATAATCTGTCCTGTGGCGTTTATCTTTCATATAGGCTGTAAGAACAAATGGTGAAGCCATTTAAGTGAGATTTCATATGCTATCACTTCCAGCCAATATATATCTTCTCTGTCTTACAGATGGAGGGCAGACCCAAATACTACGGCAGAGAGTGAGTGTAACTTATTATCATCGTTTTAAAGCCTTTTCTCAAATACACCTGTGCAGAGAGTAGGTGTTTTTAAGACCATGTGTGTGTGTGTGTGTGTGTGTGTGTGTATTGGCATGTGTGTAGATGTGAGGACTCTGATAAGGAGCTAAATGTAAATATTAAACTGTGTGTATGTGTGTGTGTGTTTGAGATTAAAATGAAAAGAGAGAGAGAGTTATTTAAAGAGATCAAGTAGCTACACCCGGGGCCACGTTTGTTTTTCACAGATTCCACGGCATGATCTCTCGGGAATATGCCGATGAGCTGCTGGCGGGAGCTGAGGGTGCTTACCTCATCAGAGAGAGCCAAAGACAGCCAGGGACGCACACCTTGGCCTTGAGGTATGAACAGAGTCCCTTAAACATCTGCCTCATCATTAGCCCGCGTGCTCGTTCGCTCTCGAGATGAGCGCTAACGGATTCCCCTCTCCCCCCCGTGCCCCATGTGTCCCAGGTTTGGGCACCAGACCCTGAACTACCGATTGTTCTACGACGGGAAGCACTTTGTGGGGGAGAAGAGGTTCGAGTCGGTTCACGACCTGGTGACGGATGGCCTCATCACTCTCTACATCGAGACCAAGGCAGCGGAGTACATCGCCAAAATGACCACCAACCCCATCTACGAGCATCTGGGTTACACGTCGCTGCTCAAGGACAAGATGGTGCACAGGCTGAGCCGGGGGCGCACAGAGCCACGCAGGGTCACCTTCCAGAGAGATGACAGGGTGAGTCTCGTGACTTCCCGTGGCACCAGAGGCTACAGTTGAGTACACGTATACAATGTCCTGCTGAAATGTCATTGAGCAGGACATTGAATCACAACCAGCTGCAGGGGTGCTGTTCTGTAGCTGACCCTGACCTCTGACCTCTGGAGAATTTCCCCGTTTTGACTTTTATAGGCGGTCATTCCAAAGAGCTATGTATACATTAAAAAAACATTTGCTGAAATTCATCATTCAGTACCTCTAAAATACAGAGGATCAGGTCTAGTCACCTACTAGCCTTTAAAAAGTACCAATTCATTTTAATTATTTTGTGTTATTAATTTTATTTGACTTTTTTGGTGGATTTCTCATTGGGACCGAAACGCTTCAAACGCATTAACATACCAATACATGTGAATCAATGTCTGGCACATTTGACATGTATATTAACATGATAACATGAACGTGATCCATTTCCCTACTAAACATTCACATCAACAACAAGATTAGAAAGCTTCTGGAGAGGACACTCTCTCCTGAGAGGGGGAGGTACATTATCCCTGCAGCCCCTGGGTGTGTTCACTTCTGCCATGCTTCATTGCCTCCTCTGAAAGGTAATAATGACCAAGGGGACTGGGACTTTGCTCTGCCTGCCATGCGTATCAGACACTGATCTTGGGTGAGACAAATTGCACATTGTAGTCATTTGTTCTTACAAGCTGTTTGCTGAATGATCGTCTCTGAATGATTTACCAGTGAGGAATGTGTGGCGTCTTTTTTTCTGTCTGGGGAAGAAAAGGTAACTAACCCTCCACTAGGTGGCAATCTAAGCTACAGCCGCTTCCCCACTCTCTGGCCTGGTGCTGGAATTTAGATTTTTACTAATAGATGCTAATGTTTTCTTTTCTGTCTTCTCCAGAGAAAATGTCTTTCATATGTTATATCCTATATGTGTCTCTCAGCTCCAAGAAAAGATATTTTGCTTTTGGGATATTGTGTCTTCAATATGTCAGCTGAGCAGCCAGTGACAGAGACATGGCAGCCCTGCCAGTTACCACAGTGTTATTACGATCTGTCTTCAATCTGCTCTTTGTAACTTGAGACTTAATCCATTAATGCAGGCATCATTTTGGACCTAAAGGCCTTTGGTCAGTTGACTGTTCCAAAGGAGCTTAATACTTCACACACTAACAACCCCAAGAAGCCCCAGGGGCAGATAACTGCCCTCATTAGTGTCCTAAGACATGCAGACTAACCTACATTTGCTACACATGCAGTGCTAAGCTTTGCCAAATGATGGCAATCAGTGTCGCTCATTGTTTGTTTGCAGCAAAGATGTTAGGATTTTATGGACTGCAAACTACAGTAAGCTCTGTTAGCAAGTAAGAGTCTGGAGCGTGGCTCCAGCTAAATGTCAGATTGTCATTTATCTATGTGCTTTTGTAAAACACACTTCACACCCCAACTGCCAAACATATGAGGATCTGAGTCAGTGACAGCTCTGAGGATGGTAAGCTTTGCCAGGAGGTATTTGAAAAGCACCTGCCAGTCACTTCCGAAAAAAGAAAAAAAAAAGAGTTGAGTATTTCTGTCCTCTCCACCATTATGGCTGTAGGAGTGGAGACCTGGCCCAATGGCCTGAAGCTGTGCTTTATTTTAGGACGTATCAGTTGTACAACCACAACCTCGGGCATTAGAAGCACAGTAGCTTCACTGTATAGTCAAGTCAACATTCACATTCCATATTGCCAAATGATGCTGTTGTTGTGTGAAAACCTCGTAACTCCTTTCAAACCCCAAATTAATTATCATGTTATTCTTAGTTCCTAGGAGGAAAAAAAGGACATTTTGGAGATATGAGGTTTTCACTCGACAGTGACAATGAGTAAAAAAAGAGAGGTGCCTGACTTAACCTGCCCAGTGACCTTCTATGGCCCCTTTTCTTTCCACATGCCGAACCTCCCCTCCCTGTGCTGGAGTTTCCTCTGTGACCAAACCACTGCCACCTTCCTCCTGACACTCACCACACTGGTTTGATCTGGTCTTTGTCAGGATAATCACCTGACCTCTCCCTACAGCGTCCTGCTATAAACATGTACATATAGTCCACAACTATTCATGTCTTCCAGTTGTAAAATGCAGAAATGCTGCTCATACAGCATTGTAAGCATACATTTCCAATAGCAGACTTTTAGAAGTGATTATTGATGTTCAGCCTCCGTTCTCAATGTACCTATTGAAAACACATTTCACAAAGGGGCTGTCTCTTCCATTTTTGAATAATGGACAATATTCTGTGACCACTGTACACTTCACAGAAAGTCTATTTTTCTGTTTGTTGGAGATGTTGTTAGGGTTGTTTTGTTTGGGATGTGCCCGGTTCCGTCCTGCTGTTACTTACTGTGTCAGTGCCACTGAAAGACTTGTGCTGTTTTCCCATGATTCCAAGCACTCACAACAGTATCTGCTCAGCTGTGCTCTCACAGAGCTTTGTGGGAATAAAAGGGCCAGGCCAATGAAAAGAAAGTAGAGCTTGTTGTCTAACGACCTTTTGTGTCCTTTCTTCCACGCTCTTCTTTAAGAGACGTGAAGCCATCTGCCTGCGGACAAAGAGCACAACCCTCCTCTCCCTCCCCTCTCTTTATGTCTGTCACATATCTGTCTGTCACAACCCCCTTCCCTTTTTCCCTCCCTCAGAAGGCTAAAATACCTCTCAGTGGTCTAGTCCTCATCTGGTTTAGCTGCAGACCTGGATCCTATGGTATGGTTTGGGAAGGTCCTTTCAAAGGATGTCAAACACAATGACAAACGTCCTCACCTGTCCTGTCAGTCACTCAGCCATCGCTTGGTTAACTGTTGCTCTCAGACACTAGTTCTTTGATTGTTGAGAGATGGCTGGTACACAAAAGGCCCAAAGCATTTTCTTTTTAACTTAGTGTCACTCCAGTTCTTTATCATTCTTTCACTATCACAAATCCAAAGCTTACTTGCTCTCTGACCTTTTCACAATACTTTCCCTATTTTATGACTAATTTTCCCTCCCATATTCTTTACCAAATATTGGATTTGCATCCTGGAGTTTTAAAAGGTTATAGATTGTTAGAATATTTTGCTGATACCTGTTATGTGACATGTTGTATGATGTGACACGTATAGTTTGCAGTGTTGTCAGTGTCCTGTTGTCCCCCAGTTCAAAGTTTGTTGATTAACTAGAAGAGTAGAAACCCTCGTGGTGCAGTGGACTGGATGTTTACAACTAGAGTTGATAGGGACAAAATGCGGCATAGATACAGCAACAGCCCCGAACAGATTTGGGCACTGCAGGATTATACCCAGAGTAAGGATTATGGCAGTAATCCCTCCCAACCCCAGTAGATGGTTTGGTTCTGCTGGTGGTCTGAGAGCAGAGTGATTGGCGGGAGTAGTCTGCAGTCAGAGTGTCTGTAGGCTCCAGTCTGGCAGGTGGTGTGGGGAATTCTCCTAGCAGACTGACATAGCTGGAGGTCAAGATCCAGCTGATTTAAGAGGACACAGCCCTGGCTCTGGCAGGCCAAAGAATCTGTGTGTGGCTCTGAGCAGCGGTAAAAGTAGAGTGACCCGTGTAGGAGACCTGGTGCTGACTGAGGACTGCTGGCAGCCTAGTATTGTCTCCAGTTGAGTGGAGTGGAGTGTGTCCAGAAGGCAACATGCTAATGGGAGTGTGCTTTGTGCTACAGAGAGGGTGGCTGGACCATTGATCCTGCTTTAGAGAGCTGTTGATCTGTGTGAAGTGGTCCTGACAGCACCCCACCTCCCTCCCTCACAACCTCCTGGCCCCTCCCCACCAGGGACCCTGTTCTCTCTCGTTCCTCTCTGGGTGTGTGAATGAGGGCCATTGTGTGAGGCACGCTCCTACCCTCGGGCCGCCCACTACTGGTCCTGCTCCTCCTGCTCCTCCTGCTCCTCCCGCTCCTGTTGCTCACTCCTGCCGCTGGACTCAGATCAGATGCAGAGCCAACCCCGTCCTGGCTGTCATCAGTCGCCCTCCTGGGTCAGAGGGGAGTGGAGTGTAGCTGCCGTCTCTGCGCTGGGCTGTTGCCGGTAGCGACCGCAGCACAGCACTCGTGTCTCACCTCCGCACTTTTCCCCAGAGGAGATGGAGAGTCTGTGGGATCCTGACCAGACAACCATGGAAGTAGAAGAACACCGAGGAGGTTTAGGAGCAGAGCTGATAACCCACAAGGCTAAGAGACAGGAGCGGAAGCATCAGGAGCTGCTGGCTTTGGCTCTGGGAGTCAAGTTGGGGAGCAAGGGAAAACTACTGTGGAAGCCTATTAAACTGTTGGCCTCCTGTTCACAGATCTCCTCCCCTCTGGGCCGACGGACTGCCTTGAAAGACAGCCCGGAGAAGCAATGCTCCTATGAGAAGATCCACAACTTCAAGGTGAGTGGCTGTTTATTGAACTCACAGGATTTAGTGAGGGCCAGGAGAGACGTTTGATAGCTTTAGAGGCATTGTCGAGGGAGATCCTGTGTTCGCACCGACATTTAATTTTTTCCCCTCAGGAAATAATACCATTTTTCCATTTGTGTTATTATCTGAAATGTTAAAGGAACGTCCAGAAAAGGGCATTCACAGTGTTTCTTTACCTGCCTCAGAGGATGTGAACAGTGTAACTGTGTGCTTGTCCCATCAGAGAGCATAGTGTGTTCCTATGCTGTTATGAGAACACATGCAGCTGTCACCCATATGCATAGAGCGTGTCTAATCAATACACTAGACCCCATTAACAGCAGCATTGATTATCATTGATGTTCAAGCTCTATTTTGTCTGATGCTGTTGATTTTTGTAAAGCCAGTTATACAGTTATGAAGTATTTTACAATTCAATTGTCTGCTCTCAATAACTGAAGTGGAATGGAGTTATTGTGCTGTGAAAAGAGAAATTAAGACACGGGGATACTTTGCCTCCGGGCACCTGAACACTCTTGCAATTGTATCTCAGGTTTCAGTTAACCTGCAAGTTAGACGACCCCCAGCTTTTTGTCTGCTCCCCTTTTGAAGAAGAACAAAAAAACATCCGCTCACCACCTGTTGTGTTCCCTCTTCACTCGTCAATCTACTATAACCTAATGAAAGTGTTCATTACCAATGAAGGTGTGTGTGCATGTGCGTGTGTGTGCATGTGCGTGTGTGTGTGTGTGTGTGCATGCATGTGTGCCTCCATGTGCCACTGCATCCGTGTTCTGAGGGTGTACAGTATGTGTGCCTCTGTTATTTTGACGCGTAGGCTTGCTTGCGTGGACGTTTGCATGTATCCAACAGACGAGGAACAGATGCCAGACACATTATTGTAAATCCTTTAATCTGCCTTGTATATACAAATGCCCACATTTGGCTAGGGGTCCTGTCCACCGTGGCCTGGGATCAGAGGGTAATCTCTATCCAACCCATCTAACGGGAGATTGGAGAGTCAGTGGACATAGCAATAGCAAGGACACCAGCATGGTCTTGGTGTCTGTCTGTAACCATGTTGCCTCTAACCCTCAGGTACATACGTTCAGAGGACCACACTGGTGCGAGTACTGCGCCAACTTCATGTGGGGCCTCATCGCCCAGGGTGTCCGCTGCTCAGGTAATCACCCCCTCCAACCGCAAAACTGCTTTTACCGCGCATGATCCATCTGCTTGGACTGTAACACAAGTCATGTGTGATCTATTGACTAACACTAATCTATGTGAAAATGGTTTGTTCTGTGTGAATTACTGGTTGGATTAGGTCTCCTTGTAGTCATTCACCTGTTGCAGTCTATAAACTAATGCCAGAAGTCATTAATACACCCCCTTGAGAAAGACCCAGTCAGGCAAACACTTATTATATAACCAGCAGCTCAGAATCGTGACATGCCATGATTAAAGATATACTGATTTTCCATATCCAGAGTTTAGCAGGTCAGGTTGAAGGAGCTAATATAGTATATCAGACAACCATAGACCATAAATACAACTAAGAAATCATTGCAACTTAATACATCAAATAAAATAAAAGAAACATGAAAAAGTACTAGTCGAATCGACTGTTCTGTAGACTAAATATAGTAACAGAACTAACTGGTTGATTGCAATAGTTCATTGCGGGTTTAATGTCTTCATTGGTCACAAGATTCTTTCATTGCGCAGATACAACATGCCTATTGGTGGACTCGGGTGCTTTCTCCTTAAACAAGGATGTTTGTTGTTCAGTCATCCACCGCGCTGATAAGCCTCAGGCAAACATTGGCATCATCAGACACCTCATGTGCTATGGGAAACAGGAGACATGTTTTTGTCCTCTCGCGCTCACTGTCCATCCTCTGTTTTTTTCCCTATCTCTTGCCACACTCTTTCTGGCAGCACTGGCTGAGAATAAGCCCACCACCAACGTTAACGTGGCTCCGGCAGTAAAAAGTCTAGCCAAGTCTATGTGATGAATGATTCAGCTGGATGCTCTCTTTCAGTCAAAAACCCCCTTCCACAAGTATGGCTGCCTCAGAGCATCTCCCTGTTTGCCTGTTCTATCTTTTATCACGGGCAGTGTTGCTGCACAAGTAGACGGTCTCACACACTCTGCTCTCCCACCAGCTGTCCAACACCCTCTATGTGACTAAAACTACAACAGCAACACCCGCCTCCTCCCTCCCGCCCCCATATTCACTATTATCCACCTTTGGCGCAGTGCACTGAAACAGGCAGGCTAAGCTGTGCTGTCTGATGGTGCAGTTTATCACTGTCTCTGGCAAACCTTTTCAAATTGCTGTCTTAAGCTTGCTGTGATGTCTGTGCTGTGTTATCATCAGTCTGAGGCTTATCTCTCTCTCTCTCTCTCTCTCTCTCTCTCTCTCTCTCTGACATCTAATGCCAGATTGTGGGCTGAATGTACACAAGCAGTGCTCCAAACTGGTTCCCAGTGACTGCCAGCCAGACCTGCGCAGGATTAAAAAAGTGTTCAGCTGTGACCTCACCACGCTTGTCAAAGCTCACAACACGACGCGGCCCATGGTTGTGGACATGTGTATTCGAGAGATAGAGCTGAGAGGTAAAACTCAAATCCTCAGTTGTCCCTTTTTGAATTTCAGAACCAATATGCAATGTTAGAAATGCTCAATTCAAACATTCAAGTATTCTGCTACTACTTGTTTTGCAACAACTAGAAATATCACTGTATTGTTTGTCTGTGTATTTGGCTTCTGTTTTTTAGAATAAAAGGATTGCCAGGGTTGTTATTTATTTCCCCAGCCCCATGCCTTTTCGCTATGTCTATTTGTCTATATACAGACTGTGAGCATGAGAGAAAAACAAGACGGAATGAAATTAGACAAGCTTCTCCATTTTTTTTTTGCTCGCAGGTCTGAAGTCTGAAGGTCTCTACCGAGTTTCTGGCTTTTCGGAGCACATAGAAGATGTGAGGCTTGCCTTTGACCGAGGTTTGTTTGAAGTCAGCTTTCTTTGCCTCAGGGTCTGAGTCTTTGGGTTCATAGATTCACTTGTCTGAGGTTTGGGTTCAGAGGTTCACGAGTGCAAGTGAAAAGCATATTTGAAGAGGAGTGCAGCAGTAAATGACAAATACAGAGAGTGAAACTCAGCTTTCCAGTTAGAATTCAGTTCTAATATAAAATTGCATGTCAGTCATACATTTTCTATTTCTCATCAACAGATGGTGAAAAGGCTGACATCAGTGCTGATGCCTATGCAGACATCAACATCATTGCTGGTGCTTTGAAGCTCTACTTGAGAGACCTGCCCATTCCAGTCATTACATTTGACTTGTACTCAAAATGTATTCAAGCTGCAAGTAAGAGCTCATCAACTCTCCATGCCATGCCATTACTCGATGGTATTGTGCAGTGATCTGATGCTAACTGTATCAATCTTGTCTTGTAGAGATTTCAAATGCTGACTCCAGACTGGAGGCCATCCATGAAGGTTTGCTGCAGCTCCCTCCAGCCCACTACGAGACCCTGCGCTACCTGATGGCGCATCTCAAGAGGTCGGTTCACAGACGCAAGTCATCAATACAACAAAATGTATTAATTTGTTATCCCTGAAGCGAACCATGCAACCCAGCAAGAAAAGCAGACACTTTTCAAATATTTGAAAACATTTTTTGTAGTGATTGTGCTCTCCTTTCAAACTCGTATTCTCTTGTCTTTTACAGGGTGACAATGTTTGAAAAGGACAATCTAATGAATGCTGAAAACCTGGGGATTGTCTTTGGGCCAACGCTAATGCAGCCGCCAGAACAGAGTGCCTTGGCCACCCTGAATGACATGAGGCAGCAGAAATTAGTAGTGCAGCTTATGATAGAGCATGAAGATGTCTTATTCTAAGGACTGGGGCATGAAGGCCTAATATTGGAAACGAAGGACAATTATTTATTGTATCAAAGAGGAAATGTAAGCCACCCTGATTCTCATGAAGTGTCAAAATTGTTTCTATGGTAATCAAATTGAACTTGAAATGCTTCTCTCTCTCGCATGACCGTTTTAGTTGAAGTTGGCGTAGTGTTGACCTTATGTCTTGTTACTGTAAGTTTAGAGTTTTCATACTAAGCCAAGACCATCATTTTTATTTTAGGGAAGACTCCAGTATTTATTAACTACCTACAGTGCTGTTCCCTCATAACGTTCAGTTGGATAGTGTCACTACCAGGTGTAGACTCAGTCATGATGATAGCTCTGTGTGAAATCTGCTTCCAGGCAGAATGTGTTCAATGTGCAGGTACACAGTGTAACCTGCCAGGGCCTGGTACTGTAAAAACCAAGCCTCATAGCACCAGCCGAATTAATGTTCCCATGTTGACTGGTCAAGTGCGTTTTGTGTGCATAATGTGTTATTGGTGGGAATGCAGGTTAAAATTTGAATCAAAGAATGCAGATCCTTTTATTTTAGATCAAATCAGATCATTTAATGATCAATATTTTTAACCGTGTGTACTAAAATATGAGAGATGAGACAATTGGTAGCTCATGAAGCACTTTTTTTGCAAAGAGTGTAAGGATTTATTTTGTAAAGATGTTTTATTTTTGTCTTTTATTCTGCATCATGTCACTATAATATATATTGTCAAGAGTGTGTTAAATTGACGTCTAAATACAAATGTGTTCACAAAAGAAGAGGAGTCAAAAGACAGTTTAATTTAACAGTTTAATTTCATTTTCAATACATTCAGTGGCTATTTTGGTGAGGAATACGTAGGTGGATTTAACACTGGCCATTTGAATTCACAGGCCAGAGCTTCTGGAGCAGAGGAGCAAAACTATACTGTACACCTGTTGGTTGCCAACAGCTTGCCAAAAGGGTATTTCACTTTACATGTTGTACTCTGGGATGTTTTCAACTGAGAAATAAGATCTGGATCCAATATTTGTTTTTTAATGCCAACAACATAACTGCAGCTATGGTTGCCTTTGACTTTGCCACTCTATAGCAGACATTAGTCAAACTGTAGCTGTACCAAGCGTGTTCCTTTCACAGTTGATTTGATGTAATTAAGTGAATCCTTTCTACAAATCCATTTTATTAAAATGTATTTTTGTGATGGTTGCAATTTAGATTTAAATTTATCAAAGGATGATTTATTAAAGGATGTAAAACTTCCATTTAAAATACTGTGACTTTGCAGTTTCTCAAAATGTTTGCCTGCATCCCACACTCAGAGATTTAACATGACCATCCCGTACCATAATGGCTCTTGGTGGTTCAGGTGGAAGGAAGGCCCAACCTAGTAATGATCATTTATACTCTAAAGCACAGTGAATCACAGGTGTGTAGTTAGCAACCTGTATTATCCTATGACACTTATTACTAAGAACACCTTTTCAGAAACACTCCCACTCTTCCAATTTTACTTATAGGTTTGGTGCATGTAAGTCTATAACAAAACATTATTTGAGCATAGGCTGAGATTGTCTAGACAGTAGACAGTATTATAAAACAACAATTCCATTCTTGCTCATACCTTCTTCTTCTTTCTTTCTTTTTTTAAAGAATGTTGAAGAGACGTTACAGTTTCATCATGCGGCTAAATAAAGAGCAACTAACAAGCAACAAACTAAATTTAAATGCAGTTAACACCTATTTTTCTTTGCTTTACTATTGCCCCCTGTATGTTTAACCTTTAATGTCCCTTGTAATTACAGGGCTGTTCAGGCCTTCTGAGGAAGTGTGGTGTAGCTGTAGAGGATCTCCACAAGCTTTGCTATTTAATGGAATTATCAGTACCTGTCTGACAGCGGGTTTACGGCTGGCCTAATTAGAAAACCATCCTGATGGCAGCAACATACCTTTGGTGTCAAGCCTAACTGTGAGGGGGGAAAAACAAGAGGTGGGTGCAGAGACTGCATCTTCTAACTCAACGGCATCATCAGACAACTTGAAGTTGTCTGTCATGCAATATTTTGGTATATTAGTCATTAGAAGTGATTCTCATTTTATTGACTTATTCTGCCAGAAATGATGTATGGTATCTAGAAATTGAAAGAGTGGGGCAATTAATAATTTATTTTTGTTCTCCTTCTGACAAACTTGATACAGAAGACAAGCACAAGAGCTCCCTCTAGTGATTGATTCTGACTAGAGCAAAGGCATATCAGTATCACATCACCCCAAGGCTAACCGCATACATAGTTTCTGTCTTCAGCATACAATTTGAAAATGACCAAAGAATAATGAATGGGTTTTGTTTATTTAATATTTATTTCAGTAGCTGGAAAGAATCAAAACAATTTAACAAAAACTAACACTGTACAATACATTTACAGTAAAATCATCAGTGCATATAAAATGGAGATTTAAAGATTGTCTCTAAAACCTGCATGTACAGTATCAACAACTGAAACAAGAGAACTCTAAATTTATATTATTGTGCGTCTGATTTACAATAGATCAAATGACAAAATGCAGTTGATGTATTCAATTACAGAGAAACCAAAAAGTAAGACAAATATTTGTTGAAATGTACTTCCCAAAACAGCAAGCCCTCACTACAGCTATCATTTACCAGTAATTAAGAATGAATGAATTCCTAGTGATCAACACACACATGTAAACATTCTAGGTAGTTGGAAAATGAGAGATGAAACCTGTCCTCTAGAGTTCGGCATGTGTGTAGGTGAATTCCCTGGCAGATATGAAACCATCATTATCTTCATCCTCCTTTTTGAAGATTTCATCTACCATCGTGTTATGATATATTTCACCATCTGGGTATCCATGTTTCTCAAACTCCCTCCTCATGTACTCTTTCACCTAGAGTGCAGAGAGATTATATCAGTTGTGCTATAAATTCACAAATAACATCATTGCCAATATTTATACATTCCTATTACAAAATAAGGCCACCTTTGAAAACAACCGTTTGAAAAGCCTCACAGATCACACAATTTCACACCTCAAGCCTGGAGAGCTTCCAGTCACCATTGAGATCCATCACCTGGAAAGACTCATGTGACTTGGGACCATTTTGGATATCCATGAGCTCGATGTCAAAAATGAGGGTACTGCTTGGGGGGATCTTGCCTGTAAACAAACAAAACATTCACATTAAGTGATGATAGAATACCAGAGGAGAGGTTAATTTGATGCAACAGAGACGATCACATCCCAGATAGTAATATTCACTTTACTATTTAACTAATATTGAATCAATGCTGAAATACATAGAAATGATTCAAAATCAGTTTTGCACCCTGTAATAATGTTGATTCAACAATGTTCAATGTAATTTCAATCACAAGTTAGTCAAATCAACATTGAAACAACACACAAGTCACCAATTCAAGTTAGATCAATGATTGAATAACATGATTTTACGTTGACGTAAAATTATGTAAAATGTGAGTTTGCTATCTGGGATATCTCTTCATTGAGCTCCAAAACCCCCATCATGGATTTTGTAATACCAAATATGTTACCTTTTCCTTCCTTCCCATATGCCAGAGCCGGAGGGATGGTCAGCCTCCTGCGTTCTCCTGTGCACATGTCCTGCAGACCCTTATCCCAACCCTTGAGCACCTCTCGGATCCCAAGAGTAAACCATACTGGATTCTGATCCCCTTGGTGGCGGCTGCCAAGAGGCACAGAGATCCATCAGTGTTCTTTGAGAAAAAAAACCCATTACACGCTAATGACTTTGAAGCATTATTACTGCTTCAGATTCTATTACCTGGAATGAAACATGGTGCCATTACTCTCCAGAAATCCCTCGTGATGAACAAGAAGCATGTCTCCATATTTTGACTTCCGGTAACAAATCAAGGGTTTATGTAAAACTTCAATTTCCACTTCTGGCTCAGGCAGTTTCCCCCCAATGACACACACAAAGACCGAGGAAAATATCAAACATAAAGAAAACAGTATCATTTTGATGACAATAGTCCACTTGCTACAACTACCTCAAACCATACAGTGGCTACAGTAAATTAATGTTATCCGGCAGGAATGCCAGCTACGTGGCAGCCAACTTTCACAATTTGCAACAAATCTCCACTGTTCAGTTCCTCCTTTTGCGATTGGATTAAACTTTTTGGAAACACCGCCCAGGATCTTAGTTGGCTCTCTTTATTGGTGTTCATATGTTTCAACCACCAGGGACACGCCCACAGCCCTAAAATCCCTTTGATGTAAGTGGGAGGAACGTCGGATTCTCTCGTGATCGCTTGGAGCGCAATTCACGAAAACTTTACGCCCTTTATCTTCGTAGCTGACATCCAACGTCCTGACGTTACTCCATAAATCATACTTGGGGGCCCAATGGAGTCGTTGCGATCAGCTGTGTATCGTATTCCGTTATGAAAAAACAACAAGTAATGAACGACAGACACATAATTTAACAATGGAGGGAATACTATATAAGTGGACCAATTACATAAGTGGTAAGTACTCTCAATCGTTAAATTGTATCGCTTCTAGGGCTCGTTTCGAGTCAGCTAGCAAGCCAGCGTTAAAGCGCACTTGTGTTGAGTTGGGGATAACCAGAAGCAGGCTAGGTTATCAAGCTAACGCTAGCTAGCGTCAACGTTCAGCGATCGGAGTTTGGCTATGAATAACACTTGATATTAACCATATCCGTTTTTACTTCGTTAGCAAAGTGATGGGTCGGAAGCTGCTACTGACCGTATCTATTAGGTCTTCAAAGCTGGCGTTAGCGAAGTTAGCTGCCATCATCTGTCACTAATCGCACTTAACAGCTAACTCGCCGTTGCTAACGTTAGATAATTAACCTAATCCCAAATTTATGAAGCTCAAGAACGCTAGCTGATATATATATATATACTGTAGCTAGCTATTTAATACATGTATTCAAAGATTATAAGTAAAATATTTACTTTTATCTTCAGTGGTTGTACTCATTTTGAATGACTGTTTCAGGTTGGCAACCTCGTTGGTTTGTGCTAGATGGAGGAACTCTGTCTTACTATGACTCTCAAGAAGATGCCTGGAAAGGATGCAAGGGCAGCATTAAAATTTCAGTGTGCGAAATCCAAGGTTGGTCTGTCATAGCGTTAGAGCTTCCTGTGTAAGTCATTTTCTCTTGCCTTTTATGAAGAGACAGGTCCTGACCTAGATTTCCAACAAATGATCAGATATGGTAACTCTGTTGCTTTGCATTCTCTCCTCAACTGCTGTGTTGTAGTTCATTCCTCTGACTCCACTCGAGTTGACCTGACCATACCTGGAGAGCAATACTTTTACCTCCGAGCCATCAATGCAGCAGAGAGGCAGAAATGGTTGGTGGCCCTGGGAACAGCCAAGGCTTGCCTTACAGACAACCGAACAAAGAGAGAGAAAGGTAAACTAGTAGCTTTGGATGACACTGACATAACATGGTTTGCACTTTTACAGCCACCATTTGCTATTAAAAAAAATGGCTAATCTCTGCATTGCACCCCACACCTGGTTGTTTTCATTTTTTTGGTAAGTTATTTGTTCCTCTTATTCTTTGCCACCACAGAGCTCCAGGAAAACACAGAAGCACTGAAAACTAAGATGTCTGAACTTAGATTGTACTGTGACCTTCTCCTCCAACAAGTAAACAAGATTAAGGACAATGATGAGCTAGGAGACTCGGCAGAGGTAAGGTTAATGTTTGGATGAGCTATTGAAATAAGAGAAGCTACCATTTACATGAAATTACAGTGTAGGGTAGCTTATTTGCAACTACGGAGACATCAAATTGAAATGTGCCCCTGTATGTGACTAGACCAGCTCTTTACTGACAGGAAGCAAATAGTATTGTAAATGCATTTTCAAACAAAGATTGACTTCCAGATTTCTGTTAAATTACATCCTGACTTGTCCCGTTGCTTATGCTGGACACTGGCCAGGGTATTCAAGACAATGTTCCAAAATGTACCAGTGTTAGAGGATGTGTACTTTTGCGGGCCCTTTACAGACAGGCATGGACACTGGAAACATGGTGAAGTCTACATGCACCACTTTCCTGAAGACCCTGGAGGAGTGCATGCAGATAGCCAATCATACTTTCAGCGCGGATATGGTAACACAGAGCCCGCCAGGATCTCCCCCAGTAGCAGCCATCAAACCTCAGAAGGTAAGTTTCTCTCACATGTCCTGTGACTAAGCAGACAGTGCAATCTGGTATAACCAGTCTGGTATAACCAATCTGGTATAACCAATCTTTGATTGTTCTAAAATACCAATGCTAATGCCATACTCATGTCTTTTCCCCCACAGATCAAACCAGTCAATCAATTAAATCAGAACGTTGGTGAAAAGTAGGTTGCTTTGTTCACTACAATTATTTCTTCTGCTGCTTAAGGTTTTTTTTGGGGTAAAATAGATAAGAAGTGTTACCAGCAGCAAGTGAGACACAAGGTTAAATATCTTTTCAGATGTTTTCTGGTGACAAAATGTTCTTCTGTTATTAATGCAACATGCTGAGGCAAGGCACTGTTGCCCAGTAGAGTTGCCCAAAAAAAGTATCACTGGCTTCAGAATTAACCTTAACGTTAATTCCAGATGGAGAGAATCGCATGAAATCTCAGGACAAGCAATAGCACATGACGACCAGAGCCTGGATTCTGCAGCAGAGACACCAGATGAACCAGATGGACCTGAAAACCAACCATCCCCAACAGGTCAGCCATTGTGTGTCAATCGCTGTTTTACATTTTAGTGCATTCCTTGAACTGAAGACCATTACTGCATTCTATACGGAAAATCCACTGCAGCACAAATAGTTCCTGGCTATTGTGTGTACATAGTCTGAACTGATGTGGATAGATTAATGCCTTTTTAGAGGGTGAACAATGATGGATGCCCAGTTATATTATTGCATTTCCCTTAGCATTCATTCAATTAACAGAGACTGTATCCAGGGGCAGCTGCTGCTGGTGATGGAAAGTATGTCCAGCCTTTTCCAATCTGTTGTGTTTTGATGAGAATAATTCATTTTTAACACAAAGAGATTACATAAATGGGGGGCGGGGATTAGGTGTCTGCAACCCGGCCCGGGCATCTTTTTATGTCTGACTTGGGCAAGGCTTGGGGTCCGGTCTTATGCTAGTAATGAACTGATGTAGTGATGTGTGTATTCTTTGATGATAAACTTGCGATTAGCAGGAAGACCTGCCGGGCTGGTTCTGTCATGGTCTTAACGTCAGCATATACGTGCGGGTCGGGCTTAAATTTCATACCCATGCGAACCTCTAGTGTGGGTGTGTGTGCGCTCAAATTAATCAAACATACCGTCAATGTTGCTTCCAAAACTCAATGGATTAAAATTGAGACCTTTTAATATAGATGTATGTGTTTCGTTCTGAAGCATGTCCAATCAGTTCAATTGACCACAGCTGGACTCCATTGAAGTTGTCAAAACATCTCAAGGGCGTTCAAAAGAATTTGGATGCACTTGAACTCTATGGAGTGTCACTGCAAATGGCTTAAATACTTATTGACTCAAAAGCTTATAAATATAGTTTATAGATGCCTTGATGGTTGATTCCTTTCCCATTTGAACAACTAGTAACCCAAAACACTAACCCTAACCCCCCCCAAAAAATTAATTAATTTAACTAGTAATTCGTTGTTCAAATAGAATTGTATAATGTTTACATTACATATATTGGTTGATAACGCTTGTGGATTTTTCATTACATTTTTTATGTCTGTGGATATCAGTTGATCCTGATATGAAAAATTAAGGAAAAAGTAGGCAGATCATTTTGGCATGACGTCTGCCTGGCCCAAAATTAAAATAAAGGATTTGTTATATAAGTTTCAGGAGATTTTGTTTGATAGTGATCTAGGGGTTCACTCAATTTTCAAGGTTTCACAGGTTGTAACCTTTTCTATTTCTATTCTGTTATAGGATCATTGGCATGCACAATGACAGTGTAGCGCAGAGTTTGGATAATTTCCCTTGCCACTGTACAAAACAAGATGTAATGAGTGCACACGATTTATGTTGAAGTCCCTAAAGTGCTGCTTTCACAATATGCTAAGAAATGATAATGGTTTAGTCTGGGCCTTAGACTTGTTGGCGAAGGTTGTCATCTGCAATGTGATGATAGACCTCTTGACTGAAACCTTTTTGTGTGCACGTTGCTTTCCAACACTGTGTGTATTTGTACATGTGTCTATGTGTGTCTGCTGAACCATACAGAGAACGATGCAGCCAATGGCAACAGCTCAGCCTTTGAGGAGGGAGTCGATCCTGCTGCCCACACTACCCAGAATACGTCTGAGACTGAACACTTTGACCAACCAGCAGAGGAGGAAGAGGAGAACGATGCTGATGATCAAGAGGAGAGAAATCAAGAGCAAAAGCACAAAGTGGACCAAATCCAAGAGCTCGACGAAGAGGAAGTGAGCCCTGTCCAGCCTCAGCACCAACAGGAAGCTGTTACCGACCAAGATGAAGACCAGCCTTCCCAGGATTCAGAGACAGAGCAGGTGGAGACATTCTTCAGCACAATGAGTCACAGGTATGAAAATGCTACTCAGGAAGGTCACATCCTTTAGGACACATTAGTTAGTATAGGAAGTGACCATCTGTGACATTTCAGTACAGACAGTATTGGGACAAACCAGTCAATGCTACATGTAATATGATCTCTCTGAGGTGCTGCACTTAGACCACACAGTTATTTATTTCATTGCATTTAGTTTGTGGAAATATAATGTGAATTGTATAACAACTGGCTTGCACAGAATTAATAATAGGTTTGCACAATTTTGAAAGAATCCATTTCAGATGTCATGATAAGTGTTTTATAGTAGTGTGTTTTCTCTTGATCACATTACACAGAGATGCCCTCATCTGATGTTTGGGTTTGTAAAGTTTTTTTGTTACCATTTCACTCTTTCTTTTAAACATATGTTCATTTTAATTTTTTAGAGACAATGAAAAGTGTTACTGAAGAAATAACTAATGTGTGAATTATTATTACCGTAATGTTCACATGAAGGTTAACTATATTATGATTATTGAGGAAATGTGGTCTCACCAAACCAGTATTGAATTACAAGATGAAAAACGTCCGAATTTGAGTCCGCCAATGAAAATAGATAGGACCGCCGTTGAGGGTTACCAGCAGAAACTCTGTTCAGTTGTAGATGCAAGTAGCCCAATAGTATTGGCTCAGGTATTGACAGGCATAGAATTGCATGACTTTTTGTGATTCATTTCTCTGGCTTTGTTTTGACGTTTGTACTTTTTTTTCTTTTTTGTTTGATTTTGATCAAATAAAAATTGAAATGACAGACTTATATCTAATATATTCTCCTGTTTGGCTTTGTTTTACCTTTTTAGATTTAGTGATATAAGACTGGACGACGACAATGGTATCCCTACACAAGATTTTTTGGACTCATGCTATGCAATAGTGCCTGTATTAGGTAGGCCACTTACTTTCAGACTCTCTTCATCTCATTCTGCCACTGTGTTCCTCTTTCTCACTATTCCTATGTACGTCTGCAGTCATTTCACCCGTTTTAGTTTAAATGAGGACAAACAAATCTATTCTAAAAGTGAATCTCCCTTTTCTTACATTTCTGCATGCTCTGTCATTGATTGGGAGGCTACTATCTGTCTTGCCCCGTTAACTCTCTTGTTCTTTCATGCCCTCATTATTTTCCATCAGCACCTATTGTGTTTCAGTGGTTTTATTCTTTCTTTGCATCTTAATAATCTGAAAAGGTGTGTGTGTGTGTGTGTGTGTGTGTGTGTGTGTGTGTGTGTGTGTGTGTGTGTGTGTGTGTGTGTGTGTGTGTGTGTGTGTGTGTGTGTGTGTGTGTGTGTGGTGTGTGTGGTGTGTGTGGTGTGTGTGGTGTGTGTGTGGATTCTCTGTCAATATAATAACAAAGTGCAAGGCTTACCAACACTTGCATCTCTTACTTACAGCATATACCATTTTTGCAAGTGTTGCCAATTGGTGGAGAATACTTGCCCATCACGTTTTAGTAAAGATGGTGTTGGGCAAGTAAGACCAGGTACACACTAGAGGACACTACAGATTTACCACATTTGCCCATCCCGACAATCGGGAATTGAAATCCCAATTTGAGACTTGATCAAATCACAGACTGACCTCAGCTGCCCTGATAATATCAAACCTGTTTGATATCTACGACCTGACATCTGCACAGGTCCTGAGATTGTCCTGTCAGATTCAATCCAAGCAGAGACTGCCAATAGCTAATGAGGACTGAGAGACAAAAGAAGAATCGGTGAAATATTTAACGTGACAATGTTTTCAAAAGGATTTTAAAGGTTTTCTAGTGTGTCCCCAGTCTAAATTGTTGTTTTCCCATCACATTTTACCTGAAATCTGTAGTTGAGGTGAAATATCTTTCAGAAATTGTAACTCAGGGTTTTGCCACCCTGTTCATCATTCCTTAAATCGCCCTGACATCGACATCGCACATCATTAACTGTTGTATTGAAACTGTAGTAAGAGTCAAAATATCACAGTGCCTACTATATTTGGAAAAGGACACAAGCGATAAGCATCTGTACTTTATAAGCAACAGAGAAATGACCATGGACTGTCTCTCCTCAGACAAGCTGGGATCCACAGTGTTTGCACCAGTTAAAATGGATTTTGTTGGAAACATCAAGGTAGGTGTGAATGTTAGTGAGGGGATGTCTTTAAACAAATTCACTATTCAATAAAAATAATAATTCGACATTCTTTCAAAAATGGCTTGAAGATTTGTGCAGTACATTAATGACAAACTCCCTGTCAACATTTGTAACAGTTCACTAAATGTCCACAAGGGGGCTTTTTGTTTTGTTTGCTATACTGTATATGCCCCTTTGTGATTTAGCTTTACAAAATCTGATAATTGGTTATCTACATTTCCTGTCATCTCTTTTAAAAAAAAAAAAAAAAAAATTGGACGAGCAATGTACAACAACATTGTCTAAGTGACAAGTAAATATATTGAGTTGTTAGTGAATAACAACTACTGCCTGCCACTTGCCCATTGTAAAGAGAAGACAGCTCCATCACAAATCCAAATGTTTTTCAGATGCGTGTCACTACATCACCCTGTCTCTTGTTGCTGTAGAAAATTCACCAGAAGCTGGTGTCGGACCCCGAGAGCTTCCCCACCTTGCAGTCCATAGTGCTGCAGGAGGTCCAGATGGACGTAGCCCAGGTGCGTAACTCGGCCACCGAGGCTCTGCTGTGGCTCAGACGAGGCCTCAAGTTCCTCAAGGAGTTCCTGTCAGAGGTCAATGCAGGAGAGCAAGACATCCAGGGAGCCCTAAGTGAGTTAGACCTCAGTGCTAAACACAAAACATAACTGAAGAAAATGTTCACGTCCTCATGACCTCTCTTCTCTTTCACTCAGACACTGCCTATGGAAAGTCCCTTCGGCAGTACCATGGATGGGTTGTGCGAGGCGTATTTGCTGTAGGTATTCCTCACCTACACCACTGGCTTCTCACATATCCTAATATCACATATCCTTTTATTAACCTCCGAGGTCCATCCATGCTGGGAGTCTGACGATAGTGACTCTTTTCCATGTCCCCAGTTGGCCCTGAGAGCCGCCCCGTCTTATCAAAGTTTCACCGCTGCCTTAGTGTCCAGAGAGGGTGACGAGCTAAAGGAGGGCTTCACCAGTGGCATGCACAAGGACCTGGGCGTGTACCTGCCTGCCATGGACAAGCAGCTGATCATCTTAGATGCCCTCTATGAGGAATACAACCTGGAGTCTGATGAGGTTGTGTGAGACTTGAACACCCTGAAAGAGAGGATCCCACGTCAAGAAAGGAGCCTGACTCCGGAGGCAAAGTAGTGGCTTGCCGCTGAGGGAGATGCCAGGCTGTCTCTTGGGTACAAAATAGTGTAAGCATGTCCAGTGTGAGGTGTTTCTAGTACTTCTCAAACTCTACCGGCAGTAGAGAGAGTGTAGGTTTGAAGGAGCCCTTGGGGGTGTAAGGCAAACATGACGAATTTACAGATGTTCTGGCACAACAAAATATGGTTTCCAGGTCTAGTTGTGGTGAGAAGACATTCGCCACTGATGGTTTGTCCAGAATTGTGCCCTATTATGCAGACTCCAACCAAAATGGTTCATTTGTTTTTGGTGCATATTTTCTCACGGTATTATTGTGGCTGTTTATGTACGGTATGTGTTTTAAGGTACATAAACACAGGGTATGTGGCTCTGGCAACCTTCATGGAAGAGAATTTCCAATTCCCCATTTGGCTGATAAGAATGCAAAGAAATCTTCGATCAGCGTTGTCCTGTTTCGTTGGACTTGTAAAACAGGCGGAAACTAATATTCTGACAAAAAACATGTCAGAGTATTGTTAGATCACCCAGTACATACATGCCTTGAGTATGTGATGGTATTGCATAATTGGAATAATTTTATTTTGTTAAGTAATTCTTTGTATCTTGCACTGACTGTTGAAGTTGTCTATTGGGATTCGCGATTAGTACTGATTTTTATTTCTGTTCCTCAAAGTTTAATCTAAATGCCGTAGTTTGACATTGTTTTCTGTTTCACAGTACTGATATGTCATAAGCTACTGCTCCAGATAGACTTTCCATGGGACCAAAAAGGAGCTGTCATGAGAATGGCGTTAACTTGCGCTGCCTACCACAACACACAAGACTGATGATATAATGTAGCTGTCCAAGTCCTGACAATTGCCGAACTCAATAGCAGCATATTTATTTGGACATCCTCTGCACAAACCTATGCATAGTTTGCATTTTCTCTGTCTATTTATTAACTCTTAAGTTAAAAAAAAGTTTACATTAATATCATCTGGGTTGTTGAAGTGACGCTTTTATGTGAAAATGTATGGACATTTGCGTCCATAGGGCATGGTTATCAGTTGCATGGTTTTATATATAAAGTAACATAGGTGCCAGTGGAAATATAGACTAAGGCATTGAATTAACCAGCTGTGTTAACACTCATAAGGGGACAGATTGCTATTGCTTCTCTCTCATCTCTCCACTTGACGATGAACAGTAATGTTCAGCAAGTAAGTAACTACGTGGAAGTGGAGTTAGTTGTTGTAGTGTCTGCTCTTATGACTTACAGCTTCTTAGACTGACATTTGTTTCATCGTCTCCTTCACGCTCGACCCTACATATACTTGAGTGTTGTTACCAGCCTACAGTTAATCTGTATGATGTCGATTCTAAAAAAAAACTAAAAAAAAAGGGATGACATGAGTCCCCAGGCCAGGTTGAAGTGTGGCCGTAGATGCACTCTTGCCATATAGTCACTGAGCCATGCGAACAAAGCAGGAGCATCCCTCATAGGGCTTTTTACCAGACACATGACGCAGTATTTTTAACAGTATTCTAACTATTCTTTGAGTTTTCAGGAATGCATATAGTAATTTCTTGTACAATAACAAAGCATTTGCAGGGGGTTTACATCAACGGTATGCAATAGGCTGATTTCCAGTTGCATATTATTCCCAATGTTAATCCTGATAATATACTATTGTATTACAAATAGATTTGTTTTTTTCTATGAATGTACATAAGATGCTATTTGATTTTTACCTAATAAATGTAATTCAATTTCTTTGACGTGTTTATCCTTTTTGTTTTAGTCAAATATTGATATCAGCTATGATGAGACCAGACGTTGAGTCACCAGTGTTACCTATTCACTAAGCACCCAGGTGACTTTAACACATGGTATTTCCTAGTATGTGATCAACAACACTTGACCCTCACTCCTCTCTTGACAAAGAACCACCATCACTAATAAACGAGGGAGCAGTAGATCCTAGACGTGTGCTAGTGTGTCTAAATGACAGTGGCATTGAGCTTAAATAACACCTTTGCGTACCCTGTTGTGTGTGTTAAATGAGTGTTTTGCATGTGCAGCAATGTGTCCCCTGCCTGGCCCACAGCACCCTGCATGCCAGCCATTCCTCCTTATAGGTCAGGGATTTTCACTGGGCCCGGGCCGACAGCTGGGTCCCTGCCTGCTTCCTGCCCCTGAGGCCTCCCTCACATCACCCCCTGTGCCACAGCCGTAATGCTACACCACCCAACCTGCACTAAAATAACCCCTTTTCACTGGAAAAGTCAGCTGTCTGATTTGAGACCACCAACTTCTAGCCTGTGATGTCCTGGTGAGAGGTCAGAGTAAACCCTGCTCCCTGCAGAATTAACAATGGGAAAAACACACAGGTATGTTGAGGACAAATAGCACATTAATGGTATGGTATGGATTTAATGCATTTGTCCCTAAGGCAGGTTTAAGGTTTGAGGTTCCCAAACTGCACAAACACAATGAAATGTTAATACTGGGCATTCTTCTGTGTAAACCTCCGAGCGCTTCATTATGGCTGCAGTAGAATCAGGTTGACTCCTGCATCTCCAGTGACATTTAGTGCAATACAGAGACATCTTTGCCACAAATCTGATTGGCCTGGTCAGGGGAATGCACATGATAGGATAAATACGCTAAGGTAAGCTTTTACTTGGGCATCTCAGCAGGCAAATTGTCCTGATGTGATTTAGAAAAGAAATATAGGCACGCTAATAGAGTTATATGGTAGCGTCCAGCCTCAAACATCTCTCCTGCAACCCTGGCTGGCTGCCATGTCTCCAACTCCAACCCATATCACTCTGCCTCATCTCCAAGCAGAGTCAGCTATGAGGGGCTGCAAGACCAAATGAAAATCTGAAAACTCATTGCTGTGTCTGAGGATATCGACACAGAGAGAGTTCTGTTTACTCTTCAGACTAACACAGCACTTTGTGAGGAGCTGCTGACAGCATCTTTATTCCAGTAACAGTAAGAGCCCTAGTCTGAAAGAACGTCAATATCATCTCTATCACTGTCTGTCTGTCTTTTGCACAGCTCCCAATCACTGTCAGCTCACCAGTGGACAAGAGGCTAAGCTGCTGACCAAAGTTTAAAGGTGCATGTGGAAGAGAGAGCGAAGGGTCTTGAATGGTTTAAATGTTCTCCTTTTATTTTCAGTTCTTTTTAAAATGATACACAACTACTGTATAAAGTATGTCAGAATGATAAGTAGAATGAGCTTTCACTGTCCCAGTCACAGTGCCTACTATAGTCTATAAAGCCTTATGTTACCACATGCATGTTATGTGCATACACAGTACAGGACACAGCACAGTAGCATGGGCCACAGATTGAACAGTCAGCATATTTTCAAAAAGTATTGTATTTTGGCTTTTGTGCAGACTTACTGCATGGCACAATTCATAACGCACAACTGTCACATCTGATTGTACTGTGTTTCTTACATACAGTACTTGGCTACACTCTGAGCAGAGCAAGCCTGGCATTTCTTAAGACACCCGCCACGCCGATGAATGCAAAGATGATGATGTTACATTTACAAAAACCATGTTTGGCAAATTGGTAGCATTTCAAACTCATGAGCATGGTACTACAAGCATGCAGATACAATATTGTAACAGTCTTTATCTTTCAATGGCTTGTTTGTACATCCACTATTACAGAAGAATCACTTTATAACACCATGTAACCTCTAACCCAAGAATGGCTGAGAAGAGGTCTCCCTTGGCACTGCGACTCATACAGTAGCTTATATCAGCATATTCAGTTACACCAGACTACATCTACACCGTTAAGTTCACTGTTGAGAGTTTCTCTGTTGTTGTATACTGTAAGACAGAAAGACTGGATAAAGAGGTATTAGAGTAAATACAGTAATGACCATAAAATAGAATGTGGACTGGAATTTAATTCCTACCCTATAGCAGCTACGAACTGTTCCAGCTTTTCCTGTGCAGTGAGAAAATTAAGAACATAACAGTTTCAAGCCTTCACATACAGTATATTTCATTTCTCATTGAAGCACAGGGAAGGACCTCCTTCACACCTATAGAGCGATGCACATCACTATATATTATAGTATATTAAATATAATATATATATGATAATATATATTAAAGCTCTTGTTTGAGTTAGTTGAGTTTGAGTTACCTGTGTGCCTCAGTATACAGTCTCTGCCATTTCATTTACAAAGAGTATAATGGAGGATGCCTGTGAAACGTGCTGATTAGAGCTACATTACCTGTTGGTTCCTGAGTAGTTCTTGGATATGTCAATATGAAACCAAGTTGACCTTGTCCAGACTCTGAATGCCCCTGTCAAGTACAGTACCGCCACGAGCTAATGGAGCCAGTTCAGCCTCTTTGAGGTTTCCCAGGAGACTTGGGGTGGGGCTGCCTGGTTTGACAACCTCACTGATATATCACCAGTCCACATTTTAGGCTTAATCAGTGAAAAGGGACTGATGAGGCACTACATCCACCTCTATCTCCATCCCTACTCATACGTATTGGTTTCCGTATCTTGCTACACGCCCAGTTGACAACTGCACGTTTACAACTGAAGTGTGATATTGAGAGTACACAGTACGAAGCCTGTCGTGGCAATAATAAGTATAGTGATAGATTACATGCTTAGGTAGAGACAGCTGTTGTCATGGTCATAGTAATCCCAGCCTCATGCAAATGCTGTGCACTGTCATTCACGTAGCAGTAGAAAACCCGGGGCCCTGGTTCTGGACGTCCTACTGCTTCTCGTTCTAACAGAACTGGGTCAAGATTAAAATGCGTCTGGCCCAGCCACTACAGCTCTGCAAGATCTCCCGTTAGCGCTTAATTAAGTCTCTGGATGGCTGCCATACAACCATCTCATCCAGAGGCTGATTGTGGTCCAATCAGGTGTGGTGAGGAGGACAGCCTTCAGTCCTGCTTGTTAAGACAGAGTCCTGTGCATTTCCTATGTATGGGCGAAGGTTTAGTCTCCACTGACTGACTCTTTAACCCCTGGGAGCTACGTGGCATCTCAGCAGCGATACAGAGGAGTTATATATGGTTTTTTTTTTCTTTCATCACAGAGTCTCTTCCTTGCTTGTAGCATTATTGTTCTTTTTTGCATGAAAATATTCAGTTTAGTGTCAAGCAAACAAGACACAGAGGATCCCGCGGCATTCTCCAGGTTCCTCCTCATGTGAAGTATTTGCAGTTTGTGGAGTCAATGACACAGTATGGTGTGCACCTGAGGCGACCATATGACCTGCAAACAATAGGAAATACAAGCCTTAACATCAAACAACAACTAACAACTAACAACACACAGTTATGACCAAACCGTTTTGAACTTCGAACACAGATAGGCTGTACTCTACTTACCCTGGAAGATATGAGTTGCATGTCTGATAGCCAAAGTCTTTTCCATCACACTCCTCAGCTCCCTCGTAGCGATATCCATCTCCACAGTAGGCGTGTTTACACTCTGTGGTAAGAGGAACATGGGATGGGTAGAGGGGTCATGTTATACATGCACAGCACAGCATACCTATGGAGCTATTATAGGCTATTTAACGTGGGACTTACTGACGCAGCCGTCAGTGACTACTCTGTTTCCATCATCACACTCCTCCCCGCTGGGAATCTGCACTATCCCATCACCACAGTAACCTTCCTCATCAGGTGCATTTTCCGTGGACTGGAAAGGCGTCAACTGGAATGAAAAAGTCTTTTACAGAGTTTAAAAAATTGAGAAGAAAATGTAAAAAAAGGAAATGTTGCTTGAAATGTCACCACTGCTGTCTGTGAAATGCAGCATATATGATTTGTGAAATGACAATTGAGACAAACAAACAGATTTCATTTTGCTCCATGCAAAAAAAAAAAGGTACCTGAATGGGAAGCCAGCCATCGATGTCTTTGAAATAGAGCGATCTCTGGTCTTTGCGGAATGCAAGAGCATTATCTGTGTGAAGACGCTGGAGTTCCTCCTCACTGCTGACCACAAATATCTGAGTGAAAGGCAAGGTGGTTTGTTGAAAGGAAATGTGCCATGTTTGTCATGTTCTCAATATGTAACAGGAAATTTGTTAGGCTTTTAAATGTCAAATGATAGTGTACTGAATGTATAGGAACATTACACATGCATTGGATATGAAAACCTATGATGATATATGAATCTTATCGATTTAGATTGTAACAAGATTGTTACTTCCTCACCGCCGGCACTTTGAGATAGTTGCCTCTGGAGTTAAGGTCGTCAAAAGGAGAACTACTAAGAGAGTTGCAACTGCACCTTCCTGGGGGTCCTGGTAGACCACGCTCACCCTTTGTTCCAACCATATAAAGTCCTGAACCAGCAGAGAGAAAACAGATTATTATATACAAAGGCTGTACCTAAAATATGTAGTCCCATATAGCAGAATATTGCAGGCCCAATGAGCCAAAAGGTAGTGAGAGGTTCAGGGGCTGATAGAAATGCCTCCATGTCTCCTGGATTCATCTATCAACAGGGAAACACAATCAACTTAATTCATCCAGAAACCTGAACAAGATAGCAACTGTCGCTTTAATTATGTGGTGACATAATGTTTGTAAGTCAGTAAGGAGGCTCGCCATCTGTGAATCAACTTTAGGTACATGATGTCATGACCCGAGCGTCCTGTTTCACCTCTTGAGATTGGCTTTCTCTGGTGATAAGTAAGACTGCTGGTGTTACCTCTTACACTGCTCTAATCTGTGCTTCCTTTTGCTGACACGGGAGGTTGCTGCTCCTCACGCTGGTAGCACAGCTCTTCACAAGCTCCCGGGCACCACAAAATGTGCAGAGCCGCGAACAAACCACTCACTCTGAATTGGATTCAACGCAAATTCGTTCCCTGACCATGCATCTGCACATGATCGTCTCAGAATATTGCATTTGAAACAATACTCTCAAGTGTTTTAAACCTCTGGGGTAAGAAGGTTTTCACCTGTGGCGGGTAAACCAGGAGGACCAGGGTGGCCGGGGGGTCCTTGTGGGCCTGCTGGACCTAAAGGGCCTAGATTCCCTGTGTCTCCTTTCCCTCCCTGAATCACGCAACCAAAGGAATACACAGGATAGCCACATTTACAACTATAATCTTGACTTAATGTTTCAGAGATCAAAGCATTTAATAGTAAATTGTGTGGTACCATAAAATATCCCATCCATATAAAATGCCATCCTCACCTGTTTCCCTCTCTTCCCTGGTCGGCCAGTGGGTCCCCTGTTTCCTGAGATTCCAGGTTCTCCTTTTGGACCCATTTCACCCTGCACAGCAAACCGGTTCAATTGAACATTCAATTCAATTCAATTCAAAATCTTGTAATTCTGCACTACAAACTCAAAGTTCCTGCTTGCTTGAATGTGTTGCTCACTTTCTGTCCAAGCATTCCTGGGAAACCCATTGTGCCCTGGGGATAAAGAACAGTAGAAAAAAGTGAGATTTCACATACTGTACTGCAGGTACTTTAACATTTGTTACGACACTAACGCTATTCCGGAAACTGGATGAAAGGTGCTTGACCCCCAGGTGATGTGGAATTCATGGTCATAGTATTGATCTAGTCAGTGGTGTGGACATATAGTATGATGAACTCTGCCTACCTTGTCCCCTTTCATTCCACTGTCACCACGATCACCTCGGGAACCCTGATGGGGCAGATTACAGTATATTACACGACATATAATGTAGATGAAACAGAAAATACCTTATCCAATAAATCTTTACCGAGCCTTTACCTACCTTTTCCCCTTTATACCCAGGTAAACCCTAGAATCAAAGACCAAAAGTGAAAAAGATGAATGCAACTAGTGTTAATGTAATAGCAAGTTGTGCAGTTGTGGTTCTCTCAAACGTGTGGTCAATCTGGTTCACACTTCATTTCTCTCATCTTGAAATTTCTCCACTTACCTTGGGCCCAATTGGTCCTCTTGCTCCAGGCAAACCCATCAGCCCTGGGTCCCCCTTTTCACCCTGGCACAGAACAACACATCAGGAATAAGAAACACCTGTTTTTATGTTATTCTATTTGTACCAAAAATCCCTCATCCCCCAAAAATTAGTAATGGGTGCAGGCCCGGTTGTAACATTCCCTTGTGCTATTTGGAGGAGGGAAAGAGGTTGGGGGGGTGAGAGCAGGTATCTCATTGGATTTATCATGTGGGAATTAGGCCCATGGCACCCCGGAGCCAACCCTCTCCACACCTGCTCTCATATCATCGTATCATATCGTCTATGTTATGAGGCAGGACTTACTCACTTTAGGCCCATTTGGTCCTGGCCATCCAGCTAGCCCCTGCTTCCCCGGCAGACCAGGAGGACCTGTCCGACCCTGATATGAAACATTCATTTAAATACCACAAACCCGATGAAGTACCTGACAGAACAATGATGAAACCTTTGCTGCTACAATAACTGAAGTAGCAGTTAACTGAAATCAGGACACTAAAACACGTGTTTGTGTGGGAAGAGATGTGCAATATGAAACCAACACAGAGAGCCTCTTATGTCCATTTACTGCACAAGTAAAAAAAAAAGAAAAAAGAAAAAGTGCAAGATCTGCTGGATAAGCTGACAGCCTGCTTGCTACAGTATTTATCAGACATTAGTACATAGTACAGCTGCACATGTGGAGGGAGAATGACTTTAACGAGCCCTGTCACTTTGCTCCCTTTAATTAAATGATGGGCTGTATATAGAACAGGAGCCTGTGCTTGTGGGAAATAAAATGATTTATGACCCGGCTGAAGCACTAAGCTAAATTGCACTGCAGTGCTGCAAAGCTGCTCAGTCAGGCCACCAGCCAGTGAAACCTTCCCAATGGGCCTCTTTTACTGCTTAACTACGACTGATCATTAAGGAGGTCACTTCTCTTCTGACTGTCCTCATCAAACACTGTCTTCTGACTCTCCAATAAAGCTGTGCGGGCCTGTCCTCCCATTCTAATGAGAGGGAGGGCCATCTGACAGGGAGCCAGGATGCTGGATGTCTTTCAGGGGTCGATCGGGTGGCCAGAAGGTCGCCTTCTGTTAGAGGACACCTGAGGTGACTCCCTCTGCCATCAAAACAGCCCATCTCAGCAGCTCTGTGTCTACAGGGCCTCCTGTCAAGGTTTTACTTGCTCACAATTTCATAATGTGCATAGCCAGGCACTGGCAGCGCTCTGAGTTACAACTACCAGTCAGGCTGAGGCACTATCTCATTTTTGAGTTAATCCATTTAGCGGAGAATATGGAATGATTAATGGAGACTCTCACCTTTTGTCCAGGTCTTCCGATTTCTCCCTGACAACAGGATGTGGAGGAGGGGTCAGAGACAGTACTCATGTAAGATTTCCAGCAAGCAAATGTTTATGACAGTTTTGAGTATCTGGTCAGTTAAAATTCAGCTCAAAAGGAAAATGTAGCTTTTGAAATGTATAATCCACATAGATTAGATGAGAGGAGGTAGGAAAATAGCACCTATATTGTTTACACACTTACCTTTTCTCCTTTGGACCCTGCTATACCAGGTAAACCAGATGGCCCCTGATGAAAGTAAAATACAAAAAATATATGTTATAGAGATATCGTATCCATCTAAATGAGTTTGGATTTCCACAACATCCCACTAGAAATGCATTTCCCCTCACTGAAGCACACATCTGCAGTTTCAATTAGCAAAGGGCTGAGTGGTCACTATTGATTTAAAAAGTGCCTTCTGGGCCTCTTTTTGATATACTGAAACACTGCTGCAGTCCATGTGGTGCTGCAATAGCCTGAGATTGGCAAACAGCAATAAGCAATAATTTGAATATGACAAGTAAAACTGCTTTTCATTTACAAATGTTGGGATCACAATGGGAGCAGTTGGTTCACAGACACTTTTTGAACCAAAATGCCCTTAATTCTTCCAACACTAAAATACACAAACACATGTACACACATTTGTGTTGGCTATCACTGGAATTTACGCGACCTGGTATGCCTTTCCAGGCAGACAAACCCTCTGGACCATTTCTAAGAATGATGTGTGGCACACTAGTAGGCAGTGGAAAAAGGCTATTTGTGTCTCAGCTAAATGTGGAGCGTTAATGGGCAGCTGTGTTGCAGGGGCCAGAGAAATCCCCATCTCCTCCTACTCACATCTTAAGTTGGAAAGAAGATCAGGGCAATACATTGTTGAAGACCTATCACTTAACACCTGGAAATATGAAGATCCAAAACATAAACGTACATCTTCAGGCAGCACTGGTCCCATTCAATCTGTGGTTCAGTCACACTGAAAATCAGCAGCACATCATTAGTGCTGGGACTAAGTGTGATGTTTTTGATCAGTGTATGTTTTGGTTCCTACCTGAGGTCCAGGGGGACCAGCAGGCCCCGGGGGACCTGGGACACAGGTAGACCCCTTCTCCTCATTGTCTGTCTCTGGTTTACCTCCATGAATGGATGAGATGCCTTCATTCTGTAACGAACAAATCACAGTGATTCTTTTACAACTTTGACAAATGTTCATTAGATATAAAAAATACAAGAGTGGCACTTTTCCTATGAGTACAAGTTAGGACTTAAGTTGACTGTTGATATACTGCAGGTGGTACAGTATCTCACAGAGGTTTACTTTTGAGCTCCCACCCCTCAGTGTCACAGAACACCTCGCTACCTATCAGAGGACTACTTCACCTGAGTGTGTTGCTCTCGTTCAGGGAGCAAGAGAGAGTGTGAGGCAGTTTGGATATCAGCCAAGGGCACATCAACAATCAGATATTCCACAAGGGAAAGTCACCTGACTTTGACTCACATGAGTGTGGCAGCGCCAAAGTGAAGGGGGTGGAGGAAACAGGGGGGGCGGAGGCGGACTCAGTAAACAGCATGGGGTGAAGCTCCTCTGCTGCTCCTGGGCTCTGAGAGCTGTGCAAGGTGTACATGTAGTCAGTCGCACGGGTAATGATGTCAGGTGTCAAAACCACTTCAAAAGAGAGCATGTTTATCTGTTGCCTTGACTTTTACTACAATACAACTGAATCTGAATCCTAACCGCTTAAAAATATCTTTAATAAGAGGAACACTTAGCTCACCATGCATGGGCTCCAACATACTCTCTAAAATTATTTATGCCAAAAGCTCAAAATAAAGCCAACAAGCATGCACTTTACCATCCCACTCATACAGTAAATAAAAGGAAACCCAGAGGCTAGAAACAACAGGGGCAGTAAGCAACAGGGAAACAGGTGCAAACTATCAAATCATGACCCCCAGCCCAGGAGGGTTCCTAGGGCTGGATACAGATATGAAGTGCCCCGTGCCTCTCACTGAGGGACTGTAGATGGCCTCGCTATTTATAGAGGCATTCCTAGTCTAACTCATGAGCAACCAGAAAATAAAAACAAGTGTATTTTAAGAGAACGAGGAGCTTGTAATCAGTCCAAGAAATAGCCATGCATCCGTCTGACTGTATACATGCATCTATATCCCTACACACCTTTGCATGTATGCATGTATATAAACACACACACACACACACTCAAGAGCAAAATAAGTATATAGCCTTACCTGCTGGGAATGAAAGAATATTGTCCAACATAGACGACTGAGCCAAGACATAACAAAACAATAGTGGAAGATACAATCCGAGCGTTAGAAGAATCATGCTGCTCAAGATAGTTGCCTGACTTGGTGGACTCCACTTTCACGCTGCCTCTCTCGTGCTCCTCTCTGTCTTCTCCCTCAGATCCCCTCCCTCTCTCCTCTCAGTCTCCCATACGTCTTTAGGAGGACAGGGAGGGTGGGGAGGGCTCGGGGGGGGGATATGCCAACCAATGCCCATTAAATCTTTCCTCTGCATCGGTGTGCGCTAAAATTACAGGAGTCAGCCTGCCAGCTGCTCCCGGTGCCAATATTAGATCCCTACTACTGCAGGGGGTGCCTTTGTTTCCACTCCACTCCACTCCCCTCTCCTCCAGCTCCGAATGTTATGATATATGAAAACCCACAAGCGTCAAATGGGAGCGTGCGTGAAAGTGACCGTACGTCCTGAAAAAACTTGAACAACTTTTAGAAATGTAACAGTATGCCGCATTTCTGTGGACTCATTAAGGAAAATAGACGTCCTAAATACACATAAACCCTATACATTATTTCATGCAGCAGAGGTATGGAGTAGCCCAGGCCGTGTTGGCTTTATTGTCCTGTTTGTGCCGCAAAATTAATACTGCAATTTCGAAGAGGCTCCTCGTCTTGGCAGAAAGCAACGGGGACATGAGAGGTTTTGAAATGACCTGAAAACATGGATCTTTATTATTTTTCACTGGCAGACCAAATGCAATTTTATGAAATCCATAACACACCTTTCTCGCACATTGAGTAGGCTACACGTGCACGCGCACATACACGCAAATAAAAAGAGCGTGCACATGAACTTTTTGTCCTCATGACGTTTTCTCCTGGTGTCCTGTTTTATCCTGAGGGGGCCATTTGAGTAGCGATTTTTTTTTTTTTGCAAGTTGACAAATATTCTTTCCAAACCTACAACATTATGAGGTTCCATCTGACATTTTGGTAAAAGAAAATTCTTCACATGTGGCTTAAGTTAATGTTTATTAGATTGAAACAATAACATGTCAGGATAAACGTTGGGTCTCCAAAAATATTTAACTTTAACAGTTATTGTAAATCGATCGTTTTTAAATGGTAGATTTGAAATTGGAAACGGAATCTTCCAGTCCCATGTGGTCCACTACTGTCATTGCATTGCTGCTTCGCTTTATTTTAACGGATTGTCCGTTCATATAACACAAAATATATAGATCTTTAGAAGATGTGATCTACAAATAAAATAACTGATCAACCCATCAGTTACTTGAATTTTAGTCGCCAATGACAGCGATCTGCCTTATTGCCCCATAACCTATTTAGAAACGTTCCATGTATTAGGATTTTTATAATATAGACATAGTTTATGCTAGAAATGATTTTTACATTTGTGAAAAATTATATCTCTAATAAGTTTTAAAATCAAGGAGGCTGTCAGTCACTGCTTGATGCAACCTTACAGTTCTGAACAAGTCTGGCTCTGCCAGAATTAGATTTCATCCTCTTGTTGACCATAAAATCCTATTGCTCAATCTTTCAGCGTTTTAATAGTCTGCACTCAAAATGTCTGAGGCATTATGAGATACCCTTGTTGAGCCATATTAGTGAATTACCCTGCCTATTAGTTTTGTTATGTGAAACAGAAAAACATGAATGCAAAATACAGCAATATTGGGGTATCAATCATTTAGAAAATGTAATACTACTGTGTAGTAAGTATGAAAACATTTCATAGAAACAATCACAAAAGCAGGATTATGCTGCTGTGCTCTTATGTACTGGAAGGAGGAGGCAGATCTTTCTCTTTGAATCCTTAAGTCTATAGGTTGGAGCGAGTGAGCCAAGGGAACTCCTGGAAATACAGACAGAGAACAGTATAAATATTAGATCTCATTCTGTCGAGAAGGTGCCACACAATGACTTATCTGTGAGACCAAGTGCTTTCACTTCATGTTTTAACAGAGGAGGAGAAGATGATATGGGCAGGGCCTTTTGAAGCCTAGATAGTTGTCCAAATCTGCTTAGCCTACAAAAACTGAATTTGTGAAGGCAAAGGGAATATTGTGTCATCAGCCATCATGCAAGATTCAACATTCAGAAAATCATTCAAGAAACAAATTATTCTTCAGTCTCCTTCCATCTCCTCTGAGGCACAAGTGGTGGCAGAGCTCCACTGAGGGGACACGCCTTTCTGCTGGCCCCAGATCAGACCATGGATACAATCCTCAACACAATCCTCAACACAATCCTCAACACAATCCTCAAACATGTCTGCAAAGGGTTGCATGGATACATTCAACATAAACACAGAGGGCCATGCTTTCTAATTATGGGGGCCCTGAAATAGAAAGGTCAGCTTGGTGTGAGGTGGAGGGATTGTCTGTGGAATACAACAGTTCTGCGGTGCACCTGGAGCCAATGGATTACTGTACAGTAATGCCCGTCACTCATACAGCCCTCTACCAATGAGGAGGAGGCGAGAGTTGAGCCGGGTAAACACCAATCACAAACCAAAACACTATTGCCTTTAATCACCTCTGTTTTTTCTGTTGCCTCTGCCAATGTCATTCAAGTTCATCGTTCATCTCCTTTCCGTTTTGATTCCCGGGGGGGCAATAGTTACCTGTTGTTTTCTGTCCGAGGCGGGGTCGATGAGAACATTGAGGAGACTGGGCCTCTCCCAGTCGCTCAAGCTTAGCTGTAAAGCACTGCGCAACTCCTCCACCGTCCTCACCAGGAAACCTCGTCCACCAAAAGCAGTCATGACCTCATCGTAGCGTGCCTCAGGTAGGAGGGTCACAGGCGGGGCACTGGGGGGCAACACGAGAACACAAGATACCTTTTATCATATCACAGCAGATTCATTTGAGGAATCCAAATGACAGCTCATTGTGTTATTATCCTTGGTCATTACTGTATGACTCACATAGTGGTCAGATCTCCCATCTTTGCCATTTCTTTCCAGGTCTCGGGATCCACACCGCTGTAGATCCCATTGTTGTTAACGACAATGATGACCACAGGTAGATTATACCTGTAAAAAAAGGGAGAAAGTGAATTACTGTTGTACTGTGGGGCTGAGATGTGTATAATAGATGGGGAAGCAAACCAACCTGCACATGGTCTCCACCTCCATCCCAGAAAAGCCAAAGGCACTGTCCCCTTCCACACACACTATTCTTTGGCCTGTATTCTGGCCGCGCTCCAAGGCGGCTGCTGCTATGGCAAAGCCAAGGCCTACTCCCATCGTTCCAAATGTGCCCGCATCCAACCTGCACAAAATTAGGATTAGCTACAGAAACCAACCAAGAACCAAGTCTACAAAGAAACCTAAAGTAGACCTCATGGACAAATGTGGCAACGCTTGACCACACCAGTGTACTATAGCTAAATTCAGTAGAACATGTAGGCCGAGGTATTAGAAGATAGTCAGCCAACCAAACAGGGTGGAGGATCTGCTTCAATGAGCATGCCTTGCCTGTGCCGAGGAAGGTAGTTGTGCAACACAGTGCGTCCAATGTCCATAGTGTTGGCCCCCTCACTGACGATAATGCAGTCACTTGGCAGCAGCTGAGCGATATGGTGGAACACAATGTAGTAGTTCATGGGCATCGCAGGCTGAAGAGCAAGTGCCTGTGGAGAGAAAAGAGAAAACAGACACACAAACAATACAAGCTACATCAAATACAGTTATTGCATTATCGTTATATTATATATTGGTGTAACTATTGTAACTACTGTAGGCTTTAGGGGTGACAAAACCCACCTTTGATATTTTTGTATTGACAGTAATCTTCTCCTTCAGTGTGCTCCACCACTCTGTATCACAGGGGTACTTCCAGCCATCTTTACGGATGCAGTCCAAGAGCTGAAGGAAGTAGCAGTGAAGACTTGCTAAAAACCATAACCACCCTCCACAAATAAACACAACTGTTCGGTTGAGATTACAACTTTAATGCGCATCGAGGATCTTATTGCAGAAGCAGACAGACAACGAGAAGAGAGCTGAATTAATTACGTGTTAGTTTACAGTCCGTGTTGCAGCGAATGTACCTGAGTGACAACAGCATTGATGTCGCCGAGCAGAGCAACAGCAGGCCTCACATTATTCCCCATCTCCTCTGCACACAGGTCAACCTGAAAAACCATGTGAAACATCTTACAAATATGGGAGAAATGACCAAACCTAGAAATACTTGACTTGATAAGGGTATTATCACACAATACTGAAAATGGACATCAAACACACCATCCTTCTATGCATGATATCTACCTTTATAGGCACGTCGTTATTTTAGAAGGCCTTCACACAATATTAATTTTAAATGGATCAAAGACACGTGGCTTAACCATTCACATACCTGGATGACCTTGACATGGGGGTCAAATCTAGGTGGGAGACCAAAGTGTAGGATCCAGTTCAACCTGGCTCCAAGCAGAACCACAACATCAGCTTGGAGCAGAGCCCTTGGTAAGAGGAACGCAGGAGGCGGAGGCAATGTGGCGTTGAGAGGAAGCAAAAAAAAAAAAAAAGAGATTTAAGATAAAACCATACATAATGTGAAAAAGTGAAAAAACAAAACTTACCACTACTGTACAAGTTAATCAAAGTACGTGAAAGGGAAGCTGACCTCGAGCGAGCAGCAGCCACACAGTTGGGGTGGTCATCAGGCAGCACTCCTTTCCCCATGGGCGTGGGCAGGAAGGGCAGGCCGCTCATCTCCACCAGCTCCCTGAGTGCAGCTTCCGCTCGGCCGTACGCTGCTCCTGTTGGGTGCAACACCAGTCATATCCTCACCACTGATCTACTGAACCACTCTGATAAGCACAGTGTGTCTAGACCAATTCAAGTGATGATTCCTAGAGACAGAGGACAGGCTTTATTTTGATGTTACCTTTGCCAATGATGACTAAGGGTCTTTTAGCCCCCTTCAAGACAGAGATGGCTTGTGTGATTGCCGTGTCATCAGCCAAACTCACTGGAGGAGGAGGACAGCAGGACACAACTCTGCCAGGAGAAAGGCATCGCTTTGAATGTTTATGTACATGCATACATCATAAAACTGACACGACACAGAAAAAGGTGTTATGAAAGATGGAATAATTCTAGGAGTGAAAATGACAACAAACCTGACTTTGCTCCTGTCCACTTTAGCATTGACCATGTCCCCTGAGATGTCCACATAACAGGCACCTGGACGCCCATACATGCTCGTGCGAACTGCCTGTGAGCAGCGAAACATCATAACACTTGTACATTTATGTAACTATCATCTCCATTACCAAGCTGCATGTGAGACTGACAGACTGTGTAACAATAAGCAGTTACACCTACCTTTTCTATCACTGAGGGGATGGCATCCAGACTGCTGGGTCTAGCAGAGAACTTACTATACAGGCGACATGCTTCAACCTAGCAACAAATTAAAAACAGTTTCACTTTCTGCTGCTTCACTGTTTGAAAATAAAAAACACATAGTGGCATACATCACCTGGGGAAACTCTTGAAAGGCCCCTTTTGTTTCTTGGTTTTGATCAGAGGACCCTCCGATGACAACCAATGGCCTGTACAACGGTTAGACAGTATAAACCTCATAAACAACACAACCACAGCTAATAACAATCCACCACAACTAGCCTGCTGAAACTGTATACACTGCTGTAATAAAACATGAATCGGTTTTGCTGATTGAATCATACCAGCAGTTGATGTTAGCATTGGCCATTCCACCAAGTGCATGTATGAGTCCAGGGCCAGACACAACCAGGCAGGCACCTGGCCTAGATAGGGATAACCACAGGAGACAGGAACATGTAAGTGATACAAACTGACACATTAACTTCTCAGTGAATGAGATTATTCCTGCAGTAACTGATAGGTGAATGTCTTGTGAACAAACCGTCCAGTGAGGTATCCAATAGCAGATGCTGCATAGCAGGCCTGTTGGGTGGCAGAATTCATGTCATTGGATTACAATTCCAAGGATTCTTTTTAATAATAAGCAAAAATAAATAGTAGGCTATAATCTTTGAAACAGCTATTTTACCGCTTGTTCGTTGCGCATTCCCACATACTTGATTCCTTCAGCTTGAGCAGCCATGGCCACTTCAATGACCGGAACACCAACAATCCCAAACATATATTCTACTTTCTGCAGTGAGACAGATCACTGTAAGGATTGGTGCTCTGTAATACATCACTGGACATTTACTTCTTTTGAGGTTGAGAATGTAAACAACGAGCGAAGTTTGAATCACACAAGCACATCACATGACCTTTGACACACTTTTTGCATTTAATGTTACATTTCAATACGCAACAACATGCAAGTTGACTGACATTCTTTTCTAGGCTAAAATGCTTCATGAAAGTGTTTTTAAACGATCTTACCTGAGTTTTAAGAGCCTCAGCAACCAACTGAGCTCCTGTCAGCTCCTCCATGGCTGCTCTAAAGGACACTGCAACTGTTAGAGCCAACACGAAATGTTAGCCTGCTATATGTCTGCAGTACTGCAACTCTAGTGACGCTAAACAGTCAGAAACTACACTAGTTGCCGACTGAATGCACTAAAGTATTGACTATTGTGTGGTACAAAGCATAACATGACCCGTCACTATATCTTCCGGGTTCCTAGCCAATCACGTGTAGCCATTCATATAACCATGACTTACTCAACGCTAAATTGGCTAGAAAAGAATTGGACACAATGCTAATCAATAGTATGACATATAGCCTACTAACTCTTCTCATCTTTGATTGACGCTTAATCGTCTGACGCTAATCGCAAATAAAAATTAAAAAAATTAAACAACTTATGAAACTTTTTTTTTGTCATTGAGAAAAATATTTACCAAACGACCCGAGAGTATACCATTACTGCCATGATGCGACTGTAGGAAAAGCGGTGGCAAATGAAGAAAAAAACGAAGAGAGCGAGTAGTAAAAATGTCTCTTTTGACAATGGAAGAATGTGAAAAGTATAATGCTGCACACACACAATCTCTTTCAGACAGTCTATCCCTGCTACTCACACAGCACACCACTCTCAGGTAATCAATAGTTAAAACATTTTACCCAAAATCAATGCAATCTACTAAATTCTAATATAATCTCACATCTTCAGTTGTGTTGGTTTCCAAGAGGAATGTGTGTCAAATCCTATTTGTTTCACCTCTAGTAATGCTGCCCTTTTACACTGCCACCACACTGTGGCAGTGTAAAAGGGTATTATATTATATTTCATCTATATTACTGACATCAGTAATAGCCACATTAAATTAGATTTCATCTTTTGCTTGAATGATCAACTCCTTGTCACACTTTTGGAAAGGGCTGATGAATATATCACAAATCAAAGGTTGTGTGAAACATTTCTACAAAACACATCAAGTCAGTGAATTTAGTGTAGCAGCAACATTAATATAGCACAAATATCAATCAACAATCTTTTAGAACTATAATATTTTGCAATGGTTTTGTGAACCTCTACTAAAATGATATGACTACATATAGGTACTGTGTAACACTTTACCTAACTAAGTTACAAAGTGCTGTTAAATAAAAGGAGAAAAGCTATCATATTAACTAATAACTATTATAAAAACGTAACCCACCACAGCAGAACTGTGTAACAGTGATATCATAACAATATAAAAGTACACAATGCTTGAGGTTTGATTCAGTGACCTGTAAGGGCACCATTGAAGCCAAAATGGCACCATATACTGCTTAGTATCTCTCAGCAAATTCAGAAAAAACAGTTTGCCATCAACCATAGTAGTACCTCAGAATTAGCTTTTAGTATGTATTCTTTACTTACACATATTCTACCTTGTGTGTATCATGCATTTTGACATTGTTAAATTGAATACTCCAGACAAGACTCATGTTCATTATTAAATAACAACTCATTTATTTATTACTCATAAAATATACAGCAATCTCAGGTACTGAAAGAATTCAGGGGATCATTGAATTCACAGTCATAATTTCTATATACATGCTAGTTTCATCACGCTTAGACAAAAAGCAAGCAATTTTGATGAAGCTAGCAAATGTATTGTACATATTTCCAGTTAAAATGGACAATAGACAAAAACAGGGGAGTTCTGACTCATGTAGGATTGAGTGGTTTCTTTTTTTGAAGTTAAAGCAAGCAAAACCTGTCAACATACATGGACTAATATAAGAGCAAAACTATTATTCCAACAGGAAGAAAATCAAATGCTGTCCTACCATTGGTTTACAGTGTTTCTCCTCACAAAGCAAGGCATGCTGAGACTCAAATAACCTCAGTATTGGATCAGTGCTTTTTACAAATGTTGTAGTACTTACCTAGTGTGCATCATTGTTTACTTTTACAGCTGCCCCTACGAACCCATCTTTTCTCAGTAACTAATGAAGGCACAAAATGATGACGTATAAATAGAACTGAAAGTACACAAATAATTTATTTATGACTAAACCGCAATGGACAATTCATATACAAAGGTAAGGTTGATCAACTTAAAAATAACCTGATGCACATACCAAATATTCTTAGATCATTCAGGTCAGCAAATGTGATTTTCCCCCCCTAGAGGGCAAGAGGTTTAAGACATGAATATGGGTATATTAAAACTTTGATCTTAAAAAATAAATGATTCCCCCCCTATGAATTACAGACTTGGAGGATAAGTGCGTTCTGACGGTTCGAGTGTGCGGACATCAGCCTCCTATATCTCCTTATGAAAATTACAATAATGAACCCTGGCTCTTTTTCCCCAACCCATTAACTCAAAAATTCAAAACCCCATTTCCACAGTTAAAACTGAATTAAAATGCTTGCACATCTTTTGGTCCCTGTCCGTTTTGCTCTCTGAAGTGCTACCATCCCTCTTCAACATGTTATTGCCATAAAAGGATCGATGTCTGCCCAACACGTACAGTTTCTAGCACTAAAGAACTTGGTGTGTTGGTAAAGCAGCAGTTAGCTGAAGTCCAGTATCTGCTGGAAGGACACCTGGTGCTGGATGAGGTCAGGATGAGTGTGGGCCAGCCTGCTGCATCTCCTCCCTCCCTCCCTCGCTTGCTTTCAGCGGGACTCTTAAGGCTCCTGTGTGGGCTCGTCTCTTCTCCTGCCCTCCCAAGCTGGCGGTGGTGATTTTAAGACACAGTGTGTGGGTGTGTGTGTGTGTGTGTTTATGCATTTGTCGCCTCCTCCTCGTATGCTGGGCCGGTCCTCAGTACGTCTCTGAGTCAGAGTCGTTGAGCTCCTCATCCTTGTAAAAGCCGTCGTGGTGGCCAATGTTGTTGAAGCTGCAGTAGGAGCTGTGCTCACTGCGCAGCGCGGGCAGGCTGTCAAAGGTGACGCTCTTGGACGGGCTGGTGGTGTAGTGGTTAATGGCACTGAAAGGGAGGGTGGGTGCCGGGGCGCAGGGGGACACAGGCATCATGGTGGCTAGGATGAGGGCTAGGCAGTCTGCCACGTCTTTGTTGGGGGCACAAGCCAAGGCGGGTGTGTAACCTGGAGCAGTGACAGTGTACAACTGAGAATGATATACTACGCGACCATCAGCACTCAAGTTTTACTGGTATGGCTAAAATCAAGCCAAATGAGTACAAAGTGACGGTTAATAGTAAGGAAAGAATGTCATCATGAATCTCACCGTTTTCATCGACTGCGAGTACACTGGCGCCCTTTGCAAGCAGCTCTTGCACTACCACAGTCAGGCCATTTCTTGCAGCCACGTGTAGAGGCCTTAAGGGAGAAATAGAGGATGGATGTGCCGACATGCAACTCAATATTGTATGAATTAGATCTCTCCAGTCGCAATCCAAATCCCTAAGAGTAATCCACCAACACTACCAGTCCACTGTGCCACACTGATGAAGCAGAAGATACGACACCAACGTAATAAAAGTGATACATACGTCTGTAAGGCGGCGTTAGTGGCATTGATGAGGTTCCTGTCTGTAATCTTCTCCAATATCAACAAGGCACTGGTTTCATGTCCCTGTAGAAAATCAGTCAAAAAGTTAGAAGAATATCAAAAACAGCTTAGAAATACATTATTAGTAATATTGTATATATCAGCAGATGTATGCAAGTGTACATATTAGTTGCTATAGAAATGGAGCAGTGCCATCATCTGGTAATACCCACCTTACTGCAGGCAAGATGAAGTGCAGTGTTCTTCACCGCATCCTGCAGAGTGAGATCTGCATTTGCACTACTCACCAACAGCTCTAAGAGTGAGAAAGTGAATGAGAGAGTGAAAGGAGGAACAAGTTAAAGTCTACTCTATACTGTACTGATTATTACGTCCCACAGTGATATTTTCCAGTCTGTTAGTAAGGTCGTGGAGCATTCGTACCGACAGCGTTGGTCTGGCCATTCTCGGCAGCCATCATGAGAGGGGTTTTCCCTGTGGCATCGACGCTGTTGACCTGAGCGTTGTGACCCAGCAGCAGCTGGAGACACTCCACATGATCAGTGAAGGCTGCTGCATGCAGGGGGGTCCTGCAGAAACACCATGAGAAAAAGGCTCCTTTTTAATGATACAATCTCTCATGATAAGTTGAATGTGACTCATCCACCATTTGAAATAGGAATGCTACAGCTGCTCCTGGACATATTATCGCCAATTTAACCCATGAAGAATTAGTTTCTAATTTACTTGACTAGTTGCCCAGCACCATCTGTGTTACACCATGTGTGACAAAAATGTCAAGTCTGCAGTTATTGTTGGGCTTTATTAGGTAATAGTGTGCTTACCTGTTTTTAGTGTCTGTGGCATTGACAATAGCAGGGCCCAAAGTATCAATCAGCATTTCAGCAGCACCTTCATTGTCATGGATCCTACAACATAGAGCGATAACCATTAGCCCTACATTTGCATGAACATTTGCTAGGAGGGTGCTCTGTCCTCAAATGCAGTTATCGAAGTGGAAGGCAGCAGGGGATCTTACACAGCACAGTGGAGGGGGCTGAAGGAATTGCCCTCGGTCTTGTGGAAAACCTCCTGTTCTAGCAGAACCTCCACACATGTATCATGACCTAGAAGACAGAACAAGTCAGCATGGTCAGATTTTGTCTTGAGGTGCTCAAAAATCACACCTATAGAGACATCTTTCCAAGTCAACATTTTTAAAATTGTAGTTGCCCATGCCTACTCTAAACCTCAAGTTGCATATGTGCTCCTTTTTCACTTATGTAGCAGCATAATTATCTTTAGGAGCATATGCTACTTACTAATATTTCTAAACCCTAGTCTCCATACCGTTGTAGCAGGCCCAGTGCAGAGGGGTGTACCCTTGGTTGTCTGTTAGGACAGGAAGTGTTTCCAGTGATTGGGCAGCATGCAGCAGGCCTCCCAGTACCCCAATGTGTCCGCATGCCGCTGCCAGGTGGACCGGGGTACGCCCTTTACAGTCCCGCACCAGGAAGGTGGCGCTGTGCTGAAGCAAGGCCTCCACACATTCCTCGTGGCCAGTCACTGCCTGAGGCCAGACAAGAGGGGAGGTTAGTGTCACTACAGATGACTGACGATACCCTGAATGACAACACCTTTGATTTGATGAGAACAACTGACCCAAGCATTGGAGAGGGGGATATCTGTGCCCATGTGAATGTCTGTCTATGCATATGTATGTGAGAATGGCAAGGTGATCTCCTTACTCCTCTGTGCAGAGCGGTCCTGCCCCACTTGTCTTTGGCTTCCACATTGGCTCCCTTATTGAGCAGAGAATACACACAGTCTGTGTGTCCACTTAGTACCGACAGCATCAGAGGGGTTCTGAGCGACAACAGACAACAATGTCAGGCATTAGCTTAAAACTTGATACCAAGTAAAATAGTCTTCACATCCAACTTTTACTTACTGTCCGTTCCCATCTTGAATGTCAACCGCACTTTGAAGATCAGCATTTCCAATCAGCAAACGCAAACATTCTGAATGACCATTAGTGGCTGTGGGTAATGAAGAATACTCCATTAGTACTACTCTGTATTATGTTGTATTTAAGTCTGCGAAATCAAAAGAGGCAAACTATTTAGCCGATTGCAGTTGAGTGAGCTATCGAGTTCCAAGTCCATCTGAATACCTGCAGCGTGGATGGGGGTTCGCTTCAAGGTGTAGTCTTTGACCAGGATGGAGGCTCCCTGGTTGATGAGGACATCCACACACTCCACGTGGCCCTTGAAGGCAGCCAGGTCTAGAGGCGTGCGCCCATGACTGTTTCTTACATCCAGTTCCAGCAGAGATTGCACCAGCACCTCCATAGCATGGTGGTGGCCATGGTATGCCTGAACAAAAAAAGTCCAGCATGTTTACATCAAAGACAATGACACTAAAGCCAGAAACGCACTGGAAGTGTCAGATGCACACATTTTCAATTGTTTTCAGTGGACAAACACACACTCAAGGCATTCCTTGGGGCGTTAAACTGTTTTCCATGGTTTCTGTGCTAAAGGAAAAAGGTCACATCATTTTTCCAGGTATATTTTCGACTTCATAATCATCTTTATGGCTATGTTCGTGTTATGATTCATGTTTTTGGTGTATTTCTAACTTACGGTCGTATATTACAGGCCGCTTTTGGATTTCTTGAATTAGCACCCTCGGCTTGTTTGTAAAGTTTTATGAGCAGATAGTGAACAGACTTTATAGCAGGTCATAGATTTTATGTCACAATAAAATGTATTACCCAATCTGATGGCAAAGTGCAAATGCCAGTGCCTTGGTGTTGATGCTTCAAATCTCCTCGTCTGCAGTGCACCACCGAAGTGTTAAATGAGGTGCGTCTACTGATGCGTGTCAAAAGTCACGTCCAGTGTGTTTGGGCCTTAACTCATGCACTCCTCACTTGGTGGCTTACAACAATGTACAAATCGAAGCGGTACCGCTCATTACTCACAGCAAGGTGCAGGGGGCTGATGGGGGCTCTGACATCGGAATCGGTCGGGATGTCTGTCCCTGAGGTTTCCATTAGCTGGAAAAACCAGATACACAAGTTAGAACCTCCTTAAGGTATTGTTACAAGCTTAGCCTCGAAGCTCAGTACAACAGATACACATGGAAATGTGACATGTATACACATAGCTCTGTACAAATAGCCCTAAACATACACAAGGACACAAATTACACTCACCACCTCTAGAGGTGTTTCACTAGCAATCTGCAAAAGAATGTGGGAAAAGGAGCAATGCATCAGACATCATTACAATAAGTCATATGGCTGAAATATCGAGGTGTTGACTGTCATATGGTTCTCACCAGCTCCAGACAGAGGCGGTGTCCGTAGGCAGAGGCATAGTGCACAGCATTGTAGCCCTGATTGTCCCGGATCCCTGGATTTGCATCATTTCGCAGTAAGTATTCCAGGCACCTGAAGACACAACGAAGAGGATGTGGTCAAGGAAATTTAAATGAAATGCAGGGAAGCCGGGTACTGGAACTCAGTATAATGCATGCAGACAAACCCTCCAACACCACCCCTCTCCCAAATAACCACCTCATTTGGTGAAATTGGTGAAAGTATTACTCACTTTCCATCTGTGTCAGAGGCAGCGGCGTAGTGGAGAGGAGTACAGCCCCGCTCGTCTAGGTCATTGACGCTGGCCCCAGAGCCCACCAGAGCGAACAGGCACTGGTAGTTACAGTTGGCAGCAGCGTAATGCAGAGGGGTCCTGGAAAAGCAAACACGCTCCATTTCACCGTTCAACTTTGAGAGTGAAACTAGGGGAACACAAATTCTAGAGCCAAATCCACAATTCAAGCCTACAGACCTGCCAAAGCTGTCCTTTCTATTGAAGTCTGCTCCCGTGTTGAGGAGAAGATTGAGACATTCCAGATTTCTGAGTGGTTAGAGAGAATTAAGGGGGAAAGTTTGGATGATTCCTACTCTGGTAGGTCATGAAATATACTTTAACACTTGCATTATACGTGAGACACAACTGTCCTATACTCACCCTCCAGCAGCTGCAGCATGTAAACACGTCCTTCCAAAGTCGTCAGGAGTGTCGATATCAAAGCCTGCGCCAGAGTAGAGGATTATGAGCACCACATGACCCACCTACAGTATAGCTCACACTACACTCTAGGTCATCCATCACTCACTGAGGTCACGCTCTACCTATATGGAGGTTGTATAGTGTCAGGTAAATTCCTTTTGGATATCAAAATGACACCTGCCTTATCAAATAACACAATCAACAACTGCCTCAAATTACAATAATGTATGAACCAAAATAGCTCAACCAGTCTCCATTTTTGTAGTGTAACTTGTTGAATTAGAACTACAGTCGATAGCTATAATATGCAGAAGGTTGCAACGAGGTACACACCTGAAGACAGGAGCTTCCGGCAGCAGTCGGAGAATCCACTGAGAGCAGCCAGATGCAGTGGGAACATACCATGGACCCCTCGTCTAAAACAAGACACAATCATGTTGATTTATCCCAGTATCGTTCAGACATCGAGTCCTCTGTACAATGAAATCCACACTGGAGCTAAATGGAGGCTAGGTAATTCTCTCTGACAGTACAGAATCACCTATATCAGTTACATGACATTCAATACATGTCTGCTCTGGAAAGGTATCAACATGCAGCCCTGCCACAATGTATAACGCTGGAGAACAGCTGAAAAAGGGTAAATCACAGCGAATGGGCTCACTCACTTAGCGGTGTCAGCTCCGTTGGTGATGAGGGTGTTGATGAGGAGCTCGTGTCCGTATCGAGCTGCGATGTGCAGTGGCGTGTTCCCATTCTTATCTTCACAGTCAATCTCAGCACCTACAGAAAAAAACAAGCAAGCACTTAACCAGTGATTCACTATTCACTTTTAGTTTTGATGTCCAATGTGAGAAATAAAGTCACTGAGAAAATTCTTAGGAGCTCACCGTTCTCTATCACCGCTTGAGACCTAGAAAACCTCCCATGGATGGCTGTCATGTGGAGGGGAGTCTTACCATCTTTACTCTGGAGGGGCAGAGAAACACGTTGATATCACAATGTGGGTCATAAATATGGCTCTCCAACTACACAACATCTAAAATCTCAGGATTTTAATAAAACACAAACTGAAAAAAATATGCTTTTCTGACACAGAATAGCATATTCATATTCAGAAAAACAGAGCAACATCCTGGTACGTGCTCACCTTGATGTTGACGTCAGCCCCGTTGCACACTAGGAGCTCCAGACAGAGCGCCCCGTGCCGCGAGGCGGCGGTAAAATGAAGAGGGGCGAAGCCCTTCTCGTTCACCTGGTTGACGTTGGCCCCACACTCTATGAGCTCGTTCACCACCACGTCCTGCCCATTGTAGCAGGCCACATGGAGGGGGGTGTTGCCATACGCATTGGGATCATTGATCTAGGCAGTATGGTGGAAGTGGGGGAGAAAAACAGGAAAAGGTTATGGCATCACTGTTTCCATCAACAATTGTTACTGTTAAAAATCATCTGTGAGAAATTGATGAGATTCAACTTCTTCTCTTTTGCTTTCCTTTCCATGAATTCCTTGAGTTGCTATACAAAACATATAAGAATATGTCTTTGGTGTGTTTTGTATTTCTGTTCTTTCTTAACCAGAGCATGTGGTCCAGCCATGGACCAGTGCAATGAGTGTTACAGTATGGGTGGGACTCACATCCACTCCCAAGTCTAGGAAGTATTTGACAACGCTGATCATTCCACTAGAAGCTGCTGCATGTAGAGGGGTGTAAGACTTCTTATCTTTGCAGGCCACCTCTGCTCCATGAGATGCCAGGAGCTTCACCACTTCTACGTGGCCCTAAAGACAAAAAGATACACATTAGCACCCAAACATTATATTATCCACACTCTGCAGTATTCCTATATAAACCAGGCTTAGATTTAACAGTTAACCAATAGAGCCTACATAAACACAGTGAGAGAATAAGAGCTGGATATTGGTGTTTTTGTTTTTATGACGATCGTGGTGTCAACACCTCAAATTTACTTTTAAAATGATACTTTCAGTGCATTTCTTTGTTGAATGAAAGCATATCTCATTACGCAAGTGAGAAATACTTTATGTATTTGGAAAATAAAATTGTGATACAAAAATTCCTCTGGTGCATTTATTACCCATGTAAGCTGCCCAGTGGATTGCACGGCGATCCTTCTTGTCGAAGGCATTGATGTTGGCTCCTCTGGAGAGCAGCAGCCTCACCATCTGACAGCAGTAGCAGAGAAAGAGCCATCAGGGATGGGTTCAAGGGCAGCAGCAATGTGAACACTACTGATTCTAGGTCTGTGCTTCCAATTTACCCAGAGCCACACCTTATATAATAATATAATATAGTATAAAAGCCCTTAATACTGGGATGATATAGTTAAACATGGTCTATGGTACATACAGACAGATAAATACTGCAACATGTAACAATCTGACTGATTTCAGATGAGCCTCCACAATGGCCTACAATATAAATCAAATTTGGATCCCCCAAAAATGTGGTTCTCTGGTTGAAAACCTCTTGACCTTTTGGTTTACTACAAGCCTGCTGATTTATGTTTTGACTTCTGACTGACCTATTTCAGGCAGCTTGCACTTTGACTAACAAATAGTGGGAATGTAAGGACATACATCAGCAGGAGAAAAATTGTCTAAAAGTTATTACTATAATGTTTTTATTATCAAAACTGTGGCTGGCGCATTGGGTTCTGTCCATTTATAAGGCGGACATCTTGTTTTGTTGTGGCTTCCCCAACTTTGAGTTTGTCCTAGGTGTTTTGATTTGTGCAACTGGACATAACTGGTCTGACTCCAGATTCAAAGCGTCTCATTATTGTACACCTACCAATATGCTATTACACACCATTAGAGCCTCAGATCAATTTGGTGAATGCCATCAATGTCTGCTGTTCTACTGTACTAGCATTACAACACTATTACAGCGCTTCTTCCACATAATTCGACTGCAGCTTATAGGTGAATGAGACAATATCTTAGCCATAAGACTACCTCCAGGTGACCACTGAAGGCTGCATGGTGCAGTGCCGTCCGGCCTGCTCTGTCTGACACATTCACGTTGCTGAGGAGGGGGACCAGCGATTCGGCGCAGCGGACAGCCTTATTGGCTGCGGCAATGTGAAGTGGCGTCTGCCAGTTCTTATCCCGGGCGTTTACGTCTGCAGAGTGTTTCAGTAGCACCTGGACAGCCTCCTGCAGGAAGATAGGGCATAGCAGTTTAAGTGCTAAACTGTTTAAAAGTGTGTGTGTAAAATGTAGCAGGTCACATTCACGTACCTCACTGCAGGAGGCCACAGCCCGGTGCAGAGGAGTGAGCCACTTATTGTCTTTGGCATTTACTCTGGCTCCTAGGAGAGAGAACACAAACTATCAGACCATTTAAGTTCTCACAGTTTCCTGTCATCTAATGCTCCATTACTAACAGAGTGAATAAAGCCTTTTGTGATGTGCTATTCTGGCTATGGAGCACGGCTCTCTAATATCTCCTTGAGTGCATTTGCAGTTGTATACTGACAGAACAGATTGGGAAGGGGGGCATGTAGAGCTAGTTGACATTATTGAATCTGGCCAGAAACTACATGAGCATCAAAATAATTCAAAGCTCTCTTAGGGGAATTCCACTGAATTCCAGAGTCAAAATATGTTATTATGCTCTTTTGCAGTTTGGTTTATATCAGTGGTCAATCATTGCTGTCTCCCACAGCCAGAAAAGAGAGACGAGTTTGTCAGGCCCTTTAATATGTGGTGTGACATGAATGTACAATAATAATAATAATAATAATAATAATATGGGTATAATATGTCAAAGCTGAGTGACCTGTGTTTTTTAAGGGTAAAGTACATTTACTGGTTGTGATACTCATGAAAAAAACTCTACTTACAAGATGTACATGCTAAATTGCATGCTAGCTGGCTAGATCTACTGTGTGCTAACCATCTTACTATCAACATATGAACCATACTGAAACAGCTACCTCATTAATTGTCCTCTTCTGGACCAAAACTTTACCTGATAGAATCAGCAGCTCTATAATTTCTGCATCTCCAAGATAGGCAGCAGCATGCAATGGAGTTCGCTTCTCATTGTCCTGTAATAAGCAAATAGAAAGACAACAATACTATAAATAAAACCAACATTTGCACTTGTTTCTTATTCTGGTCTCTCTGCTTTTTTGCATGGGCCAATATATTCCTGAAATACTGTGACTTTCAACTAACATACTTTTAAAGCACTTTACCATTCCTGCCAGTACAATGCTGGAAGGAAAAACAAAAACACACTTGTCCATTTTATGATACAGCCAGGCAGTCAGCATTCATGGCAAAATGTGGGTTAAATACAAATGCAGTCACTTGAAAAGGCTTCCAGTGAAATCAAGCAAGTATAAACCAGCCTTATGTTGAAACAAACACCCCCTCCAACCCAATAACAGAGAGGAATGCAATAAAATAACAGAGCCAGCGTAAGCGATGGGAACTCTAAAAACCCAACTATGTGCAGTTTTGTACTCTTCATCTATAAACCGAAAGAAAACTGCATCAAGCCTTCTAAAGGCACTCATATATTAGAGGTTTTAAATCCACAGTAGAGGGGATCTTCTTAAAATATAATGAAATAATATGAGGAAACAGATGGGGCGATTAGTGCGTCCCTATTGGGATTACCTGTGTATTCACATCCTCTTTTTTGAAAATAATGGAGCGTACTTCGTCTGGGTCCACATTGAAAATAGCTTTCAGCAGAGCAGGCTGTAAAAGAGAAATTGAGTCACAATTAAATCAAATTTCAAAACTTACATAGGTTACTCTCTCAGACTTGCATATAATAATAGACCAATGACCAATGTGAACACCTTCATCTTAAGACTCGAAAGACTGAGACAGGATAGTCCCAACTTAAGAAAACAATAACCATTGTTAATGTATATAACCTGACATGGCTTCCGCTCCCATTTGGAGAATGCAGCGGCCTCAGAGATAAGAGAGATTTCAGGATCCTCGTCCTCAAGAACCACGATACACACGCGACTCATTTGCTCGGCGAACGCACAATCATGTTTAGACTAGTAAAAATAATGGCCAGAAAAATAATATTAAAAATCAAAAAAAGGGCACAGATTGCAGCATAGCAAGGGAAAGTTATGGTTTCTGAGAGGAAAAGAAGAAGAATACCGTAGCGGGATTGTGCAGGCATTCAGTTGCACATTTTAACAAAATGATGACTCCACAAATCAGAGCATGATGGAGACTGGATTGATTTACCGTCAACTGCTTAGCTGCCAGTGTCTCCTTCTGTCTTTGTTTACAGTCTTTTGCCAGACCAGGAGAACATATCCATACTTCAGCACATAGTGAAATATGACAATCTGGGAATTGATGAAGTCCAACCATGTGCTCCAAAGCAGAGTACAGAGATGGTTGAAGTCCTCTAGCTCGGGGTGAGGAGGGCAGGTCCTGATTCTAGTATCCATCTATCTATTCACATAGACTATGCCTTTCTCTGAGACTGCCATTCATCTCCACTTTTCCTCCAGACATATTAGGACTTTAGCATGACACACCTCTTGTCTGTGTCTTCAATGGGGGAAAAAAAACAAAAACATCCATCATGTCAGGGGTGGGAAGGTTGGAAAGCTGATGAAAATCCCAGAAGATTTATAAAATCAAACTTCAAAATAGCAAACTGTGGGAGTTCTTTGTAAAGTATGACTCTCCTCATGGATTGTGTCATTCCTGCCCAGGCATCAGAAGGTAATCAATTTGGCCTCATCCCAAGACCCTCCCATCTCAACGGTGTATGTGCAGAGAAAGTATCACAATGACTAGTAGCTATAGCCTAATTACATACAGACATCTTCCAACATTTTACTTCAAAACAGAGGAATACAAAAAATGGAAAGACACATTTACTGAAATAAACACTGGTGAATGCCAACTTTGTCTAAAGAAATCTCATACAGAGGGGGATCAACAGCCCTATACCATTTCATTGTGTTCGGTGAAACGTGTTGATGCCACTGCTCACCCATCACTAAGACACCTCTAACAGTCTAATGTCAAGAAATGTATTCAAGGTTTTTGAAATGCATATTTGTAATGAAACTTATGAAAGTTTTGTGATCGAACCTAAATGTGTCATATTGGCCAGCGCACCACTGCACTTCCCTGTCTGATTCACCATAACACCAGCAGAGACGGGCTGAGTTTTTGATCAAGCACTTTTCCAATGCCTGTGGGAGGAGGCTGGCAGGGATGGGGAGAGCTCTGAGGGTAGGGGATCCCTTCCAGAGGCTGTGACTGGTTACCCATGAAAGAGCCAGATGGAACATTCCTGGCTGGCCACGAAAAAACTTTTAACTCTTCCCTGACATCATTCACTTTGCCTGAAAAACATTGATTCAGTCACTTAGGGGGGGCTGATATCAAAATGTAGCGATTCACATTTCTCTGCAGCATGACACACGAAGGCATGGATAGGATAACTCGTTCACTGCCCATCACAAACAATATGGACATCACTGATTTAAACATCAATGTTCTCCTTGTACATTTCAAAAGACCCCAACATTTTGCATTTGTGTTTGCAGCCCATCTCTCTGCATACAATCCTTTCTGAGAACCATAGTTTTTTCCTGCTAAGTCACAGGGATGTAGCGTGTTCCTTAAAACTCCATCACCCACTGAACGCACCAGGCTGCCCAGCTAGCTAAAAACCTAGTGTACAGCCATGTAGCTTATGAGACTGCACAACCAGCTTAGTTTGATCCACATACTTCACAAATCTTTTTAAATACAACTAGCTATGTTTGGATCTACATAGCTAAGGTTTACGGATTCCCTTCACATTCAATGTTTTTGTTTCATGGCTCACAATTACAGAATTATCCACCTTTGCGGGCTCTATGAAATTTGAGCATAGAGTCAAGTACACTCACATTTAGCTGATGGAAATTACCTGTATATCAAAAATGTGTAACAAACTCAAATGTTGTTAAATAAAGATATGCCTGCATGACATTGCATAAAAAAACCAACTATATTATAATTAATTTACTGTATGTTGCAGTTGCAATACAAACAACGCTTTTCTTTTTTACATTTTACTTTTTTTTTCAGCACAAAAAATGTGTATGGGGGGATGCTTAAGATTTACAGTGCAAGCTTTTATTCAACATACAACTTGATTTGTCAGCCAATGTCAGATTCTACACAGGATAAATATAGCTTGTTCAGGAACGTGTCTGAAAAAACAGGTTGAGGCTGAAAAAACAGGACCTTGAGGTTTGAAAAGTCCAGTAGTCAATACTGCAGTTTCAATATGCAATTAATTGTACAGCCCTAGGTGGAATTGGGAAGTGAAGTTGTTCCTTAAAAAGAATGTTGTATCCAACAGTAGAAAATAAGATGTGTCCTCTTATACATTTTTAAGCCACATGACACATTTTATCAGTTTAGCTTACAGTAGCATGTGAAAATTATAGATGATCTCCTCATTCTGTTAAAATGCCCATGAATATCTGCAGGGTACAATGGGGGTTAGACTCACTCGAGACATATTCAGGGTAACAAGTAGGCACTTGTGCTTCCTACACTGTTTCTTTTAAATGATCTCTGTATCCCCCGCAGAGAAAAGCAAAGACAAAGCTGCATTTTGTTGTTTGAGTTCTCCAGTCCTGCACCAGTGTAGGAGATTTTCTATGCCTCTCAAGCAGCACGGCTGTGCACCTCCTCATACAATCCAGCCTAGTTAATACCATCACCATGGAGACAGCTCTTTGGCAACTCCACTCGCTCTCTGGAGTCTAGGCACACGATCATTCATGCACGCACACAATGAAAGACACATGCACATACATATGTTACAAGAATAGCAGGCGCGTGCAATACAAACACACACACACACACACACACACACACACACACAATTCTTTAATGATAACAGAAAGCTATTTCCGTTTTGATAAGTAGGTGTCAAGAGTGAATAACTACAGGACACATGTCTAAGGATAATATTCTGTCATTTCCACTCATCTCACACATCCACTGTGGCCTTTCCAGAACCATTCAACTGAATCCATATCGTTCATAGTGTAAATATAAATAAATGTAGACAGACAAAATAGTTAAGATTATTCGGTCATTGACACAGGAAAAACATAAAGGCCTGTGACATAGCTAATCTGTTACGGGTACATAGCGTTTTAAACAACGAAATCGCTGAACTGTCGAGATAGCAGCTGCACGAAACACAAACAGAAAAGCTGTTGACCACCACGCCACAACACAGTGGCAGTGTTCAAAGTAAGTTCAAAAGTTGGCGAATCTGTATGATAAATCATACGAATGACCACATTTTAGATGCTTACATGTGAGATAATAATATTCCTCAAATCTCACCAGCTAAAGTAACATTATATAAAGCAACTGACGTTGACGTTACATGTATTGTCACTACATTTAACAACGCTGTCAAGTAATATGACAATTAGAGACCATTATCAAACTCATAGCCATTGTAAAGCGACTACTGAACCACAGTTTCGCAGTGTTTTGTCACATAATGCTATCTAGATAACAGCTACTGCCCAACAGAGTCAGTCTGGGCGCTAACGTATCATGCGGGTTCAGGCTAATTGCTGGAAATGAACACAGCAGCATTAGCTAGTTACTCCTAAACAACCCCCTAGTAAGGTTAAAGAATGATCTTCGTGTAATTGTGATACTTCTTACTAACACAAAGAACGTGACTTAAATGCGGTTCATCCAAAAGTATTGTAGCTACCACCCCATATGTGACATTTTGATATCATGAATCGCTTCATGAAATGCTTCCGTTTCAGGGAATAGTTGGGGGACTCGAGTTACATCCCGTTGGCGGTGTTGAAATCGAGGTTGCTAGACAGCCAACTTAGCTTTTGACACAATGATCACTTACCTGGTCTCGGATTTTGAGAACCACCATATTTCAAATGTTTTATCTGTTCTCATGCAGATTCATAAAGGATGTCCGTCTCCCTCTGAACAGCGGGGTTTGATCTAGCACTCCCGCTGGTTAGATGACAGTTACTATGAGGCCTAACGTGACGCTAGCTTAGCTATCTTGCTAGCTATCTAACCTGATGGCATGAAGCGGAGGAGCAGCGGAAACTCCATAACAGTGCCGCCACCATGCGGACCTCCCAAAAAGAGCCAATCCGATAGGCTAAACACGTTCTACAATTCAGTAACGAGGTTTGTGGTTGGTAGTTCGCTGACAACGCTGACGCACCATATTGAGTATTGCGCTGTTGTCCAGGTTCAATTCATAATTAAACAAACATATTTTTTTTTACTAATCTGATTGACAGACGTTTCGCTGTTCATCCCATGTGGAATTATTTAATTTCCACCACTTTCCGGTAGTGTTTCGTTACCCTCAAACTGCACCCCTGTGAAGGGCAGATATTTTGAATGGATGCTTAAAAATAGGATTAGAGTGAGCGATGTGCAGCCTACGGGCTCCTTTATGAATCCAGAAGATGTATTGAACACGCATATGTTTTTACAGTAACACAGTGCTTGGGATTAGTCCATTTAAACACATTCACACGTGAAAGCTGCTCCACTGGAGCAATAGGGGGTTAAGTGTCAATCCACAGTATTGACTCAGGGAGAGGATAGTTTACTCATTCAGTTTGGCCAGATTTTCAGTTTATCTGGTCCTTTAAATCGACAGTCACAACTCACTTTTCAAGAAGATAACGCAATAAAAACGGTCCTTGTAATAGCAAAATGACACGGCCTCTAGAGGGCAATAAATGCAAAGCAATTTTTTTTTCAGGGTAGTATTTTGTCCCATTCAGTGCAGATAACAATACACATACCTTTTATGGAGGAATGTTTCCTTTAGTTGCTCTGAGACCACAACGCCATACCATTGGATATCCCTGTTGAAAAACCCGCCTAGACCAGCTAAAGCTGTTTGAGGGCCTGAGCTGGTTTTTGATGGCCACTGCTGGTCTGGGCTGGGCAGACATGGTCTGATATTGGTTAAGGTGGTAAATGCTGATAGACCAGCTAAAACCAGCATGAAAGTGCCCAAATATATAGCAAGCCGATCACCAAACCAGCATTTATGGTCAGAGCATGACCAGCATAAATTGGCCACCAGCATAACCAATTTATGTTTTAATTTAAATATAACCAGTTTTTTTCAGCAGGGATTACACCAAAGTAACAGTAATAAAGGAATCCAACTAAGTAGTAACTGGAAAGTAGGAAATTTGTACCAGAATGTACAAAGTTGCTGTAATCTCCTCTATGTCAATATTTATTCATCTCACTCTGCATTCATGTCTAATCTCTTGAATGTTCAGTTTTGCATCTTTGGGGGGGCTCAAGACTCCCCCATACTTCGCACCCTGATCACTTTTTTGGTGACACCGCCTCTATGCTGTCTGCCATTTTCCTAAACAAAACGCCCACTTGTCACACTCCAACAATGTGGCTATCATAGAAAATTGCGACGTTCCCAAAAGAATAAGCGCCTTGTTGAATAGTGAGTGCGTTCATTCCAATATTTCGGAAAGCACTTGAGGGCAGCATGTAGCCCTGAAGCTAAGCTTTTTTTCGGAAGTAACAAAATGGACCCCATAGCAGAAGTCCTTTTTTCGCTGGCTGATGTTTTAATTTAAGAATACAACTATAACACATAGTAATAAATTACACAATTGTTACCATGAGTTATTGTCATGCTTATATCACGTTGGCCCTCCGCCAATTAAACGTCACATCTCGGCAACTCCAGTCATTCATGTGGGCGCAACTCGTAGTGACTGTATTTCCGATGGTACTTGAAGACAGTGCGGAGTGTCAGTACCTCCAGTGGTCAGTCTAGCACACGTTGGGCGTATAAACTATTGTGCTAAAACTTTTTGGATGCACTAAGTTAATCATTATTCTGGCGCTACTTATTCGTTAGTGACAACTTTACTATTGGTTTGGGAATGTACCTTTCTGTGACTGCGAGGTCGTTAAACAATACCATGAGATTGGAAAAAAAAATCCCTTTAATATTACAACAAATTAAAGGTTTTGTGGCATGTAGCAAGCCTTTGTGACATTTGAGCTGTTACAGATATGTTACTTGAGAATTTCCCAACAGTATTTATTAATGTCCAAACTGTTCTGAGTCATCATGATGGCAATACGATCTACCTTGCAGACTTTCTACCCCTTCCCCGCTGATCCGAGTAAGATACCTCTTGGACAACTCGTGATTTTATTAGAAGCTAATGAAAATATTGCACTAGACATGACAGACTGCCAAGAAAGGAAGCTCTGAATTCCCTTCACTCCCCTGAGTGTGATTTCTTTTGACAGATTTAAGGAGCTCAATTGATGCTGGGGATTACCACAAACAGGAGGAGTTCAAAAAGAGGTTAAACACTGGTTGAAATGGAGAGTTGTTGTGATAGGAGGCCAAGCTCAGGTTTATGGCTCACTAATTCTCCAAAGTGAGGGTTCAGATAATGGTCACAGACTGTTGTCCAGACCGGGAAGGGATCCTGCTGTATAACTGTGCAACACTTAACCTCACACACACACTTAGGTAAAGACTACACATAATTTATAATTTAGATTATATTACATACATACAATTTCCCTTTTTTTACTATATTTTTATAAAGTGCTCTTATTGTAAATATTGTGTTGTTTTTTATATAGAGCTCTTACTGTGACATTGTAAATATTGTGTTGGTTTATTGTAAATAGTGTGAACCTGTTATTTTGCCGTTTGCACATTTCTGCTGAGCATTGCCACTTTACATTTCACTGCACACCTCGTGTGTGTATGTGACAAATAAACTTCTTGAATCTTGAATCTTGAAACTTTCTTTTTTACAATAGTTGTGAGGGAAAGCAATTTATGATTGCTTTTTAACTTGGAGTTGGATGTTGTTTTTTTTAGAGAACTGTGAGTATTGAAAAACTCTTGCTAGTGCAGTTTATGATTTTCCTGGAAGTCTCAGGTTGGTGTATTGTACTGTAGAAATAAATGCCTGTTAACGATTGCTCAAATCTAATAGTGGGAATAGATATTGATGGATGCTTTTGTCCTCTGGTCTGCCTCTACCATGCACCTTAAAGTTTCCTTATCAGAGACACCCAGGCCAAGGATTACTTTCAACATCACTCCCACTGCCTGTAGTGGTCTTTATTGCTCTGAGAAGTCTAAGGAATGAGATTACATTTCAAATATTGTTTTTATTAGCCCTGTTGAATGATTTGGTATGCAAAATTATTTTGTTGACTTTGTTTCAGGTGTTGAACCTTGAATCCCACACGTACATTTTATGAACGCAAGGAGTGTGGTTTGTTCATGGCAAACCTGCTTGAGAGTGCTGTTATTATGTGCTATGTATTGATGCTCTTCACAGAGGCAGAGCTGTGTGAGGTCAAGCTACCAGTTCATCCATGCTACAGACTTGCTATATTGTACTACTATATTGTACTTAGAACCACATGCTAAATGTGTGTTTATGAATGTATGAATGCCTAGACTGGTGCTGATCATGTAACACTTTATAACTGTGTTTTTGTCTGTTGTTTCATATATATTTATAGCTGGTATTATGTTCAGACCATGTTAGCTGCACAGAAAGACAGAATTAGTTGCACCAGAGAAAATGAGATGCTGACACCTAACATCCTGTTGTTGCTATTGCCCCTCAGTATCATGCACCATCTGTTCGATGTGTTCTGGCTTAGGCTTCTCACTGTAGCCTGAGCAATGTGTTCATTTCTTTCTTCAGTCAAATGAAATATTAATTCAACTACACAGACCAACAGTATATGTTTGTCAAACTTGGTTATTCAATTTATTAAAAATAACAGTTACATGAATTTACACAGTGACTTTTTAGGGCGTGCATGCAGACATTACACTCCTCTTGTTTTATCGCGACTTGATCGTCTGTATTTTACTGAGGTCAAACCCCTTTATATACAAAAGCACAGTTTTACACAATGGCAATTTAAGCGCTACTTTATTGCTACATACAAGTTTGTTTTGGCTTACATCAAGCATATTTGCTTCCACGTCTCAGATGAACTCATACTTAACTGATCAGATTCCACAGTGTTTTTAGCACAACTCCAGCATTTAGTTCATACCAAAGTAAAACATATGGAGTTTGTGTCATCCTTTTCAACCTCTCTGCTCGGTTGATGTACATACAGAATAGTAGTATAATATTGCCCTCTAGTGACTTTTCCCTTCCACTACAAATACAATGAAAGAAAACTCCAATGGATTTAACACATCAAATATTCCAGACAGGAGAATTTGAAAGGATTAATGATTTGTTCAATGCCTGTGAACAAATGAATTAACGCAAAAGACAAATGGAACAAAATCCTTACAGCAAGTGGTTGTGGTTTCAGTAGCAGCAAGATTATGAAGTCAATTCAAATCAAATCAATATGGTAGTAATGGTGGTAGTGATAAATAATGATGATAAATAGAAATCCATGTATTAATGATGATGATAATAAGGGTGTGTAAGAGCTTGTTCGGATGGATCTCTCTATTCATGGCATTTTATAGCCGCGACAGCTGATGATGCAGCAGAGTAATCTCCTCTGGATGGTGGAAATACCACAGACAGGGCAGGCGGGGATGACATTGTGGACGAGTGCCAGGGGCTTGGACACAACACTGTCAGTCTGTGGCGTACACAATGGACTAGTTATCTCACAGACACAAACCCAATACATTTAGATTCCAGGTCACAGAGTATTTCAGGAATGGCAAAACTGCCGCCATATATTTCTTTGGCATATTTAGTTAATGGAAGATTTTTTGGGAAACCCAGTTGATTTTTGCTGTGGGGTTTATTGAGTATGAAAGTATGAAAATAAAACCAAAAATGTATAATGAAATTGCAGTGACTATCTGCAACATCCCAGAAGGGCAGGCATGCTAGACTAAATGCTACAGCGTTGAAGCACTTATAGCACAGACACACAGTGGAACAGAGTCACATCCACATGGTTACCAATAGATGTCTGACAGACAATTATCCCATTTGGTGTTGATTACAGATCATTTTGTGCCACTTCCCACTACAAACATCTGAGCAATGAACAGCTACTGTGAGTCCTTCCCCATCCTGAGCTGGTATCTGGTGAGGAACAGAGACCTAGGATTACTCTCTGATGAATGTGCATCTGTTCCATTAGGAAACACAACAGCAGTATAGCAAAGTAACAGTTCTGGGGCTCTAGTGAAAGAATGTGGGTTATGCTCACCAGGCGGCTTTCCTGGGTAGTCTCGCATTTCAAGGCATCCCATGGAAAACAGAGGGGAGCAGGAAAAGGTAGTGGCAACTATGGTACGCTGATGATTTTGGGTGGGTTGGTCGCCTTTGCTGGAGGTAATCCTCTGGGATCTGTCCCTAAGCTTCCCTAAGGCCTCAGTAACCCCATCTGGAATGCTTTCTCACTGGGGAATCTGTATGGGAGAAGGGTTCCCACAAATTGAATTAGGAGGGGGAGAAACAGAGGAAAAAGGGGTAAATGCATAAATGGAGAAAACAGATGCCCTCTCACATACCCTCGCCCCCCCATCTCCACCCTTTAAGCAGCAGCCTGACCCCTGTGTTTACACTATCCTTGTTTACAGGACCTTCTGTGAGTGTGTGTGACAGAGAGAGAAAGAGATAGATGCCCATGTACAGACCTGCAGGCCCTGTGCTTTCTATTGGACTACCAAAGAAGCCTACATTGGCTTATTTATTTGGCTGATACTGGGAATATGTGGGTCAACCAGTGCAATTGCACTGGTTGATGAAAGGGTTGCTATTACTCTCAACTATACCTCTTTGCAGCAACATGCAAAATTGTGATAGAGCAATACTGACAATCAGATGTCTATATACATGTGTGGAGACCTTAACATGACATTTAGCTGCTGCTAACCAAAAGCTCTGAGAAATGACATGGTCCCTAGTATCCAGGTGCCAGCTGTGGTGTCCTGTGTAGCGATGAAATGGCTGCAGTGGCATGCATGCAGGATCACGCATCAGATGCACTGATGCTCGGCTGTGCCCCTGTCTCTCAAGCCGTCAGGATGAGGGATAGCAAACAGCTGGACAGTCGAGGTCCCGGGATGAAAGCGGTGTCACCCAGTGGGTCGTTCCCAGCTGTTGCAGGACAGTGGCATGATGGGAAGAAAAAAAACTTCAGCTCACCGTTTCCCACCACGGCTCATGGAGTGAAGCTGTAAAGCCAGAGACCATAGAATAATCAGGAGATACATCCAAATTCCTGCCATCACCTGGAGTGGGAGTTGTAATGTGTATTGTTTCCTAAAAAGTCTATAGGAAGGATACGCATAAGCACACATGAGAAAATAGAAGACATGGGGTAAAATGAATATTGTGCAACAGGACCAAATTGCATAGAGATATGTCAAAACATCCAAATACAATGCGACATTCAGTGATCAGTGATGTGAGAAACAGGTGAAAACAGACAAGAAATGTGCTTTGTTCTTCTCTCACTGGAAAGACATTTGTCCACTGGACCAAACAGTAAACTAAGGAGAGACAGTGAAGAATGCTTTGAAGTGACAAATAAAAATGTGAGACCGTGGACAGCTGTAGATTTATGACGATGACAAATCTGCATATAATCTGTGGTAATCGCACAGGCCCTGCTCCTGGTTGAGATAAAAGCATCTCCCTTGGGTCAAAATTCCCTCCAATGACCAGTTACGTAACCAGAATAGTGGGAACGAGCTCAGTAGGTAGACTCACAGCCTCTTGTTCCCTCCTGGCTTTGAAGTGTGCTACTGGCTGAAGTGACAGACAGCAACCTGTTCTCTCATGGGAAACCCCCACTATTGATAATTGGCACTAAAGCCACTGAAGAGGAGCATAAATACCCACATATGAAATTACAGAACATTAAAGGTTACATTTATTGGTTAAAATAGATAGATAGATAGATAGATAGATAGATACCTATCTATCTATCTATCTATCTATCTATCTATCTATCTATCGGGGGGGGTTCTGGAATATGTACAAGGTCAGTTTAAGGCTATATATTAATTTATAATACTTAGCTAATGCAAACAATTGATTATGGATTGAAGTTGTACTATTCCTAGGATCTGGTCCCACGCCTCCTAGTGTCAGAGCTGGTATCTTTATGACAACTTGTAGCACGACCTGTAGATGGCGTTGTTTGCGTTTTTATGATATTAAGTTTAGCTACTTTGCTCGCGTTTTCTGGATTTACTGGGAGTGGCTTGGATGGGGGAGGGGTGGGGTCTAATCAATAGGAATAGAAGCAACAATATGACTTCATAAGGTTACTCCACAGGTTACTGTTTTATGCTCAGTTGTTTTAGGAGGTGCAGCTGTCATGACGTTCACACATTGGATTTTTAAGTTAATAAAAATAACATGTAGACTCCTTACTTATCAAGGACAGGACAGTGAGAAACTTGAGTGACATCCCCCCTATGGTAAGCCTATCAATATTATTAATAATAATACTCGTCATCATAAACTTTATTTATAGGCCTATACCACTTATATACCAAAACAGGCGGTGTGCTTTACATATAAACAGAAGCAATAGAACAAAATCAATAATAACAAATAACAAGGTCCAAAATAATTAAATATATAAAAATTCAAATAAAATGTTTACTTAAAAGCCAATCTGTAAAAGTGAGTCTTAATTGGCTAATTGGAGTTCCACAAGATGGTCGTTCAACAATCTATACTCTAGGATATATAGTTTATCAGAGTTTTGCTTTGGTACCTGTATAGTATCTTTCTAAGTTATTATTGGATTACTGTAGTTGTTTATCGCAAGGGTGACACGATTGCTAAACTTGTGCTCCCTAGAGGCCAGTGCACCTGCTGAGGCTGCTCTTGTCCCCATCGTAGAGATTATCAACGAGAGGACAGCGGAAGAGATTAACAATGACTGTTGCTATGTCTGCCAGTACCTTGACTCTGACTGTAACGTCCCTTCCTCCAGCCAAGGCTATTTATAGCTCACTCGTCATACCGCTTCAGTCAGACACCGACCGCATCCGCACTCCGTCCCAATCTAAACACAGCAGCACACCCGCCAAACCCGAAACTGTTATGAAGGTAGACAATCATTTCTGTTGACGTTTCCACTTGTTCGATTCTTTGCGATATAGTAAGAGATGACTGTTAAACTCTTTTTCAGAAATACTGTTTTTGTTTTGAGTTCAGGACGAATTAGTGTCGAATTCATTCGAGCAATCTCCGTTGCTTTAAACGGTGGTTATACACCATTGTATTGATTAATTCAAAAAGATTAAAAGAAAATGTTCAATAAATATAGGCTTTTCAATTGATAAGTATTAAATACCACTAATAATGAAATGTTTTTCTTCCGCCAAGCAATATAGTTCTTGAACAAACTGATTGCTAAGCAACACATTGGTACCGCTATGCGTGGTGATTTTCGGTTAGCGCATTAATATTTAAAACAACTGCTCTGTGGCCACAGGTGCGTTATTCAACGGGTTCGAACGTGACTCAGCCAATCAGAACTGAAGACCGGAACTATCTGTTTTATAACTAGCCACGACGCGCGCTCCTATGGAGAACTTGAAAGCTAGTCTCATCACAGTAGTCAGACTGCCATCTATGAATATAGTATTGCATGAAAATGTATGATGAATGTATGTTCTCACGTTGTTTGAAGTCCGTACGAGTTGTAGTGTACAAGAAAGTACATTTATTACATCTATTACATCTCATCTCTGGCAACAGAATGCATTTGAACCTTGAAATATTGCCTAATAGAAAAGAGACTACTATTACAGATATATTACTTTTAACCATTCAAGTCAGAAATTGAATATGAGCTGAGTTTATTAAGTGGTTATCAATAGATGCTAATGCATAGTCAATCGCTTTGTTTTGTTGTTACAGTGACCAGTTTGAGAGAGAAACTCAACATCAAGAACCAATACAGAAAATACTGACTCTAACCAGAAGACTCATCATGAACAGACAGGACTAATGTCAAAAGTAAGGTGACTGGCTTGATTTTCCTTTACATTCTTCCTAATCAGTGTGACAGTTACCTTGTTCTCATAAGGTAAAATCTAAGTTCAGAATTTGGTCACAGATGTCAATAACTAAATGAAAAGCTAAATAAAAATCACTGTTGTATTAAGGGTTGCCTCATCGTGATGTTGGTGTAGATGAGTACTTAATTGTTTTGTTGAAAGAGCCAGTCATTCCAGCAACAATTTTAAGCAGATTTCATAAATTTGAACTTGTATGATGATGGCATTATGGCTGCCATCGCTCTTTCCAGTGGTGTCAGATTGTGACAGCATTTCAGTCTTCTCTGAGCAAAGTAATAGGAAAACACAGGAACCACAGACCTTCCAGTGTACACGTGACATTTTCACTTTGACAGTGAAACAAGAAAAACATTGCTCACACTTGGACATGAAAGCCCCTTCACAGCCATTCCAAATGACCCTTCAGTCATCTTTCCATTTGAGAATATTTATGATATTTTTACATTAGACTTGTTCTTGGCAGTTTAAGGCTCACAGATGTCCGCACTGCTCAGATGGCTTGAGGGGGCAGGTACCATCTGAGCTGTGTCAGGGAGAGAAAGTCATTTTAACAGCACCTTACACTTAGCCTAACACATAATTTCATAGTACCAATGTACGTGTTAATTAGACAAAATGTTTGGATAGAATGTATAACAAGTCCTGGCAGTGAATTATTCAGAGAACATGATAAGTCAGCATGCTCAGCTATACAATCGCCAAGCAGTAATCACAGTAGCGGCTTGTCAGAAGATGTTCCTGGTCTAGAAGTGTAATGAATATTAACTCATTATATTCTTAAAGTTGAGCGTTTTTAACAGTAAATGTATTCTAGAGGCACTACAGAATAACCTCTCAGCTAGTAGCCTACATGACATAAGAAGTGAGCTTTGTCACAGTCGAGAGAATACAGTGAATTTTCTTTTTTCTCCCTCACAACTACAGTGATGAATTCTGCTTTGTCACTTTGTGGATTTATTTGGTGTGTTTGTGTGCCATCCTTGTCACACTGTGATGGTGTGAAGAAGGCAGCCTTCATGTTACCAAGCAGAATTCCATTAAACCAATTCAATAGAGACAAGGAATGTTCTGATTGTTTGTGCTGTGTGAGAGAAAGACACAACATGTCTTTCAACATGTGTTTACACAGACATATATGCAAGGTGACAGAGTCGTATAGAGTGTGTGTTATTTGTGTATGAGAGGGAGAGCGTTGTAAGAGAAAGTCACAGAGTTGTCATAACATACAGTGTTTTAATATTAGTTGACATTCTCCATTGACGTGAGATAGGGACGACCTTTCTCTTAGCTGCTATAAGTGGTAGTCATAGTATTTTTGTTTTTCTCAAATATTGGCGTAAATTAATTAAGGTGGTAAGTTGTATGTGTGTATGTAATGAAAAGTGGTATGTTAGTCTGTCTATGTGGTCGCCCTGTCATCGACTGGATGTTTTCCTGCCTCCCGCCCATTCGTCTGTTCAGTGTGAACACTTGATTTCTTGGAGTTTTCCTGCAATTATGATGTGCCTAATGCCAATCAATAAAATGTTTTCTTTAGCTGGATTTCACACTTGAAAATGAATGCTCATTCTATCCATCATGTCAGTTTTGTATTGCCAGACGAATAATCATTTATATAATTTCACCAATGGTTGTATTTACAGGACCACTGAAGAAAATGGAACATTTCTTGAATTGTGCACTGACTACTATTATATTTTAGTAGTATAGTAGTATATTTTTCTTGAACATACATTTCCTCTGATGAGTGTCTTGACTTCATGTTGGGAATGTTCATCAGCACCATTTTGCTATGTGTTTGTGCTGTCCAGGATCTATTATTGGCTATGGCTATAAGTGTTTTGTTGTCCACAAGATGAATCCTCAACATGAAATTAGGTTACCAGGCAACAGTGAACACTGCACCGCTTGGTTATAATTTTTAGTTTTGAGGTTTAATAGTAAGTGACTACATGGCAGTAGGCCAAAATTAACCACTGTACAGCCTCGTAGAGCCTGATCTATGTCAGGAGGTGTAGAGGCTAGCAGGCTATATTTGGCTGCTATGTTCTCTTCAAGAGAGATGTGTTCTAGGTCTGGACTTGACATTTCCCTCAGAATGAAAAAAATGGGGTTGGGTCAGTGAGTGTTTGAGAGAGGGTGGGTTGTTGATGCCCAGAGGAAGGTGCTGGTCTCTCTTCTGCAGTGATTCAGTGTTATGTTCTCTTCTTCAGTGCGGTGCAGGATAAAATTGTTAATAAGATGCATTATGGTGCAATATAGTCTTCATAACTATCAGGGATTTTTAGTTTTTGCTGACAGATTACCATGTACACTCACAGTACTCATACACATAGTATATATAGGATAGGATAGGATGATAGGATGGCATTGTAGCAGCATAGTGGAAATCTGTGGAGAGCAGACTGGGAGTGGTTGGGAGTTGAGAGCGTTAGTAGCACAGCACATTCAGTAGTCAAATTAGAAATCATCCAATATGAGTCATTCCTGTACTCATCCACCTCATGATGCTCCCCATTTGCTTGTTCTGTTATCTTCATTGTTTTTCATTGTCGACCGTGTCTTACGGCTTCATGTGTCCTTTTAGGGGAACGTGGAAGAGTGTTTATTCAGTATTACTATTGGACTGTTATGTTCTGTTGTTGATTGGGCTGTTCAGTGTGTGCTGTGTGTTTTTTTGAGGTTAAACAGAGGCATGTGGAGCCCGGTCCTGGGCTTTATCTCAGTGTGTTGTCATGAAAAAGAGCTGGAGAGTCATGTTCACACCTTTATTTATTCTGCTGTTCTTGGCCGCTGCAGTGGAAGGGAGAGCGCAGCTGTACGGCAGACATTGTGCAGACAATCTGAATGTAGCCCAGGTGCCACAGAGCTACTCTGTTACTTATATTAGCCTTTCCTCACTCGCACTCCCTTATTTTTTTGTTGTTTTTTGTTGTAGCAGATTTCTGAATTCAACAGGAACTCTATTCAATACAATGACACTGCATACAGAAACATAAGCTGCACTTTATTGTCTTTGAATGAGCTGTAGGTTTTCATTTTATTTCTTTTTTTTTCATTGAAGATTTAGGGCAATCCTTAAACCGACAGAATAATACATTTCCTAAATTCATATTGTAATCATAACTCATTTTCACTTCTACTACTTCAGCCAAAGCAGCGCGCTCTATTGCGGGGTGAAGAGGTCAGAGTGGTCCTCACAGACCCCAGCCCCTTTGAGGCGGTTGGTGAATAAACGAGTAGGTAGTGCTGTATGTGTGAGGAATATGTTGCCCTCCCCATGGAGAGCACTGGGAGAGCAGCGGCCCAGAGGGGGCTTCTGGCTCCTGTTGCAGCTGAGACATGGAGAGCTTGGTGGGTTTAGCTTGGTGTTCTCAGCCTTGTTCACCCAGCCCCGCTGTAGACCCCGGGGCCCTCTGGGGGTCCTGCTTCCATTTGTTTTCACTTCCTGTCCAAGTGGAGTTGAAGTGATGAATCATTCATGTCTTTGAGAGGCCTCCTGTGTGGATGAAAAATAGGGATATTTAAGTCTTGCTGTCTTGAGTATTTAAGTTTAATATGCTATGTTTTTTGTCACTATACTGTCTTTTTTTGTCTGTTACATATAGGCTTAAGCAACATGGAAAATGTTTACATTTTCCATTTGTTAGTGTAGTCTTTAATTTTAGTGAACACTGAAGAGTATGTCAACTGCCAATTTCATTTTTGTAAATGTCTGCTGTTGTTTTTTCACAGGTTATTCTTAGCTGAAATCTGTGTGTAGGCTATTGTCGTCTTGCCTATCTACTTATCTTGTCTGTCAGTAAGCCCATTGACAGGCTCCATGGAGAGCGCCCTTGCCCTAGCTTGATTCTGGTCTGTCAAATCTACATGATGGAAACGCTGAAGGTGATAAATGAGCTGTGCACCAGCATTCTTGGTATGCCAGCCTGATGGGCAGATTGTCACTTAGCTGTCACAGGGTGGGGCCCTTTTCCCTGATGGCAGAAACAGACAGACCTCAAGACTTCACAGATCCATGAGGTGTCACTCTGTGCCAGCCCATCATCCTCTGGGGGTCTGGACCGCCACGCTTCATGTCTAAACATCTCCTTGTTGTGGCCTTTCATCTGCGGGTACCTGCCACCTCTCTCAGCCCATCCTGTGAGTTATGGGACTGCAGGAGGGCATGGCCGTACCCCCTCCCCACTTGGCGTGAAATGTGCAGAACAAACGGGTCCAGGAATTACACAGCGATTGGACACACTGGCTGGATAGCTAAGAACAGAGCCCTCGTAAAGGCCTCTGTGTCCAGATAGGTGTGAAAGGGGTTACCAGCCCATCTGTTTCCAAAACAAAATCATCCCCCCTTTAAGGTGACAACTTTAGCGCATACTCTAAATTCTCCCTTTTAGCTTGGTTTGTCTGAGTGTCCTTATCTCAGCAAAGCTGCTGACAGAATTTAGGGTTTAAAAGAAAGTGGAAGGTACATCATGTTCATTAAAACAGAGGACAATGCCAATCAATGGTTTTATTCATGGCCTTCAAAGGTGTTTGAAAGAGCAGGATAAAGGTTTTTGTAAACAGCAAGTATTCACTACATTTCACCCTCAGTTATTATCAGCAAGCAGACCAGAAGCATAGACCCTTTTGATGTCTTGCCTTTTCCTCTGTGTCTCATTTCTTAGGTCTATTTTAAGACTATTAAAGGTAGGAGCCTCTGTGCTTTGTAGCTTAAAAGGAAACATTCAAGTTCCAAACTTGATTATATCTTTTTGATTTGGCACAACAGGTTTATGTCTCACAGTAGCAGTAGAAAATAACGGTTTCCTGACAGCTCTGAGGAGATTACACAATCGTAATGTCTTTGTGCTGATAATTTTTGCATGTTGTAGAAAAAGGAGGCCAAAGCTTGTTAGGCTCTCTGTTATTGAAGGGGCTGGGTTGAAAACTCGGCTTGGTTACTGGATCCCAGATGAAAGGAAGAGGTCAGGAACGCTGCAGCCACTCCCAAACACAGCATGGTGGTGTTACTATGTCTGTGTGTGTGTGTGTGTGTGTCTTTGCGTGTGTGCATGAATGTGTCTACATTTGCTTGCATATGTGTCTGGACAGAATATGTATAGATTTGTGTTTTTTTCATCATCCGTGCTCTTGCTAAACCTCTATGCTGTCGATAAATATGTAACGTTTTCCCTTCTTAAGTCCAGTGTCTTTAGCATAATGTTTATTGTGTGTAAGGGTGTTTTTCTTGCTACGGAGGATGTAATATTTCTAGCAGTTTAGTGCCGTGACATGTTTTCTGGCCGTTCTTAATCCACCTGCAGGGTGCACTGTTGCAGAGGGAGCAACCGGGGCTTTTACCCCACTTGGATAATGTCCTACAATTACAAGCCCTGCTGGCGTAGTTACTTCTACTCTTCCCAATCAACAATCACAATGGCGGAATTGACAAATAGCAGACTTATACGTAGAGATAGAAAAAGAGATTAGAATATCTCTCAGAATATCTTTATTGCCACAATCCATGCAACAACACAAACCACACTAAAACTGTATGTCAATATAGTACAATAAAGAGAGAGAGAGAGAGAGAGAGAGATGTCCAATAGCAACAGGGCAGGGGACTGAGAGAATACGCCACACAAGGGACTCATCAGTGAATGGAGCGAATGTTTTGTAGCGCTGCCATTGTTTTTCTACCAAACAAGTGGGATGACCTCTGAACTATGCCTTGGTCTCTCAGGAGAGAAGAGAAACTGTTTGAAATAGATGGTCAGGCACTCTCATGGGAGTAGCAGAATTAGAGCAATGTCTTTGCCATCTACCTGGGACTTCATACAAGCCAATAAGTTAGCATACAAATATGATGGCTTGGCTCTGATGAATGTGATATAGGAACACGATACTGTAATAACATCCAGAAACTCCAAGGTCACTCTGGCAAGGGGTATAAAAATACACTAGAAACCCCTCCAGGTTCATGCATATGAAGCTGCCCAGCCATTAACAATGTTATAGTGGTTGGTACGCAGTAGGATATTCCCCGGCACACATAGCACTGCTTTAATAATCAGAGGAAGAGCTATTTTTCAGAGCTATTGTGTCTGAGACCTTTGAGACACCACAGGAGGAGAGTACACTTAGCTGTACTGTGGTCAAGAAAAGAAATGGTGGCGTAGGTGGAAGTGGCCTGGACAATAAGCGTCAGTCCGCCCTTCCCATAGTAAACTTGATTTCCTGCTACACTTTGTTGTGTGGACCTTTTAAATCCATGAATTGAATTTTTTGCTGCTTTAAAAGTCATTGAAAATTAAGTAGGCTAGCAGTCAAGCAATAGACATATCTTATTATTGACTGTTCTAATGTTTATATTGTTATGAAAGGTTGTATCACGATAAGTGTATTACATGACACTGAATTAGGTTTTGTCCCATTAAATAAATCTGGCATGGATGAAAACCTGCACTTTTTCTATTATCGAATAGGCAATGCCAATGTATTGCCATAGGAACAACATAATGCATTGATAAATTTGATTCCTCAAAACCCGTGGAGAAAGAAACTATATTTCTGTTGCCACATTAAGATAATAGCTCAAAGGCACTTAAGAGGGGATGATGTTCTGATTATCCAGGCAGTGGATCGGAAGGATGACTCTGAAAAGAGACCTTTGTTTTTATTAATCCCTCAAGAACGGTCTGAGGTCAGCAAAGCTTGGCTGCATTCCATCAATGTCACATGTTTCAGTTTTGGCCTGTGGGTTTGTGTCGTACAAATGAAGGCATTTGACTTCTATGAGCATTTCTCACCTTGAATGATGTCAGTGTTATCAGTGTCTGAGTCACTGATGCACATAGTTTACACATTGCAGATTCAGGCAGCAACCATGGTAGCTCCAAAATCTTTGTTTGTTGGTTAATAGCTTGAAATGCCAGCTGACTGTAAGAATGATCTTTCAATGGCTCTAATCAATGCTCAACACGCCCATGTTTGGTGGTCATATAGATCAGAGGATCAACAGTCTGTGTTGTTTTGAGAGGTGCTGGTAAGGAGACAAAGTGGATCATGGAGTGGGCTCCAGTTCACTGAATGTAGGGTGGAAGTTGCACAACAACAACCTGGTCAATTTGATAGAAACAGTGGATCAATGGTTTCCTGCAGAGATGAGCACATTGATCAGTTAGAATACTGAACGCTGCCCTCTGTTTCCAGTGTGCCTTTGTGCTCCACATCTATTTTTAGAAAACCTACGGCAGCAGCTGAAGGCACGGCATCAGGGACCTATTCAAAGATAGAAAGTAAACTGACCTCAAGGTCAGTACACAATAAATGGATGCTTTTAAATTGTGTTCTTTATTTTCTGAAACTTTTCTGTGGTTCAGTCTGTCTCTCACATCTCAGATATAGGTTCCACAGCAGATGAATGGAGGTCTAGTATCTGAAAGGTTTCATCCTTTAAAGGATGTGCAATCAATCATTTCATCTCTCTCTCACTCTTATATTCATGTTTCTCTCATGGCAGAGAGGTTGAGACTTAAGGCTTGGTTCATCTCTATGGGCTTCGTCTGATTGCATTATTATTAGCTGCGTTGCCAAACATTGTTTTAAATTTAAGAACCAAACATAACTGCCTTTAAAAGCTTTTGTATGTTATTTGATCCAACCTGTTAAGTGCATTCTGTATCACCCAGAAAGTCCAACAGGAAATACCACAGGACGCCAGACAGGGTAACCTAATAAAAGCGAGAGCGCCCAAATCATTAGTGGGGAAACTCACTCCCATAACACGTCCAGATGTACAGGCTAATTGGATTTTGCAGTCAAATCAACAGTTGTAGTGCCTTTGTGCTTTTATGAGACTGACTGCAAGAAAAAGGGAAAATGGACTGTTTGAAGTGACAAAAGCTTCACCCATGGCCTTCAGCAGGTAGCCTGGCTGCCCCAAGAGTCTGCTGTACTCGGACTGGAATAGTCTGCCATGGCTCCGGTCTTCAAATTGAACAAGGAGCTCTTCCATGGTTAGCATTGGTGACTCATCAGGGGCTGATGTAAGATGGTGGGCAATGAGGTAATTGGTGTGGAGAGGTAATTTCCCTCCTGCGCAAGGGCTCACCTCAGAGCTGTGGGGTGGCCACTAGGGAAGAGAAGCTCCCAGGGCAGGGGGGCTGTTACGTCAGAAGTCTCTGTTACCATGCAGCCCCTCTCTTGGGAGGAACATCCCTTCTAACTGGAGAAATCAGCACCTGACAATGATAACATCCGCCGCAGTCCTCCCAGGGCGGCATGATGAAACTCTGTCGAAGTTAGACCTGCATCCACACAGACAGGGAGACAGGCATGAAAGCAATCAGGTAGGCAGAAAGACAATCAGGCAGACAGATACATTTAATTTCCTTTTCAGTGTTGCCACTATAAATGCGTATTGATCAACATGACGCAAGAAGGCTGGGAGATGCACTCCCCGTAATTTATTTATTTGGCATTAGACAACCCCCCTCTAAGATATACGGGGGCTTTGAAGTACAGAGAACAAGGAACAAAAAAAAAACCCATGGTTGACTCATTCCCTCCCACACATGGATCATCCGCTACTAAGAGGAACAAAACATTTTCTCGTCAGATCAAATCAGTTGTAAGGAGCGGTGTTTGTCCACCCTTCATATCTGTTGCAACACTTAGGTTCAGCTCCCTTCGTTCTCCAGTCTGCCTCCCTGCTGGGTTTCATCATGCACAGTGTGTCAGATGGCAGCAGTGCTATGGTGATTAAGCCACAGAACTAGGGAGTTGTTTTGGAACTGGTACAGTAATTGTGGTAATATGAGTAGATTTTATTTGTTCGAAAAAATCCCCAGGTTGTAACCACAGTTTCCCTAAATAGAGTGGAAAGAGCTGAAGTACCGCCGCTGAAGTATCTCTTCAGGGTTATTTCTACTCCCAGCAGAGAATTTAACATGGCTTTGGTGTAGAAAACAACACCATGTCTGACATGGACTGGTATGTGTATATCGACATGGATGCATCCGCATGTGTGCATGTACTGACCTTTCTCTTTTGACATCCCCTGCTCTTTGAAATAGGCTATAATGGCCTTTTGTTTAAATTTGGAAAGTGCTAGGGGCACTTCATTGGTCTGGCCCACTTGTTCCCTCATCTCTAATATCCCCCCACCCTACCCTTGTACTCTGATGTAAAAACACACAGACACACACACACACATACACAGTTTGTGTTTGATATGAGGGAGGTGACAGACAGTCAAGCCCTAGCCCTGGAGAGCAGAGTGGAGTGGCTCTCCAGCAGGGACGCTGACGTTCACACTTAAATGCTTTAATAGGACTAAAGTAGACAAAGGCCGCCAGTGACGCAGTAAGAGCTATAATGGGCTTGCCACATTGCAGGTTTACTGGACCCTGCCTATTGGATGGAGCTATTTCCAATCCCACAATCACTCATCAGCCCCAGGAAGCTAGTTATAAATAAAAAGTGTAGGTTAATCGCTGCTAATGAAATGTAGCTAATCGCTGTCCTAATGTCTCAGTTTTTTTGGTATGGGGAGCAGTAGGGCAGGCTGACCAGTGCTATTCAAGATGACGCTGTAAAACTCTTCACTTCCGTTCTCTTTAAGAGTACAGTGACATGAATATGGTGACTGACTTCCTATCCCTTTTTAAGAGGAATTTGCTAGGAGGAACATATACTATATACTGTGTAGAGCATAATATAAACAAACCAATAAACAAATACATAAAAACAAATAAAAAGCTAATTTGTATTGTTTGTTTGAGTTGAGAGGCAAAAATAGTCTTGAACTTTGCAGCACATAGCAGTATTTATATTGTGTAGTAGAGGAAAATAGCATCAGGAGCATTGCGAAATGTGGTTTTGACCTTTACTTATTTAGGGAGTTTGAGACAAGATTGCATTGTCGTGCCATATAAATAGGGATTCCATTGTCATAATCATTGTCATCCGTGTGACGCCCATACTTCCTCTTTTGCCCCATCATGCCCTGGCCTATCTTGAGGTCAGCCCACAGGGTCTGAGCTTGCCTAGCCTGGCAGATACTGTGACAGATGGAGCTCTGAGTCTTTAGCTATTATTACCTTGGACTTGGAGCCCTGTTATCCCTGTTAACCACTCCATCTTATCCAACACGGCAGCCAAAACTACCTCACATAGATCGAGAGTTTCCTAACTGTATTTAACTGAAGTATGTCACCTACGGAAGATTTGAATCATTATCCTTTGTTGATTGTTTTTTGTGATGTACTATGGCTTTTTTTTTTTTTTTTTTTCAAATTATCAACTCTAGCTACTTAGAGTAAACAAAGACAGACAAAAAAGCTATTTGGATGATTACCTTGATCTTTGAGTTTACCAAGAAGCAGTATGGAATTGAAATGGATGTATGCCTGAACCCCTGTTTGTCTCTGTGAATTATAAACATAACAAAACACATATCGTCCATTAACTGCGAGCTGTGCATTTCCTCCTTGGCTCCTTTGTTGTGCTGTGATAAAAGGCTTGAGGGGTTAAATGTTTGTCCAGCTGAAACAACACAGTAAAACTCCTTCTCTGTGTCTCTCTAGCCTGGAGTCGTCAGAGCTCAGCACCTAAAAATAGCCGTGCTGGCTCCACGCCCCTGGCTGGGGGACAGGTCAAATTATGAAGGAAGATGAAAAATTTAAAGGCACAGTCTGCTTCGCCACAAACTCAGCCCTGCATCAGTGGTCAGATAGAACATTTGACTTGACTTTTATGGGAAGGAGTCAGATTATATTAGCTATGGATCTTGGCCGGTTAGGACAACTCATTCAAACAGCCTCAAAATTCTCCAAATAATAGTTATAATATTTATTGGATGCTCAAAATTCCTTGTCATATTTTATAGTGTTCAAATCCTTAGGTATATTGTATTGTTTATATGGTAACTTCTCAAATAAATCATTATATCAAGGATATTTCAAGGAAATGGGATATGTAAAAGTGTTTCTTGACTGGGTTTGATAGGTTTATGTAATGGTGACCATGCTGTTATGGAATCTTTTAGTTGGCTTCCTTGGCTAGCCGAAAGCATGCTGCCTGAATAGCAGCACTGCCCTGGATACACACTGAACCTCACACACATACACTGAGCTAATGCAGCGAGGCTACAGTTAAAACCTTAAACAGCACAACGCAATCTTCATTTTGGTGCGTGGTTTGACTCAACACATCATGGTGGGTCTTTGTCTCACATGCAGATTTCACCCAAATGCTGTTGCAGTCCATGTGTGCCTGTTAATAACATGCCACCATTGATAACACGCATCGTGGCATTTTTTTGTTGTTGCATAATTTTAGTTTTTTTTGTGTTGAATTTGTTGGATTACTTCTCACAAAAGACAAACAGAAATTTTACAAAACCTTGGGCAGAGCATACTGGGCACAGGGAACGTTTACATGTGTATCTTTTAGGCACATCAAGGAAAAAATAAAAGGTGGACCATTCTGCCCATGTACCTGGGTGAGGAAACAAAATGAAGACAGAAATAGAGTGTGTGAGAGAGACTGGTTGAAATGGAGAGAGAGAGGGAAGAGGAGGAGGAGGAGGAGGAGGAGGAGGAGGAGGAGGAATCAAGCCTCCATCTGCAGAGAGGGAGTCAGGAGACATGCCTTCTGGCAGGAGCTGAAGAAGACAGCTGTGTTTGGTGTGGTATTTTTAAACGCATCAATGCTGCTCCAATCCCCTCGCCTCGCCTGACCTATTTTTAGCCAGGGCCGGCCATTGTTCTATTTCTGTCACCTGTGGGCCACGCAGTTGTTGATTCACATGCAAATGAAGCCTGCTCCCTCCCTGGCTAGCATTACTGCCTCAGCGAGGTGCTCAGTACACAGCACACGGCTTTCCTAGCAACTCTGCTTTACATTTTCTCACTCTCTACTCAGACACTTTACTGAGGAAATAAGAAACCACAGACTGGAGAGAAACAGAAAGACAGAACAGACAGATAAGAAAAATAAGAGGGTAGCAGCTCAGTGCTGTAAGCGGCGCGTTGGACACGCAGGACTTGTCATCTTCCCCTAACACTGTCTGACCGAAGCAGGGCACCGGGAGTGTAGGAGCCCCACAGAGAGAGTGTGTGGTTTGTGTTATTGCTGTACAGTGAGAGTGGTTTCTCAGAGGGGGAGGCAGAGGAAGGGAGAGAGTTGGCTGTTGTCTTGGTCTCTCCCCTGAGTGGCTGAGGGGTGGCTCTTGGTGACAGGAAACGCAGGGCTTGGGATGAGACCTGAGCGCTGAGTGGAGTATGCTGCAGACGATTTACGAGGGCGAGTCAAGTTTCTCCACAACAGAAGGACGCGTTGGACACCAGCCGCTCCTCGACCAGAGCAAGATGCACAACGTGAACAACTCAGGTGACCAGACAGCCCAGTATTTCTACTCTTGTGAGGAGATCTCAGTTTCCGTGCTTCTATTTTTTTCACTTTGCATTCCGATCTTTCTCTTTTCTGCTATCTCTGGATCTGCCATGTCTGTTGCCACTTCTCCACTATCTTACATCCTCTGTGCCTCTCTCACGCACACGCTCTCTCCCTCTCTCCCTCTCTCCCTCTCTCCCATACTCTCGACTCTTTGCTCTCACCCAGCCTCTCTCTCTGTGTGAAACGAGAACTCAAAACTTCTCAGCACAGCAACGTGGTAGGATCAGGCACTGCTTTCTGAATCCAGGTATTTACTCTTGTGATGTGCTGCATGATATACACTGTGAATTCTGATTCTCAGTGATTCTCAGGGTCTTAAAAAACCCTTTTAGTGAGTTAAAGAGTCCTGGTGATGATTTTACTATTTTCTGCATGCATATAGAGTGTTGCTATTCTATTAAGAACTAAAATGTGGACGTGTATTAATAATATTCCCATGCTCTAGTTGCCTGAAAGGAGTGTCCATGAACATGAAAGGGATGTTGTGTTTTTTGAGCTTCCATGTCAGTCTGTACTTTTGAGGGAAGAGGAAATACTGTGACAAAAATACTGTCGGGACATCTGAAAGGTTTGTCTCAGGATATTTACCACGGACAATAACTGTTCTATTTTTGACCTGAGAATTGAATTGGAGAGTACACGGCTGACATCAGAATGAGTAATGCCTGTTCACTGTATTGACTCAAGATGAGTCACACCTTCTTTGTTTTTTTTCAACCTTTGGTTATTCATAAAACCTAGTCAATTTATCTCTGAATACTAGACCAGAGCTGAAGCATTGTACTCTTAATGTCATGCGGTTTGCCGGAAAGCATGTGTAATGAGAAAGTGTGGATTGAGTCATATGATTGTAATTTTGCTGGAAAAAAATATTATGGCCTTTGAGTTGTCGCTAGGTTCTCTACAGCTCGCAGACAACAAGAGGCAACAACATCATGTCAAATTATTTATACTTATCCTTGTTTGATGTGCAGTCACATTATTCCATTGACTGTCAACACAATCCACATCTTTTTCTAGACATGTACATATTTTATTTTGGTGTGAAAGATATGTCATCATAATACAGAAATATCTCTACTTTAAGCCTGACTGCAGGCGAGCATAATAGTGATTGAAAACACCCCAAGGCCACTTGGCTGAACATGAGTAGATGTGGAAATAAGACAGGAGGATGACAGGGGGATGACACATTCCATCTCCGTCAATAGATCAGGTTATTTGACTATCAGGCTACAAGAGCAGGGCTTTTTTATGCGTTAGAGGCCTGTGAGCCAAACAACAGATATTCCGAGTGCCTGAATTCGGGCTCCTTGCTTATTCTGTGGGTCAGCTATTCTTAGGTGAGTTATTTTCAGCTTATGGCATTAGCCTGCTAAGATTAGGCGTCTCTGCGTTATCGTTCCATCTCGACATGCTCCTGCTATAACAGTGGTTGCTAAAAGATATTTATAGAGAATTGTGCCCTTTGCCTATTTAATATGTTCTTTCCTCTTTTCAATATATCACCTGACACCGACTAATATTATCTCTCTAAAAATGCTACTCCAGGATGCCTTTATAGGAGTCACGTAAATGTTGTTGACGGAGCAGACACATTGCCTTTAACGCTGACCTGGGGATGGGTTAATACTGTACCGTGTATGATTATGAATGTACTGTCATGATTGGTGTAGTTATTGATTGTTAAGTGATCTTTGTGGGCAGCGTAATAGGTATGTTCATGAATGATTCTCTAAAGCAAACCTCTTGACATTTTATATGACACTCTGCTTTTATATTTTAAGTGGAACATGAAGATAGAGGACACAATCTCATTTTCATTTTGATTAGTGTCAGTAGCATCACAGTTCTGACACAAACAGAGTACTCAGATGGGCTCTCCACTCAGGGAAAATGAATTAGTTTTCCCCGAGTGCAAAACATGCAAGCTCCTTTCAATGGGAACCTTTCAGATAGTAACAATGCTACACCTTTCAAGTCCTCTTGTCTTTATTCTGTACACTGCTGCCTCAACTACTCACCATGCAAAATAAAACAACAGAGCTGTTACAATGCACCTCTGATTCAGTAATCATCAACAGTAATACCTCGCAGGAAAATGAGTTAAGAGCATGTTGAGAAATAATGCAAAAACCCCCTACTGAAAACACATAGGACTGTTAGCATGAATTGTAATGAAATTAATGTATTTTAGGCTTTACATGCTTGTCATAGAAAGCATAGTATATAGCATTTATTGTATCATTGTATGGGGATAGAGGGCATTAAGGCAATCAGCTCTGACTGATTGATCTGTTCGACATTTCAGTGACTGTAGGATCTGCCTACATGTTCATAATGTCTGTATAGACAATAAGGTAATGATGAAAAGTCTTCATGAGTGGGACTTGCCATTTGTCACCTCCAATATGTTGTTACGCGCTTTGTTTGCTTAGGTTAAGATTTAGTTTATGTTGTTCTGTGTGTTGTTGTTTTGTGAGTGGATTCGGCAGGACCTGAAGGCTGAATAGGAGAGGACTAGACTCCAGGCTCCCCTCAGTGAAAGGCCTGCGGTGGTTCAGCTCTACTCTCTTTGTTAGCAGATAGCCTGCAAGCCACAGCTCTGCCTCAGCTGCAAGGACATGCCTGAGTCTTAAAAATAAAGGCCTGTTTCCTGCTTTAGACATGCCAGCTGCCCAAAATAACAAGGCACTTAATGAGAGATCCAGCACCACATTGCAGTCCCAAGCATCAGCTTATTTTTGCCCTGAAACATCTTCTGTATCTCTGTTTCTATTTATACTGTTGAAAAGGGAATTTAAGTTAGCAAATGTATTTGTTGCACACTAAATGCATACAACATGCAACATGTTTAAAATGTAAATACAGGGGTATTTACATTTGTATTATTATAAATTGGTATTTCAGATATAAAATATACACTGTTGGATGGTGTATGGACAGTACCCCATTGAATGAACACAGTGTGCACCACGTTATGTCTTCCTGTACTAAACGTGTGCACTATACACTGTAAGTTGTGGTGGGTGGGGGGGTTCTCCTATCTTTTGCTTTGCTCAAGCCAAAAAGTAGATTTCAGTGAAAAATTGTAAACAGCAGGCAACAAGCTGTAATCTAATGTTACTTCACATCCATTTGCTGTAAAAGATTTGAGACTTTTATTTCAATAAATAAAAACCAAAAGAAAACAAACAAGAAAAAAACATAGACAGGAGAGGCTGAAATAGCAAAGCAATCCACAGGTATATGAACATTCATTGTTCATTGTGTTTTAAATAAAATGTATTAAAATGTATTGCAATTCTGTAAACATATTTGCAAAAAATGAATTAATTTATATGAATTTGTGCAAATAATTTCCCCTTCATTTTTATCTTTACACGATGTATTTGTTACCACTGAAATTTGACTCTGAATAGGAATAGATGCCTGAATGAACAGCTGTTGTTTAAAAAAGCGTTATAGCAAATGTGTGAAACCTGTCAACACATCGACATGTTACAAGTTACTGGTAGAACATTGCATTGCATATGCCTATATTCCTAAATGGGATTAGCTTGGTGCAAGTTTTTGTAGATACTGCCTTAGATGTACAGTACGTATTTGGAGTGTTGCGCTTCTAAAGTGCCTTAATTAACTAGCTTAAATTCTAAATGTCACTGTGTTCTTTTAACCTAGTGAGCAATTAGTCCTCACATGTAGTAGTAATGTCATGTGTCTCTATTCTCTCTTTGGGTGGGAAGCCTGCTAATGTGGCCTGAGGCAAAAAAAGACAGCCATCCAGTGTCTCAAATTAAGGCTGTGATCGTCACTCTAACCACCACCAAGGCTAATGAGAGGCAGATCGGTTATAGAAATAAACACTTTGGGGACATTGGCGGTGCAACGCTGCACTGGGAGTGTGGTCACAGGCCATGAGTCACCCTATCCCCCCTTGGCAGGCCCTCCGCAGGGAGGAATTTGGGCATGGGGCATGGTGGTTGTCGCTCCCTTGTGCTAAAAACAAATTTGGGACCTGTCATTCATAAATCTCCTATTTACCAGTGCCTAGAGATACTTCTACGCACTGTCTACCAATCAGGAGGCACCTCACTTTTCACCTGGCAAATGTATACATATCAAGGGTCATGATCACTTTTGGCACTATTACTGAACTACCACTGAATCTGAAGAGGTAGGCTCTTCTTAGTGAGTGATCACTTCAAAAGTAACCCAAAAGTTACGTAAATGCAACACTGCGTTTTTATTTTTGCCCGTGTTAAATTGAGCAGGCGGCCTCACAAGTGTGACTGTCTTTCGCACATTGTCTATATTAAGACCCTGCTCAGAAAAGCATGTATATATAGCCCTAGTTACTGGTGGTTCCGTGTTCTCCTCTGCCTCCTTTTTGTAATACAGCAACATCAAATTTCAGTTTCAGGTAGTTTGAGGATACATTTAACTGTTAAATATATAAACTCTAAAGTTATGCGTACTGTGTACTGCATTTCCATAATGAGCACATGAAGCTTGTTGAGTAAAGAGTAAACGTGGAAATAAGTATTCAGTGAGACATATTTTTTGTGTTCTCTTAGGTTGCTGTCTGTGTACAGCATCTAAGACCAAACAGCACAGGGAATAATGTTGATGATGAGGAAGGTAAACTGTGCATGTAGGCAGACAATGGCTACCATTATGACATCATCATCTTCCCTGAACATCATTCCTGTCAACATACTGGATGATGAGTGGAAGGGAATATAACAGGCACATCAGGCTGTTCTGGCTTCCTCAAGGGCCATCATACAGCCTCGGCCATCAGAGGTTGCTTAAGCTTTCACCCCACCCCCCCCCACCCTTAAACCACTGTCTGAGATTGTCTGATGGAGGCTCAGCTTGATGTGCTGATCAAAGTGGAGCTCCTTAATGCCAGTCACAGCAAGGGTACAGAATGAAATATGAGATTAATTAGATATCACAGTGGCGGATTCTCCTAGGCAGCAGGTGTTTTTGATGCTATATTTAGGTCCATTAGGCAAAAGCAGCACTAGGGCTGTCTGACTCTCTGAGCCTTTCAATGGTTCACAGGTTCACGGCTGGCCCTGGAACAGCGCCTGCTACAAAAGAGTCCTTTGTCAAGTACTTACAAGCTAAGATTAATATTCCCTGTCACTAGAGGAAGGTCTGTGCTACAGGTGCCTGCTCTCTGTGCCTGCCGAGCCTGTAGCCCTCCTCTGCCGTTTGATTGGAGCTGTTTTTAGAACACAGACAGAAAAAGTACAGCACCGGAGTCCCCCTAGCTGTCTTTACTTTTTGAATGTGTTTTAAGACAAGTTATCACCTTGCCATTGAATCTCAACACAGTGTGTATGAATGGTTTGTACTCTCTCTCTCTCTCTCTCTCTCTTTCTCTCTCTGTTGGGGACTCCTTTCTTATAATAAGACTGGAAAAGCTGATATGTTAGTCAACATGTCACATAGCCACTGTAGGCAGGAGATGACATGCAGTGAGACTCAATATATGCAGGATGGGGAGACATAATTATGTCGCCAGCGTTGCCATGGCAGCGGCAAGTTAGGGTGGTGGATACTAGGGTGTGGGGGTTGTCACAGACCAGGATTGCGCCACTTGCTTTTATGTTTCTATTTATAATCATCACCACCGCATACACATGGAATGGTGGCAATGAAAAACAGGCTGCACGACAAAACAAATGGGTGCCTGGCTTCACATTATCAGTGAACAGGAAAGCTTTGCTTCTTAATTGATGGCTAATGTAGACCGATGCTGCTTCTTCTGGCAAATTTCAACTCTTTTTATTGGGATTTTATTATGGTTTACGAGGATAAATGTGTCACAGGACCAACACCAAGATGTTTTATGTGAAAATAAAAAGTGTAGTGTGTCAGTTTTCTCTCCAGCTCCCAATGAACATTGCCTATATTTGTTTCCTCAAATGTGACCCTTGAGAAGATTAAGGCAATGCATGCACTCAATAAATCTCCCTTCAGCCACTGGAATTTTAAGTAGGCTTTTTTTTTGTACAAATACTTTATAAACTGTATTTTGTTTTATTTAATATATTGGTAAAATGTGATGAAAGGAATTATGCTGTAAAATAATGCTTGCTGAAATTTGTCAACCAGATACAGTAACATGGCTAAAAAAAGAAGGATAAAAAAGGATAAAGAAGGATACTGTAGCATTGCTACCCATCCTCTATGGGGTAGAGAGATGGAGTAGCCTTGTCTTCCATGGTCTAAACTGGCTTTTGATTTTCTCAGTGGAACAGGTTATATATAGAGCTTGGAGACCAAGGGGATGCCCTCTCACTTTGTATCTGGCAATTACTTATTATGGGGAGCTGGTTGTCAAAGACAAAGGCAGTTCTTACTGGTGTAGACATTGCAGTGACTGAAGAAGAGAGATGAAAAGATCACAGGAACAGGGATGCACAAACAAATGCGGATTCCAAACTCACAAAGTACTTTGAGGCCTTTAATTTTTTATGGGACGAAGGGATATCTGCATGATGTCCTGGCAGAGTCAGGGGGAATGTAGCCCTAAACTCCCTTTATTTATTTATAGAACAGTGGACAGATTGGATTTCATGTAAATACTTAAAATGACTGTTTCAACATTTCGTGCCAAATGTCCATTGAGTCTGGTATATAGCCGCTCCCAGTGGACTGTGCTGACGGATGTGATCCTGTGTTTGTTTATAGAAACTGTAATATAATTGCAGGTTTCGGAGGATCATAGGAGAAGAGAGAAGGCTGTGTTCCTCATCTCTGACCCCCTCGCTTTCTCTCCCTCTCTTTCTTTCTCTCTCACTCTCTTTCTCAAAAGTACCTCCTTTCGAATCCGCATGTTGCTCTCATGCTTCACCAACTGTAGTGGCATGATTGACAACAATAAAGGATTTTAAGGATTTTTGACAAACCTCTCTTTCCCCCTCCCTCCCTCCGTCTCCTTTCCCCTCTCTCTGGTCCACAGTGGACATTAAGCCAGAGGTGCAATTGACTGTGGAGCCCTTATCTCCGTTGGACCTGCGTACAGACCTGAGGATGCTGGGGCCAGGCTCGGACCCAGGCCTGTGGGAGAGGCAGCTGCAGCAGGAGTTGCTCCTCATTCAGAAGCAGCAGCAGATCCAGAAGCAGCTACTTATCAGCGAGTTCCAGAAGCAGCATGAGAACCTGACCCGTCAGCACCAGGCTCAGCTTCAGGAGCACCTCAAGGTCAGCACAAAACAGAGCAGCACAACACAGCATTGGATTGTGCAGAACACTAGAAACCATACTAGCACAGAACAGCATTGCAGAGTACAGAACAGTGTGGTAGCGTATTCCTGAACACTTTTATTATATAATACATAACGGTACATCACACCAAAATAGTTCACAGAAACCACTATAGTATAACCACAATATATTTATTAATGTGCTATTCACGCTGACTTGTTGCCTTTGTGTTCCTCAGCTCCAGCAGGAGCTCCAGACCATGAAACAGCAGCAGGAACTGGCTGAAAAAGAGCGTCGTCTGGAGCAACAGCAGCAGAACCAGCAGGAGAAGGAGCAGGAGAGGCATCGGCGAGAGCAGCATGTTTCCAGCCTGAGCCTCAGGGGCAAGGAGCGCTCCCGAGAGAGTAAGAGCTCATCACCGCCACTATTACACTCACTAATATCACTCTCAGTCAGATCACATTATTCTTAAAGTATATCGGTCAGTTTAAGAAGTCATTCTCACTGCGTAGGACAATCCAATTGGTATTCACAAGCATGAACATCGCTCTCGCAGAGCTAGAAAGCATTGAACCAAGACTGTGATCTGTGGTGCCGTACTGATGTACAGCCTTGAGGTACTCATTGAAAATAAATGGGACAAAGGCACACAGTATGTCTAAACAGTTCTATCCAACTGAGCTTTATATTATATTACTCCTATCAGTTACAAACCAAGAAATGAACCCTTATCCTGTGAAAATCACCCTGGATATTGACGCAGTCACCTTTTCCATCTTCTCTAATTCATTCCCTGTGGAACTAAACATCAGTCTAACATTACAGATTAAAAGGTGGGACAAATGTTTCTCATGTTTCTGGCTATGGGAGACGTGGTTTTAATATTATAGATCTAACTGTCCTAGGGATTGCATTGGAACAACAATGTTAAAATTCACTCTTTGTTAAGCAGATAAAATACAAACCCTATGATATGATGATAATGATGGTAATGATCAGGACTTTGTGCAATTGATATCAAAACGTTGGTCAAGTGCCACTTAGCTTAGAATCTAGGTAAAAATGTCTTTTAGCGGCACGGTCATAAATAGGTTCAGCTATATTATGGCTTTACTGTCTTTACTGCCTTATACCTAATAATAGATATAATTAATGGCTTTGTCAGGCCTGTAATGTAAAACCACACCCTGCAACTGTAGTCCTCCAATAGGAAAGGGCATCTCAAAACATTCTGTGGTATTACTTTACCAGCCTGAAATCGGTTGAGTATTGTTAGACCACTAGGGGGAGATCTTCCTACATAAGATGTGACTCTTCTCAGAAGGATCAACTCATTGAGGAAAAATATAAAATCAAATAATCTCTCTGCCTGATACCTTAAGTAATGGATTCCACCAGTATGGTAAATGTGATATAATATAATGTAGCAAAACAGGTGCATAAATCTGGTAAAAAAAAAAAGAAAACATTATAATTGGGCAACATTTAGATTTGTATTATCACATGTACCTGTGCATGTATGTATAATGAGCCCTAGGGTAACCCCAATCCCTTTGGCTCTGACCTCTGGTCTCCCAGGTGCAGTGGCTAGTACAGAAGTGAAGCAGAAACTCCAAGAGTTTCTGTTGAGCAAATCAGCCAAGGACCCCGGCAGCAATGGAGCCACTCATTCTTTCATCAACCACCCAAAACTCTGGTACATGTAAGTACCTTCTGTGGTGTTAGCCTGATAGACACAATATATGTCCTACTTTTGACCACATAGAAAGTCTACATATTCTACACAGTCAGATAAAAGTTAATGTTTACTCTGATGGATTGTTGTGTGATCAGGTCCTCCCACCACACCTCCCTGGACCAAAGTTCTCCACCTCTGGGAGGCGCTTCTCCCACCTGCCAGTACACACTCCCGTCCCCGATAGAGAGCAAGGACGACTTCCCCTTGAGGAAGACAGGTTTGTTAGTTAACACACACACACACGCACACACACACGCACACACACACACACACACACACACACACACACACACACACACACACACGCACACACGCACACACACGAATGCGTGCATGCACCAGCTGAGTAGGATTTAGGTGTGAATGTGAAGATCTGCCTTTTATTAGTAATTTTCCAGCCACCATGAATGGGTTATTAATACAATCATTGTGCTGTGACCCTTGTCAATCAAGGGGTCGGTGTACCCATGGAGTATTTCCTGAGGATGCTGATGACCTGCTAATAACATCAGTCAGGCTCATTATGACCCCTTGTCTCTCCCCTCTCATTCCTTCAGGGCTACCACCGCCACTTTCATAATTGTTGAGGAATGCCATAACAGCAACCCAAATTCTTTATTTTTATTCTGATTCTGAAACCAGAGTGACTGAAAATATGCAACAACACAAATGTGTTCATCACTTAACAAGCTTAAATTGTAATTACTGCTGTTTGTACTGAAATTACCTCGCTGTTATTTAAAAGAAGCCACATTTGTCCCTGTGTTACAATAACATACCAAGTTCTAAGGCCTCTTTGAACAGTTTAGCAGCAACTAGAAGAATTAAAAAGGATTAATTTCTCCTGAGTTATGGGCTTTAAAAACTATTTTGAAAACACACAAATTCCCACCACAAAGCAGCTCAGGTTTGTTGGTTTAAAGTTTGAGGGACCCTTCGGGGATGGTTGTATAAATAAGAATTATACCTCCCTCTTGGTTTGCTCAAGCATAAGTGCTTGCCAAGCTAAAAACTTCATAATTCTGCAGTGAGGTCACCAAATTACATTATGTTCTTTTCCCTTCTGTGTCTCTTTTAATTACATTGGCAAACAATTATACTTGTTGAGTTATTTAACTGCAGGCCTGTCATGTTGTGTATATACACAATTTAGAGATCAGGCAAAAGGAATTATATCTTGTAATATAAAATGTAATTCTTGGTCATTATAGAGTCTGCATTGCAAGAATAAGTAGTGGAAAGGTACATGAAAGGAGATTTTGTGTAACTGTCTTTGAAACATATAGGCCATCTTCAGAACAGGGAAATACCTTCTCTCAATATATATTTTCCTCGTGGGAAACATGCCTTTAGACCCAGGAGGTAAGGAGTGGCCCCACAAGTGCAATAACCAGTTGAAGACAGCTTTTTAAAAATAACAGGGCTCACAGAATTTACTCTAAGTTTATGGTAGCGTTGTTTGTCTTTGCAAAAAAGACAAGTTTAATACAAGGGGTTTGGAATTTCAGTCTTCCTTATCTCACCTCTCAACCAGGACATTTTCATTCATTCATGGTCAAATCATCTCCCTATTTCTGAGCATGATTCTTATACGCTGATAAAAAACGTAGAAACAATATTTCTAGGCCTTTGGATTCCAGAATCTATATGTGGTCATTTCCTGTGCAAGCCTACCTCCCCCACTTCCTGTCTGTCTTCATTAAAGTCCTCTGAGAGGCTGGCACGCGAGGGACACACACAAAGGTAGCGTTGTTCCCCAAGCCACTGGCTGTCACTGATAGCTGATTGGCAGGTGTTGCTGAGTAAGAGGACTGGCACAGGCAGGATGAACCTAGACAGGACTGTTTGTTTAAGCAAAGATAGCTCTCTGAAAACAAAGTGGAGATGACTCGAATGTTCCACGTTAGACTCCCCGCTGCTTCATTTGGCTAGAGGGCCTAACACATCTTTTTCTGGTTGAGGTTCCTCTTTTTTGATGTGCACTAAAACAACACTTGATCTGCTAGTTGAGATCTTCTCACCACAATGATTAGAACGTTTTTTATAATGTCATCGTCGTTTCAATGGACAACCCAGGAAATACAAATTTTACTCAAGTATTGTTGATGCATTTTCATTTTTAAGGGAAACAGGAACCAGCTAGTACACTCTTGTGTTTTTACCTAAATGAACCTCTCTCTCAACGCAACATAAACGTTTGATCATGTGTCCTCATGTGGCCTCTGAGACGGAGGGACCTCTCTAATTTGAAATCAACCTCAATTCATGGTTGTGCACCAATAAACACTGAAAATACCCCATTAAAGAAGCAAACTGCACTGGGATATGATCAGTATATATATAATATATACTGATCTTTATATATACTATATATACTATATATATATACGTATATATATATAGTATATATATATATATATAATATGATCAGTTGTCATATTACTAGATGCATCATCCCTGGATCACAAGACCGTTGTGATGCCCTTGACTTTGTAACACTCACCCAAAAACTAGTTTAAAGAATGTTGGTGATTAACTTGTTTACTTGCTATATATCCTCTTTGTGCCACGTCCAGGGACTAGAATAGACTGGACTAAGGGCACGTGATAGTCTGTGGCAAGAATAGATGCAGCTTAGCAGTAAGAGGTGCAACACCCTCTCTGGTCTTGACCCACTTACCAAACTTGAGCATTCAGCAGGTGCAGGAAAGGCTTTCAAATAGGCTCTTACAAAGGTAAAATTGTAAAGCCTAGATCAAAGACTCAATAGACTTCCTATGAGAAGTAATCATCTGATCTTTAAATATCAAAAAGATTAATTTAGGAAGAATTTAATTTGCTGGTCTTAAGACAGGGAGGGATTGTACTGTAGCTTTGGTTAAGCCGTTTGTTGGAAGTGAACGAACAGAAGCAATCTTCCATTTCAGCTTTGCACAGCGATGTCAGGCCCAATGCACAGCATGCCTTTCCCACGTACAGAACACGCAGTTCCAACAGCAGCCTTGCTAGGACAATTTCCCACATAGCCATCTGCCCAGGTCCAGTCCTCTAATAGATGCAGGCACTCACACTGACAGCAGAGTTAAAATTCTGATTAAGTGGAGATAGCATAACACCTTCAGCTTGGAAAACCACTAGCCCTGCAGCACCACTTTCAAATGTAATAAGGTGATTGATTTATGACCCTGGTATATTGCTGGCATATATGTTTTAGCTGGATGACATGCCTTGGCAGCCTGTCAGCAATGGCTGAAGTGACCCAGGTGTTCAATGTATAGTGTTAGTTAGACATTTCAGCTGCCATGATTGCCTCCTGTTGCGTCGCGGAGTAGGGCATTTTTTCCATGGAGACCAGTGAGAAAGTGTTTGTCCCCTGTGCTGCTGTCTAGTGTTCCCGTGGCGACCGATTGGGATGCGTAGCTTGGTGGCAGCAGTGTGTAAAAATAGAAAGCAATCAGGGCAGCGGGGCGTGAAGCAGATTCATACGACTCCCAACAGCGTTTTCTCTCCATTTATCTCTCCTGCCTCCTTTCTTCCTCCCTCGCTCGCTTTCACTCTACCTCACACCCACAGGATTAGAGGTCTATGCCACGTTATTTAATGGGGAGAGGGTTTTGCTGCTTTTGACAAAAGCCAGAAATAGCAGCATCTGGCCCACTCTTCTAGCTTTACCCCCATCTCTACTCCCCTCTGCTCTTCCCTGCTGTTAGCCAGCGTCATCGTCCCACTCCCCTTATGTACAGCTGTATGTTGTACACATTGCATACACATTGCAAAAGGCCATTTTAATTATTGATCTGAACTAAATAATTGAAACAGGTTGGCTATTGTATAACAGAAGGTTTACATAACTTCAATATAGCTCTGTGCTCTGGCTTCCCATTGAGAGAGCAGCTAATATACTCTGCCTGTTTATCCGGGTGTGTGAGGCTTGCAGTGGGATTCCACGTCCAAAGGGTTGATGGGAAGTCCATATGACACTGAGAAGTGCTGACCCAGTGAGTCACTGTCCCCAGGCCTACATAGGCCTAAATCTCAAGAACACTTACTTGTATTCACCTCACTGTATTCTCATGATCACATTGTTTGACCTTTTCCACTTCTACACTGCTCAGATCCAGCCTGTCTGTATTTCTATATTCTCATTATTGTATGTGTTGTCTCTGCTGTCACATCTGTGCCCCACACCCATGTTTTTTCAAATGTGAAGGCAGTTTAGTGGTCTGGCATTTTTGTTTTCCTTAAGTTGTCTTTTCATTGGTCCTTTCGGAAGCAATGGCATGGCAATCCACACGGGTAAAATAAGACTTTATTGGTCAATGGCTAAGGTTCCCAGATTTGTTAAGAAGCACTGATAACTTCAATTTGATCACTGGTTTTTGTTTTGGTATCGTAAAACTACAGGGATGTCAGTTTTAGACTCGTCAATGAAGTGAAACAAAATGCTTATTTTGGACAATGTGGACAAATGTGCTTAAACTCATCATTAAGTACAATTTAAACGTTTGAAAGTGATGTGTCCGTTGTGGAAAATATTACCTTAAATATTACCTTAATACCTTATTACCTTTACTTGATTTTCTAAGTCTGGATCAGTTCAGGCCAGGCCAGGCCATGTGTGAGTGACTGACTTAGGAGTGTGTTGGGATTGTGTGTTTGGGTATCTCTGTTTTGCATTAGGAGGAGGGGGGGTGTGGGGAGAGCTTGAAACATCTGCCATGTTTTTGTGTTAGTTTAACTGCTGCTACTGTATCAGACTGTGGTCACCAGGGCGGCAGGTAGCGGACTCTTTCACTTAGAGCCTGTGTGTTGCTCAACCTAATTTAGTCCAGATGAGGTGGAAATGGGCCCAATCCTGACTCATTTAATTTCTCTGAAAGCTGCTCTGAATTTCACTGAAACAGAAATTGTTACATATTACGTGACAATATTGCTTATTTTTCAACTGATTTATGGACTTTTTCTTCCTTTTACTTTTCATTTTCCCCCCTCATTTTACAATGTTAATATTTTTTAATAATGTTATAAAACATTACAGTCAAGCTATATAAAAGACCCTCTGTGTGTATAGTGGCATTACACTCTCATGATTGTTTAATTTATCTCCTGTGTGATTTGGGATTTCTTTATCATCCAAACATTGTGAATGGAGACTTACGGAAAAAGTGCTGTTCCTCATTCTCCAGCCTCCGAGCCCAACCTGAAGGTACGGTCCAGACTGAAGCAGAAGGTCGCAGAGAGGAGGAGCAGCCCAATGCTCAAGAGGAGAGATGGCAACATCATGACTCCTTACAAGAAGAGAGCCCTGGAACTAATGGGTATGTGAAACAGCTGCATAGATTGAATTTGCTTTATCCTCCTCTACGATTGGCTGGTTGTGTGACAGGGTCTGAGCTTGCTACATCACGTAACACACTCTTCTCACATATCTGTATTTATTTCCAAAGTGTTTTCCAATTGCTGCACGTATTGTAATGTAGCTGCTCCTGTATAATAGCATGTTGCATTTAAAATGTAAAAATAAAAACTAAAAGAACTGAAACTATTATTATTGTACTTCAGAAATGCATATCAGCCATTCTGCAGCGCAGCAGCACGTAGTGACCATGGCACCTCCATGTGTAAAAGGCCATTGTGATCAGGCAGCCATGACTACACATATTAAACTGTTCTGAGGCTGCAGCTGTCTTGCCAAGTGTGTATGTGTGTGTGGTACTGTATGTGTGTTGTGTGTAGTGTGTGAGCATGCATATCTAACTCCTCATTGTTCCATAGACTCTACGCCCACTAACAGCGCCCCTGGCTCTGGACCCAGCTCACCCATAGGGGCCTCCAGTGCCCTGGGTGCTGAAAATGGACCCTCTTCTCTGCCCACTACCACAAAAACTGAGGTATGTCTAAAAAGAATCAACCAAAGGCTCACTGCTGATGTTACATATACAAATCATTTTGAATAGCAACAATTGATCTTATTATGTCAAGGCTTGAACAGCCTGCCTGCCCTGCCTGCATGCAGCTATAAAAACAGCTAGTTGCCCCCTCTCTGTTCATAACCCCTAGGTCTGTCACACTCCAGTGGAAATGGCTCCCCACACTGACATTAAAGAGGCACAGCTTGACCCATCTGTCTATACCATCCAGCCTTTTGCTTGTATTAAAGATGATACCATACGCAGGAAAATAAATGCACTCTATTGATGTTATAATGCTGAAGACGTCCTTAAGGCAAACAGTGCATAAACAACAGCAAAAATTTACACCACACCCTTTTCTACCCAATACGTTTACGATAAATGTACTGTGCATTTGGTGTTCTACCTTGCAGGAATCTTTAGTTTGGCTGTAGGGTTTCTTTTGGCTTGTCATTGTGTTTCTGTCACTGGCCTGGCTGCAGGCCTGCAGGCCTGAGTTCTGAGGCGTTTCCCAATAGATTCATGGCTGAGTTACTGACCAGAGCTCCCCCTGGACCCAGAACACAAAGCAGACCATTATGGAGGGTGGCAGATATGACACATCTCTGAACAATCTTAACAGAACAGCTGTGTTTTCCTTAACCATCGCTGTTTACTCTCCCAGGGACCTCCAGTGTCATGGAGAAGGGAGAGACGCCCTGACATCAGGCTGAAGGCTGGGGCTTAGGGAGACTAACTGTGGAGTTTAATTGATATCCCAGGCACTGGTAGCCAAAGACACCCACATGCTAACAACATAAACATACAGGTTTGCTATTGTATTGGCCCAAGCTGAGACTCTCATGAAAGTCATTGGCGGACTGTTGGGCTGCCCATAGACCTCATGCCTGTTGCAAAAGCAAGGCGTGTTTGTGCACCGTTACATTAGGTATCCTTTTTCAGAGGGAACGGGTCCCTCGGGTCGAATATGGGCCGGATATCCACATACAGGTCACTGAGTACTGGTGGGGGTTGGAAGGATAAACATGGCTGTTCCAAAACCACATGCTGGTCCACTGCTCTGCTGGGTACAGGAAGTATGCCCCAGTGCTGATGTTCTCTGAGAGAGTAGCCTGAGGGTGGGGACTAGGGAGCAGGGACAGGGAATAGGGGAACTGGGGACTGAGGAACTAGAGGCTTTGATGTAATGGCAGATTTAGGGGTTCCAGTGTTTTGTGTGCGGTGTGTATCATCCTCACTGGTGCCTATGACGCTCCAGGTAGCTTTTACTGGCACTCCTTTTTATCATCCATCATAAAAACTCATACCTTTTCCCTTAGAGGAGGGAGGACTGTTGTTTGTTATAGCACATTAACGTTTATGCCATTGCTCTTGTTGCTTTCTGAAATGGCCCGTAGCAGGATTTCTAAATCTGTTGCCTCCTCCTAAACCTGTCTGTCTCTTCCTCTCTCTCCCTTGTCTTTGATCTAGCGATGGCCTTCACAGCCAAGACTGTTCCGACCTGAGGGCTCTGTGTCGATGCTGAGCTTGTACACATCTCCCTCCTTACCCAACATCAACCTGGGTCTTTCAGCTGGATCCTCACCCATTAGTGTGAGTACAAGTGTTACCGAGATTGCCAGATAACCTGTGCGTTTCTTATGAAATCACATCTTACACAGCTTAAAATGTCGGGTCAGTGGTTTTCTATAGGCTGTGAGTTGAAAGACTTCCCATCAGTGGCTGTCTGGGTTCTACATACGACCACAGGTCTTTGACCTCTGGCCTCAGTTGATTTTATCGCCTTCAGATAAATATTGTTCTGAAGTGTCTAGTGTCAGGCCTGCTCTTATCTTCATCTATTACCTCATTCATCACAGCTTTTTAAAAGTCCAAGTCCACTCAAGTGCAGCTCCAGATAACACAGCACATGATATATCATCTTTTAGCTCACTGGCACATTCCAATGAGGCCTGTTTATCAGCTGCTCCGACTTCAAACCATTGATGCTCTCAGATTTCAGTATTGCACAATAAGTGATTTGTAAAAACAAGAAGAACCTGATTCATTCACAGAAAATGCTTAATATTGGTTAAACTGAATGGTTATAATTCTTTAATAAGGTCATACACAGTTGGAGTGTACAGCATGTATAGTATGAATAAAGAAATATCCATTCATTGTAGTTCATCTTTGTCTCTCCACTCAGGCTGCCATGGGGTTGAAGGAAAGATCAGCAGAAATCAGGCATGGGCTGCCTGGGCAGCTCCTCGGCCCCGTGCCCCTACAGACGGGCTTGGAGACGAAGGTGAGCCCCAGTCACCAGGCTCTCCTCCAGCACCTCCTCCAGAAGGAGCAGATGAGGCAGCAGAAGATGCTCTCTTCTGGTGAGTCTTCCTCGCTAGATCCCAGGTGTCAGTGTAAGATACTATATAAAAAGAATACAAATACTAACAAATATCTGTGTTTTCAATCAATTCTATTCATTATTTTTGTACATATTAAATACTGTAAATTGAACTAATTTAAGATATGACATTAGAACAAAGCTGATTCAATTTTTAAATAAAAATCTACCTTTTTTTTTTGGAGGCCAAGGCCAAGGCTCCATATCATCCCACCCTCAGTCCCCTCTGGCCATGAAAGATCGTCCTTCCACCAACAGTCGGCCTAAACTACCGAAACACCGGCCCCTGAACAGGACCCAGTCAGCGCCACTCCCTCAGAACACATTGGCCCAACTAGTCATCCAGCAGCAACACCAGTACTTCCTGGAGAAACAGAAACAGTACCAGCAGCAGATCCACATAAATAAGGTACTGTGCTGTCCATCTATGTTCAAATCACAAGGGAGGACTTTGACTTTCAGATTGCATTTTGCAGCATTCCCTATTCCTCTTTAGGTCTCATGAGGTCTTATTTCACTGCAGGGAGTCTGATTTAATCATTTTAAACACACAAATGCAAATCTATTTTTAGCCTTTTGTAAAAGCATCTGTGGTAGCTCAAGTTTACAGAGCTGGGCCCAAGTCTGTTCTTCCCTGGAATCCTGGTGTTATTTCTGCTAAGTAAAGAACTTCTGCCTGACTTCAAATGGGGAAGAAATGCTTCCCCTGCACTAATTCTGTTATCATAGCTTAAGGCATTGGTGCTGTTCACATGCTAACTCTGTGAAATTCAATTCAGCCAAGTTCAAATGAAGGAAAAAGTGCCCAGAATACATTTTGTTCCTCTGTGGCAATATTTGTGTTTCTGTGAGCTGGCCGTGGTGACCTCGCCATACACAGAGTGTAATTATTCTGGTGAGGGAAGTGTGTGAGGTGGCAGACACTGTGAAAGGCAGCATTGTGTGAGCTCACGTACTGATCTGTCCCAATGCTCGGCCTTGAAAGCCATGGGAGCCATAGAGCTAGCTACAAGTGCAACTCTCACCTAGAGCTAATAAAAAGCACACAGCACCACAGCGGTTATTAAGTTGTACTCACCAGTGTGATATTTGATATAACACTTAGTCTCTATTCAAGTTCCTTCTGTAAAACTAACAGACAGATGAAATTAATTTGAACTGATGCATTTTTGATAAAGTACTAGAGTAAAGTACTAGTACTAGAAAGAGCTGTGAAATAATATGGACAACTTGTCTGGAAGCATATGAACGAGCCCCGCTCTGATCACTCAGGCCAATGAGATCGCATGTAAAGCCTCTCTAAGTGGAGGTTATAAATGGCCTCTAATCAGGGATGAGCCCTAAGTGTTTACTGAGAAGGATCTCTGAAACATTGCCCTAATTAATTTCCTAGCAGAAGCTTGGAGGGGAGCCCTGCGCTTGTTTTTGAATGCCCTTCAGTACCTGCAACAGTAGGGGGCACTAATGGAAATTTAGACGAGCTTAGGGGTTTTAGGAAGATGTATAAACAGCCTTTACTAATGCCAAGCTAAAGAGGCTAATTCTTAGCTGAAGGGATATTTATACAAGGCCTACATTCTCCAGGGAATAGTGTTGGTGCTTATCAGCTGCCAGGGTTAGGTGTTTTTCAATCTTGTCCCCAGAGCCCCCTTGTGGCAGAGTCATCATATCATGATGCCAGTAGCTTTGGTTTAGCAAAGCTCCAAAACAAGGCAGCATCCTTCTGCCTAGGGTGACCAGATATCCAAGGTTCTCTGGGATAATCTTAGTTTGACACCACGTGCCATGAAACATATCTAAAATGCTAATATGTCCACTTCTTTCACCACTACTCCTACTGCACTAGGAGTTGGATGTGTTCATTGAATCTGTTTTCCTCCCATTTCAGGCATAGTTACTGCAATTTTTGATGCTCTTGAATTGGAGTTTAGAGATTAGGATGCCTCATAATGTTCATACACAAGATTAAAAACATGACTTAATTGTTAATTCTGCTTATAGTTGAGCCGAATTAGTATGGAGAATACTTATTTATCTTACTTAAAAGATTTTAGACACAGAGCCTGTTAAGATCTCACCTATTAGGTTAGCTGAATTTATTGATTGCACCAATCACCAGTTAGAGCTTTGGCTAGAGAGTATGTGTTTTAAAATGGCTCCATTTCCTGGTGGTTAAAATACAACTAAGCATCATTAGATGGCTGGAACAGGCGAGTGACAACTGTGTCAGCATCTTTAAAAAGGAAAATAAACGTCCTGCCATGTTTCATCAAGCATTTGGATGTATGTGGATGCTTTTAGTTTGTAGCCTATACCTGGTACAAGACTTGACTGGATATCTGGATTTGCACAGATACAACCTAAGTTTGACTGTTAAAAATAATTGAGTTGCACCATATCATCATTAATGTGGAGCTAATGTGTTTTGCAGCTGTTGTCCAAGTCCATTGAGCAGTTACGTCAGCCCAATGCACACCTGCAAGAATCTGAGGAAGAGCAGGAGGAGCAACTGAGAGAGCAGCGCATGCAGGAGGACAGGCTGCCCCCCGGAGGAGTCATCCGGAAACACACCCTCAGCAGCAGCAGCAGCAGTGGCTCCAACGGGGAGCTCTCTGAGGCTCACTATGGGGTCATCAAGGTCAAGGAGGAGCCGGCTGATAGTGAGGATGAGGCCCTGACCAATCAGAGCCTAGAGTCAGAGCAGAGCCACTATCTTCACCAGGTCAAAGGGAGACTGGTGATAAGAGCCATGATCTGAGAAGGGAAGGGGATGAGATCACACACTCCAACATTCGCAGATAAACAAGTATCTACAAACATGTGCACCCACATCCATGCAGTTTACACAAACACGTATACACGCACGCACACACACACACACGCACACACACACACACACACACACACACACACACACATAGCAGCCATTGCACGGTGTAGGCCGACTCTCCTTGCCACGACATGTGACCCTTTCTCACTCAACTGCAGCCTCACCCACACCCTAGGACTCTGTTTGTGAACTTTGTGTAGTGATCTCTGTAAAGTATGTTTCATCGTTGTGTATATAATATGAAGAGAATTTAGACCGTTCATTCTTTTTAAGAGCTGCTTTGGTTGTCTGCTCTACTGACAAAGGTTTATGTACATATACTGTGGATTTAGCATCAAAGATGATTTCTTGAGGCAAAGATGAACAGGTGTACAGCTTTTTAAAGGCCAACTTATGTTCCCATTATGTACATTTTTGCCATCAAATATTTGAATGCTGTTCCTCTACTTTGACATCAGAAACGATCACAAAGTCCTTACAGTGTGGTAAAGAAATTAAAACACTACAGTTTCCATTCATGTTGCTCTCCAAAATCTGTGATGATGTTCTATGTTAAGTGGTCTCAGAACTGAAAATAATGAACCTGCTCGTGTCTGACTGAGAGAGAATGTATACTTAAATCCTAAGGCGGACGCTCCCCTGTGACAAACTTTACACTGGGAGGGACATTGCCATTGGAATATGGTTCACTGCTATTGCAATTTGGAGGATAAAACACTAAATCCGTGGTTGGGTGTGCAGGCATCTTCAGCACATCCCAAGTCTCTGGGTCTCTGGGAGCAGTCCCAAAGCCAGGACTCTGTGTTAAGCTGAGCTCTCCTCCCTCTCTCCCTCTGGGTCCAAATCAAAGCTCAGCCAGGTTCCTGCCCAGCTTTCAGCAGAGGAGTCAGACAGAGAGAGAGTGAGAGAGAGGGCCGGGCAGGAAATGCCTTCTAGAAGCCAGGAGTCGGAGTGATTCATGTGCGCAGGAATGTTGAGAGAGGAGGACCTAGGGTTGGAGGAGTCCAAGGGGCCAGGCTTGAGAATTGATTTACTGTCAAGGCGAATTACAAAGTGAGTGGGGATATGGTTAAGGGAGTCCTTTTTAAAGGGAATCGCTTCCTTCGTATTCCCGAGTGACATGCTTACCTCAACATGCAGGTTTGATGTTACTTCAATAAAAAAACCCTGGACGGGACTTTGCTTTCTTTTTTCAAGACTGTTTTCCCCTGAAAGTGCCCATTGCAACATGTATAGTCTGTCTTAAAGTGATCAATCAAATGTATTGCATAGCTGTAAACCTTCCTGTTTCATTTGTACTGTCTACTAAATGTAAAAATGGTAGTATGGGGTTCTGTGTTTGGATTCCTGTGAAAGGCAAAACTGTCTGTCTTATACTGTACATTCAGATTGTCCAGTTTTAATGTTTTAGTGTAAGTAAACACCACAATCAGAACAATGTGAGTCTTGTTCTCTTGCTCCTTTGATTTGGTTGTAACGAGAACCCCTTTGCTGCCAGTGGGGGGGAGGGGGGGGGTCCTGTGGTCTGTTCATAGCAGTTTGTGTTTCTTCTCTTTTCTGCCTTGTGTGATAAACATTTTTTTAAATAAAGTTCATTCCCCTATTATGTTCTTGTATTTTAGCAGATCATTTACATTTACACCATGAGACTGCATGCACACGATAGGAAAAATAGCGAAATACAAGAATGCTTGGTTTATCGTTTCCTGCCAGACACTATACTCAATGAAGTCTTTTCAAATACCTTTCAATTATTTTACAATTGACAACTTACATTCTTCATAATTCAGATTTTGCATGAACATCTCAAATGGACTGCCGAAATCATTAGCCAACCCTGTTTTTCCCACACTAGGTCCTATAACCCGGCTCTTCATTTTCAGAGGATCTATGTAACCCTTGAAAGGGAGCTTAAGAGGCTTTCAAAACATTTCTTTGATGTGAGCATGCAAGGCTCCTTGTGGCAGTATTAGAGCAGTCAAGATAAGGTGAGCTCTGAGCGGGTGATATATGACTTGTGCTGATACTTTCAAACCAAGCTTAAGCAATTTCACAGCAAGCTTAGTTCATGGGACTGGCGTGATATGCTATACACGCAATGATGAGACTGGAAAAGCTCACTCACATTCTACACTTGCTCGCTGCAACAAAAAGGCAATGGTGTTAAGAAAGACGGTATATTACATAGCATCACACATTTTGTTTTAGCAGGCTCACTCTCACTCTTTCATGAAACTTGCATGAAATCTCCTAAAATACTTTGTAAAGGTTTAGAGTTACCTCATATTAGGAAGTATTTTAGCCAAATTAGACACTGACTCTTTTTTAAGTAGATGCCATCTGTCTTGGGCCTCAGGCCCTTGTGATTTTAAATGAGCTGTTACAAAGACAGAAAAATAATGAAGCCCAAATCCATCTGCACCACCCCTCCCCAACTGCCCACAGAGCCAGTTGTAAAAGCAAACAAGCATTTTTAAAGGTGTCCAAGTAAGGAAGACATAGGCCTACCTATTTCCTCTAAATTCATGAGTCTTCATCAGGGAAGCCTTAGCTAAGGTGCTGCAAAAGTTATGGATTTGAAGGCAATGTGCACATGCATGCATATATGTGTGTGATAAATGATGATGATGGTGGTATGCACCCTGTCAATTTCTCTCAGAGTAGCCAAGGGTAAAGACTGCAGCGTCTCATGTTACACTTTTTAACTCCCAAGGGAGGTGACTCAAGTTACTTTATCTCTAATGTATAAGGACATGCAGGCAGTGACTTAGAGCAAAGCAAACATGATTCAATCAACATACATCTTGTTACAATCAGAAAGCTTGTAAAAGAATGAAGCTATGTCTTTGTGTTTAGAAGAACTAGAGTGACAACAGCACAGTTTGGGGAAAATGCTCACTACAGCAGTGTTTTGCTGACAACACCATTAGGCTTACACATTCATAACACTTTAACAAGACCTATTGCCCTAAACCACATGCACCAATGTGAATTCATCTCTTGGAACAGCTTTCTTAAGGAATCTATTCATTGTACATTTGTGGCATGTCTTTTAATATCCTGCTTGAGAATATTAAAATATAGGTCCTAACATGATTCTAAGTGAAACAAAGTTTAGTCCACCTTACTACAACTAATGTAAAATAGGTAGTCTAGTTGAATAGTGAATAGTGTGGCCATGAAGCCAGCTCAGGATGTTAGTTAGAAAATGTAATAATTCAAGCGTCCTGTTGACAAAGACATCAACTAGTAACTATCAACTAAGGATAGTTATAGCAGCCATCACCTCCTTCCCAATATATGAAGAGAAGACCACTCACCTTTCATCTGAAATACTCCACACATGCTTGGAGGGTTGAAGTATAAAACGAGAAGCGGAGATGTGAAATTCAGATGCCACTGGAAAGGGCTTCATTACCTTTATAGCCATCTTATCCCTTTGAGTCACCACCTAGACTTACCTAGAGAGGACAAGGAATATACCTCACCTATTGCACATTTACTGGTCTCCCATAGTTAAGTGATGCCAACAGGGATCATCAGGATCCCAGTTAGTCTGAGCACTACCAGTGACAACCATAGAGGATAATCTGTGGTCACCTAGGCAGTATGATGAGATTGGTGAGATCAGTCAAAGGCTTATTAGGATAAAATAATTCTCTGTTCATTCCCAATTATCATCATCAACTCCACACGACTGTCAGGAGTCACCAGAGCTTCCCCACTGTTAGCCACCGGACCACTGACATTGCTACTTACCTGACAATCGCTATCTGCAATCAACAGACCAATGCCATCATTACTCATCTTACCCCTGTTGCTGTGAGTCTCGTTCCCACCACACTTGTTAGTCACCCAACCACCATTGCTGTGAGTAATCAGAGCTGTGCTGTTGCTATTCACTTGACGATGCTCATCATGAGTCAGCTGGCTATTGCCGTTGTGAGTCAGCTAGAGCTTTGCTGTCACTACCACCACATTCACAGTATTTACTTCATTCCGCTAGATGCTGTTGAGTTGCAGTACTGTACTGCTAAAGAGTCAGGTCATCTTGCGCAATGGTGGCAACTCCCTGGACACGTACACTCCGTTGGATGACGGTTCAGATCTTGCTGGATGATGAAGCCTAGCAGATAGGCCTTAAAGGCATCCCTGAGGATATGTCGTCTTGGACTGCATGCCAAGACATCCATGGAACATCTGTATCTCTGTCTCACCTGCTACTCAGGCAAACTGCTCTTTCATTATCCACTGCACCTTCACAGCTCAGGATTTTAGGTGGGCACCACATATATACCCTGTTGCAGACTTCAAGAAAAGTTGCCATCATCTTAAACACCTGCCTCTTCTGCTAATAAACTCAGATTACCCACATCTGATTACAGTCACTAAATCTGGGCCCACCAGGTGGACCAGCAATAATCAAGACTAAGCTAGACTCAGCTAGACTCAGCATGTCTACCTGACATCCACCACTGGGTAGAGAAGCTCTGGAAGCTGGATATAATACCACATAATCACATAATCAATACAAGATGGAGAAGCTATAAAGATACTGGAGGAGAAAACCATTAGGATCAATGTGGATGAAGTCCAAATGTATGTTGCCTCCCTATTGTGGAATAGGAATTTCCCTCCTTTGGCCCCCAAGGCAGCTGTACTGCCTCCAGAGTCCAGGTCAGAGAGCAGCAGGTCCTGGTTCACACAAAATAGGGAAAGTAGTGCCGACTTGGCGCAATATCTACTGTATCCTTGCAACTTTGTTCACTTGGGCTTCATTATCCTTTACATAACCCCAGCTAAGATCCTGATTCAGGTGTTCTGAGACAAGAAGCAAGAGTGGGACAATCCAGACCTACCTGATGACCTACCTCCTGCAAGTGTGGTTTGCCTGGGAGAACACGTTTTTACTGTTGTCTGAAATCTCCTTGCGTAGGTGCTACACTAGCACAGACTAGGACCTCCAAACCTACAGTAGGAGTGTCCACATCTTCAGTGATGCAGATCCAAGTAGCATTCCTAGCAGCACGATCCAGAGTAGGCCCCGAATAGCAATAATCTATGCCCAGACTGGAACTCTCCGTGGATCTCACCAGTGCCCAGCTAGCAGGGATCCTGAAAATGGAGCTTACTCTGGAGATCCATAATGTCACCTACTGGACAGACTCTTACTACAGTCTTGGCCTGGAATGGACTGTTTTAGTCCTGTCATGGTGAAAAGCAGTCGGCACACTGGGGATTCCTCTACAAGTGCCTGAGCATGAGGGCAAGCTGTATTGATCTTCCGTGCAGCATTGATAATGATGCACTTTTGATGCTACTGTGTTGATTCATTGCCAAGAGAGGTAAGCCACATGAGGTATTATGGGCACAGCAGATTGTGTTTCACTACATACCACCAAATGCTCACCACTTTGGAACCTGGGAGAGATTAGCGTCATCAAAACGATCTTGCATACAAGACTTGGTATTCAAACTGCCGATCTGGACATGGTCGCTCTGAACTCTTTTCTAATAGCTCGGCCAGACCCCAAGTGGTCCAGCAGAGTGATGGTATGTGTGCAGACCAAGTGTGAACACTTTGTATTGCATCTCTTTGCTCAATCAAAAGTCATCATTTTTGATTGTTTGTGTATGGAGACCTATTTTGTATTTCTTCATTTTCTTCATTTCATTTCCCCCAAATGATCCATAAGAATATACTATATGGGAAAAATACACTGTCATCTTCAATTATGCTTTACTCTAGCGAGCTAAGTAGCTACAGCTATATGGATGTGATGGGATAGCCAAGTAAGCTAACATTAGTTGTTTAGCCTACCAGGGCTACAGTTAGCAGCAACTTTCTCCAGCTTTTTGCTCAAATGTGATTGGTTCTCGTGCTGCAACCATAGTGCTCATTTGCATAATATTACGCCCTAAAAAAGGACTATCTTATGTAATAGTTTGCATACTTCCCTGCAACATTCACTCCCAGTGGATAGTGGTTTTTATTTGACTTAGCTTGTCCCATTATCACCATTATCACCATTAGCACCCTCCCTTTACCTTGTCGAATGATCGATTTTAAGGGGCATGCTAACAGATGCTGGCATATGGTTCTCTGATAATATCAACTGAGATAATAATAATGTCATACTTTGTTGATCCTTGTAGAAAAATGATCTGTTCACTTGTTCCCCTCCACAGGGAAATCAGAGTGCAGAGTCAGCTACAGAACAGCGCTCCTGGAGCTGGTAGAGGTTTAATGTGTTGCTCAAGGACACTTAAGCAGGGCGACATGGAGGCTTGAGCTGTAAAGTGCCTACCTCTTGTCAAGCAGAGTGGTTATAATAATAACTCTATTCCTGAGCATGAGGCAGAAGGTCAGGTAGTGGATTACATTAAAAATAATCACTTTCACTTTAGTGTAGGTTGCTTGCTAACCCAGCAACATGTGCTCACAGCAATGGTCGTAGATATCTCACAAAAAGCTATGCACCCTTGACGAAACCTGCACATGGCCAGTTGCATAATCTGTGTGTGCACCAAAATAAAATAAAATGACTTTGGTCGCATCAAAATCATATAAAACTACCTGGTTGATATTCGGCAACTAAAACAACTTTGGTTAAGGTTAGGTTTTGGTTAGGGTTACACAACTCAAACAATGTTGGTTAAGGTTAGGGTAAAGTTTCGGTCATCATTAAAAAAGGAAAAGCTTTTGCTGAAAATCAAAACTTTATTCACCACAGAAAACTTCTTTGCATGAGTCAGGAACTGAACCCAGGTCACCAGAGTTGAAGGCAAGTGTACACAGCCAACCACCAGCCAACCTACACACCTTTTCTTTCCACCACACTATTTCACTGTGAAACTCCTGCATGTTTCAGTCACATGAGATCAGCTTCCTGCTTCTCATAATTTAACTATAACTATAAATATAAACTTTCTATGGGAACAGGCTGAAACTTGGCTAATGTTGACTATCATGAGGACTTAAGTGCTATACTAGCTTGGCCTACACTAACCAGACATCTTATATCAAATGTATGTATCTAACATTGGGGGATTATATCATTAGAATCTGTACTGATCAGGGGAGACATTTTGATTTTCCTACCCTATAAATTGACACATTCCTACATATTACATGAATATCTTGTGGCACGTTTATGAATGTGTCAAACTGCTATGAAGCACTTAGGTCTCAATTGTAGGTCTAGTAGGTCTCAAGTAGGTTTGAGTGTTCGTCCTTCTGCTCATATCACATTAAGAAGTTTGATGCATGATTTGTTTGCTTCATAAGCAGATGAAAATGAGGAAGTCACCACATACTTTATTACCATCATTTGTTAGATAAACTTGCACTATTTCAAACCCTGCCCACCTAAGTTGAAGATGACAGTAGGCTAAACCACAGCACAGCAAGGACATTTTCCAGCTTTCTTGTGTGCATGTCAAGATTTGTATGAATCTGGCATCTCGTAGTACAATGTGGTATTTTTCTTTCCATGTGCTGTTACCATGCTCGACGTGTAGGACAGTGCAAAAGAGACAGCACAGCCAGCAAAAAGGAGACTATTTTGTGTGCTAGCATGAAAACGACCACCTCTAACTTAAAAAAACAGACTGATGTTGAAGGGGTGACTCCAGTAGACTTGTTTTCTATTGAATTCCTTGTGTGCCCAGTTCGCTGTGGGCTGTCATGTCTGTGAGGCCGGGCGTTGTTTGGTTGTGTGTATGACACTAGTGGAGAAAATGTGACATTTAATATATTATGACAGATGTCTGAAACTAGTTTTTCAAAATATTTTGTTTTAAAATTGATTGTTTGTTAAACATCACACAATTGTAATTTTATGAATGGAATTTGTGAGTAGTATCAGCAGATACCATTTGTAGGTCATTGCAAAACAACCTGATTAACCAGAACCACAGGAAACAACATTTTACGAAAACCTTTCATGAGCAGAGGAAGAATTCCAGTGGTTCTCTTCTTGTCTCCTGAGATGAAACATCGATGACCGAACATAGATAGAGTTTATATTACTGTCAGTGTCTCTGACTGGTGTCATCCATACTGTTATCTTAGCCTTTTAAGGATTAATATACCTTTTCAAGTTTAATGAGATAAGAGACCTGGGGGAGTTCTCCCCCTGCTGTGTTCAAAGGCCATCCGGCCTTACAGGAACTGCTTTATCTCAGCCACTGATTGACCTGGCTGATAGGTGATACTGAGGAACCACAGTGGCCCAGGGAAGTGGCCTCTCCACTCGGGAATGGGACTGGCAAACTTGGCCTCTCCTGTCTGTGAGAATCACATCATTGGGGCTCCGGCATCCCTGGGATGCCGTCTCCTCTCTTTGATTCTTGTGACCAGGCACTTTTACGTGCCTACCTCCCTCACACCACCCAATCCAGAGCCCATAAAGCAAGTCTGCTGCTCTCTAGCTAGTTGGACAGGACGTGTTTGTAAGTGTTGCCTGAATGCGCCGCCAGGCGAAACAACACCCTGAGGGCTCGTAAGACTGTGATTTCTTCTCCAAGCCCATGCCACGAGACCAATTCTAGCTCCAGCTCAGTTCTTCTAAAATTTTGCCTTTAGTGTCTTGTGCCTTGTGACCACGGACCATCAGGATTTGCCTCATGATCTACAGTATATAGCATAGTAAATGGTATTTGTTAACTAAGAACATAACCATCAGGGAAAGTAAACCAACAATAATGCCCTGAGTGAAACACCATCATTAAACAAAATGTGACCTAATGGTCACAGAATAATATTATGTTAATGAATGTTCTTCTAAAAATGTTTAGGTCTAGATTGACAAATTATGTCATACAACAAATATGTGTTTAACAAATCATCCATGTGACAAATTCCTCTTTCACAGTGTAGCCCTGTTGTACACTTCTGGAATTTGAAGATATTCCTGGAGATTTAAGATACAAGACAACATGGTATGGGGAAGTTGCTCTGGGGATATATTTCTCAAGGAGGGTTGAAGGGCTCTCTCATTATCACTATATACTGAGAGAATAAAATAAAGGCCCCTGGAAAGGTCCCCGAGGCATCTGCATGCAAGGGAGTTGATTGTCCTTCATGCTACACACTATATCACAGGCTAATCTCTGAGGGAAACATCTGTGTGTGGATACATGAGGCACGTGTTGGTGCAACTGAATAGCAGGTCAGAGACAGTGGGAAAAGCAGGTCTCCAAGCCCCATTAATGCTGTTGCTGCCATGTTTGTTCATCTGTGCAATTTCCAAATAACGTCATCACTCAAATACATTACACAGAGGCTATTGCTGTTGCCTGCTATGGGCCATCTCATGTTAGATGTATTGCTACCATGTCAAAATCATTCTGTAAGTTGGTCTTGTAAGAATCTTGAGGTCAGTTATTCTACTCTATATGAAGACTTCATTTACAACCACTATATATCCATTTTGGGAAAAAAAGTGAGAATCTGAAGGTCATCATTAAATATCTAAAACATAGACGATCCAGTCGGTATACATCAGCCAACTATCCTATAAAGAATACCATATTTTGTTTTAAAGTTGTGCTATCAATTATTTTGTAAAACGTATTTTAATTATGTTCAACATGGTGGATATCTCATTTTAGAACGGAACTCTTTATATCTCAAATGCTGCTCCACAAGTTGTATGAATGACGACACCTTTGCATAAAGAGTCAAAAGTTAATTCAGTATTAGTAATATTTAAAATAGTTGAACTTTAATTTTCAAAATTAAAAGTTTTTACATGGAAATGATGCTGATATATTGAATCAGTGATGTTTCTGTGCTTCTATGAGACAAATGAAGGCAGTAGGCAAATGTAGTTGGATTTGTTCTGCTTTGTTTATTTTTGCTAGGCTCTCACCAAAATCACCTCTGGAGAAGTCTAGGGTCTAACATAACAATAAATGTAGTGTAGTGGTCATCTATCTGTTGTTGTTTAGATGTTGTTAGATGTTGTGTAATCCACATCATTTAAAATTAAGTATGAACTCCACAGCTTCAGGTTATTTGAGACTGGTTGGATTTAAGGCCAGAATATGTGTGCTTTTGTAATGTAGGAGCACTGTGACAGGTCCACAGGTTTTTACTGAACAGCATATGTAGGCATGTTGCTGAATGAACATAACCCTGGTACTGGGGGACAGTGCACCCCCCTCTAGAGAATGTGTTACCAGACCAGACAGGAATGCATGCCCACACCAGTGGTAGAAGTCGTGACAGAGCATTGCTTTTGACAAAGTGGGAAATCACCAAATACAAGTGGGGATCATGTGATTTAAATGCATAGGATGCCACAGATTGCCGTACACTGGAGTTAATGGCAGTTCCCCTCAGGTTTTGAAGTTCAGCTGGCACTGCCACCTCATATGGGCTGGTGTTAATCTGCCATGAACAAGCCTGCATTATGCCAAGAGCATAGTAGAAGTGACTGGGAAACAGGTGGCCTCGGCTTTCTCTCATTTCTGTTCTGGGCCCCGGCTTCAGGACATGAGGTTGGACAGCTCACATTCTTTTGAGGAATTTCCTCTCAAACTGCTCACTTCTTAAAGAGAAAATCAACCCAGAATATACTCGTGATGTTTGCGCTTTTTGTCTTGTTTGTTGAATCAGAGAACATCACTTCTGTCAATATTTGTAATGCAGACATTTTCAATTTTAGAGATTGGGATTAAGACATCAAAAAGTTCCTACTATGGCACAAGTCACAAATCATTGCCCTTTGACCTTGGCTACCCTTCCCATAATGCAACAAACACATAATCAATCAGTGACTCCATCTGTTTAAGATGGTAGGGGTTCATCTTGGACTAATGGCACCAGTTGAGGCACATGTTTAAGGAATATGCAGAAGACATGATCAGTTACATTTGGGGACTCCACACACTCAGAGCAGGCTTGAAATGTTTGGCCCACAAGAGACTGCAGTTAGACTGAAGACTATTGAGTCAGACAGCATGTGAGCCCATGTGTGGGGTACAATTCTGACTGGCTGTGCTGATATTTAACCTCAAGGTTTTCTATCATTTTCTACTCCCAAAGTCACAACACTCAGCCTCTAGCAATGTATTATACCTGCTGCCTATGACTGATCAGTTCTCATGTGCCTCACTTTCTTTTCCATCATTATTCAGCAAGCTGGGCAGAGTGGGGTGGAATTATGTGCTCAAATGACAAATAATGGCCAAAAAAGAGAATAACCACCATCTCTACCTCATCCTCCATTCCAGTTATCATTGCTATAGTCCTTGCCCTGCTCGACCACTATTGAGTTGCTCATTATGAATCTCGTTTGCAGAAATGCACCCCTCACACAGACTCATAGGCAACTGATAAACCAGCACCCTTCTCACTTATAACCACACTCATTTCATTGAGATTAGATTTATAGATTTGAAACTGAGATGTGAGGTGTCTTGGCACCCCAAAAATCACACAGAGCAAGTTTGGCCCACAAATGAAATTTAATTTTGCAACATAATATGCCGATACCCATTTACTATTTACTATTCTGAAGTAGGTATTGTAGCAGCGATAACCACATATGTAGAATTTAAAATATGTTATCTTTTTGATATAGGCTGAGTAGTCCAGTTCTATATGAGAGACTGAGGCTAGATTGCATGCATCTTTGTGTGTACATAGCAATTCTTGTGTTATATTTGTGTTATATTCATGTTCCATAGCTCCAAGAAATACCTCAAATTGTTTAACCTGGAATGGGAAAGAAGGACAACATAAATCAAATAAATCAAATAAAAATGAATTACTCCACCTATATCTGCAAATCAACAAAGGATCTCTTTTGCAAGAATATCGACATCATGGCTTCAAAAGACTTTGTCCACTGTTATCACTTATATCTTGGCTGTAGCAGAGAATGTGATTCCATGGATTGAAGGAAATTGATAGCAGATTGTCTGCAAGGCTCCCTCTGGCACAGAGGAGAAGGGTTGTAACACATCACGATTGGCAGTTTTCTTTACAAAGTGGTAAAAACACAGAAAGCTCATGTACTTTGTGATTGGATGAGGACTAAGGACTCTTGCTGTGCAGGGTTTTGGAAAAGATTCAGGTGGCAACTTGTTGAAAACAGGAAATGATTTTTGGTTCTATATCGGGTGGAACCCACTGTGAGTTACAGCTTTAGGTTACGCCTTATTTGGTAGGCTTTATGAGGAAAATCTTCTTCATCACTGAGAAATATGAAACTTCATTGGTGATAGGATATCACTAAAACCAGTTGTTCTTAATATAAATATAAAATATAAGCACCGCCCCCCCACCCGCTTCCCTTTTCTCAGCATCCTCTTTCACACAGGTAGTGTGTTGCAACTACTCAGGTCCCCCAGTTTTTCATAGTAATAGACACTGTCAGGTGTCAGTCAACAATACCCAGACAGCCTGGGGAGTCATGGGAGCTCCAATCCTCTGGTGCTGAACTTGGACTGAGATGAGAGAGCCTGGAGAGAGAGAGAGGTCTGCTTTCCATAACATTCTGGTATCCTGTGAGGCAGCTCCACTTCATATTCATAAATCGTCTAGATGGAGATTGGGGATACGTCATATCGCAACATAACAACAGGGACATTTAAAGCTCAAACGATAGAATGGCACTTCTCACATTTTGAGATCAAAGCAAATTGTAAGATCTTTAAGGTTTTTGTTCTGTTTTCTTTGTTACTTTGCAACAAGAGAAAGCGACTACAGTATAAGAATGCGTAGAGTTCAATACAAGTTCATTTTCATCTTCTTCTTTTGATGTACCTATATTTTAACACTTTAAGTATTTCAGTCTTTCCAGCAGAACTGATGGAGGAAATTATTAGCATGTACAATTCTGGGTATTGCCCCTCCTGTGATAGACCCAGTCCTTCATCTCTCTCCTGGCGGCTGTGGAGAGTTGAGGTCCCCAGCCTCTCCATGGCTTGTGCTCTGGCCAGCTCCAGCCCATGCGTGTAATGCTGTTTGTAATGAGAAATCTAAACAGGGAACAGCAGTGAGGCATGACAGGAATGTGTTTCCATTGGAGGGAGCTCCATGCAAGAAAAAGAGAAGAAAAAAAGAATAAGAGAAAAGTTGAGGCAGAGCTGGTGTCCAGAAGGAGCACTCACTTGGGCCAAGGCGGAAGACTAATGTTATTGTACATTGGCTGTCACTCTGCCAGCCCTCCCTCACCAATTGGTTCCTGGTCCCCCTACCCCGTTTCTCCTCTGCCTCTGTCTCTGGTTCCCCAAGCCTCTGTTTGCTCAGGTGGACAGTGACACAGTTCTGAATGAGCCCCAGTTGCCCCCCGCCCCCCTCCGCACGCATGGATGTAGACTGTGTCATCGACTCGGAGTCCGGAGGGGCCTGCAGAGAGCTGGAAGTTGACGCTCCAACCTGGGTTCACTGTGGATGGGAGGGAGCAGGAAGCAGTGGGACAAACACTGGGAGGAACAGAGAAATGGAGGGAAAATGAAAAAAAGAAGAGGAGAATGAGTGGCATAAACACAGGGAGGGGATGACAGGGAGAGAAAGAGAGAGAGCAAAAAAGGGAGAAAGAAGGAGAGAGAGAGAGAGAGAAACAGAGATGGAGAAGAATTCGACCACCCGTTTTGAAAATTAGTGAGGGGTGGTTACAGCCTGTGGAGGTTGTCTTGGTTTATGGTCCATGGAGGTTGTCTTGAAACAGTGCCGTTTAGAGTTTATTTTATCATGCCACGCCGTCTCAGACCCTCTGTCAGGAATTCTCATTCTGCAAAGACTAATTACAGTATAAACACGACATTAAAGTCTGCAGGCCACTCCACTTTAGTATTTACCTTTTCTTCTAAACAATCTTGACATCCTTCTACAGATTGATTTCGTCCAAAGAAACCTTCTTTTCTTGTGTATATTTGTTTTGAAACTGGCATGCAATTCATGCTGAAATGGAGTTTTCAGTGAGCACATGAATATACCTCAGTTTGAAAGACAACAGTTGTTGTTTCCCCCCTGCAAATGCAACAGCTTTTCAATGAAAATCGGATCATAACCAGGTTATTTTTTAAGAAAATAGAGAATGTAGAAAATAGGCACGGTGCCAAAACACAACAGCAGACACATTATATAACTGTGGTGGCCATTGTAGCAGTTAAACACTTTAAGAGAGAGAGGCAACTGACAATGAACATACAATTGAATATCTCACACTTAATCAAAAAAGACAAGCAGGAATCTTTGCTGTTCCCAACTTCATTAGCACATGCATGGGTGCTGAGGAGCGGTCACTCAATGTCAGTCACCTGCGTGGCCTAGCCAAAAAACCTAATTACTACCACATGGGCCCAAAGGGCCGGAAGAGAATGCTTTTAAGGCAGCCAGAGAGTTATGGCCTCCCAGAACTTTTAGCATATAAAATAAACAAGGGAACTGCTACTGCGTGTGTGTGTGTGTGTGTGTGTGTGTGTGTGTGGATGTGTGTGCATGTGCGCATGTCTCTGTTTGTACCTTTTGTTTTTCTTTTGTCATTCTCCAGGTGGGCTTTTGATCATTGAATAACATACCTGAACTAGTGGCCTTATATCTGCAATGTGACATGAAATGCTGTTTTAAGGTTTGATAATACAGTTACTATAAGCATGCAGGTCACAATAGACTCAAATAGAATAGAGCTTGGGAAAGTGCACTACTAATATAATAGATTATTGTATTACAGTGGTGCAGCACATACCTTAAAAATATGACCATAGCATTTGTGTCTGTTGTGTGATTGTAACACTGACACCTGAGGAGTGTTGATATTCAGGCTGGGCCCGTACCCGGCAGCTGCCTGGGAGGTGTAATAGGTTGCCTTACAAAGCACAGACAGGAAATGAACCCTGGTATCTAGCTTAAATCAACTACATCTGGACTCAATTATTCATCCTGGTTGTTTTTGGCTCGTGATAAATGATTTAGTCGCACTGCTGACACCATTTCTCAAGGACAAATATAACTATGATACCCTAAGTCAAAGAAGTATTCCAAGTAGAGTGTTTTGGCTCTTGGATAAGGAGAATATCGCAGTTATTCACCTACAGTTGTGAGCAAAGAAATCTTTCAACATATAATAACAAATCTTATCAGCACGCTGTTGTTTTTAGGGACAGTGTGAGCTTGGTGAGGTTGGTTAAATGTCTGTATGGTTATATCACCAGTAAGCATTATGTTTTGGTTGATTTGTCTGTTGACACAGTGAATGCCTTCTGTCATTTAAAAACAAAGAGAATGATAATAATAAGAGTAATTACGTTGCTATACCCTTATCTTCACATGGTGGTCTGATGTTAAGGTTGATAGCAGTATTTTGTTGCACTTGTATGCAGGGTTGAGGAGAGCGAAAACATTCAAATATCTTTTTCGTCCAAATCAAACACGGCATTTCTGATGAGGCCACAGGAGAAAGTTTAATAGCTCCTTAGAGGTTATGAACTGTTGACAGTTAATAAGTCATAAAATTCCCCCTTAAAGAGGATGCTAGATTCCATCTGCAGGGCACCCAGTACAAAGAACCGGAAAGTAAATATCTAGCAGTGGAAGTGGACTGGAATCTCTCAATGACTGCTCATGTAGAGTCTCTAGAGCATGTCCCCCAAGGTTTCCTGATTTCTAGCGGCATGGAGGAAAAATGACCACATTACTGAGTAATTTACCCTTAAAGTACACTGAGTTTTTTCTCTTTTGGAGAATATGGGGCCTTGAGAGTGGAGTAGGTGCATTGCAGGCAACTGACCTTGGTGATTACACCTCATATTATTGTACTTGTCATCTATTTTCTTTGGCCCTTGGGATGTTTGCCATGGTAACGGCACACAGTGGGCTGTCTGGGCTGACCCTGCTGTCCTCTACATTTCCCAGCTTGGCTGTGATGAAGGGAAGTCTCTGCCCATGATCCCTAACCCCTGATGAGGAGGCTTCTCAATTTCAGCTTCAGGTCCTGGGCCTCATATCCCTCCCTGCCCCTTTGCCACCCCCAATACAACCCCATTCAACTACAAGGGCATCTCTTCCTTGATTAAGGCTCCTATTTCGTGAGCTCTGTGACGGAGCTGCCAAATTGTACCCGATTACCAAAATTGTCCCTCCTGCCCTGTCTCTCTCAGAGAACAAGTGCAGGGTCGTCAGCAGCAGAGCCTGAGCCACACATGACATTTTGTTTGATGATGCTAACCAGAAAGCAGCACTGCCCAGTGTTATTTCTGGGCTGGTGTTTCCCCATCTTTCAGTGAGGAGTAATGTGTGCTAAGGCTAAAGATTGTACATGCTGCTTGGACAGGTGTCCATGCCATGTACCATGGGAATGGCCTTACCAATGGGACTGGGCTCAGGAGCTGCCAGGCTTCATGTAGATGTAAGTATGGCTATAGGTTGGAAGGAGAATGTTGATGTAAGTACAGATTCTCATGCAGTTTTAACTACCCATGTTTTGGGTCACTCTAATCAAAATGTAGGACGTCCTTATCTTGAGATATCCAGAAAGAAAAACTTGGTGTTTAATTTGAGTGTTTTTATGTCCTGTGGGGTTGAAAGAAGAAAATATATTTACAAAAGCATGAAAATATTTTATCACTAGCAGCAGGGGCAGGAGTGTTTTAATGACCTGATCCACAGGCCTCTGGCTGGCTGCAGGCTTTCTCAAACTGCAAAGAACCCACCGGTCTGCCTGCCAACCCTTGGGGCAGCATTGAGATGAAACAGATAAGATAATTGACTCTAATGAAATCCAGAGGGCTCGGTCTGTCTGGACTAAGACTAGCTGGGCCCTTTCTCCCTTTTTCCCTTTTTTGAAGGGAGTGTTCTATATTGATCTTGAATTTGAAGAGAGACTGTGGAAGTCGGTCCCTAATTCAAACCAGAACCCTTTCACCAGGCCTGCTAGTCTAGAGCTTTGATACTGTTTGAAGTTCTGCAAGTGTACACGGCACCATTGGACTGCTGGACCCTGTTGTCATGACAACCCTAATTACCTTGCTTTACAGCCGAGTTTTTACACAGGAAGGGAGCCATTATGTTCTTTGGGCATTTGCATCTCTCTGGGGCAAATGTTAAAGGTCAGGAAAATGAACCAAAATAACACATGAATACAACAACACAACTGTGATTTGCTGAAATAAAGTACAACCAATATTTTGGCAAGCATTTCTCTGTTAAACAATTCTTGAATTGATTACTTAAACGTATTTTTCCAAGAACAGTCCATCTTTCTTTTGTGACAGTTACAGTAAATGGGGGTGGTGAGAAGCCTGTTCAATCTACTAGATCTTGCTATTGTGCATTTTCTTACTGACTCTGGACCACTATTAATGGTATGTTACTTTCCATTTCACCTTCTGTGCACCAATTATTGACAACTCATGCTTTCATAGTGGTTCTATGAAGTTTCTTGTGCTGTAAAACACATGCATTGTAATATAGACAGCCTTTCTCCTGCTGTAAAGTATTATTTTGTTAGTACTTGAAGCGTTTGATTTGGGACAAAAGAGGTATATAATCACAATACACAATTTATTCTTTTAAAATGACAATATACTTATAAAAAATAAATACAGCTTTTCCTAGTGGGTTCCCAGTTGTATTCAGACACAGGCCATGGAAAGTTAATGTTGTGAGACTTAGAAAAGTCAGAATTGCATGTATATGTTTGCTCTTGGGTAATGACCACTGCGTCACGCTGTGGTGCTGACCGCACTTTGCGTGTCCCCTTCACTTTGCACGCTAATCTACAGTCAGTGGGCTGGTACCAGATTATTTAGTTCAAAAACAGCAGAACATTATACTTAGGCTACACTGCTGCTTTGCCCACAGTAGATGAATGAAACTGTACAACCAGTTCAAATGTTTGCAAAGGGAAAAGTGACAGGCTGCTGATCACCCACGTCAAAATAGATCTTTCAGATGATATTATGAGCAATGAATTCACGACAGAGCTTTAAGGTTTATTTCCTCTTTATAGCCTTTGAACAACAGCAAAAGAAACATATGCCAACCATTTAAGTATACTGCATTCATTTACAAGATTTTTATAAGATCACTTGAATTTATTGGCATTCTTATACCCTTAATCCATAGTGACACCAAGGTCAGTGGAATTAATAAAGGCATGGGTGAAAGTGTTTATCTAGGGAGAGTGGATTATGTGGACTCATTCCTCAGGAATCCAACTGCTCATATTGTTTCATATAGCATTTCTCTAATCTAATTTCTGTCTTTTACTGGCGTGAGGTTGCTCTATGTGATATTGCCAATGGAATTTCTTAATATGCAAAAGTATCCATAAAAGGAAAGGAGCCTTTGTATAAAAATGCTAATGTAATAGCCACATTAGGTTAACTGAACACAGAAATTGAAAGCCAAGTGGGCCAAGTCGGTTAGCACCCAGATCTTATCAGATTGACCAGCGTGGTCGGGCTAAGGGCCCGAAGTGGTGTCGCTCTGCCAGGGGTCACAGAGAGCCTGGAATCAAAGAGGGAGCCAAAGGTTGACCAAACACACTGTTCTCCCACTGCCATGATGTAAAACTACACCAGTGGCGCTCTTTGAACTTGATTTACCACTAAGGTCACAAATAGCCAGCTCTGCCATTGTGGAAGATGGAGCCAGCACCCTGATGACAAGGAGATAGAGGGAGATAAAGCTTAGGTTTACGTCGTCTTGTGTGGGCGATATGACTAGATTCTTGATGGGGTTTCCAGCAGGAATCGGGGTACAAATGGACATATGACACTGTGGTCATATCGCCAACAACCTTCCAGACTGTTAACCTGCAAAGCTTGCAGTTTTGACTTTTGTGTCCCTGGAAGTATTCAGTGTGTATGTGTAAATGTACACATTTACACACACACACACACACACTAACCCAATGTTATTTTGTTATTTTCAGCGTGTATACTTATAGATATACTAAGACTACGTTTATATTTATATTAAAACTAATACTTGAAGTTTATCTGCCAGTATCAGTGTCAATATCAGAGAAAATATGTAATATTATTGGTAATAAACTCCAACAACAAATTCAAAGCTCTGTTACATCTAAAGAGTTTTTATGGCTGGTGATGTGCAGAAGAATAAATCGTCATAGTTACGAGTCATCAAGAAAATACATCCCACTTATATGACAACGCACATTTCAACCATGAACACAAAACCATATCATTATCAACTGAACACCCATAAAAACAATTATAGCAGATGACACAAAAAAAAGCATTGTGCTTCATGTTGTTATTGTTGTTGTTCTTATGTCTGTGGACTGAGGGATCTTGACGCCATATGTGAGGAGTCAGCGTCCTGCACCGCCGCCCCTGCTGGGATGTGAGGGAATAGATGATGAGTCATGATGTATATAGAAGATTAAAGCCAGGCTAGACTATGTCACTTCCAAAAGAAACAGATATCAAAACCCGCTAAATGACTTCAAATATGGCAACAGATGAAAAGATGATGAAAAAACAAGATGATTAAATCAATGAATACAATTTCAGTGAAATGCTAAAAGCAGTTCTCTCTATGTACACAACAGTTTGCTGTCCAAAATTTCAAGAAATTTCAAGTGATGTTAGTGCTCATTTGATAATACTTCTCACATAGCAATTCAACTGTTTAGTTCCTTTTTATGTAATTGAGCTGTATTCATAATATTTGGAAGTTCTTTGAATCAGTTTCATGATGCTGGATATAATTTGAGCAACGTTTCTGTCATATCTATAGCTTATACTTTTTAATTTAGATACAATATAGATTATTTTCATCAGTAACCTACAATTACAAAATATACAAAATAATATACAAAATAAGTTTTTTTTAATGCTGCATTTTGTAGTTTGTGCATTACTAAACGTTCTATCTATGTCACCTTGTGAAGAATCTGTTATGTCTCGTTGCTCAGACTGAAATAATTTCACTACCACAGTTTTTCATTTTAGTCTGATAAAAACTGAATTGTTGCATAAGGACAAGGTATTGCAATGACTGTCAGTCCAATTTTCTCTGCTTCCATCTATGCCCTGTTCGTTGAGACCTGTACCAAATCGGTTAAAAGTGGCTGAGATGGTGTGGAAGCAATAAGGAGATCATTGTAACCCAAGGTAACAACACATCAATTATCAGTGTGACATGAGTGTCCCAGTATTCAGTTTTGGGGGGACGTGTGGGCCACCAGGTTAATGAAGGCAGAGGGATTAACACCCAGGGAGTCTACAGCCCTCAGGGACAGCACTGAGGATGCTGTCATTAGGGCCCTGTTAGCCCCGGGCCATACACACTCATTCACTCCCTCACTTATAGGGACAAATTGTGCTCTGCCTCAAACAGGGATCCCACATCCAGTCAGTTGAGCTATTTCGATTTTTCTATTTATTTCAAAAATATTTATATTATATATTTCTATATATTATATTTGGCCTTTGTATTTTGTACCTTGCCTTTGTATTTTGTACATTCTGTTTCTTGTGATACTGTTATGCTGCTGCAACCCCAGCCTTTATAGGTTCATAGGTTGAATTCATATTATATTGTAAAGATTTTAACCTTCACAGTATGTTGAGACAGAAACATATGTGCTTCAGGGTGCTTCACTGGCAGCGTGTTTCGGTTTCTGAAATGAGTGAAACGGTCATGAAAGTAAAACAGTTTACGTTCTATTGTGAGGTATTCTTTTTCCTCTATTCCCTCAGAAAATAATCTTTTCTATTTCGTGCTGAAACTGTGACTGCAGTACAATATATATATATATATATATATATATATTCCATCTTGATTCAACATAAACAGGAACATTTGAAATCATTGTGTTGGACTACAACTGCCCTCCACTTCATCTGTATGTTTATACTTCCTGCGAGAGGCCCTCTATTTATGGACAACTGGAGAACACAAATAATCATCCCCCTCAAGTGAAAAATCTGCTTTTATTATCTGCGAAGTTTTTCAATGCCATTGTGTACTCTCATGCTGCCTCCTGATTGCCTGTTTATTATTACAGAGTTGCTGCTGAGCCAATGGGGAACCAGCCAATTCCAAAAGGTGCCAAGCCATTCCCAGCCATTTCCTGTCTGTGACATCATTGTGTATTCCCCTAAAGCACACTGATCCGTGTCTTGTCTGCAACCTGGGTGGCACACATCACACACAAAGTAGGCTAAACACAAGGTGCACAAGTTTTAAATGTGCCCTTTGGACGTGTATCAAAGGACATTTGTGGTCCTGGATACAATCAGATGCCATGCCTAAATCATGGTGTCATTCTTGATGACCAATCTACCTTTCACTGTGATAAAACACGGGCCTGTTATGGTTTCAGATTTTGAGTTGAAATCTGTAATTTGCCAACTTAAACACAGTGTGTGTCCACAGGCCTTCAAGCAGATTCAAACAAACATCCATTTAACATTTTCTCAGATTGTCAAATGCTTGCAATCCCTGTTGTGTCCCTGTTATCCAGAAATCTCATGAAATAACCCACCAACACAGTGATGATGCAAAAGCATATGAATTTGAAAGACAATACAATTTTGCAGAATAGTTTTCTAAATGTTTTAGTATTCCTATCTATTTTGTTAAGGTCAACGAATTCAAACCTAGCCCTCAAATGTTTCCCTCAAATACGGGAAGCAATGGATTAACAGCAATGACTGTTTTGTGTTTGTTTTCCCTACAATCAATTCTCTACATTATGCAAGGGTACATAATCAAAACAAGATTTCTTCTAGGTTTGGAAGATGAGGTAAGAGATAAATCGGTGTGGTTTGAGTTTGTCTGAAAAAAATTGCTTTAACCAGTAAATCAACAAAGAAAAGGTCAGTCAGTATTTATAAATGTTTTTTGTGTGCCCAGTCATTCCCCTTGCTATTTGGCTCATATGTTTACATAAAGCAAAGTGCACCACAGGTGTCTGCATCACTTAGATGTCACGTGCTGCTGGCCTGGACAGAAAATGTTTCTTGGCATGAACCTTCCTAAACTTTTCTATGCCAGGTTAGAGAGCCTAAGTGTGTCCCAGTTCAAATTAACTATTATATGGATAAGGTTTTATCTTGAGGAGTAAACTCACCTAAGCCAAATTCCTTTGTATTGTTACCATGATTTGGGACAGTTTGATCAATGTGCTATGTGTTTCCAACTCTCTCCCAAAGCTAAAGACCAGATAACCAAGACTGCAATCTGTAATGTCATCAAAAGATGCTTTATGGAGTTAATCAACTAATCATGAAAGTAAAGCACTTTGTGGACCCGTTTAATGTTTGAGCTTTTACAGTATAATCAGCTTCATTTCATAGTAGAGATAACGGTTCAGAAGCAGAGAACTATCGCTCTCGGTCCTGCTGCAGTGTAAAGTGGCTTTCCAGTTAATTGTCCATCGAAGTTTCTGCTTTCTCTGTTTTTGAGCAGACTTGTTCATGTACATAATAAGGGACCAAACTGTCCAGAATAATAAGAAAAACACGTGTTTGGTTTAAGGGATTGGACTATTGTACACTTTTACTTTTAATCTTTAATTTACGATGTAGTGCAACAGCTCCAGTACAATTGTTTGTCTGCTTCATGAGTTCTCCAACTGTAAATGTCTTAAACCAAAACAGGCTAAAGCAATAAAATAGCTTATTATAACTGCTATGTTGCGTGTGAACGGGTGGGGGGTGGAAAACATGAAATTCCATCTAATTTTTGGACACATTGATTATTTGATGCCAGATTCAATGGCCTTTTCATCATAAGAAGCACACAGCCCCAGGTAGCCACTCTTATCAACAACAGTAAAGCCCAATGGATCCAACAGGTGCTCAATAGCCCCCCTTCCTCAAAGTCAGCATGGCTAGCCTTTAGCTTGCTTTGTCTTTTCTCCCAACCACAATATAGGCATAGCATTGCTAGGCAATCATAGACCAATAACATATTGTTCCAAATGTTCCATGTTGAAGAAATAGTCACCTATCATCAATCACAGCTGTTATAAAATCAAAGATCACTCTCAGATGTGGGGATCCCATTGGTGTTGATGGTACACACAATTTGGTCACTTTCAACTTGATTTATGTCTGTTTTTGTAGACAAAGACTGATCCCACTTTTCACATGTGTATTAAATAAGATGCCTCCTCAACAAAGAGCCACATTATTCATAGATGCTAATGTATTCACATAATCAGCAGAGTCCAGATGCACTGAAAGCTCTCTGTTTCTGTTTAGCCTGTCCTCTTTTTCCTTGCCTGAAGTGCAATACTGTACTTTCATCTTGTCTCCAGCTCAACTACTCCTGTGTTTGAAGGTTCACCTTATGTAGCATTGTCAGAGACATGTATCAAACTGTGTATGAGCCTGAACAAGTCTGCAAAGTCTCTTGATTTCACATTAAGACTCAAATTTATAATCCTGGTGTTTCTCAGAATCTTAGCTACCTGCCTGCACCTGCCTCTTACCCCTTGGTTTCTCAGAAATAAACATATTTATGCAACAAAATAAAATAAACATTAGTTATCTCAAGATATTAATAATATTAAAGTTAATTTTAGGGCTACAACATAATAAATTATCAGTTACAACATCGTTTTTTCATCGTTTTCGTTGGAAATTGGAATTGGACTTGAAAAATACCTGATTCAAATAAAGCGAAACCAGACAGATGACATTGACTATAGAGTGACTTAACACTACAGATGTGACAAAAATATTTTTCAGGCGCGATATAGAAATACTTTAAATAATTATAAGGAGGCTAAATAAGAATAATACATCTCATATGATCGATAGTGAAATGATAGATAGAAAGATATATTTGGAGATATTTTTGGTCATTTTTCAATATCCTGCCTGACTTGATATCAAGTGTCAATTGAATGAATTGCAATATTTAGTTAAACAACTGTGAAGTTTCAGGGTCAATAGTTTTCAGACAAATGGACACACTTATTCTCATTTTTGCGCTACGCGTACACTCTTATAAAGCCTAAGGCAAGGCCCATTTATATTTGCACTAATGGACGTTAAAGACGCATAATAATAATAATAATAATAATAGTAATAATAGTAATAACAATAACAATAACAATAGTAATAATAATAACAATAACAATAATAATAATGTGGTTACTAAGGTTATAATCGTTAGGTTACTTTTCTCTAAAATCAAAGATAACAAATATCAACGAAAACACATGCATGATAAGCGTCTCAAAGACATTAGCAATAATATAATAAACTAAATATAATATAATAAACTTAAAATATGATTTACTTTTAAAAATTATCTTGCGTTAGTCAGATCATAAAGAAATCGAAGAAAATGCATATTGACAGTGTTGTCAACTTTTATTCATTGCGTTCAAGCTAACATAATAACATTACTGGTAGGCTTGGCTTTATGTGTGTATAGTTATAATTTATCCAAAATAGCCAGATATTAATAAATTGGTTGACATACACACAAACACACACACACACACACACACACACACACACACACACACACACCCTGAGCCCTCCTCTCTCCACCACACACACACACACACACAGAGCCCTCCTCTCTCCACCACACACACACACACACACACACACACACACACACACACCACATAAAAAAGTCTGAAACTAGTCTTTGATTGACGACAGTAGGCCCGGACTGTTGGAAGCTCTAAAAGGAACCTGATGATCTTCACATATTACCTCATAGCGTATATCCCATTTTGTCTTAATAACGCCACATAGACTCACCCGCTGTGTGCGGTAGGCTATTTGCTATTGCTTGGCCTACCTTTATCTCGGCGCAAAACCCTCAGTAACCAATGCTCGTTGCAGGTGGCGGCGGCCCTTGTTAAAATCCATGTTTTTTTTTGTTCATCAGAGCTTCTCGTTTAGCTGTTGCTGTTATAGTTCTAAAGCACGTCTGTGAAAGTAAAGCTACTCCGAGCTCTCTCTGCAGAGCAATGCACTGCACGGCGAGTCTCTGCACAGTCTGAACAGCTGCTCATTTCACGTGACTTTTTAAAAATACTAACATCTGTTCTAAATAGGTTTCATTCTGTGCCTCTGCATCGTGTCAATTGCCAACTCCTCTCTGTAGAAAAAAGGGGGAAACTTATTTGAGGCTTATTGTATTGCGTAAGAGAGTTAAATTGGACATTGTTTTAAAAAAGTAAAATCTGATCACTTATGAGTGTGTGTGTAGGCTACGGCTTGCATAAAGTCTGGACCTGTGTTTGGAAAAGCTCAAATTCAAAAGTAGTTAAATAAGTGTTTTACTTTTACTTTATCTTTAGATTGTATTTTTCAAGCATTTTCCCCCATGGTCAAAGTAAAGCTCCAGTGTACAGACCTACAGCCTACCTTGCATGGCCCAAGCCTCCTTAAATTTCATAGACATCTGGGAATTCCATACATGCCTCACAAGCCAATTACACACCTTCAAACGGGCACACGCTTTGATTCAAACGATTTCAGGAGGGGATAGAAAGTTAGAAACACTTTCCCAGATCAATAAGAACAATCAGACCCCGATAGCCGTATGAAATATCTATTTAATACCAATAAGCCAACTCACTTATGGGCTACGACTTAAATGGCAACCACAGCAACAATGAAAACCTTGTTGCTTTATGTTGTGCTGAGGGGTCTACAAATTCACTAAGGATTATTGTTAAAAATAAATATCAAGAGCTGATTGACGTGGTCTGATGCTTTTTTAAAATTTTTTATTTCATCATACTATTTACATCACAAAGTAGGGCAGCCATTGCACATATAGGCTACACAAATATATAATTGTATAAAATAAGTTTGTCTAATGTTTGTTGGATCTTTTCGTTTTTTAACTGAATTTCTCAACATAAGAATGCTATGCTGTTACTGCAGTATTGTTTATGCTTCATGCCTTATGGTAGCTTGACATGACCTCAATATCACTTATTTACTTCATAGTTAGTATATAAGGCCCAATCCTTAATCCGAAAGTAAACGAAATGGGGGAAAAGAGAAAAACAGAGAGAGAGAGAGAGAGAGAGAGAGAGAGACTGCATGCTCTTTTACTGTTACTAAGATTGAGTCTGATAGGTTAAAAGGTGTTTAATGACGTTTTTAAAGCGATAAAATATTGATTAACGTCTATATAATTTAAACATTTGAGTTGCGTAAAATAGTTTTATTTTGAAACTATAACTTGTGAAATTGACCAAAACTGTGGCTTTGACATTTATTTTGCATTTATTGCAGGTGTGTAGTTGTATTATCTGTATTGAAAACAGGCGATAAAAATAAATGTTTTCCATCAGGTTTTCTGCAAGATGCAAGCTGCTAAAGCATGCCAACGATAACTTTGACTGTTTTCCCAAGTGAGTCTCGTTAGTGGAAGCTGTTGTCATTAAATCTGATGTCAAGCATGGCCCACTTGTGGAAATCATGGCGGGTATGATGTGGATGTAAGCATTTTTCTTTAGGTCATTTCAATCTATAATCTAGAATGTCAGTCTATTGTTTTTCATGTTGCATTGACAGTTCGTGAAACTAGATTAACAATAAAGAAATCTGACTGATATTCATAATACAGAAACGAAGTGAACGACAAGTAATTCCATCGTCTTTTTCTTTAATGCAAAAAAATATACAAAACTTTACACAAAGCAAATAAAAATAGGAATGTATTTCAGACACAGGATCTATTCCTCAACGTAACACGTGTCACCAATAAATAAATAAATGTATTCTGAAAATTTTTTTTTTGCACAGGTTAGATCCACAAGTCAGCCTATTGCGAGCTACACCACCCGTTGACAGTCTCACACCAAAACTGAGACAACTGCTTCGATGCACTTTGACCTCGGCAGAAAAAAAGTCCAAAGGCATGCATTGAAAACATACATTTCCAACATTCGTCGTCAACAATAAGCAAACATATCTGAACGTAGTGTAGTGAGCTGACACACGCCTGCAAGTCCCCACCGGGCCTTGCAGGATGATTCCAAAAGCCTCTGTCATCTTTGGTTTAAATAGTGTCCTCCCTTGTATCCAGCATTGGACTCCAGATTTGTCCCGTCAAGATTTCATAAGTAGAATCAGCAGTCACCTGTGGGGTTAGACAGTGTATATATCAATAAACGATGCATAACCTGCAAAGACAAGGAAGATTGGCGGTTTAACACTTGCAGAGTGCTGGGATATTCTACTTGGATTCATGCCTTGCATTATTTCTACTTGGATCTACTTGCATTCATGCCAAAAAAACAATAAAGCCCTAAATTAGTTATTTTCTGAATTGTTATTTGACCATACTACGTTGGTATGTCAGGGCCTTCTTCAGTTTGGAAGAGGACAATGAGCGGAAAAACAAAGCATACCATTTTGTGCATTATTTCTCCAGATGCTAGTGAGATGTTGACATGGACCAAGCGCCCTCCATCCTCCATACGGAGAAGGCATAGCTCAGTCTCTCATGAGCCACATAACTACAACTTGCCATTTTGGAGTCCAGCTCGTCGCTCTGCAGCACCTGGCAGAGGAAGTCGATGTATCTGGCGGCAAGTTTCAGAGTCTGTATTTTGCTGAGTTTATCTGAAGGCAAAGTGGGGATAATTTTCCGCAAAGACGCGAACGCCTCGTTGAGTGACTGAGTCCTCTGTCGCTCCCGGACGTTGGCCATGACTCGCTGCGTCTGGAGCTCCTCGAAAGACTGCGGGCTGCTGCTGCTGTTGGACTTCTTCCCTCTTTTCCCAGGGGTCGGGCTATCTGAATCCTCCCCGTTTTTCCTGCTTGATCTCCTTTTCCTCCCACACCTCTTCGGCTGTCTGTCCAGTTCTCCCTCGCTGTTGCTCATGCTGTCCACCGGAGAGACAGGGGAGCTGCCCGACTCTTCCCCCATAATTTCCTCAGACATCACCACTTGGGTAGATGGCGACCAAAATGTCCCCAAGTTATTTTCCGTTCATGAAGTTAACGAATTATTCCACCTGTAGGTCTGCCTGGCTTTGAAGACACCAAAGTATCCATAGGTGGGGCCCGGGGAGGACAAGTCTTTTCTGATACTTGAGAAATGTAGGGAGTTCTTATAGGCTGCATGGAGTAAAGGTTTTGGAGAGCGACAGGATTGGCCAAGAAAATGAATTACGTGAAGCGAGGGGTGGGCGCATCCGAGGAACTATCAGAAACGCTTTGAATACAAAGTTAGAGACAGTATAGGGAAAAAAGATAGTGGGTAGCGTCAATATTTAACAGCACACTATTAATACTTCATGGCGTTGAATTTTTTTTGGACACGATTGGACGCGTTCTGATCTTCCCATTATCCTGTTTGAGAAGAAAGTAGTCTCTTATTTTTATTCTCAGCAAAATAACTTCACAGTCCACATTAACATAACAACCGTGTTTTCACCGCTGGCTGTTCCGAGCGCAAAGGGTGCGTCTTTTTATCCAAGCCACCGCAGATCAAACCAATCGGGGCGCAACTGACACGTTAATTGTCACTTCATTACGATGCTGTTCATCTACAGCACGGCTATAATCAAATTTTAGACTGACACACTTTATCAAGGATTATGTAACCCCTGCTTTTTAATGACATCATCCCTCGCCCTTGACATATCGTGTCAGACATAATTAATTTAGTACATGGATTTAGAGTTTACGTTGAGATCAAAGGACTTGCATCTAGGCAACATTTTACCCCATGCCTACATTTTTGCCATGCAGCCAATATTGCAGTTTGAATTCTTCCTTGGACTACAGCATGCTCTGACTGTATTGCCCACAAGAGGGCATGTTTTTTGTATACTGTAATATACAACAAAATATAAATAAAACTGTTGCATGATCAAGTTTATGTTTGTTTGTTCCGTCCATAAAGCAATACAAGAAGTGATTATTCATTGTTGGTTCCAGTCAATATGAGGATAGGCCCCCTCTGACATTTACCAGGATGGGAGTGATACAATATCCATCTTGTTTAGTAGAGGATTACTTTGTTTAGGTTGAGAAGGCTGTGGTCCACAGGAGCAGCATCTGGTTCAGGAAACAGGAGGGCAGTCAGGGTCAAAGGTCACAACACCAGTGAACATCCATTTACATCTTCGTGGAGGCCTGAGAGCAAAGCATTGTTCCAGGGGAAACCTCGGGGTACCAACAACACACAGGGTTGTTTTAAAGCGTGACCTGTGCTACTTCTGGTTTAATCTAACATTTCAGGGTCAAAAAGAAGAGATCCCCAACATTTACTACATTGCATTTGCCCTCAAACACTTTGTTATCACTATTACATATTTTGAAATTAGGATACTACAATTTGAACATGTATAGAGCCATAAATCAAGATGATGATGTAGACCAGTGGTTCTACAATCTGGACCTCTGTAGTAGTTTCCATTCTAGTTGTCTAATCAGGGACTATTTAGACCTGGGTCACCAGGTGAAAGCAATTAACTACCTGGTAGGATAGAAGGACAGCAGTACTCTGGACCCCGAGCACTGGATTTGAGGAGCACTGATGTAGACGGACCAAAAACATGAGAAAGAGCAGCTGTAGCCTTTTCAAGGTGAGTGTACCTGGCTGGCGGCCCTGTCCATGGTGCTGATCTTAGCATTCCCCACTTTCTGTTCTCCTTACAGGTAAAGTGGGAGGATCTACAATCACCTTGTTTGAATGACTTTGCTAACTCTATATGAAATCTGGACAATAACCACCCTCATTTATAGTACCTCGTTGCTTTGCACTCATTTCACCAGCAAAAGAAAAAAAAAGACCTGTATGAAGCATGCATGCTAGACAAAGCAGCATCACATTTTACTTAAAAATAATGATGTCTAATACTGATTGTGCTGTTTACAGTTTCTTTAGATCTAAAACAACCTAATGTGTATTTGAGAACCTTTTTCATAGTTATACACAGCATGTAAACAAATGCTTTACCACAGCATAAAGATATGGTTCCATGTTTCCCAATGCAAAGGCTAGTATCTAAAACCACTATATGTACTTTCACATTTTTGGCAGATTGCCCCGTAGCGTTCCACTCGTTGCTGCTGAAGTGACTCTGAGAAAACACAGCTGCTTCTAGAGAATATGATGTCATCAGAGGACACATCGACTCCACCGGTGTTGATCTTTAATAAAGACAAAACCTTCATCGGTCAGTTGCAGACTACAAACTGTGATGCTTTTTGTCACCGAGGGAGGAATAAATACCATGGGTGATAGTAGCCCTAACAATTACTAGTACTTGAGAAGGAGATCATTTGAAACAGCGCTGATTGTTTACAGTGAGATTTACCATAGCTGTCCCACATCGGCCTAGAGAGGTGGCAAATCCAGGTGAAGAAAGTCTTTGTCCTTAGGAATGGGCAGTGAGTGGGAGTTATGACAAAGTGTATAATAGTGATTCATGCAACTTGACACACGAGTCATGAGTGACCCCAGAGCGTTATTAACCACCCCTCCCAGAGGTCACATCAAGGTAGACACAGCTCCGGCTCTCACTCACTAACTCTGAGCCAGAACCAGATCCACAGAGACCCGTCTATTTTCCCTGCTAGAGCTGGGGAAGGCAGTGTTTCTCTATCAGCCGACTCATATCTATTGAAATAACAAACCACAGTTCTCCACATGTACGAGTCTCCCACAATTGTCGGTGATATTCATGTTCACTCCATTAAATTTAACCGCACCGAGTCCGATGCCAGCGCGCCGAGATGGATCAACTGCTGGGGATGAGAAAAGACAGGGGTGCGTTCTTCAAAGAGCAGCCCCAGATAGCCTCTAATCAAACCTAGGGGCTAACAAGGTCAAGCACTGTTGTTGGATGACAGCGTTTTTCCTCAGAGATTCAGCAATAGTCTCAAAACGTCCCATTCTGCGGAGAAATCCAGACATCATATCAGGGGTTTTGATAACAGCAGTCTAGTGGTGGTGAGAGAGGCTTTGGGGTGTTGATTAGAGAGGTGAGGATGAAAACAGCCCTTTATAAGTTGTCTGGACATGAGGAGCCAGAAGTTAGCTGTAAAAGAAATCCTTTGAAAACCAAGTGCTTTGATCTTCTAATCGTGTTTTTTCTCCGTGTTACTTGAACAGAGGACAATTTAACCTTGTCTGAGAAAATGGAGCGAGGCCCGTCCATTCCTAGAGTCACACAATATCTTATCTCATAAAACGTAAGACCTGTATTGATCTTTATAGAATCAACTAGATAGGAGAGCAAGCTGTGTTTGTATATACACACGTGTGTGTGTGTGTATATGCACACATATATAAATATATGTATGTGTGTGTGTATGTGTGTGTAATATATGTACTGGTAAATCCATCCATGTCATTGTAATGACTCTGTGGGATATCAGACAGCTCTACCGCACAATGACACCTTATTAGCCACTAAGAAGCAACAAACCTCCACTATGTTTTCACAGCTTGGAAGCTAGAGGTGATGTGGGGTCTGAGGAAGAACTGGTATCCCAGCAGTATAATCTGTGTTTAAAACCACACACACACACACACACACACACACACACACACGCGCACACAAAAACAAACACAAGGTTTCCTCCGAGGGTTTTGGAAAGGGTTTCATTGGCATGTTAACTTTACTTACAAAATCAACAACACAATATGTGCATTATGAAAACAAAAGGTTGGGTTATCATTAATGACATTTCTCATTTTCAAAATTCGATGTTCAACTCGTATAGCCTCTACTGTTTCTGACTATGAGTAATTTCAGCGCGATCGCTATGATTATGAGTGAGTAAGATGACTATCAACCGATATTCTTCATGTCCTCACCACTGCTAAAACATGGACCTCAAGACCACTGACCTCCTGCTACCTATAAACCACACTGCCACCCAGCAGACCACACACACGTTCACCCAGGCTACTGCTGTGTGGAGACCAAGGCAGTGACCCGTGGAAAGAAAATATCTGTTCGCAGAGTTACAGTAGCTGTACCATGCTTGGGCCAGACCAGTTTAACAACAGCAGCTCAACAGGTGCTACTGTAGATGAGTATAGTCTCAAAAAGTGACGTGCTGGTTTTGTCAGTGTTGCATTTAAGACACCCACAATGCATGCAGTGGGTGTGAGCTATGTGAACTATAGTACCCGCCAATGACACACCAAACAAACCCAGTGCAGTTGCAAAGATGTATGCTTATGTTGCAAATAAGCCTGTATGTATTTTTTTAAAAAGCATGCTAGAATGAGCAATACTATCCAATACTGTACAAGTACATCCAGTACACAAATAAATTACATGTACTCAAATAAACAATACAAGAAGACTCTCCTATCCTATCCTTCGTCCAAGGCCTTAAAAATGAGGCCATCTGTTGCATGGAGCCTGGCAGAACACGTTTCAGAAAGCGAGTATAATATGCCATATGTCACATAGACTTATGTAAGTGATGAACATAATGTCAGCAGTCCAGTGTGGTTCTTCCCTCTAACCACAAGTGCGCTGAGGATTCCCACCACCGTCCCTGCTAATAAGGGCTCTGTGAGGAGAGAGGAGGTCAAACAGAGTGCTCCAGCTGCACACGAGGATGAATAGCATACAGGGGGATGATGGGCAGAGGTGTGGGGGCGGGGTGTGAGGACCTGGGGAATGCTCGGGACTGAGGAGGGTCTCCAATCCTCGGGCCAAAAACAACACAAGAGCAGTGTGGATGCTCCCGTAGGCTGCCCATCCCCACTCCGAGACTGACAGACCCAGACTCCTGATAGGGGTGGAGGTAGAAAGACAATGTGAGAGAGAGAGAGAGAGAGAGAGAGGGAGGAAGGGAGAAATATCTGGTAAAAATAGCATAGTTTGTATTGTGTCTTAACTGTATTGTTAAAGAAGGAGGAGAGCAGGACGAAGAAAGAGTCTACCCGCGTTGTTGAGCAGAGAAAGAGTGATGGCGGGGGGGTGGACTTTATAGAAAACGGTGGTGATTTACAAATGCGTCATTTCACACCCCCCCCCCCCCCCTCTATCAGGGGTAGGTCAGGTAGTTTTCAACCCAACAAGCACTTAGTGCAATAAATTCAAAGGGATTCAAACAATTTTTGCAGGCGCTCAATCTTAAATTATGTGAGGTGTAGTGTCACAACGCTCACTCGCCTCTGAACTGCAGCTGTGTTCCCATCTCCCCCAGATTTCTGCTCACCTCCGCTCCTCCCAGTGCGTCAGTTAGAGGTGACCTCCTCCTCCCTGAGTCAGACCAATCTGTCAGGACACAATAGGCTACCTCTCCAGCTTTGTTGTTTTTGGAATGGGAACCCTTCAGCTCGTCTTGTTCTCCCGCGTGGCTGACAGAAATTAGCCAATAAGACACCTTGTGACTGATTTATCTCCCCCAATGTCAGTTCTCACTCAATGTGTAGATTTCATGTTGTGTTCTTAGGGGGTTGTTTACTTGTACTGATTAATGTGGAAGAGACTGGCGGCCAGTCGAGTGATCATGGCCACCCAGATGGGAGTCATTCAGTCATTGCTAGCACACAGGTTGATCGGCCATCTTCTCACACGAGGAGATTGTGCATTGCGTATGAGGATTGACTGGTGCAAAACTGTCGTGACAGAGTGAAGGTGCGTTGTCTTGGCTTTGTTCAGATATGGGAGTCTGTTGAAGACATTACTTGCTCTTGTGAAGTGTGGACACCTGCAGGCCGCTCACCATCTGTTGGTCATTCTTAAGGTCATAGTAGGTAAGAGGAATGTGTTGACAGGAGAATGAGCAGGGACTCAAACAACTGTAGCAGTACTTTGGGTTGCCCTTGTGTTAAGCATTTTAAAGCATTCAGAATCATTTGATAGTTTCATAGTTTGATAGTTTCTATTGATTACTCAAACAGTAAAAAGGCCTGAGATGTGAATATAGCATGCAGTCAGTTATCAGATATCAGTAAGAATGCTAAAAACACAATTCAAGAAAAACCTATTACTTGAGGCCCAGTAGTGAAACGCTCACTATCAAAATGTTGAAATGATCCTCTGCTGCAAAACCTCACTGTTCCCATGTTTCACCGGCTCGCCTCCATCTGTTTCTTAGATCATTGATGAACTGAGAGTGTTACGGTTGGCACATCCGCCCTGTCAGCAGACACACTCATTGCACCTCCCCCAGACCGTCACCACACACCTGACAAAACCTTTAACTGCAAGATAGGATGTGATCACATCAACAAAAATAAACTCATCTAGTAACAGGGGGAGGGAGACAGACTGTTAGCATGCAATCATTCTGGTCTGCCATGTATCTAAGCAAAGTAGGGACTTTGTTGTGGTCTGAGATTGTTTATCAAGAAGATTCGGCCTATTTATGTGTTCTAATTTTCTTCAGCCTTCATCACACGGTTTTGCAATGCCGAAATTCAATTTCTGTAAGGGTGGCTATGGAAAAACTGAGAGTGAGAGCACAGTGAGGTGTCCAAGGATGTGGATGGAGTCCAGCAAACCATAGTGATTACTCACAAAGCCACTCTTCCAAACACTTTTCTCTCCCTGTGAGTCATTTGGTAAAAGAGTTTCTTCCTTCCCAGCGGTGGTCTTGGGAAGAGGCTCCAAGCAGGCAGTTAGTCAGAAGAAAGGCATTGAACTCTGGGCAAGAATAGACACCTTGTAACATACACCTGCAAACAATTTCTATTAAAACGATTTATCAAAATTGGAAACATAGAATACTAGAACAATGTCAGTTTCTACATTTTGTGATGGATTTGCAGCAAGGAGAGAAAGAATACTTTTCACGACAAGATTTATTTTAACTTCAAATGACAAAGCATTGAATTTTGTTAATTTAATTTGAGTAAAATAGACTTTTGTTGTTTTAGGCATAGAATACATGCTGTAAAATGCCATCGATGCTCCCCAAACCAATAAGCGGTTTCACTTAAGTAACAAACTGATTTATTGTGTTAATTTCAGAAGGGACCAAGAAGTGAGTCAATCAATCTGCGACTTTCAGCCACTCACCATGACACTGCTGTGATCTCAGGGTAGTATCCGTTCTGCTTTGAGTTCAGTGGTTTGAGCATTAATCCTTTACCTAGTGACTAAAACACCAGTGATAAATGAAGTGTGGCCATAGAAACAGTAAACCTGCGGTGTGTTTGTTTTGACTTTTCTCATCGTTGAACTTTCTTTTCTTTCACATCATCTATTACCTAATTATTAGGGTACAATCTGAAGGGGGGGGCACCACCACTACCTTTTCAGTGTGCATAAATCAACAGGCTAATAAATTGAAAGCTAAATGACTTCTTGCCCTCAGCATATATCATAGAAGGAAACCAAACGAAGCCCTGTATACCCTTGAGGACAGAGGAATGCTTCTGTTCATAACAGTGATTTGTGGATAGGCTCTCATGGCTGTTGGCTTCAGAAATCAGAGCTTGAAGAAAGCCTTCAGCCTCTGTGGACTCCACTTACTTACACTAACAAGAGTATATTTTAATTTGTTTATTAACATCTTTTTACCGACTCATAAAACAGTGTAGAGAAGGTATTATTGAATATCCACAGTACCAAATCCTCATTAAACATTAATCTCATGACATAATCTCAAATTAAGATGGATTGCAGAGAGCAATGAAGGTGGAAGACTATTAGAAGAGTCACAGCAAAGTACATTATAAAAGCTACATGATATCTGAAAGTCAAATGGTCAAATATCAGCATTGTTCACGCTGCATTTTGTGTGACAGGATTAGAAAGTATTGAGAAGTTTGGGAAATTCGTCATTTGTGTATCATGTGAGATTATTTCTTTATCATTCTCTATCATTTCCGATTAGCTGTTAGTTGCCAACAGCACATCCAAGTTAACACTAATGGGCAAGTGTGTTGGGATTCAAATGAACTCAACACCAGTGCGATGGCGCCACCCCCTGGATTTAAAACATATACAATCTCAAATCTGCTTTGAATGTCTGTGATGGTTTTGTGATTGAGTTTCCATTTCAGACAATAATGAAAACACCAGATATTAAATAAATTCCTTGTATAGTTCTGTATAGCAGTCCAACAACAATGTTTTAAAGATGAAATAACCGTGCAAACAAGTCAAACTGAGAAGTTCGAATTAAGTTAAAATTTATACTTTTTTGTTTTATTAATGCATGTAATTTCAGTGAACACATGCTACTTTAAACATCATGATTTTATTGGTCAGAGAAGCCGAGCGTAGCAATACATTTGGATGTATAATAGCAGGCAAAAACATGTAACCATTTCATATCAATCATGTTACCAGGAAAGCTTTAATTCGTCTTTGGAAGACATAAAATGCATCTCCAAAATACAAAGGATAGTCAACATCTTTTTAATCAATCCATTATCCAAATTCCTGTGCAAAAAAAAAAGAAAAAGAAAGGAATGCAGTAATGGACTAAGCTCTTCTTGGCAGCCAGTTAGCTGGGATGAGAGCCAGATGAAACAGCATTTTCAGTTATTTTTCTCTCAAAGAAAATAAATGAAAAACATAGCTTGTCAACCTCTCCCCAAATCCACCTGGATCACCATAGCAATAGATGAGATGAGCTTTGTTTGTGTGGTCTCAGCCTGTCCAATGTCCCGATGAAGACTAGGATGTGCCTGGGACAAATAGTTTCACCTTACAGGATGCTCTGGCAAGACACAGTCTGTATTCTGACTTTGCCATGGATGAAGCAGCCAGGAAATATACATGAAGTGTGCTATAAAAACACAAAGTACCTCCACAAGTAACCTCCACCGTAGAACAGTTGGATATGAGCCTAGTTAAATACATTCATGTAATTTTATATGTTTCAGTTGAGGGATGTATCTAAGAGAACATTTTCAATCCACATAATGTCACATTTCGTTCTACACAAGAATCAGTAGCCACCTCCTCTTTTCTAACAAAAAGACGCATTATGCCTTCAAGTAGATCCCTAAAAACAAATTCCTTTCTACCCTCAGCATATCCAGTTATCATATACAGGCAACTGCCAAAATAAAGGACACGCTTGAGTAACCGGGATACAAAGTATATTGAAAAAACTTGTGTAGTCCTTAAAACAATTAAGCATTAGGGTGATGTACAACGTCATAATCTATTATTTTGTGTACCACAGCTTGAAGAGGAGATCTATGACTTTGAGAGAGGGCTAATTCTCGGGGTACGTTTGGTATGAGCGTCAGTGACAGGCTGCTTAATCTGTCAATGTTTCAGGAGGAACAGGTGATAGTGATGTTGGCATGGAGGTCTGAGTGAAAGACATCAGCAACCCGGAGCAACTGTGGACAGAAGCACATACTGTTTGACCATGGTGTACATGCACTGGTTTGGGATATCAGGAAAAACAGACATGCAACTTTCAATTACTTGAGAGCAAATGTCCATCTAAGGCTTGAACAGTCCGTCCAGAACTTCACAGAGATACTATGGTCAGCCACTATAAAAATACCACCTAAAAAATGTACTTCTGCGAGTGAAGTGGTGAAACAAACACAAGCGGCGGTCTACTGAGCAGTAAAACATATGGTAAGATGAGTCATACTTCAGACTACACTCAACAAGCGGATGAGTATATACTGTATGTGGCATGTCAAAAGATGTTTGTTTCTTATGGTGATGGTTGTGGCGACTCTGTTGTGGTATGGGATGCGTTTTCCTGGCATGTTTTGGTCCTTAGAGGGCAAGGTAAATAACAATACATACAAGCCACATTTTGGTTAAGGAGCTTGGACACCAGTGAAATAGACTAGTATGAGATCAAATGATGTTCCTCTCCTTTTTAAAATTATATATTTATGAAAAAATGTAAAAAGTATATGTTAAGGCGTCACAGCTGTTGAAGTATCAGCCCTTTACATTGTGTTCAAGTAAAGGGCTGACTGTTCAGGTTACAGTAAATGGGCCAATAAAATGGTAGGCTAGATAACACTGACTATGTTCACTGTGTTACACTGTGTTTCAGATGAAATTGTTTTATTCAAGTTCATTTTAAGAAAATAATTGACAGGGCAACCACTGCCTTGTGATATTGCTAACACATTTCATTTGAAAAGATGAACGGAAGCGATAAACCCTTACAAGCATATTTCATACATTTAAATTGAAACTATGAACAGAAGACGTAACGCTTTTACAAGCCAATTATAGTTAATATATTCAATTTAATACAATTAATACAAGAGTTAAAACCCCCAGCATTGCCTTACATGGCAAAACAAACAAGAAAACTCATGGGCCAGTAGCTCAAAAAGCATTTTCATAAAAATATATTCAAGCAAAAATCTTCACTGAAAGAGCTCATCAAAACATTGTTCATAAATCACAAATTGTGCTTCAAGGTTTATTTCTCACTGATTTATCAACACTGTTATTGACCAGTGACGTTTGACATACCAGGCCACTTCCATGTGGTTTCCTGTCTTCATTTGAATGAATAATGGCTGCTTCTACCTGAGCAACCTCAGACCGATCAAATCTATCTTCACCCTATTTCTCTTCTCATGCTGGTGGAATCTTTAATGCTTTTATGTGTGAACCATACCACATTCACCAGGTTATCCCAGTTAAGGTCAATCTAAAACGCCTGATTTGCCTGATTTTTGCTGACTTAACGATGTCCAAATGGAAAGTACCTAACTTGCTGACAATGTCTTAATGGAAATGACTCAACTTCCCCAATTGGTTAACATCTGCTTTTCTCAAATTGCTTAACATTCTTTAGATTGCTTTAACAGACGAGTTTCTTCAATTTACACAGATTCATTATCATCAGCATAATTATTTACAACTTGTTTTTTTCAGGAACATGTCTTAGACACGCACGCTTAACCTTTTAGGCTGGACTTATTGATACACACTTAACTTTACATCTTAAAACTTCAATAGTTCAGAATAGATATTATTCACACTGGATATACAAGTACGAGAATTCTGATTTTGACTTTATAATCTTTATTTAGAGATTGAATTCAGTTTAATTCAGACAGCTGATTTGTTTATTTTCCAGCAGCACTCTTCCTATAATCTGGAACTCGAGGGCCCTCCAGTTGAGCACATTCCCTGGGGTGAAGTTCAGTTCATCCATGTAGCGCTGGATCTCACAGGGTGAAAGGACATAGTCCCACATGTGGACATCGGAGACCATGCCAACGAAAGACTGCTTAATGTCAAACCCACTACCATGAGTATCCTGCTCCTGTAGACATAGCAGAAAAAAAAACCAGTGCAGTGTAACTGCAAAAATATTGTACAATATTTTGTTCTGAAATGAGAGATCTATATTGTAGATGCACAAATCATAGATTAGCAATCCACAGTATTTTTAGGAAGCACCTAACAATACTACCTACCTGTCCTAACGTAATGATAGAGTGTCCTTTGATGTTTGAAGAGCTGGTGAATTTCCTGATACTGGATCTTCCATTCAACCACAGCTGTGCCAGTCCAGACTGAGAGTCCCAGGTGGAACAAAAAGAGTGCCAGGTGTTCGGCTTGTATTCCTGCCCTCCAAACTCCGCATCAACGTTCCTGACATACATCGAGATCTGATTGGCTGCGGTCTTCTTGAAAATCAGGAATTCGTTGTCAGAAGAGGGCGTGGCCAGTGAGAACAAGGCGTGGTTTCTGCTGAGGTCTGTAAAGGACCTGTAGGCATACAAAATAAATCACCACACTTCTTTCACAGTCACACTCAGTTGGTTCCATCATGCCTTTTCATGTATGTGCTACCTTAGACAGACAGTTACAGCACTGAAATCCTCCTTTGATGTATTCAGCCTCACGTTAGCTGTGTTGGTCTGTTGTGGGAAGGTGAACATTTTTCCTGAAAGGTCTAAACCGACAAAACAATGCAGAATGCAAATTAAATATGAACAAATGTATTACACAGTAGAGAATATCCAATGGAAATACTCCACATAATAATTCATGTAATTTATAACAAGATATTTTTGAGTGTAAATACTTTTTCCTTTTTCAAGCATAGAAGAGAATTTTAAAGCTTGATAAAATGCCTTTTACAAACTTATTTCCCTTTGAAAAACTGTGCAAACAACCTAGTAATATAGTATATAAGCTGAAGCTATTCACTGTTAAAAAAAAAAAAATCAACTGTCCACGTGGGTTAGTTGTGGAAGCAACCTTGACACATACTGGATTTACTGTATATTTACTATGAATGTACTGCAGGAATACTGTAATGTACAGTCTTATAATGTAAACATTTCCTTTTGTGTTGTTTTTGTTACTAATGGTTCAATTTCTTGTTTTCTTTATTGGATTACTTGTTTACTATAATGCAAAAAAACAAACTTAAACTGTTTTTACAAAAAAGACAATCGGTGCATGCCTATGTACGTTAAGTGGTATTTGTAACTTCTAAAAAGATACATTCAATCTATTTTGCCCATCAGCATTCATACAGAGTCTGCAGTTAATACATTCAACACCTAATACTTTTTTCACTCCATTAAAGAAAAAACTAAGGTGTGTACCTTGAGGAGTAGCAGCACATGCTGTCAGCATCGCCAATAGAAGCAATAACTTCATCTAATGCAAAGACAACAAATAAACACCATGCAAAATGCTCTGATTAAATTAAATCCTACTACAACCAATTTGTTATTTAGCTGTTACTGGCCTGCTGTTGCAATAGATAGAAAAACTGTTAAAAGTTCCTCTTTAATGTTGCACTGGATATCACGTCTTGAGCTTACCTTCTGGTTGATGTAAGTGTCAGGATGTCGTGTGCAACAGTGCATGGGATCTAGAGTTTATACTTATAGATCTACTATCCGTTTCCTCATTCCTGTGGGTGTCTTTGAGTGTTTCCAGTAGAGGGCGTGGCCAGCGAGAACAGGGCGTAGTTTCTGCTGAGATCTGTAAAGGAGATTCAATTCAAGATTCAAGAAGTTTATTTGTCACATACACACACGAGGTGTGCAGTTAAATGTAAAGTGGCAATGCTCAGCAGAAATGTGCAAAGGGCAAATAACAGGTTCACACTATTTACAATAAAAAAACCAACACAATATTTACAATGGACCTGTGGGCATACAAAATAAATCACTATACTTCTTTCACAGTCAGGGTGTGATGGCCACACCAGCAGCCACACACTGATCAAAGGATATGTAGTAGCATTAACTTAAATTATTTAATCTTTATGAAGTTAATTTGGTTTTCTTTAAGTTACCAGTTCCTTGGGGGGTTGAGGCTGGAGATGTCTGGCTGGCCAACGAAAGATGTTCCAGCTGCATCAGACCGGCTTAAATGGGGTTGATGGCCAATTGGACTTTTGGATATTGTTTGATTATTGGTTTCTTAGTTAGCATTAGGCAGGTCTGTGCTGACATAGGTTTTGGTTAGTGTAGTTTGTTTAAATGGTTATGTCTTAGTCTACCCCCCTGTGTGTCTGAATGGTCTCCTCATGTCTCAGGTGGTAGGTTGGTTTTGTGCTGTTTAGTTCTCTTCTGTTAGTGCTTTTATGGTGACCTCTTTTATGGGCCCAGAATTATTATCAGAAGTATTTTTGTTATTTTTTGTTAATAAAAAAAGAAAAAACATTTTTCCAAAAAAACTCTGTGTCTCTCTGGCCTACCAGCTCGCTCCCTGACACAGGGTTACAGTTGGTTCCATCATGCCTTTTTCATGTATGAGCTACCTTAGACAGACAGTTACAGCACTGAAATCCTCCTTTGATGTATTCAGCCTCACGTGAGCTGTGTTGTCTGTTGTGGGAAGGTGAACATTTTTCCTACAAATTAAATACAAACAAATGTATTACACAGTAGAGAATATCCAATGGAAATACTCCACGTAATAATTCATGTAAAACAAGATATTTTTGAGAGAGAATTTATTGTATTTGAAATCCTTTTTTCCCCTTTTTTAAGCATAGAAGAGAATTTTAAACTTGTCAAACGTATTTCCCTTTGTAAAACTCTGTAAACAACCTAGTAATATAGTATATAAGATGAAGCTATTCACTGTTAAAAAAAATCAATTGACAACGTGGATTAGTCTTGCAAGCAACCTTGACACATATACTGGATTTACTGTATACAGGGTTTCTGCAGGTTTCAGCAAGTTACATTTAAGACTTTTCAAGAACTTTTTAATGGCACTAAGAATGCAATTTAAGATCAAATTTGTGTCAAAAATGAATGTAAAAACCAAACAGTAGTATTTGACAGCTGTTTTATGTTTTTCACTCTGTATATGCGAATCCAAAGCTTTGATTCCCATTGTGCCTAATTTGAAGATTCAAATGAAGCAGCGGGCTTTGTGCTCATTTGACTCCACTGGCTTCAACCAAGTAACAAACTTGCTGTTGTCCACCCCTGTGTGGCTGAATTTGCACTTCCCCATAGTAGTTGGCCGTGGCAGAGACCATAAAAAATGATTCACAATTCCGAGTACAATGGATTGCACTATTATGGTGCAATCCATGTGACAAAAATGAATGCAAAAACCAAACAGTAGTATTTGTTGTTTGCTGTTTTATGTTTTTCACTCTGCAAATGTGATTCCAAAGCTTTGATTCCCATTGTGCCTAATTTGAAGTTCTAAATGAAGCAGCGGGCTCTGTGCTCATTTGATTCCAATGGCTTCAACCGAGTTACGAGTACAATGGTGCAATCCATTGTACATTGTACGAAGTGCAATACAACAGTCATTCAAGTGGGAATTCCCAGTCGGAAACTCCAACTGCTCCGAGTTCGCCAATATAAACACACCTGACGTCACAGCAATATAGCGGCGCACACCGTGAACAGTAAACACAATTCTCTTTGCATCAATTTTTACTTCATATGTCGTTTTTGTTAAGAACACATGTTGAAACAACTTTGTAGTTTACATTTGTACCGTAATTCGGTTGATTTGTGCTCAACGTCTTTACTAGCGCGTGGTACTAGCCTACTAACGTTAACGTTACTAGTTCACTGATATGCGCCGTTTCTCTCACTAATGGCGCTGTAGTAGTTGATGTAGGCCCTCTTTAAATGCTTGTGAAATTCAGAGACTTGCCATTTCAACCCAAAGGCTCCAGTTCCTCTAATATGATTGTATATTATATTTCAGCTCCTATAGTAGCGGGGCGTTTTTATATGTCAATTAATTACGTGTCACATAGGTCTGTTGTGCACTGAAATCTCTAGAAAGCAGTGATAAATCAAATTGTTTTAAACTCACACAAAGAGAGCTATTTTCGAGGATGAGGATTTGTGAGAATTCACGAAAAATCCTGATTTTATAAAACTGTCCTCTACTGCACGAGCACTGTGTTCACAAGCACGCACACCTACAACCCCTCTGAAAGTTCTCTTAGCAACGCATGAATGTTTAGTTCTGAATTTTAAAACAAACCGTTTCCAGAGTTTCTTAGGATACTATTCATGCAAGTTACTTACCTGACCTACAAGAAAATATCGTTGAAATAAACTGCATTTCAACGCAGGTTTGTTTTTTCTACAGCAGGACAGCTCCTAACATGCATTACCCAGATCTTGGTGAGTTAACGTGTAGTCGAGAACCATTTAGGCCGAGTTTGGTAGTCACATTGCTATAGAAAATAACGATAGCTAAATGTAGAAACTCAACAAGGTGGGGAAATGACCCTGTTACTCTATTACTGTAGGGGATGCCGACTTTACTGGACCTGTACGCAAAAGGTTTGTGCTGTTTTCAACAACTAACTGGAGTAATTTAGCTAGCTTAGCTGTTATTTGAGAACATACCAGCAGCCAACTAGTGTTAGCAGTTAACGTTAGTTGTCAGGTTTATAATTCCAACAATTAAGTTGAGTAAGTTAATGGTAATGAGTCGCTGTCACAAAATGTCTGTCAAAATTAGAGATGCTTAACGATGAATTTGAGTTAACTTTAGTTGGAGAGGAACTCATATATACATATAAACATGTAACGTTAGCAAACGTCTGCTTCCTCCCAGGAGCTGTACAGATGTAGTATGTTCATTTCTCTTCCTCTGCGTTACCATGGTCTATATAGCAGTAGGAGTAATTGGTAAGAAATATTATATTGACATTATAATCTCTCTCTCTCTCTCTCTCTCTCTCTCTCTCTCTCAATCTACTAAATTGAAAACATATGTATTACATGTATACAAACTTAGTAGTAGTAGATAGTGCTGTAATTTTGCTACTCTTATGAGTGACCATCTTTCAAACAGCTCCCTATCTCCTTCCAGAGTCAGCTCTGTTTTAACCTGAACTTGCTCTCTCTCCACTGACAGCCTGGCTACTCGGTGACCCTCGCCACATTCTCTTACCCAGGGACTCCAGTGGAACCTTCTGTGGAGTTGGAAAGTATTTGTTAGTGTCTGATATCGCTTTACGCACAAACACACAAAGGGATAGTACAATTATCAGAAGATTTGAATTATGAAAAGCCTTCTTTTCCACTGTCAGGGACCGATCCAACATGCTATACATAGACATACTGAAGTGTGAAATGGTTACTAATGTGATGGCTGCTGCGCTGGATGGTATACAATGCCCAACTATGCAGGTAGGCACTTTCTCCTCTCTCATATATAATACCCAACAATACAGGTAAGACACTATACAAACTATGCTGTTACTATACCAGCATGATGGGTACCAGATCTTTCTCCCTTTACCCCTCTCTCTTCGCTCTCTCTCTCTTTCTCTTATTTGAGTGACTCTCTCTCCTTATTTCAGTGACTCTCTCTCTCTCTCTCTCTCTCTCTCTCTCTCTCTCTCTCTCATCTTATTTCAGTGACTCTCTCTCCTTTGCAGGTTTGTGTTAGCGAGTGTCCCTCTGAGTTTTGGATGCTGCCTCCTGATGCCTACACACCTGGTTCCCAGCCCAAAGATTTCTTTGACCAGAAGTACTGTGACCCCAGCCTTGACCTGGCCACTACCACACTGGTAGAGTAATAGCACAGTTTATGTTGTGTGGACTTAACCTTATAGAGCATTAACCTGGATGTATGTGTCTCTTCAAATAATTCAATCATGGGAAGCATGTAACTGCTGTCATTTTAAACTGTTGTAAAACAGCTTCACATGCTTCCTATCCTCCTGTTGAACAGTGCACTTTGTCTTTTTCAGAGCATCCAAAATATCCTTGATGAGGGACTATGTCCAACTTTCTATGTCCCGAGTACACCAAGTAAAGTGCCTCTGCTTTGCAAATCCCTTTTTATAATTACCAATCCTTTGAATGCCTACCAAATATGAATTAACTCTCATGACATGTAACTGATGTACAGAAGGTAAAGCTAGCATGCTTATTCTATATCCTGGAAATACTTAATGTCATTTGTAGTTTGCAATTGACGATTTGATGTTTGACTTTGTCCAGCTCTGGGAAAGTGTTTACCCAGTCTAAGTGCTCTGAATTACATCCCTTCTAACTTTACTCTGCCTGGTATGGCCTCCATCAATGAAACTGTCAGGAGCATCACAGATGCCATGGGGTTGGTACCAATCTGCATCCTCAGACATTTGTGTGTTTATGTGTGCGTGGATTCGCTCTAAATATGAGAAGTGTTTAATGATTTATATGTTGGAACAGCCATTTCTTTGAGTAGTATCATTTCAAAAAGTGTGTGTGTGTGTGTGTGTGTGTGTGTGTGTGTGTGTGTGTGTGTTCTTCCAGCGCTCTAAACACTGGCTTCGACACCAAGCCCATGGGTGTGAGGATCTCTGAGGACTTTGCCTCTTCTTGGCACTGGATACTACTGTAAGTGTGATCTCAATAACTCCCATTTACCAAATAACAGAAATCGATTCGTACCTACTGATCCCTGTTGTGTTATTTCAGTGGTCTAATGGTGGCAATGGTCCTCAGTCTTTTCTTCATGTTGCTGCTGATGTATCTGCCATTTTGTATGATCTGGATACTCATTGGTGGAGTGCTAATCCTAGGTGTCACTGGTAATGCAGAGCATATTTTCATTTGCATGCAATTACTTTTAATGCAAATCTGTCTATTTTTCTGCTACATTTGACACAATTTACGATTGACATTACTTGCATTCCTCTCACACAGGGATATTTTACTGCTACTCAGAATATGTCTACTTTAGCACTTCCAAACTGTCCATCATGGATCTCAAGTTCAGAACAAAGATGTCTGTTTACCTTCAAGTGAAAGAGACCTGGCTAATATTTTGTAAGCCTCATAAAATATAATGTGTACATTTTTCTATTATGTATATAGAATTTGTTGATGGTGGTTGGTAGTGTTGGGATGCTAAAAACATTTCTCTTTGTCTCCAGTGATCATCCTGTGTTTGACTGAATTCAGTCTGCTGTTGATGCTTTACTGCTGCAGGAAGAGACTCTATATTGCTGTGGCCCTTCTAGATGAGTCGAACAAGTGAGATTTCCTCTTGTCATATTTTAGTCATTGTTATGCCTACCACAGGGTAATGTACAAGTAATGTCTTTGTTCCACAGAGCTATAAGGCACATGATGTCCACACTGGCTTACCCCCTGTATACCTTTTTTCTGGTGGTGTTGTGTGTTTGCTACTGGGCAATGACTTCCCTCTTCCTGGCAACCTCTGGAGCTCCCCTATACAGGGTAGTGTCTCTCAACACCTCTGTCAGTGGCTGCAAACTTATCAATGGTACAGAGGAGTGTTGGCCAAAGGTACATTTATTTGAAAATAGGGATTTTTTGGAGTTGTATTGTGCTTTGCAAATCACAAATATAGTAGGGGCCATTTTAAAATGACTATAAAAGTCTCTCTGTTTTTTACTGTCAGCTTCCGAATTCAACCTTATTACTCTGTTGTTTTTCCTTTTCTCCCTTTTTTCATCAGATGTTCAACACTTCGGCCTACCCACACTGCCCATCTGTCCGCTGTATCTTCTCAAAGTACGATGATAAAGGGGTATTCCAGCAGAACATCATCTACTTGCATGTCTTCAGCAACTTTGCTTTCCTCTGGTGTGTCCTCTTTGTTATTGGCCTTGGCCAGTCCACTCTGGCAGGGACCTTTGCCTTGTACTACTGGGCACTCAACAAGGGAGACATTCCTGCCTGCCCCGTGTACCAGGCCTTCATCCGGACTCTACAGTAAGAGCCACAAGACGCAACAGAGAAGTAGTCTCCATTTTCCCCTTCAAGCCACAGTGGTCCTGAACATTTTTTAAATACACATATTGGGCACATTAGATTCATAAAACTCAGTCGTAACAGAATTACACCATGCAAAATCTGCAGCACGGTAATTTAAGCTCATTCATAAAGTCACCGTGGCGGTGATTGCCACGCTTGAATCCATTACCGTTGCGTTATTCTCAGCCGTGTCCCAGGTGAAAGCCAATGAAAATCGACACGTTAATGAGGTGTTACATATTGATAGACTCGTTCTGACATGGCAGCTGTAAATTTGGACAAACATCCAGAGACAGAGGTCTGACTAAGCCCAGTACTCAAGCCAGCTATACATTGGAAGCTGCCAGTTGCATAAAAATGTAATGCACTAGTAACTTTCATCCAGACAGGAACTGCTTGGTTGCATTGAGTTGATTTCAGTTCTTCCTCTAGTTCATGGCAGAGGTGTAAAATTGTATCTGTTTAGTGTAAATGTATCTCCTCCTCTGTAACATGTGAATTAGCCATTTCTCACGGCAACATTTTGTGGCAACTACAATCGCAATGTTTGCCATGATGCTCAATCCAAACAGATCAAAACCTGCCTTTTAAATCAATTGATTAATCAACTGAGTGGACGTATATGTCTAATTTATTGATGACTTGCACGTGTGGCCAAACATGTTTGAAAACATTCTAGAAAAGAAAATCCATTTCACACAGGTTTCGTACAGGTTTCATTTCATCAGGCTAGAACAGATGTTATTGTTTGGGCGACGGTGTACTTTTATGAATCTCTTATGATGATGAGGGCGGCATGAAATGCAAGCAGTAAAACACGTCGGTAACACATTTATGAATGAGACAACGTGCTACCGCGGCGGTATCTGTCCTCAATGTCATGTTAAATCTCGCGGTGTGTTTTTTTTTTGACGAATCTAGCCCATTGTGTTTTCTTCTTTTGAAAGGTGCCATGTTGGCTCTGTGGCATTAGGTTCACTACTGCTCGCCCTATTCCAGTTACCAAAGATGATACTGGAGTATCTCTACCAGCAGTTCAAGGGTGAGGCTAAATCTAAAATTCATATTTGATGTGAATTAAATCATTGGTTGGTTGGTATGATTATGTGACTCTCTACCTCATGAACAGATCACATGTTTTTTATGTCTCCTCAGACTCTGAGGGGTCATGTGGCCGGTTTGTGTTCAGCAGACTCCGCTTGGGATTTTGGTGCTTGGAGCACTTCTTGAAATTCCTCAACCAAAATGCTTTTGTCATGGTAAGTCCTGTTGCTATTCATTGGCTTTGTCTGTCATTAAATAGAGTCATCGTGTATGACAGTGTTATGTTAATCAGGAAGTTACGATGCATGTATTAATGCCTCTTATTACTGTGATCCATCCTCAGATGGCCATTTATGGTGAAAACTTCTGCATTTCTGCTCGACATGCCTCTAATCTGCTGATGAAGAATGTTGACCGGTAAATCTGCTGAATATTCTCCAAAGGAAACAAGTTTCACATTCTGTCAGATTGCTAATATGTTCAATGTTTTTCCACAGGGTGGTGGTATTGGACCATGTGCTAGATGAGCTGTTATTATTTTGCAGACTACTGGTGGTTGGAGCAGTTGGTAGGAAAATAAAGCTGTAATCTAATGTAACTAATTTATCAGAAACTACAAAAACTACATTTAAACTCAACATATTACCTCATGAACAGAGTTCCTATCTTCCTGTCCTCCTAGGGATGCTGTCTTTCTATTTCTTCTCTGGGAGAATGTGCCTGCCTGATGATGCCTTCCAGGCAGAGATGTTGAACTATTACTGGGTGCAAATTCTTGTGAGTTTGAATTGTTCACATTCTGACCAAACTGGAATCCACAAGTATTATACAAGCACTAACAATGCTGTTTGATTTACCTCAATATTTACCATTAGTGAGATGAAATTATAGAACAGCAACATACTCATATATGTTATGTAGTAATGAGAGAAATACAAGGGCTGTACTAATTTTGAGTGTTGTCGCTCATTTAACACACTATTTAATTCTTCTCTGTGCTTATGATATTTTTCTAGATTGTGATGGTGGTAGCTTATGTCATCACCCATGGCTTTTTCAGTGTCTACAGCATGTGTGTTAAAACACTGACCCTCTGTTTTAGTGAGTACTACCGACCCAGTGCATCATTATTGCATCATCTCTGTGTATCTAAAATCTCATTCTCACTCTCAACTTCATTAATGTAACCTTTGTTTTTTCCATGCCATAGTGGAGGACCTGAAGAGGAATGATGGATCATTGGAGAAGCCTTATTACTGCACCAGAAATCTGATGACCCTCCTTCACAAACCCAGGCAGTCTGAGACCATAAATCAAGAAGCTGAAGCTCTCCCCTAACCCTTTCCCCAACTCCTTACCCAGGTCTTCTCTGACATTTTCATAAGCCATCTTCAGTGTTTTCTGTGTTGTTGTCTTTTGCAAACATATTTCCAGACTTCTGCAGAATCCTTTCATTTCCAGTTTTGCCTTTTTGTCTAACTGACATATGTTATTGTCCCCCATGTGTAGAACATATGACATAATCCAATAACCAATAATCCATAACCAATGAGCTTTTCACGAGGACAGTTTTTCTCCAGCAATGTTTTTGTGGGACTAATAAAGGTACTTTAATGCATCACATATTTGCTTCATGCTCTGCTTTCTGTCATGTACAGTATAGTAAATAGGTCTGATACCATAATGGGCGCAGATTAGGTGGGTCCAATATTAACTTTAAGCATTAGCGGGGCAGCCCCTGAATTTAAATGGGCATACCACTGTTTAACAAATCACACATTATTCCTGTGGTCTACAACAGTCCACTTGATATTTGTGCACATGAAACGTCCCTCAAAGCCAGACACTAGAGAAGTTATACTTGAGCCTGTAAGATCATCCAAATGGATTTGATCAGATTTTTTAAAAATCCCAACATCTCTCCTAGGTCCTAATTGTTCTCTTTAAGAATATAGTGTTTTCAATAATAATAGGGAGGAATTTACACTATTAGCTGCATAGGCATAGTAATGCAGTGATCCACTCTCAATCTGGACTGTGTCACACGGTGGTTCATGACCTCCCATCACTTTCATGTTTAATTACTAAACATAGAGATAATTGAAAGTAAATATACTAGAAATATAGAGAAAAGAGAACAATATATATTTAAAGTCATTTTAGCACAAATGCTGTAAGGTAAGAGTAGGACAAATTGTAAGGAATATCTATGCATTAGGAAACAATCGATGGTATGCTTTTATTAGTAGAGCAGCTATTTTGATCCAAAATCATTTTATAAAATCAAAAATATAAGGCTTTATACAGGCATAGATATTCATAATAATGATCTATTATCTGCAGTCACACACTAACATTGCCTCGGATGCTATAAAAGGCTTCCACAACAAAAGCGGTCATATTTCATTAGTCACAAACTGTGATGCCTCACTGCATCTGAAAAAGGGGGACCTAAAGCAATGTGTCCATTTTTTCCTTGGTTGCCGTGGGCATTTTCCGTTTGTTTCCCTCATTTCATTGTAATGTGTGCCTGGACTGAGTCCACCCCCTGTTGTGACAGCACAAGATACATTCTCCACAATACCCTTTGACACAGCCTAGGGTTAGGAGGTGACAACCTGCTTGGTTCGCTCATTTTCCTATCATTGACAACATCTGAAACAAAGAGGCACACTCAAGAGCTCCTCTGTACAATTCACTGGATTTTTAATTCTGTAAAGGTAATCAGTAATCTTTGATTCATTTATATTTACATTAGGGTGAGTGAGTCCCAATCCTGAAAGGATTTGTCAAGTTATATCGCATTAGATTCATTTACAGTCATCTTATTGATACTTGTCTTTTCATTAAGACAACAGAGTAATCATCCACTAATAACTTGCCTAAGTGTTTCATGGATGCATTCATATTGTACACAGTGACACCTTTCAATTCAATTCAACTCTTTGATGCAATTCTTTGATGCACTGAGCTAGATATTGTAGATTATTGTCACTTACAGAAACGCTGAAAGCTGAAAAAAAAGTCTCATTACAAAAACATACCAATCACATGTCAAATCTAGCTCTAAATCTAAAAACTGACTATAGTTCTAGAGAAATTCTACCCCACGGCTTCAAGAAACTGACGGCCTGTTCACATCTCACTTTTCAGACTTCACTCCTCCAGGTAAGAGGTGTAGTTTTCAGGGATTAACACACTGAATCCACTGCAACACTGTAACTGTCAGTTAATGCACATACACACACACACACACACACACACACACACACACACTATGGGCATCATCTTAGGTGTTACAGCTGCAACAATAATGTTCAATATCTCATATTTAACCATTAACCTTTGGCTCTGAAACCTAATATAAATCAAAACTATGATCATATTTCTGAGCCAGAGGATCTAGTTGATCTGGCGTTGAACCTAGAATCCTTTCTCTGAACTGCCCCTCACCAAAACACTAACCCTTTGTCTTGTGTCCCGTAATGAACTGGAGGATGGATTGAGCACAAAGCAGTGCACTCCATAGGCCAGAGGGAGTCCAATCTCAACACTAGTCTCATTTCTGCAGTATGCTGGTCAAGTAACAGCTAAACAACAACTAAAGTTCCATACAATCTAACATAGTTGTGGAGGATCTTAACGGTTCTACCAACTGCTGGTTATGTTATATAATCAAGTCAGTCAACTGAAGTCAGTTATAAGTCCATCCAAGTAAAGTTATAGTTCGTACAGCTGACTTTACGACGCTCTCAGTGTGGTGTTTTTGACTCTTTGCACGTCCGCTTTTCATGTGTAAGAAGTTTTGATTTGCTCAGCTCTGCGCTAAGCTGGACTTCCTTTATGGTTTCCATGAGAAATGACATTGACGTGTCTAATTAATCTGAGAGTTTTCACTATCAATCAGAGGAAATGTTTGCCGCACTGAGACGTATCCCACTAAATTATGTGGTACAGTTACCTGATTGATTTTCACTTACAGCCAGACCGGTGACATATCTTTGGCTGACACTGTTTATAAAATGGATTTGAAAGAAAGAAGGATATGACCCCTCTGTCTGATGGATGTTTATACTAAATTGTTATTTTACTGAGAAGAAATGTAACATCTCAGGTGTGAAGTGCATATCATTTCTCTTTTGACTCCTCCCTATACAATGCTGGCCTGTGAACGGCGTCTTAGTCACCATAAATCAATGTTTGTTTAACCCTGTTGTTGAAGGTCCCTTTAAGATCTTTTCATCAAGCCTCATGAAAATATCTGGGGTTTGAATATGGAGGCACTATATACGATCGCTCAGTGATTAGGTTAATTGATTCTATTGTTTGACATCTTTTTTGTTTGATTTGATTTTCTGTGAGAGGAAACTGCAGGTGCATTAACTCTGCAGAAGTAGAGTAGGTTCAACATCCTGTGCTCTCTGTTTGGTAATAACACTGATAGGGGACCAGCACACAATGCTCTCAGCTGAAACTGGCTTAAACAAACAGAGTAGGGAAAAACAAACAGTAAGCTAGAGAAAATCAATGGGAAACACTTGGCAAACGTCACTTGTTTCAGTGACGAGGTTTAACACCGCTAACTTAGAAAACTGCAAATGCACTGTAGATATTACTATTCCACATTTAAACATGATTTAAACAACAATAAAGTAATTATATATGTTTTTTCTCTGGAAATACAGTATGTGGCAGTGTAACCAACACAAGCTGCATAGAAAGACTGCACTCAGTATTACTCAAACCTTTTCGCTGATTACTATCTTTGTAAAATGCACACAGATTAGTCTAAATAGTACATTAGTTTGTATTTATTCGTACCTCATACACCACATCACCATTTCAGTATCAAATATATCAATCATAGTCTTATATTTCAGTGACTGCAGCCACTGAGCACATGGCACCACTTTAAACATCGAGGTTTGTATTTGGCAGTAAAAACATCACCACGTAACCAGCATCAACACAATGAACTGTTGAAAAGGAAAATATCTTATACCTTGTGAAATTATCTGCTTTGTACATATCTAAAATAATCACATCACAGTATAAAAATAGCAAATACACAATATTAATTTAGAGAACAATTTTTTATGACACATGCATGGTGGCATTTTCACTAGCTGTTTTACTAGGATTGGGACACGTAATGCCATATTTCACTTTGGTAGAACATTTCCATTTTTAGCACACAAACCCCAACATACGCTCATCAACTACCCTTGGGATCAGTCACAGTGTTCATGTTGTTTGGTTTCCTGACTATTCACCCGCATATGTTTCAGGAACCCAGTCAAAAAATCACACATAACCCGTACGCCAGCAGGGATTACGGACACCCAGGGCAGTCGACAGGACAGTGGTTAACTATTGAGCTCATATGGAGGTGTGAAATCTTTCTACCAAAGTGAAACAGCACGTTAAGGCTTCATCACATTTTGCAGATGTACAGAGAAAAGTGACAAACTACAATGCATTTTCTTCTGTTTTCAGAGTACAGTAGCATAACATGTCCTTTCACCAAGTGAGACCTAGAAATACAATGCAAGTACCAGAAAAAATGTGAATATATTTCTTCTAATACTTCTAAAATGTCCTTGTAAAAAAAATTGAATCAAAACAAGCAAGGATATAGCACAATATAAGGAGCTTCATCAAAGCCATGTTGCCTCTGCACTGTAACATCTGCTGTGTAACAAAGACTCCAACTCTGTTTTTCCAAGTGCACGAAGGTGGTCATCGCTAGAGCGTGTTTCCAAAACGGCATTTTCAAAAGGACTACGTTTTGGGGTAAGCAGAAGCTTGAAGGATATCTAGACAGTTCACTGTGATGAGAGCACCGGTCAGCTGCCTCCACTGTCTGGTCACAGGGGTCTTCATTTTGTCCAAGAGCAGGTGAAGGTCCTGGATCATGTCCCTGTAGCTGTCTCCGTAGCGCAAGCTCCAGGAATACAGGAAGTCATAGGCAGGTTTCCACATCGACTAAAACGGAACAAAAAAGACGCAAGAGTCAATGAGATCAGTGACATCTATATCCGTTATTTAGAGTATCAAATAATAATATCAGTTAAATGAAACTGACCTGGGCACTGACTTCACCATTCCTCCCTCGGTGTGGTGTCTCATAGCCAGCTATCTGAGCACTGGAGAGTTTTCCAATTTTCTCAGCAAGCTCCCGCCATCGAATACCCAGCTCTACTGCGGTGGACAGAATGACTGTATTCTGCATCAACTGTGCCACGAGACCCAAAGAATCCATCTTCAACAGACCCTAGGGTGATGACGTATATAAGTTGTAGCACAAGCATGGAAAGCACATGAAGACTACAGAGCAGAAAGGCTTTTAAATTACTACATGTATGTGTGGTGGGTTTGTGTGTGTCCATTGTTGAGTGAGTTTTACTGTGACGATTCAGTAATTGCAATGATTTCTCCTGTATGTAAGAGTTTTTCTTTGGGTGCAAAGAAAAAGTGAAATAAAAATTTAAAAAAAACCTTTCTCCTTCAATAACAAGCTCATTTTTATTTTTATAAGTTTAAAATGTACTGGTTTTTTAGTTTTTTTTTACTTACAACCATAAGCTCATGTTGGAACTTTTTCCTGCTCTTCTCAGCGTGGCAGTCTTCCTTCAGCTTCTCCAGTACACAGGCCACCTTATCAGCCTCGGTTTCAGCACGCCTCCGTGTGATGGTGTCCAAGGACAGGTTGCAGTACCCAAGGGCATCAGCAAAACCTTTCCAGCTGGTTATGTGTTCAGTGACCAACATCTGGATGGCTGAGTACATATAAGTAAGCTTCTTGAAGGGCAGCGTCATGTTGTCTAAGAGAACCTCGGTGGTGATATGAATGGCAGTGAAGTCAATCACTTGGTCTCTGGTAATGAGCTTGACATTTTTACAGTGGACCAAGCCAGTCCTGCCTCGGAGGAACCCAATGTACCACTCCTTCACCTTTGAATTGCCCACTGACCTAACAGTATCTCTGGACAGGAGAGCCACAGTGTCCCCCTTGAAGTACTCCAGAAGGTACTCCACTCGTGGCTGACGGAGCACTGACTTTAGGGCTACCCCATACCATTTTAGGTTCACAGATCTGTCCTGAAATGTGGGGAATTCTGGAACAGCTTCTTCAGGAATAGGTAAGGATCTTGACATCTCCTTCCGCCTGTCCATTTGTCTAGGTGCTCGCTTTTCCGTCAAAATGGGTGCAGCTACCGGGGATGGCACCTGGAAATGTGCGATGGTTACACCTTTTGATTCCCTCACTTGAAGATCGAAATTGAAGTGAGTCATTTGTGCATTACCAGCATAAGATAATGCGAGTGGTAGACGCACAATTTTCCCGATTTCGAGTTGACGTTGTCTCACTTCTTTCATTTTGTCTTCAGCTTTGATTTCAAACATCGAGTCTGTGACACTCGTGGTAATATGCAGGTCATGCAGTTTGTTCGGTTTAAACTGATGTTTTCCCCACAGCTGCAACACAAGTGGAGGCAGGTTTTTGTTGCCTCTATGGACATCTGAAAATGGAAGCCTCGGTGGAATATCATTATGACAGCAGACGACCATTACAACCTTGAAAGATGGATGAATGTACCTGGGACCATAAACTGCTACAGTGATTTGACGGTCAAGGTAATCCCAGACTGATGTAGCAGGGGATTGGATAACAGAGGCCTCTGCAGCTGCGATAACATAAAAGTGTGCCTTCAGGTCGTGCAGCTTCATCTGCATAATATTCTTGTAAATGTAACACTCCTTTAGTTTGTGATAAGGTCCCTCTCTTGTTTTGGACACTAGCCCCACCAGGGTAGCCATCACCTGACTTACTGGGTCACTCTTTACCTCTCCGGCTAGTTTAATCTCCAGAGAGATACATTCCTTCATGTTGAGGTTGCTAAGACTCACTTCCAGAAGTGGACTCATGGTTGTCATGTAATTGTTGTTCAGTCCATGAGGAGGGTCTAGCATCGCTTTAAATGCAATTTCCTGAACTTCCCCGGGAGGAACGTGGCCTTCTGGGATATGGATGCTAATTTCGGAGTCTGGTAACTGTACAGAACCTCCAGCGTGACCTATCTTGCAGCTGATCTGAGAGTCAGTGGCCTGGGTCTGAGCCCATCCAGGGCTCTGGCTCATCAAACCCAGGTCCAGGCATGACCGGGTTAACTGTCTATGGCTCAGCCAGGCCATCTTATAGGCCTCCCTGTCATTCTTTAGCCACTCAAAATCTGGGTTCAAAACCGGCTCAGGTGGTTTGAGGCTATTTTCCCTTCTTGACTCCTTTCTCTCCAGTTCATCCAGAATGTCTGAGGCACTCCTCCATCTCCCAGATCTGTTGGTGACCTTGCGTTTGGGTTCCAAAAAACTCCCCAGGTTGCCCTCATCTGAAGATGTGCTTACGGCATCATCACTATTTGTGCCCAAATGTTTTGAGTGCTCTTTTAGATTTGATATGTTGGAACTTTTCTTTTCTGTGCTGCTGTGCACAATGTCATCTAAGAAAGGATTGGATCCAGATATCTTGTTCCAGAATGGATTATTTGTTTGAGATGAATGTGTGACTTCTGGCTGTAAAACCGGCCACTCTGAATGCTTTGTCATTGGAGAAACATAACTACCTGTGAAAACATAAAAATTGTGTTCAGTGTGTCAGTGTTAACACCATGTTTTAAAATCAGATGTTTTAAAATGAGAATTTCACCATTCAGGTTGTTGTTGGTTAGTAAAGCATTCTCATCCAGATCAATCAATGTCCCCTCAGATTTGCTCCGCATGAGACTCCCAACGCGACGGAAGGACCTTGCTCTTCCAGCTGCCATATTTACATCTGTAAACATAAAAACTATATTACTTGAATGTCTGCATACACTCATATCACACCACTGTCTTGCCTTACATGCAGCCTGTATCAGTCAACAACAAATCCTTTTACATTAGTCCTTCAAAAGAATGTAACCAGGGCTCCTTAATAAGCAAAAAAATAATTCCACAAATGTCATTTAAACATATCATTTAGTTTTTGGTGATATAACTGATCTATAAACAGCCATGCATTTCCAAAAGCTTTGACACAGGAAAGCAACAATTGTTACACAACAAAAGACCTGTCTGTAAAGTTATTTTTCTGTGTCAACCAAGTTTCCTCCATTACTGTGAGCCTCAGGGTTTCTGCAGCGCTTCTGGCTGTTTGTTAAAGGAAGCTGAGAGTTCCAGAGCAGGGAATAAAGCCTGAACTCTTCAGTCTGTCATTTGTTTGCGTAAAAGGACACTGCCCATTCATGACTTGTCACAGTGAGTCAGTCATTAATAATGCGGTTTCTTACACCAGTGCACAAAAACAGGTTGGTCTTGTCTATGACACATTAGCCATTTCTTTCAGCGCGCTTGCTATGATGATAGTATGGTGCAACTGTACATTTGACAGTAACAGTGTCTAAATATGAAATACTGTGTGGGACATTGTTTGCAAATAGTCAAAGTTATCAAACTGCATAGCTTGCATGACAGCAGCAGCCTCTTGCATGTTGTCATAAGTGACATTTAATCAATTGAACTTATTATCGAGCAAATCCAGTAGAAACAATCTAGTAGAAACAAAAGTTTTGACATAAAATCCCCGATCAGTTACATCAACGAAAGCTACAATACAGTCCAATGAGAAGTATCAAAGTGAGTGTCTGGATTGGTGCTGATGTATAGATTGAGCAGCCACATATCAATAACATACGTCCATCGTAGGTCGTGCTATATATCGTAAAGTACTGCAATCAAATGCGTTTACCCTTGAGAGAGAAATACAAGTTTTGACTCACCATTGGCACGAGATGTGTGTTTTTCTACGGCGCCTTGGCATTAAAAGAAGCCAATCCACTATCATTGACACTATTTTCTAGGGCGTGTCTATCAAATACGCCTCCTCACGTTACAGCTCCTCGCTCCGCTTGTTTTGAGGCACGAAGCATTTCGGGACTAGAAGTTTAAAACAATGCAAGCACCACCAGGGAGGATCGTCCCCTCAAATGTGATAACTACAATACCCACAATGCAATTCTCTGTTTACGCACGAGGCTTGCATCACCTGAAACTGAGAGGTACCTGTAGTTTCGGTAAGGGTCAAAACTAAGTTTAGTGATAAGCACGGCAAAAGAGTTTCGCAAATTAGTTTTAGTTATATATCTGGATGCGACACCTGATGAAACATGAGGTTTGGGGTTATAATCCATCTAATAAACCCGTGACCTAAATGGTTAAATCGGCAGTTGAAAAATTGCCTTGAGGTCAGTTTTGGTATAAATCTGTCTAATTATTAACTTTGATTCAGTTTACAGAAATACCTGATGTCTTTGTGCCTTGCGAATGTTATATTTATTTATATTTATATGTTAATATAATATAACTAATGAGGCCAATTGCCCTATCCCAGTATCTCTCTGGATTATTAATTTGGTTGATTGTTGACTGGATTTTATTTTTGATCACTGCTGTTTTGAGTAACTGTAGATCAAAGCCAAGTAACTGAGAGTTTAACATAATCTCATCATGGACACTTATCATTTTATCTCCCCGACCAAGTTGCAAACATTTCCCTTTAGGTCCTGTGATGTATGCCTGCAAGGATCATTAATATGAGTACGGGGTAATTAAGAAGGAGATCACTATTTCATGAGTTCCCATACAGCATAACTCATAAGGAACGTGCAACAGTTACATATTAAGTGTACTAACTACAAATGTGCTATGTGCCTTTAGGAAAAGCAGATGCATTCATGTAACTACAAACATATCTTTGCTGAACAATATCCAGGCTAAAGTTGAAATGCCTCTTTTGAAACTGTTGTAGCCAGAGCTCTGCTGCCCTTGGCATCTGAAAGCAGCTGGTGTTCAAGGAATGCAACTAAGTACCCTTGAGTAGATTATGAAAGTTAATTTTTATGTGAAAAAGACAATCATACAAAGGCCTGGACCTTAGCACCCCCCTTAAACACTCCCTAATAAAGAAGTGAAGTGATTATGTAAAGGCTATGATAGGGTATAAGTAAACATTTTAATTTAAGTAAAGTAAAAGTAAGTAACATTTAATTTATTGTGTTGTTTTTTACATTATCATTCATCATGATCCCAGGCTACGCACAAATGAATTTAGTGTTAACTTTCTATATGTGAAATAAGATAGAAAACCTGTATACCTTCTGTAATCCATTAGATCACAGTTTCAATCATTTCATTATTTTAAGTTGGATCATTTGGCAAAGTACCTGAATTCTGACAGTGAGATAGAAAAACCAAGTGAATTCTGCTCCCTAGTGGCTCTTTGGAGAAATACCTATATACTATATAATACACGCCGATGGCCTTATCTCCAATGGAAAAGTGTTATAAGTACACAATAATACTGTGTAAGTACTGTCCTATACATAATGTGCTTACAGGGGTGTAACAAAACAATCTACGTACAGAGTGTATAGTGTATACTGTTTGCACGTAAATTTAGAAAGGTTATTAGAAAGGTTTTCTTTGTGAAGTTTTACTTTTTACTGCTACCGTTCTTAACGCCATACAGCCATTGCCACACAGTCCAGAGAGATTTGTCCCCTGCATTATTATAGAAATAATATTGGCTGAGAGTAGAATGGTGGTTTATTTCATAGTGTTGATACTCTTATCATAGACTACAGATCATGAATAAAGACACATACGTCAAAGTCATCCTACCTGTATGTAGATGAAATCATGATGCGGGTGCAACTTGAACAAAGGGAAATATGTTGTTTGCTTTAAGTAATCACAGTAGATGTGATTTCCTGCATTTGAAGCTAAACGTTTGAGAGAGTTTGTTTCATAGTGTTGACATTAACCACAGACTGAGCTTGGCAAGAATATGTATCTAAACTTGTTTACCCTGTATTACCACAAATTATCATTCACTCTTTACTTCCCTGAAATGCTGAACTGCAAGTCTGTGACAAACCCTGTCAGTCTCAGATAATAGTGCACACGCATTCAAAGAAAAGTCTTGTCAGTCATGGATAAGCTTCACGTGCAGCCCAGGTGTTTTATCATGTATTAGAGTTAGGGTCTTAAAAGCTTGTACTGTTCTCTTACACCACAAACAAAGCAAAAGACAGATAGTTCCCCCTAAAGTCATACTTTTTACAATAAACGGTATACAAAACAGAAGACAAATGATTTAAACTTAAATAAATTGAAGTGGGATAGTTGATTACAGGGGAAGGTGTTTAGGCCTACAAAACACCAAGCTATACAATCAAGTAGCTTGTTTTTTTGTTAACCTATTCTATTCTATTCTATTCTATTCTATTCTGTTCTGTTCTGTTCTGTTCTGTTCTGTTCTGTTCTTCAAATGTCCCCGATAGATAGCATACCATTTCCTATAATAAAAATAAGGGTTAGGTTAGATATAATGTCTAAAAATACATTTTTGTGCCACTTGGTGGGGCCATTTCTCTACCCTGCATCTTGGTGAGAAGTTCCAATGTAAAGTTCCAATGTAAAGTTCCAATGTAAAGTTCCAATGTAAAGTTCCAATGTAAAGTTTGACTCTACATTTTCACAATTGTTAATATATGTACATAATAAGCACTAGAGGTGGACGAAATATGTAATAAATTACCTTGTTCCCATTAAAAGTGTGAGTAACCATAGGCAGTAAGTAGTAATGATGGTGGTTGCCTCAATAACAAACCAAGATTCTACTCACTGCCTAATTATTTGTAGATGAAAATAATTTATAAAAGGCTAAAAACTTTGGTGTGAAGAAGACATCACTATCAATATCACTCACCCAGTTCATTATCTTTGGAACTTGTTATCATAGCAAGTATATTTTTCTTAGCCTCAGAAACCCACGGCCTCAACCTGATGTTATCATGATGTATATGGAATTCCTACTTGATTATATTACTGCCTAGGACTTCTTTTAGAGGCGTTGTCCTTAGGCCAGGTGGCTCTGAACGTGGAGAGCATTGCCAAGGCTCATGGTGGTGCCTAGGAAGTTTATAATACCGTTGACATAGTACCTGTATGAGGATATGGAGCGTGCTGTGAGAGAGGCTAATGCATATGACTTCATCTCTAAGCTCCCAGATGTGATTTGGATGTGCATAAAGAAAAACCTGAACATTATTATATATGACATATATCACATTAAAACCTAACATTAAGACCTACTGCTGTTCCCTCACTCACACTTCATTGCCTGTTTGAGACAAAATCTGGTTAGTTAGTCAGTTAGTTAGTGGGAGTCAGAAGCAGAGGATAGCTATTGCCCCTGCTCTGGTCAAAAACCCTAAGATCCTTCTCTTGGATGAGGCCACCTCCGTCTTGGACACCGCACCACTATAGTTATTGCCCTCCAATCTCTCCGCCATTAGAACAGCTGATTGCAGGCTTCAGTAATGGTACGGTGGTTGAACAGGGGAGATAGAGAATTGAAGGCCAAGAAGAGAGTATACTACTCTCTTGCAGCAGGTACAGTATATAAACCTTATATAGCAAATTCTGTTGTTACAAATCTTACAATATATATTATTGTATAGTGGTTGTTAACCATCATTGTCAAAAATAATATATTTCTACCTTTTTTAAGAGTTCAGGTAGGCAGGAAAATGAAGATGATGAAGATGGAGCCGATTTATCAGTATAGGATCCAGTCTATGATAGCTCACATACTGAAAAACAGGGCAAATGAGGAGAAAATAGAAAATAGAAAGTGTGAGAGAAACTGTACTGGGAACAGTGGTAGCCTTCAAAGGAAATCACCCAAAAAGAATTCCAATGGTGAGAAGGTTTAACAAACGCTTGTAAAAATAAATCTATAATTAAGCTCTATGCTGGTTTCAGAAAGCCAAGGAAGCAGAGAAACCCCTTCACCAGGATGCTGGCTCTGAATTAACTAGAGTGGCCTTACCTGCTGGGTGTTTCATAGGGAACCTGTACCTCTCACACTGTAGTGGAAAAGTGTTTGCATTACATTTGATTTGGTTGTTTTTTTCAGTTTGTGATGTGATTCAGTTTGTGACCCTTCCTCTTAGCACTTGCCTATTTGTCTTCACTTATTTGTCTGAGCTCTTGTTTATTAGCTCTTGTTTATTTGATTCACTTATTTGTCTGAGCTCTTGTTTATTTGATTTTCTTATTTGTCTCATTTGTTTAAGTAAAAAGTAGGTAGCTAACTTATTGCACTTTTACCTTAGCACTAGTTATGCTCTTAGTTGCTTGTTTAGGAAGGAAATGCACTTACGATTTCTGGTGACTAGTAGTTCTCTATCTACCTATGTTGAATGCACTTATTGTAAGTTGCTTTGGATAAAAGCGTCTGCTAAATGACTGTAATGTAATGTAATGTAAAGTTCATTGGAGGAGTTGCATTTGTAGGTTTTTATAAGTATACTACTCTACAATGACCCTTGTGTTGCCTTATATTTACTCTGTATTGTGTAGACATTGATCAGGTGAACCCATTATATTATATTGTATATTTTCAAGGTTACATGTTAGGAAAATCACAATGAGGCTCAGGCAGCAGGTATCCCACGCCATGATGAGACAGGTGAAACACAATCTGTGATGTAGATGAATCTAAATTACTGAAAGCATTGTATAAGGGCAGCTCTGTCCGTGTTATAGCAATTACTGTCAATTATTTTGACTAACCTCAGAACCTTGTCAAATTGCCTTTCCCAGGAGATTGGTTGGTTTGATGACAGTGACAATGCGGCAGGGGTTTTGAACCACCAAATTGGCCACAGATGCAACATTGGTGAAAGGGGTAAGCGCAACACTGTGATTTTCTCATAGAGTTAGGGATCCATTGTATCTCATCATTTCAATAGCAACTGGCATTTCCACCCAGCCTCAATGCAATCTGTTATTGAAAGTTTTTGAAGACGTCTCTCAAGACTGCGACTCTGCTTTAATGTGACTCATTACTATATACAATACAGAGTCAAAGGCAGAATAATTACTGTATACAATACAAAGACAATACCAATGGTGAATACATTACAAATTCCAAGGCACTACCATTTCTATTAGCCAGTGTAAGATAATATTATTTATTTTTCCTGCTTTTCAGGCAACTGGATCAGTTTGGCTGCCAACACATTGTGTTCTCTGACTATAGCTGTTATTGTGGCTTTCGTCCAGAGTTGGCAGCTCACCCTCCTCATCCTGGCTTGTGTGTCCTTCCTCACTGGGACCAACCTCATTCAAATGAGGGCGATGGCAGGACATGCCTCTAAGGACCAGGCAACACCGGAGCGGTCTGGGAAGGAGCCAATAACATCTCAGCACAGAACACGGGACTCTCAGATATCAGGTCACTAGGACCCATTAATGTCACAATAGAATTACTTGTTGTCTGTATATTTTAGATAACAGCTGAGATTGTTGAACATTATAAGATTATAATTAAATTATAAGACAGTTGTAGGATTTGACACAAGATGATGTCTCCCTCCCTCCAGAAGTTCATGGCCAGTGTCACTAAAACACATCAGTAAGATACATTTTATTTCACATTGGAGATCACTGATACTTATAATACTGCAAACTACTGAATAGCAATTTATGGTTATAATGTAAGTTAAGTACCAAATAATATTTGAATTAATTAAATATCATAGGTCCAGGTTGCTAGGCACATATTTATGCAATAACATTTTCCATTTTTCAAGCTTTCTCTACTTCATCTTATGTTTGGAGTGCCGGCTAATTGCTCACTGAATATGAAAATGTTTTCCTCCAAGTATTAATCTTTAATGAATTAATCTGACATGAACCACTAAATATCTCTAACCTTCCACGAAAGAAAAAAGAACACAACAATATAACCACACTGTGTGTGTGTGTGTGTGTTAGAAAGAATGACAGAGACAGAGAAAGATGTGAATTTAAGGCAATTGAATGTTCCTATAAATCATAAGAGTTTTTTTTTTTTTTAAAGTACTGCTGCTGGATGAGGCCAGAGTGAGAGGGTGAGTGCCATACCGTTAATCGTCAAAAAACAATTGCTGATTGTATCAAAACTAGGTTGAAAGCATTATCAGTGACACAGCTCACAGCAGACTAGATTTGGAAACACTTCACAAGTTTATATTCCCAGATTGTACAGCAGGCCCTGGATGCTGGCCGTCTAGGCCGGACCGTCCAGAAAGCAGACGTAAAGGCTATGATTCAGGATGGTCAGGTGTGTGAACTCACCATGAGCTGACGGCTAAACAGGGAGCTTACGGATGATGTCAGGTCAGGATGTGTTGATCTCTTAGTTGGATTTGATGAAAAAAGATAAGCCACTACTCTTCTACCATTGAGACGTGTAAAGTAAGAAGGTTTGTTAGAATACGTTTCCACAGCCCCCCCTTACTGGATAACTGTTGAATGTCAATGTTTATGTAATAATACAATGTAAGGACACTAATAGCTGACTTTTAACACACCACAGCCCTTTCCTATGGCTTTTAAATCTCACAAGATGTAGTTTCATGAAAATATGCATCAAAATAATCAAGTTATAAAATAACCTCATTACAAATTGTAATGACTATTTCGAAAACGTGAACACCAAAATGTATTGCCAAGACATCTTTAAGGAGGAGGGGAATTTGACATTAAATGGGTTTGAATATGCTGTTGGAGGAACGGAGAAACGCAAGATGGCGCTACAGACCCATACATACAACTACAGCCCAACATAAAAGTTTGAAAGACATTTGGCTTTAGTTTGGTTTACGTTTCATGACGAGCCCAAGCAACAGAAAACACTTGAAAGTTGGAGTAATGTCATACAGTGAGGCTGGTATCGTCCATGTTTATCGTCCCTTTATGCGCCAAGTGCAATCTCCATCTAAGCCTTATTAATTCTTACCCCAGACTACCACTATTATTCCAAAAAAGATTGAACAACAGTAAAGTTTGACTTCATAAGCAATTAGTGATTGACGGAGTTTACAGTATGCCTCTTACATCAAGCAAAAAAAAATCCTATTTTCTACAATGTCAGATAATTCCAAAGGTAGTTAAAAGGGCTAATTATGTGACCTCTGGGCTATATTACCCTTGACTAACACGACCCAACTATACACCTGTAGCATTCTTCCATAGTCGTCTTAAAATTATTTGTTAAAATTATAAACTAATACATTTCAATTTCATAGATAGATAGACTAATATTTGTGTTATGCCAGCTGGGCCAAGTCAAATGACTATACAGCGAGTCAAGACTAATAGGATATTTCTCGCTGCAGGGTTCCTTGCTCTTGCTTTTCCTCCGTTTGTGCTCACGATGTTTAAATATTTAGAGACTGCTGTCTGTTATTTCAGTATTTACGGTCGGACTATAATTGTTACTATTTCATCAAATGTATTAAGCATAATTTAATATGAGGGAAACACGAGGTATTAAAGGTCATCTGTGTTTTGGACGTCCGATGACATAGCAAGAAAGTTTTCTTGCATGGAAAAACTCTAAATAAATGAAGGTGTTAAAACTGTAAAAAAAGTACAGTAAATTACTGATATCGCATCATTTCACATTCCATAAAATATAAATTTTTAGAGTGTGATAGTTTCACACTTTTAGGTAGGTATAGGTTCACTTGCGCTTATTTCGGCCTTAAGTTTTTTATGTCAGTTACAGACCAAGAATATGCAATTTATATTTAAATTCCTACAGACAGTGAGGGGTTATTTAAAGTGTAGTTTTGATAATTAAAATGGATTATTAAGTTTAAAGATCATTTCCCTAGGTATTTAGTCGAGGCCTAAAGAACATATTTAAACTTACTTTAAAGGGAAATTATGCAGCGCGATATGAGCATCTGTCTATTTTCTTCACACCTTAATAATAATACAAATACACTATAACACAATAATAATAATAAAAAATAGGCACGTTTAAGCGACAGGATAATTTCAAAGTTTCTAGTCTACCGTCCAAAATAATAAAGATAGATTTTTGTCGACTCAATCATCAAACAAATAAACTGAGTCGATCAACTGATTCTGAATTCATACTGACTTTATTGAGTGGCTTACATAAAAAGCCAGTCTCGGGAAAAAAATATCATTGTAAAATTAACGTCACTTTACAACATGCTTACTTAAATTAAATGAGTGGGTAAACAGTAAATGATTTCAAAACCTTACAAATAAATTCAAAGTGCGCCTAATGATAGACCCCTAAATACAAGAAAACTCGTGGTTAAATATAACTCCCCACAATACATTTTATATCATGTCAAAGAAAAAATCCAAGTACATTTCCGTACATTTTCAAATATTTACTAGAGTCCATATACAACTAGAAATAACTATACAAAATCGTCTCCTGGACAAATACATAACTCACCTTTACATTGGGGTGTAATTATATTCTAACCTACATTTCTCATTATATACAACACATTTTGCAGGGACGTGAAATGTAAGTAACCTAGATTGGCCTACTTACAAACTTGGCTTGGTGCACATATAGTAAATAGCAATATGTGATATAAACCTATAACTGCTCCTCCATCATCAAACGGTCGATGGCAATTATAGACAGATAAGGATATAGTGAAATCTTTACCATACTCTACAGTGATTTGTTCTTACCGAGCAGTACATCCAGAGGAACACAAACGAATAATTTCTCCTGCTCAATGATAAAGTGCCAGAGTTTGGTTTTGAAGAATAGGTATGTCAGCAGTAGCACAACTTTGCAGGCCACATATTTATCAGAGCAACGTTTTTGTATGTTTTGCTTCTCATACCCTGGTAAAAAAAAAAAAAAAAAAAAAAAAAAACATCAAGGGTACTCTGGATCAGTCTGCAAAAAAGTTTCAGGAGTGCCCTGCCCCGGTGCGCCCACAATAACTTGATTACAGTTTCACACCGCAGATGTATTAATGGGGAAGTTTCTGATGGTACAACTATGAAATTATGCAATTAGTAGTCTTAAGCACTTGAAAAAGTCAACGTATAGGCCAATTTTCTCGCTCAATGACAGCACTCGTGACGAAGCATTTCGCATACACCGAAGTATGTCCACTTTAATTTCCCCTCGGACACTTCCATCACAACACATTGTTGCTGTTCACCATTTTATCTAGCTGGGGGGAGTTAGAGGCCGTTCATGCCCACTCCTGGGGTAGACTCGGGTTGGTGCAACAGGTCGGGGGAATGGCACGGAGGGCTCCCCGGTGCGCTGTGCTCGCTGTCGGTATCACTTCCCCTCTTCCCTCCGCTGCCCCCGGAGCCAGATCCGGCGGATCCCCCGGCGCTGTGAGTTTTTACATGTTTACTCAGGTGATCGCTACGCATAAATCTCTTGTTGCACACTGGACAGGCGAACCTTTTCTCCCCGGTGTGTGTGCGTAAATGTCGCTGGAGCTCGTCGGAACGCGTGAACCTCTTCCCGCAAAAGAGCCAGTTGCACACAAACGGCCTCTCGCCGGTGTGCCACCTCAAATGCGCTTTTAGGTGCGACGTTTTCCCGTAAACCTTCCCGCAGCCGGGGATGTGACAGCTGTGGAGACCTTTTCTCCGCAGGCTGGCCCCCGCCGGTCCCAGTCTCTCCGCCTCCTGGCAGTTTGGACAGTCGCAGGTGGCTCTGCCCGAGTACCGCCGGGCAGATGACCTCGGAGACCCCGCTAAAGATGCAGGCGGACCTCCGGAGAGCATAGTTCCCCCTGCCCCGGTTAACGGAGAGGGGCTTGTGTCCGGATAAGAGGATAACACCGGCTTGAAACCGTCCATCAGGTGCTGGCCGGTTGTCAACAGGTGTGGAGAGGGACTTGTACTGAAAGCAGAGTGACTTAAACCCGAGTAATCAGAATTATATCCCCCCAGAGGAGAGTGCAAGGACGTCTGGAGTCCACCGGAATGTAAAGACGTTTGTAGTGCTGCTCCGTTAGGGTTTTGAACATCAATCCATCCCGCTCCCACATCCCACCACGCAGAGGCTCCAGTGGTTCCAACCTCTCCTGGGGGGATACCAGGATGGGATGATTTGAACCAGGACTCATAGGGATGGGCAACACTCATCCTCGGGTAGATGCCCTGCAAACTGTCCACTGAGGTGTGCACCTTCGAGATGAAGACTGGCTGGTGACTGGATTCTTGAGAACTGCTTGAAACAGAGGCTTGGAAAACCGGATAATCGTTTCCAAAGTGTGAACTAGATGAGGTACCAGACGTGAGGGAAAAGGCACTGGATCCGGGTGAACTGTTGGTGGCGAAAGAGTCCGATATACCGGCTCCATTACGGGACACCCCGAAGCCAGACAGGCCGGATCCCAGGCTGCAGCTGCTCGCAGCGGCTCTTTTCCACGGGTGGAAACCTTTCCCAAATGATGAAGAATTATCCGAAATGGTCGACGGTGAAGGGCTCGGACTCCCTATTTTGTTACATGTTGCAGCTAACATGGCTAAAGGAGTCGATCCTAACCTCGGCTCCTCCTGGAAGAACAAGAAGAGCTGTAAGTGACCGGTCAGTCTAACGACGCATGCAAAACAGCACCAGAGTTTAACGGGTTCATTACTCTAGCAATGACATTTTATACACGTTATTTACATTCAACAGAGAAAACTTTATTCCCGGGCAGGGAATGAGAAGGCGATTCCGGCATATTAAAGCAGATGTCTAGTAAGCAAAACATTTCTAGGTTTCAATTTCACAAGTTAGGAAATCATTACAGCAGATTAATATTTCCTACCTGGATATATAGACGACAAGAAAGCAATGAAATTTGGCAAATAACGATTACAAATTTATGCCAAACAGGACATCAAGGAAAACATGCGAGTTTTGAGTATATCAGGAGAAACTTCTATCCCGTCTGAGCTTCGTCTTTTTTCATGTGAACCGCTTGCTTAAAATATAACCAACGCACTGCCTTTCCAACTACTTGTGACTGAGGTAAGTTTAATCCCCCTCCGCTGGACAATGAAAAGAACTAATTAAACCAGTAAGAAACTCCCTTAGACTCACCCCTAGAAGTGAAGTTGCCATCACACAAAACACTGCCCTCCTCAGAGGATCTTTTTATATTTATGAATCAGAGCACTGTTTTTTTAGAGGTGTGCAATACAATGATGTGTTCCGCCCATTCCACCACAATTGTAGGCTCCTCTCTGGCTTTGAAGTGCCGCTGTGACACGGGCGACCAATCAGCGGCTCCGTCCCGCCGCACCGCCACATTCTACCGTGAGGTCATCAATAGAGCGCCTCAGACAGCTCTCCACCCCCACCACCCTCCACCACCCTCCATAATAAAAGACAGCGGAAGGAAGGTAAAGTTAAATGAGAGTGAATTAGGAAGGAGGAATTAGGGGGCCACTTATTGAGATTTTACAGAGCATCGCATTCCATAAATATAAAACAAATAATTAAACAAAAAATGAGATGGCGAGCTGTACCCGGTGATGTAGTGGGAAATACAAAAAAGTAGGTAAACTATGACCTCCAGTCGGCGATCATCATGAGGGAAAACAGCCACCGTTATAAATACAATCAATTGTCGTTTCAGAAAAGCATTCATTTATGCTCTTCATTTTAAAAGACCCTCAACAGTTTATATGACTTGCATCAGTTTGATACTACCTACTATGAATTTGTACCATAAATATTTATATCATGGTGGGTACACCCGCAAATAAAAAGGTGGGTAAAGCAAGTTGAGGTGGGTTTACCCTCAACCACATCCCTACCTATAAACCTGTGTTTCTATCTACATTATTGAAAACCACAGGACTTAAAGGTTTGAAGTTGTTCAGGTGCTATATTGTATGAGAGCCTATCCACAGCTTTACACCTGCCACGTATGAGAAAGTTCTGGCTCCAACTGGCTCTGGCATAAATTACCCTGGGAAGTTTGCATGTTTAAACTTCTTAAGAGTTAATATACACAACTATTACACAAGATAGAAAGGCTGCATTGTTCCTGTCTTAGACCTATATTACACCGTCTCAAACTTTCACATTACTGTAATTGCGTTCAATTATCCTGACAGTTTTGATTAAAACTGGTATGGTGCATTCCAGAGAAGGATTATTCATTTTATCATGCGATTTATGGTGATATTAGCCTAAAAAGAAGAAGAAGAAGAAGAAGAAGAAGAAAAAAGAAGAAGAAGAAGAAGAAACAAGAGGGGCGATGCAGGTGACATTAAAATACCAACTTAATGTCACTCTGCTGTTGGCACAATTGTAACCACGAAATTATGAAAATGAAAATTTGAATTTGCTCACGTCGAAAGCTTGGTGACATTTTACCTGTAAAATACTGTTGGTGGTATTTTACCAGGAATTATTAATTAAAGTATTGCACTCTCTGTCAGATAGAAAATGAGATGACCATCTGATGATACCGAATAGGGTCATCATGTTGCCCGTTGACATTTTGTTACTACCTAAATCCATGGAGAAACCTCCTGTTACATAATAAAAAGACTTGTAGGCCAAACGTGTGTTGAACCTAATGGTCTCTCTCTGGCTGCTATTAGCATGCAGCGTGCACTGGAGGCATAAATTTCATTTGAATTTCAAATTTAATAACGCGGGAGGTTTTTAATCATCCGCAGTTTTATTTGTTTGATATTAACATGCTTATTGACCGGGTCTGTTGACCAGCTTGGTCATTACAGGACAGGGAAAAGTTAATTAAAACGACCAGGGATTATTCATCACATCATCTGCCTAACCCATGTCGCTTCCTTTATTACACAGCGTGATAGATGGACTACCTGATTAATTCTTATGTTTCTGGGATTGGACAGCAGCTTTTTGGATTAATTTACACTGCTTTAACTCCAGGTGTAAAAAATTAAGGACTGGAAAAAACGAAAACAGCCAAAATTATTCATAATGTGGTCTAGCTGTATTGGTATTCAAAACTCCAAAACCATTTAAAATAACAGTGTGCATGCTATTGATGTTTTTGTCGCACACACTTAATTCTTCCACTAGTGTTTCCTGCGTGTTGTTTAGTTGCCAAGTGCCCAATACATTTAGAGACAGTCCCAAAATGTACAAGACCACTTTTCTGGCTTTTATTATACGGGTAATTTCAATTGTCTCTCTCTTTCTGTCTCTTTGAAGTTATTCTGTGAATGTTTGCACGCTTGTTCTCAGACCAACGTGAATACCACGTCGGAAAGGCATGCATCCATTCAATTATTTGAAAATAAATTTAGATAAAAAAAGAAATAAAACAATATTCAGTATTTTAGGATAAAAACACACATTTAGGCTATTGGTGCTGAAGATGTAAGAAGGAAACGATATTGATGTGTTTGCTGCAGATTCATTATTTTATTTCCGTCAAACTTAACCACACACACACACACACACGCACACACACACAGAGTACAGAAACTGATACAAGCGCGAATAATATTATGTAACAGCATTTGAGGCGAATAAAATCTGATCATGCAATAATGTGAATAAAGCCTACGTACCGTGGTCCGCTCCGCAGTGCATTGATTGACCCTCGACGTTTCCTCTCGGTAGAGTAAAGCCACAGCATCTCCTGCTGCCGGTGTGGACCATGCGAGATAAATTTTACTCTGGGAATTCACTTCAATTACGAATTACTACTCAGGAAATTCCCGCTGACCTCCGGGTTTTCCCCCTGCGCTCAAACTCCCCAACAGGTATGTTAAGATGCAAACATTATTGAACGAAATAATTATACCCAAAAGTTTGTCTTTTAGTGTAAAACAAGATGCTGTGATGAAAACTGTTTTTTTTTGCTGCTTAGGCGGCGGGGTGGGGGGTTGGTGTGGGGGGGTGTATAACCATGCGTGATGCTATGCGCAATGGTGATTTTACGCATTTAGAAACCAAGGTATAAACTAGGGGATGATGTTTGCTACAAATGACCAGTTAGTGGTCAGACCGACACAACTGATGTCATAGGTCAGCGTGATAACTCCTAACACGAGACGGCCAAATGATCAGATGCAATATTTAATCCAGGTGCATTTCAAACCAGTCTGATTATCTCTAAAGTCTAATTTCCTACTAAGTGGGTCTACTGCAAAAAAAACCCGAGTATTGTTGCCTACTGCGTTCATAAACTCTGGCCAGTGAGGGTCGGCCTTAGTTCATATGGTGCGCACAGGTTGTTCTTATCGCACGGCTGTAACTGTAAGCCGCATTGAACAGATGTCCCCATTGAAGGCTTTCTTCTCCTACACACATGGGCTGTATTACCATCATGAAATCAAACTCAAAACCTGTCCCTTTCGCCACCATAATGACCGAGTTATTCTGGGCCGCTGAACACGAACAAAATGTGTTCAATATTGCGTGCTTGAGAATCATTCTGCTTAGAAAACCTAAAGAAAAGAGTCAAGCCATAGATGCAGAACTATACTTTAATGTGGAGATTTACAAAGCAACTTGATAATCTGAAGGCCTTCCTGTTAAAGACCTCTGGAGAAAACTGAGGGTAATCACTTGTGGCTTTCTACAGCAATTACAAGACCACTGTGGCTCAGGAGGCATAGTCATATTACTCTATTTTTCTACCAGTAATTGTTGAAAGAAATGGACCAGAGAAATGTATTGCTGTAAGGGTACAGCATTAAAATTAAATTATGATAATGAAGAAATAGCTAATGCGCAAGGAAATTCAATATTATATACTTTGAGCTTTCAGGGAAGACATGACCATAACAGAAGAAAAGCTTTTTAATACTCCACTTTTTAGCTTCAATTAATTGTTTTGATAGATAGATAGATAAATAGATAGATAGATAGATAGATAGATAGATAGATAGGGAGACTCCTTTCTTGTTGGGAAACATCTAAATATTGGTACTTTCTAACCAGGCGCTGTGTAACTAGTATGGGGTATAACATGTATAGTTGAGAGCAGGGTGTCTGGTGGTTGTTGTTCTCTCTGTTCACCAGGAGGTTGGAAAGAGCAGATGTCCGTCTGCACTGAGAGCTGCCAAGTGGGTCCGGAGCAGAGCAGCCACAGACACAAGGGCCCAAATGGTGTGACAAAAGATGTGCAGGAAGCCCCTCTCCGCCTGGGTGAGCCACAGAGAGGGTCTCCCCTCTGCCAGCCTGCAGGGACACACACAACATGAGCCAGAGTGGGGGCAGTAAAGCCATGTGTTGTAGGTTATGATGCATAACACACAAACACTCATGTTCACACAAACATAAATACACATGCATTATGCAGGAATGCACACATACATGCCCACCCCCAATACACACCCACATGCACACGCATACATATCGTACATGCTCACACTCAGACAGACAAACACACACTCACACACTTTTTTTTTTTTTACCATCATACAGTCAGCCAGCTAATTTACAATCTTTCACTTATCACTTTCTAATACCAGAGACATTGTGAAATTTGTAAATAAAAATCAACATCTATCTATCTATCTATCTATCTATAGGTGATGTTTGTTTGTGAGTTTTGTCTCAGTCAGTTCTCTAACTTGGAGACAGATCATTTTTTGTTGGCCATGAGGTCATGAAAAGTGGGCGAAGAGGCCCTGAAAGTGTTCCAAGCACAGGTGTGCATCATGGCCCGTACTGAAGGGGTGCACTGGACCATAAACAATGATATAAATGTCTGGCAAATAAAATGGCTAGTTAACAATCTTTTGACTGCTCTAACCTCTGAGCTTTTGTCGGGTATCGATCAACCAGCTGTTCCCGTCTTTGTCTGGCTGGATGGGAGCCTCTGGTTTGGGGATGAATGGACGGACAGACCCGCCACAAAAATTTTCTCTCTGCTTTCAAGTTCTCTCTTCTCTGAAATAAAGCTCAAAACAGCACACTCATTCATCATCGGTAGGTTGAAAATGAGGACTACTTGGCAGAAAGGTAGAAATTATTTGAGATTTGCCATTTGTAGTCATCATCATCATTTTTCTGTTTATAATTTAGATGGAAATAAGCAGGCCTCAGTCAAATATAAAATAAAGATTACTTTTCTTCTTTCTATAATTGTGTAGTGTATTTTCAGCCTCTTCAAAAGTTTTAATTAAAAGTTGCTTAGCGTTATAGAGAGCAAACCATGGCAGTATTGTAGGCTACGTTGTTCTCCATCATGTTCTTAGTTCACGTGGAAACCATTGCATATGGTAATTTGCACCAGCATAATTGGTCTCCATATATTAAGATAATTGCATGTTAAATAACAACCATCCTGCAGTCAGCGTCAGTGTGATGGGTGTTGTAAGACAAAGATGTCAGAGACAATGTGCTAATGATCATTCTTAGCACCTGTCAGTCAATGCATGATACCAGCAGATATCAGCCAGGACAGCCAGGCCTGTTGTCTACCTGTATAGTCCAGGTTATATACTGGCTGTCACTGCTACACTCTATTGTTAGTGCCCACCTCTATCTGGATTGTCTGCTCTGCTCTCACAAAAATATTGTCTATCTATGATCAAAATTGACTAGTTTAATAATTATTTAAGGCACGCGTGATTTTCTTTTGCATGTTAGATAGTTATTACAGGATATTGTTGTCATGTTCAGTATTTCTTAGACCACTTGTTTGTTTGGCCACGGTGATAGATTACAATGTTTCAAACAGACTGTTTATGATAAACACAGATAACAGTGTATTTTGCTGCCATTTGGCTTGACTGCTGCATCTGTAGGCCATGAGGTCTTCTTATTGACTTTCACCGAGCCCAACCTTGCACTTTGTCAGAGTGAGCGGCAGTTTAAGAGACAGGCGGGCGAGGCAGTCATACAAAGTGAAGTACTTAGGATTAGCCCTGGCTCTTCAAGTTTCAGTAATTATCCTCCTGGAGGCATTCTCGCTGTGTTGGATAATAATGGAAGTCCGGGTGTACGCCTGTCACCTCTCAAGTGTGGGTGGAGGAAGCCAACGAGAGGCACAGGACAGAGAAATGTTTGCCTTTCTGTTGTGTCATCGACGGAGCACAAGAGTAAGGGCGAACTTATTGTTCACTGAGAGGAGGTGAAACTGCAAACTAGCTCTGATTTTCCACAGCTTAGCATGTGACATACAACTAATGATGTTTTTAACTTATGATGTGATAATTAACCAAGTTCTCCAAAGGTGATAATATGTTTTGTATAGATAACTATAGATACCGCATGTCAAGTATATCATGCCCAGAGACATCAGGATCTGGTTGGCAAGTCACACAAGTATGTGTTCCTGTTCTCCTGTCAGATATTCACAAAGCAAGAATAAATATATATTTTTTCCAATCCTGACATGTTGTCTCACTTTATCAATCACATATTCTGTAAAGTTTCATTCAAATGCATGTTGGGATAATAGGAAGGTCCTCCTATCTAGCAGAGAAAACACAATGCTTTAATTAAGAGTCAGTGCGATTTCCCAGAGGGGAGATTGTCTTCTTCCATTAAGTTAGTTTATCATACAATAAAGAGGTTGCCTTGTCCTTCCCTACCCAGACAATTGGTTTTAATCAGCCAGTAGGCCTCTCATGGCTGATAATTTATGCTAAATTGACAAGGGTGGAGGATATCACAGAAAGTCATTATGACAGGGCCCAGGTCACGGGCTGTCACCATCTTTTTCATCCTGTCCATTGAGCTCATGTACAGCAACAAATTCCAAAATGACAAATAAACTTGGATGGAAGGATTAACTTCAGTGTTTGAGATCGAAATTATCATTTGAAACAGAACATGTATTCTATACAGTACATGACGTTCTTATACAAATTCATAGATGCAGCCAATGAGATTACAGGACAACCTTCAAAAAGTCATATATTGATTATTTACAGAGAAATACAAAATATAGCCATAGACATCAGGTTACAACGCTACAGATTACCGTACCTAGCTCATGAGGCAAGAATTAACAAAACCAACCTACTAAAAGAATCAACAGGTTTTCCTGGCTCGCCTCTGAGCATAATGCATTAATGTCATGTATAAGTATGTTTCTGGAATGACAAAACAATTTGTGTGTCAAAGGAAAACCACAAGGCATATCGCAGGATTATTATGATGATTGCACAATGGAGTCCAAAATGTCTGTTTTGACTTTGCCTGGCATTTAAATGCAGACTGTGCAAGTGTGAAAGTACAAATTGTGATTTGAAGTAAAGGGGTGGGGGTGGGGTGAAGAGAGGGAGACATGGATGAGCATGAGGAGGAAGCTGGGACACGCTTCTCGCCTTGCAATTTAATCACTGTATACCCAGGGAAGTATTGACAGTTGTCCTGTGGAAGCTATTAAAGTTGCTGTCCAAGGTTAAATGAAATTGCAGTTTATCAAGGCAGCATTGAGAAAATAAGGGAATCTGTTCATGGCTGTTGATTAATGTGGAGCGTGATCAACACAAGGGGTTCATTAAGCTATACATCACCAGGGTAATTTAACATGTCATCACGCCTGCTGTCGCTCCCCTCCACACTTCTATGTATTTCTATGTGCATGTGTGTGCGCGAGTGTGTTTGATTGTGTACGAAATCAAGTGCTCCCATCTCACATCTCTTGTGGCTTGGCTATGCCTCTTCGTGCCTTCTGCCTTTGTGTTTACATGTTCTAACATGCTAACCCCCAGTTATCACTTTCAGCTACACAGCATCTGCGCAGATAATGACATCAAATGAATTACTAATATTGTATAACGGCAGAACATAATGCCATAACATGTTTCAATTCACATGCCCTGTTTTCAGAGCATGCTCAGCTAAAGAGATCAGTGTATTTGCTTTCTTTTAATACCTCACTGTAGTACAACTCAGAACAATATGAGCATTGTAGCCGCACAACTTCCCAGAATCAAGACAATCCATTCCAAGAACTTTGTGATATATTAAACTAACAAGGCCCCGTTCTTGATCCTGTTCATCATCTCTGCTTATCCTTTTATCAGTGTGCGGTTCATCTCGTCAGAGTGCTGCTTTGATCACTTGTAGTTGCTCTGCAGCTGACGAGCATACATAGAGGTATGCTAATCAGGCCTGGGACCTGGTGCTGTGGGGTTTTTTTCCTGGTGGATTTGTTTACTGGTGGATAATTGATGGTGCTTGAGGGACAGGCGTGAGTCGGACATGAATCACAGGCGACATGGCTCGTGATAAGGAGCTGAAAGTCGGCTGTAATTAAGCCGGGCACTAGAGACCAATTGTTTGTAGAATGATTTGGTCGGGGCTAATTGACACTAATTGTTTAATCAGATTTTCTTCCCCTCCATACCGCAACCAAGTCTGGTCCAACGGTGCATTCATCCACAACATCGCATTGAAGGAAGCCTACACTCTTGATATGAGATCCTTGAAGTGGGGTGGGGATGGTTAGGGAACCCAGAGAGCTTTAGAGGTCTTTTAATAACATCTCCTCAAACACTACACTATTATGACTACTCAAAATTAGGGGAAACATGACTGGATAACATGTTTTTGTGGTGTGTGCCCCCTGTAAATAAATGAAATGTGAGTTTTGTATCCAGTGCTGCTTCACTCTTATTTGAGTAGATCTGATGTTTTTTGGCTCAGCGGTCCTCATACAAGAATTTAATTGTTGAAGTGCATTTCTTTCCCTCACCCACTAACTTGTGGGTTACGATGATATTTGTGGGTCAGGACTAAAGATAGATAAGTTACTCTTTACAAATGAGAGAAATATGATTGATAGTGCTCTGTTATGGATGGTGATGGATATCCAAAGCCACTCCGCCAGTGGCATCCTCTAAATAATCTCTCTCTCTAATATTTTGTGTCTTAACCCTAGCTGCGATGTGCAGTGCAGCATTCTCCGGATAATTTTGGACATGAAGTATATGAGACTTTTGCACGGAGAAGAGGGAGAAGAGTTGATTGATTTTTTCCTGAGTTTGTGTGTGCTGTAACCAGGTACTGTTCTGTGACAGCTGTGGTGGTGATGAGCTGTTGAAGAGAGTTGATTTATGACATTTGGAGAGTGCTCATAAATTAACACAGTAATACCCATGATCCTCCCACATCCCTACAAGAACTGTCCTGTCTAGTGTGCTATTTCACAACAGCTGGTTTTATATTCTGTTGCAGCACGGACTAAATTGCAATGCAGAACATAGCACCGACAAGCTATTTCGGTACAATGGCAGATAATTGTTTTTTAATACCTGTAATACTTTATGATTAGTGGGTCAGCATCAAAGCCACAAAAAAATGTTACGGCTCATTTACCAAAACTGTTACAATAAGATAACTTATGATATCTTTCCTCAAATGGTACATCTACAGTATTTAACTCCACTTCTCAATGGTACTGTTTATAACTTGTAAAAGAGTTATACTCCACATCGCAATGAAAGTCTGAGTTTCTTTGCTAAAAGATAAGAACAGCAAAGAGATGACCAGAATATATACAATACATAAATAGGGACAGCTTGGTGTCATTTTCTGAATAAACACACAATAAATAATATGTAAACAAAATCATTATATTGGCAAAACAGATTACAGCAGTGCTTTATTTTAAACATTCAGCTCAGCAAAGACAAATATCGTCAGGTTGAGGCTACAGTACATGTGAAGTGCTGTGTTAGTAAGATTAAATGATGATCCGGAGCAGATAATTAGAGACAAGGGAAACAAGGCTTCCTTCTCTATCTGATTAAACCTACCAAGTTTGAATAACGAGCTGGCAATGGGTGGAGCCGAACACATGAACATTAGATCCAACATCATTACATTTAATGGCAATTAAACCTGTAGCTTTTTTAATTAACACAAACTATGATGGGAAATTAATGGTTATTAGAGGGGAGCCAGCAGAGGGGAACGTCAGATGTCCCCTCACCTAAAGGCAAAACACACTGAGCATGTGCAAAGAAAATGTGCAGGGAAAACAGCACAGTGCAGTGTAACAATGTACAGTAACAATGTAACAAACAGTGTAGCAATCCTCCTCTATCCTGAAAGTAAGACTGGTCATGACGTCAAGCTTTATCCATCCTGCCATAGAAAACTTCTTCATGTATGAAGGTGCATCTTGTAAAATGGTGTAGTACTGAGCTCTCTTGAGGATCACCTCTTCTAAGCTTCTGTCTCCACGTTGATCTTTGGGATCTCCATGTCATGTTGCAGCGTACACACTGATGAGCCTGGGGGGAATTGAGTTTTCGACACCACATTAGATATTTTTTAATAGTCATATGAATCCTGCTCATTTATAGGTACAATAAAATAACATGTAATTGTCTTTTCATTTGATCAAATTAAACTAGAACATTCTAAATTGACTGCGTCAATCGGAGACACAATATTGGGCATTATTCACATTCCAATTAACATTTATCTTGTCTGTGTTGCTTTTCAATAAAGTTTTCTGATTTATTGTGGAAGGCTGCCTTTACTTTGTGCTAATAATTGGATGCTATTGAAAGGATGAGTTTCATTGATTTTGTGGATGACTGGGAGCATTACTGGCCCAGACCATAGATTGTCAGCAAGGTCTGTGTTGAGCTGGGATCGATGCCGGTGAATCTTCCCCTCTGGTTTTTATTTACTTCTGTCTCCATTGATTGAAACATGCAATAGTTCAGGGGCTATTATCACACTGACGCTAAGTTTCTCTGTCTCCCATTGAAGTAGCTTCCTCTGTTCTTCAGCAATATCTCACTCCAGCAAGTGCTCCCATCTTTCCCTTTCTAACTAATGAGTTAAGAGTATTGCTATGACCTGTAAACATCAATCATGGAGAAAGAGGGAGACAGTGACTAACTGCACCAGCAGGAGAGGAAAGAAATGAAATGAAAGTGTACAATAAAAGAAACATACCAACTTGGTGTTTTCTAGAGAAACTGCACCTTCTAACAAATAATTCCAGTAATGATTTTAAATAATCTTCAAGTGATTGCTAAATTGTGGATTGATGGGTAATTATATTGTATAATGATAGAAAAAACTTGAATTGTCTTATCAATTTATACAGAGGGATGGGTAATAACACCTTTACACTTTGCTGTATTAAAAAGGAGACAGAGAAATTGAAACTTTTTCGTTCTCTCATTGTGAATTCAGCAGTGTGCTCTTAATCCAATTTAGTGCTCACAAGTCTGAAAAAATCCATGAATTTCTATTCGACTGTTAAAATTGAACTTCTTTCAAACGGATAACTTGCACAATCTACCTTGTAGTGGCTGCCTGGCTAGATTGTTTTCACAATACAACATATAGGTAGTACTGTGTCTATGGCCTATGCTGTGTTTACATATCTTATTTCCTGACAAGACAGGAGAAAGGTCAGTGTCCTATCCAGCTGGGACTCTCATGATTGAATGTAATCAGTATGTACTTGTTATTCTGAGTGCCAGGCCTTTCTTTTATTTGCTGGCCCAGAAGTTAATTTCCCTGGTGACCTTTGTGTAATAAAACAGTATTATCTGTTTCTGGAGCCACAACAAGGAAGCAAATTAGCTTTCTCAGCAGTGTTTTGTCACGGAGGAGATCGGTTATAAGTTTATTTACTCTAATTAGATTAAGGGTGCAGTAAAGGCATGTGTCTGTGTGGGCATCATCCCATGTCTCCTTGCATTATCTGATTGTCCCAGCCAGTGAACTGGACAATGGTTAAGCATTTTAATGATTATTCTCTCCATGCAGTCAAGGGATAGTCACTTCCATAAAAGATTGGATGAGTGAATATATGCACTTTCTAACTATTGATCTGCTTGGAAAAGTTGAGTATCGGAAACATTGAATTTATAATTTTTAGTGAAACTGAGCGGATTGCCAAAGGCTTAACATCTGAGATGTTGTGTGTTGCACAGACATTTAAAAGGAAATAATCAAGCTGTTGATTTCTCACACTTTTGCACGAACATATGTCACCTGATACTGTGGAATTCCTCTAATCCTTCCCCTACTTTTGGTGGGAGTGACACTTTCCCTTTAAACTAAATTCCTCTTCCTTAAGAACACTCAAACATGTTGTGATGAACACCTTACATTTCCTTACAAAATATATATAATATACTACTACTGCTATCACTACTACTACTACTAATAATAATAATGAATTTTCTGGATATATTGTTAAACGTTTTTCATTTTAAATGTGCAAACAAAATATAATGTGCAAAAAGTATTCTAATTTTAACCTCGCTTTTAATTTCTTCTCCTATTCCTCTTCTTTGCCGTCTTCTTCTTCTTTTCATAATAGACGACCCTCAAAGTTCCTTACCAACATGGCTTATACTGCATAGATAAATTCACCACTGGCTCTTTCAAATATATAGCAACCTGCTGCAAGTGGTTCAAACTAAAGGTGAATGTGAGAGGAGAGGCTGTGAGCTGTGGAGGCCGAAGTGAATGCAATGCTTTACTGACCCGAGGAATCTCTTTTATTATGGGCTCTTTGTGCCTCTCCCTCCGCTGCTCTGTCAGGCCATTCAGACCCAGTGGCAGCCACCTACATTATATCCTGGATAGGCAGGACATTCATGCCTTTTTAACCCATTGTCCTTCCCCCTGGGGTGAGGGCCCAGAGCGGGATGTGAGAACCCCAGGCTGGGCATTGTGTCCCTCTGCGCTCTTCACACACCCGGCGGGGGACTTCCTTTCTGGTGTCACCGAAACCTGTGTGGTGTAATCCGCAGCTCCCTGCTGAGCAGGATGGGAAGGTTATTAAAAGCGCCTCTAATGTCTCGTTAATAAATCGCTTCCATTTTCCGCTTCATTTCTAAGTAATCGTGTTGGGAGTGTGGATAGGGAGGAATGTGTACCCGTTCCCGTATTTGGAGTATCAAAGCAGCATAAAAATTTGCATTTCTTTTTTTTGTCAACTACACATATCACAGAGGCACAAGTACAGATCCATTAGAGATGCGACCCTCTCATTACAGATCTAGTGTCCAGACTGTTCCACTACATGAATGTCAGAGAGATGTGACAGGGTCAACCTACAGGGTGTTGATGCCGCTCTGATTACTGGAGGAGAGATTTTTAAACATACTGAGTCCAGGCTAGGGGTTTGGGTTAATGGTATCCTATACCATGACCTGGCGGATGCTGTGTTTAGGTCTCCTCTGGGGGTAGCACTATAGCTGCAGAGGTCACTTCAGTTAGAGTGCTGCTGTTAAGAGGTTAGAGAGCAGAGGTCCTAGCGGGGTGGTATCACAAGCACTCTCCATGATGCGTTAAGGATGGTGATGCCTCTGATTGCCACAGTGGGACCTAGAGGTGAAGTTAGGGATGGCTCAGGGCTGCTGGGATAATCCCATTAACTGTGACTCCTCTAGTCTTCTCTCACTGTGTGTGTGTGTGACAGAGAGAGAGAGAGGCAGAGAGAGATAGAGGGAGAAAGAGAGTGTGTGTGTGTTTGTGTGTGTGTGTGTGTGTGTGTATGTGTGTGTTTGTGTATAGTGGTGGGGGGTGACCCTAAAGACATTAGCCTGCCCTATAGGTCAAAGGCCAGAAGAAATTAAAACACATGTGAATCATTCATCAAATATGAGCGTCTCTCTCTCTCTCTCTCTCTCTCTCTCTCTCTCTCTCTCTCTCACAATGACTGGTTAGTGTGAGTAATTACCTGTCAGAACTTGTGAGCTATCCAGCCCCAAGTTTCTCAGTGACAAGCAAATTCATTCACATTTTTGTCTTGAACCAATTTCTACTAATTTAATAACTTCCTCAAATCTATTTTATTTTTTCTTTCTATTTATGGATTTTGCACAACATTTTTGGTTTCAAATGAGTACATAATTGTTCATGACATCCTCCCCAACATCATACACCGATCAGCCATAACATTAAAACCACCTGCCTAATATCGTGTAGGTCAAAACAGCTCTCACCCGTCGAGGCATGGACTCCACAAGACCTCTGAAGGTGTCCTGTGGTCTCTGGCAGCAAGACGTTAGCAGCAGATCCTTTAAGTCCTGTAAGTTGCGAGGTGGGATTGAGATCTGGGGAATTTGGAGGCCAAGTCAACACCTTGAACTCTTTGTCATGTTCCTCAAACCATTCCTGAACAATTTTTGCAGTGTGGCAGGGCGCATTATCCTGCTGAAAGAGGCCACTGCCATCAGGGAATACCGTTGCCATGAAGGGGTGTACTTGGTCTGCAACAAAGTTTAGGTAGGTGATACGTGTCAAAGTAACATCCACATGAATGCCAGGACCCAAGGTTTCCCAGCAGAACATTGCCCAGAGCATCACACGGGTCAGCCTGATCGGTCTGCGGCTACGCAGCCCCATACACAGCACACAGCTGTGTGCATTAACTTTTTCAGCAATTTGTGCTACAGTAGCTCTTCTGTGGGATCGGACCAGACGGGCTAGCCTTCGCTCCCCACGCACATCAATGAGCCTTGGGCGCCCATGACCCTGTTGCCGGTTCACCGGTTGTCCTCCCTTGGACCACTCTTGGTAGGTACTAACCACTGCATACCGGGAACACCCCACAAGACCTGCCGTTTTGGAGATGCTCTGACCCAGTCGTCTAGCCATCACAGTTTGGCCCTTGTCAAAGTCTCTCAGATCCTTACGCTTGCCCATTTTTCCTGCTTCCAACACATCAACTTCAAGAACTGACTGTTCATTTGCTTCCCAATATATCCCACCCCTTGACTGGTGCCATTGTAACAAGATAATCGATGTTATTCACTTCACCTGTCAGTGGTTTTAATGTTGTGGCTGATCGGTGCATATTGTCTATATTTTTCCACCTAGTAGCTGTAAAGTATTAGTAATCTTCAGAGAGCTTGTTGTTTGACAACTGGAAGTAAGAATTGCAGGAAGATAACAGATCCAGCAAAATCAGATTTGACAGTTTCATGTGTTGGTGTCGAGTTCAGTCATTAGTTAAGGCATAAATAACCCCTGAGAATAAATAGCAACATGCCCAACGTGGTTGTGAGGACTTTGCTCGTCTTTGGCTGATTGGTATCAATTATCACGTGTCTCTCATTTTGATGTGCACAATTAGCTTAAGTTCTGTCTCGAGTTACACAAAATATGTATTGACATCCTTGACAGCTGCTAAGACATCCGAATTGAGCTGATTTCAACAGCAGTGTTAAATGTGGCTATTATGTGGTAGATGCTACTAAGCTATCTGCATTGCTCCCAGGCAGTCAGTCAATGCCGAACTACATCTGTGGAAATATAAGTGGAGCAGTTATGGCAAACAAAAAGCTATCAGTGATTCTGAATAGAGACAAAATACTGAAGGGGTCAAACGTCAATGGCTGCAACTGGGAGGGTGGCTGGTATTGTTATCAATAATGGCTTCTCTGTTTGAGGGTGGGAGATTCTGCGTAAAAAGCTTTCGGTGGGCGGGATGTGGTGGGCCACATGTCATTCACATAAGAATACTATGTCATGTACATGCAGATACACCAAAGCAAACGAATGATTAAGATCATGCATGCATCCCCTTCCTCTCCTCCGTGAAATTGGGTAATGCAAAAACGAAAAGTGAGAGCAATCCATCAATCTATATTTTCTTGAACCTTTGAACCTGGTGATTTTGATCTTTGAAACTATCTGTCATCATAATCAAGTAATCTAAGGATGTCTTTTCGTGAAACAATCAACAGATCCAAATCAGTTCAAGGGTTACCAAACCACTGGCCACAATCAGCCTTGCTCAAGATGTCTCAGTGATAGTAACTGGTAGTTTTCTTGTGACTTTCCTCTCCTGAATCCCTCCAGGATTTTCTGTTTATCTGTTTTTCAGTTCTTTTTTAAGTAGTAAATGTGGGGAGATTGATGATATTTACAAGTCGGTTAGAATTCACAATTATCGGCTGGTTGAAGAATGTTTTGATTAAACTGTTTATTCTGGCAAAATTACGATGATTACAAAAATGTGGTCTCTGTCATATTTTAATGGGGGTTTCTATGGAACAGAAATATTTCTCTTTGAATGTGCATTGGCACATAAGGTCTACGCATATATGAAAGGGTACATTTAATTATCTGACTGTAACTCGTCCAGTTAAGACGGATATTGGGAGATTGGTATTTGGAACAATATGGTCAGTGTGTGTATTGATCAGTCTGGGGTCTTGTCTTGTCTGTCAATAACAGTAGATGAATCTAATTATGGTGCCTCTCCGTCTACTCAGTTAACTGTCACCATGGGAACCCTTAGCTATGTAGACATACATGTGCTTACACACGTGCACGCCCGCGCGCACATTACCACACACACACACACACACACACACACAAACACACACACCACATTAGGACAGTAGCTTAGATTCCCACCTCCCTCTTCAGCCTCCTATCATAAAGCCAAACCATTAGCATCTATTATGATAAGTTATATATCACTATCATGACACATGCAATGATATAGATCAGTTAACAGTTAACTGTAGAGTGGGATGGAAATAGTACTAACTTATCACACTCACTAGTACTGTTGAGTACATTTTATTAAGTCAAAGTAAAATTTAAAATCTACCTAAATAAAAGGAAAAAGTAGCTCATTTAAAATGTACATAGAGTAAAAGTTAACTGAATTACTGTGTTAAAAACATACAATGTAACATATGATCTTTCCCATGCAATACAAAAATGACGAGAGGATAGAGTTTAAACTAAGAAAAAATCGATTACAATATAAAGTGCATAAAGTAAATCATGAATCAAAACAATGATATGTTTATAGCACCTCAGTGATCTGTGATGAAGAATGAAAATGGCCATCCCCATTATTCATTAACATTATTATATTGATGAATCCTCTAGCTATTCAACTAGCTAGCAAGGCTAGCAAACTAGCTAGACAACAAACAGGCAAACTCAAACCAATAGTTATTATATTGATGAATCCTTTTCTTAGCTATCCGACTAGCTAGCAAGGCTAGCAAACTAGCTAGATAACAAACAGGCAAACGCAAAACAATAATACTGCAGTTGGATGGATGTTAACTAAGATACTATCAGGGATAAATTTGAGCCTTAAATATTTCAGTAATAATAACAAAGTGATATAATATAATAAACATTTCCTTCCATATGCTTGTGCAGGTTTGAAGCAGATGCAATTTACAATTACGCTAGTTTCTGATGCAATGCTTATGGAGGAGCCTACATCATTTATACTTTGTAATGGATGTGATTTATAATGTAGTAAAGTAAAATATTAATTCAAATTAAAAGTACGGACAAATAAAATAAAGGACAAGTACACAACAAAGCTACTTAATTACAGCAACAAGAGTAAATTCATTACTTCAATGCTTGCGGGCCCAGATCCATTTCCCGATGATAATTCTGGATCTTCTATAAGAAAGGACGTTCTTCTTTAAATCTCAATTCCTTGGCAGAGGGTTCCATATGTGGTTAGCTCCAGAATATTTTGCTCTCCTAAGCTGCCTGTTTTACTTTGCCTCACTGCTGCAATAGATTAACTCCCAGACTAGATCTAGTTTGTTTGTTTCTGAGGTGTTGTTAGGTAAAACAGTCGAGGACATAGAATTGGAGGTAGAACAATCCTCCTTGACCAATTACAGAAAGAAAAAAACACTGTTAAAAGCACTTGCCCTTCACTAATTATACTGTATGTCTCTCTAACAGTAAGTCCATAACAACTGTTTGAGTATTGTGTGTTATGTGTGTATACTTATACTATATAATGTATGTGTATACTTGAGTTTTTTTATGCCTGTTTCTGTACTCCAGGCTATGCAAAAGAGAAATTGTTCTCTTAAAGGCGCTTTTTTTAAACAAAGGGTAAAAAAAAAATCGGACAATGTTTCATCATTTAAACTTTGAGTTGAACAGAGTGTCCTTGACAGAAGAGAGCAGAGCAAGTCCCACCCACTACAGAGGGGCCTAGCACTAGCATGCCGTCTAAAGATCTGTGCCCCGTTTAGAGCAATTGTTTATATTCCTCTGTCAATCTTTCTTCTCAGAGTACACACACAAAAAAACATGCTCTATACGTCACCTGCAGACAAGTACGTACACACACACGCACACACACACACACACAGGCTTGTGGCTTTGTTTGTTTAGTCTGTCACTTTACACAGCAGTGTGCGGCCGTTCAGGGACTCCCCTATCTCCACAGGTTTTCTAGGAAAGTCATTTGAGTTAGAAATCTTCTTTGGCAAGTGCAACACTTCATCAAGGGTGAAGACTCCCTGGCTATCAGAGATGTATCAGTTGGTCTGATAAAGCCCTCACCCTGGTCCCCGCACAGCAACATCCCATCATAAATAAAAGCAGCAGAAAAGAGGCCTTTGTCACTGTTTATCTGGACTGCTTTTCTTCCTCGCCCTTGATTTCCTCTTCAGAAAATTGATGCACCCTTAAATTGAAGCGGAGGGCTTGACAGGTAATGGTTAGTGTGATAACTGCTCAGATTTCATCAGCCAGGGCTTTTTTTTCTTTGTGTGCAATTGTTGGAACTTTCAGCTAGATTACCTGTCATCCAGTGCATCAGATAAAAATGCAGAGCTGAGGAGATACAGCCAATACTGGAACAGATAGGAAGAAAAAGATCTGGATGGAGAACGTTGGACGTGAAAGGAACAGCGGGATACAAATTTACGATTATCTGATAGTGTGGCACAATAGAACATATTATTACCATCATAATCACATATGGTTTCCTCTTAGCATAGTAAAGACGTGTGTGTATGGGAAAGATTTATATTATGTGGTTTTAAAGTGGTTGTACATGCTACATAACTGTATGAGTTGCAGTTTACGGTAGATGTAGAATGCATCTGCTGCAGGAAAAAAATGTTTCACTGTTTTCACTGTCTGAATTGGCCCTTATGATTTATGCACTACAAATGCAACATGTTATAAACTCATTAAGTTGTTTAAAATCAGATGTTGATTTTTTGCAGCACTTTTTAATGGATACTCAGTTTAATGGATTTTAAAACATATTTTTTTGTAAGATAATCGAATGGTCTGAGATATTTTTTCCTAATGTAATATATGAATGCATCTAATTTATTTACTGTTTGTATAGTCACATACATACAAATATTTTCAAATGTATTGGTGGCATACTTCAAAATGCATTTGTTTTTATCTTGTGCAGAGAAAAGCTTCTCTATTAAACTGTATTGATTATTTGTCAGAGAGCGAGACAACCTATGAAAGTCTCAAAAAAGTCAAATCTGCATTTGGTCTTTTGCTCCATCAATGTTATGGTAACCAATAGAGCTGAAATCTTTGGCAGATGTGTGGTAGCAATTTTTCCTCAGCTATTATAGCATTATAAACACTCGGTTAGAGTTACATAAAACATGCATATTTTTGACTGGGAAATTTTTTGACAAGAGAAACAGCTGTGCTGGCCTTACAATGCATTAAGTATTTCATCCCTTTTAGATGGTTAAATTGTGCATGAAATGTTGCTGGCGCAGGGTTCTCCCGAGCTGGACTGATTAGGCAACATCTGTTACATTGGGAGAAATCCGTGTCGTTTCTAATTAGCTGTCAGGCTGTGGCTACGTTGTGCCTGATGGTGCCGGGGATCTGCCACAGGTTCCTCTCCTCGTCCTGTCACCTGCTTGTGTCCCCCCCCCCTCCCTCCTCTGTCTCCCCTTTCCTCCCCCGCCCCCCCTTACTCTCTCTCACATACACACTCATCAGCTGTAATTAGAGAGCAGGGTCCATACAAAGGAGCTAGCTGGGAGCCAGCCTCAAGCCCATCTGTGCAACCCCATCATCAGCAAGCTCACGACACCTCCAACACTGGGGGCCGCTCCCGAGCCAGGCCCCCGCATACTGATCATTTGAACACACAAACTTTCTTCCTAATGCCGCTGCCTCCCTCCTCCCTCCCTCCATCCTTCTTTTCCACTTTGTTCTCTTTCATTCTGTGCTGAAAGAAAATCTATCGCAACTGGGCTAATTCATCTTGCTTTAATAAGGCTCAGACACTGGTAAATATTAAATACACTACAGAGAGGAACGGACAACACTGTTACCAGGTATTGACAAAATGCAGGTTTAGAGGGATGGAATGAGCTGAAATCCATATGGACAAATTAACAAACGCAGGAGCCGCAAAGCAGACATGTACAACTGAGTGCCTTGTTATTATAATGTCAGATTTCTTTTAGGTTTTAGTATCAACCCCCGCTTAGTTGTTAATAATGAATTTAATAACAAACCACATTCAGTGCTAAAAACAAAAACCTTTGTAGGATTTGTTTCTTTTTTAACATCTCATTGACCTTCCAGTGTCAGTTTCATTAAATCATCACCAACTGTGTGCACTGCGTGTCACTGCTATAGGCCGACACACATAGCAGCCATCAGAATATCTGTCAGGTAATTCATTTGAGCAGTTAATCAATGAGTCTTCCGTTCAAGTCTTCCCAGGTAAAAACAATGCTTTGGCCAGTACATATAATCTCATTAGCTTGCCAATAAGATCTTTCTAGAGTCGAGTGAAACTAGAATACATGGTTAGGTTCGCTTGTAATTGCTACACAAACATCAGCAAAATAAATGGTTCATAACCTTTGGTCAAATCATCTTGAACTACTTTAAAATAACAACAACATTTTGCTGTATGTTAAATGAGAATGAAGCATGTTGTAGTTGCCTCTATTTTTCCTGATATCTGCATTGCTAGCAGAGAATAAAGCAATGTATAGAAGTATCATTTGGTTCGTAGGCTACTGTCAGGCCAAGCAAACATCCGCATATCACACAAATAAACAGGAATTATCCTTTGTGGAGCATTGCTCTAAATGACACCGTTGTTGTCCATTTTGATTGTGTATCAGATGTACTGTTGGCCTCCTGGAGTCTAGCTCAAATCATGAAACCTATTCCGGAGTCTTAAAAGCACTAAAACACAGTAAAACTTCCTCTTTGCTTTCTTAAGTCTCTAAGACAGAATGACATAGACAGAAAGTGTACACATCTGTCCCCTTTGGCAATCTCTGACAAGTTCAACTGTTGCACCAGCAAGACAAGGGGAGGGACTGCTGAGCAAAGTAAGAAGTTCCGCTTGAGCGGTGCCTTAAGGCGGCAATGAGACACAAAGACAATGTAGAGCGGTTATTGCAGACAGCTGACACAGCTTGACCATGCAACTTTAAAGACATACTCATAATCAAAATCAAATGGTTGCAAGTTTTAATTGAAGAGCTGACAGGTATAACTTGTCATGTACTAGTAACTCATGTACTTCAGGTGGCAAAAACTTCAGCTGTGCTCTTGAGCCAGGCACTCAGACACTCGGCTCCCAGACGACTGGGACAATTTGCTGAAAGACTGATTCAATACTATTTCCATGATGTGTGTGTGTGTGTGTGTGTGTGTGTGTGTGTGTGTGTGTGTGTGTGTGTGTGTGTGTGTGTGTGTGTGTGTGTGATATGTTGGAGCTGTAAAAGATTAAATACTTGAAAAATTCAAAATGTTAGTTTAATGGCTCTAAATGTATTAATCATAGTAATAATGTAGTCATGTAGTTAGATAAACTAAATCCACCAGATATTTTTTTTTTTGTATTTGAAATTGTTTTCTTGCAGTAAGTTTTAACCTACACGATGTGATAGAAAAGGATTTTTTTAATACCGATCTTTGTACAGATCTGTTTTTAAAAATCTTCCAGCTGCATGTCCTTGATGGTTGTGAGTAAAACACCACCACAGCCCCTGGAAGTTTGTATTTAATTGTTTTAAGGTTATTTGTAAAATGCTACAATTAGCTACTCTGCAAAAGATCTAAAGGATGTTCATATTGAAGGACAAAAACCTATCAGACCATCATGAGATCCATATCCTTTGCTGGCTATCACTTCTATCTTTCCCTTTCACATCATTTGTGTGAGGGATCTTTATTCATTTGAAAACACATGCATCCAAATGGAAAAGATGCGTAATCCAAACCTGGACCTGACCCTGTGACATGTTCTTCCTCCCGGGTAGAAGAAAGATGATGAAGAAAAAAGTTCTAAAAAATAAATTATGTCTTTGGAGTAGAAGCAAGGTTGTTGCAATTCTGCCGGGAGCAAATCAAGGCAGAGAGGAAAACAGTCTGTGACCAAGAATGACAGGCCTGAGAGAATGTCACAGCAATTGTGGGGCCATCACTGGCAAGGGATGATGGGTGATTGCTTTGCGTTCCACGGCAAGTCCATCCTGGAGGACACTGCGCACCCTTGCTCATCTGTGGCCCAACCTTTGGCGCTGACATTTAAAGTGTTGATTTTGGAGCACTTATGCTAATTGTTGTAATTTTCCTGATGAAGCGCCATTCTGATACCTTGATGTGGCCAAGATAGTTTTACATTTTCTATGTGGTCCTCTTTGCCATTTGCACTGTGTAGTGTCAGCTCAGAGTGCTACTGAAAGCAGACAAAATTGCAAGCAAATTGCATCAGATTGCCAACATTGTGAAAAGGTAAATTGCTTGCAAATCTATTTAAACCACTGCCCTATTTTCATCAGCTATGGTACTTGGTATTCATGATTGCTTAATTGGCGACCTTTTCTATTGTGTAGTGCTTTATGGTGCGATGGAAAACGATCTTTACCAAACCAATTACCCTTTTTTCTCCTCACTACTACATTAGAGCTGTGATTGCAACAGCTAGTCCTTTGTAAATTAACTTTCTGGTTTCAGCGGGGCTTTTTTCTTTGCACCGATAGAGAATAAAGTGTCATTTGTTTGATATGATGTTGTTGAGCATGGGTCTTTGTAGAGAGGACTGTCAAAGACGTGGCTTCTCTTAGTTGTACCCTGTCTCCGTGTGACAGTTACAAGCCTATAATAATCTTTTCTATGCGAGAGACTTGTCAAATATTTTGTCACATTGTCAATTGTGAGTATTTACCTACTGCTTAGGCTTCATAAAAATTTGGATTTGGCCGTTTGGATTTGAATATTTGTGACAGTTTTAGGCATTAGAGCAATTATAGCAGCTAATGTTGAGATTCCACTGATAATTAGTACCGTCCTTTGAAATGTTTCGGAGAATTATCTGTGGACGTATCTCTCTAAAACTCTTGAGCTATCATCTTTTAAGCATTGCCTTTTCACACCCAACACTGCCCAGGTATGATACCCTAACACCAAAGTCCCAGCTGGTTCAGGAGTTTGGTCATTCTTCTAAATACTGTGATATTCATTTTGCAATTGTTCTGTTTCAATCTGCAATTTTTTCATCAATCCGCGTGTCAGCTACAATAGTCCATCTTTATTCATTACAGTCCCAAATGCGTGATGATGAGTAAGTGCTTCCCTCCCTAGATAGACTTAGTATTCCTGAATTGAATGTACTGACCTGCTGTCAGTCTGCTCACATCTCTTCCATCAGACAGGCCAATAGAATTAACCCTGGATTAACCCACCAGGCCTGAGTGCAAGGTAATGGCCTTGGCTAATGGCTGTGTGTGCCTAATGCCAGGTACCATTGACTCTCGCTGGCACATTTAGTTCCATCTGAGGGGCAGTGTGACAGCATGGCCATCTCTGTACAGCTGGCGTCCATGAGCCACTGCCAGGCAGAGATAATACTCAGCCATGCCATCCCTCCTAGGATCATAAGGGGCACTGCTCTCTGCCCTTATCTCCATCTTGACAAACATGGGAAAGGAGTCTTGATATTCTGAATGAATGATATTCTGATTGTCTAGAAGTGACAGAATGAATGCCCCTTATTTTTTGTCTTATCCAACAGGCTTCTTGTATTTAGGTCAATGGTTAAACCTAAGCAAGATTTCAAGGTTTCATTTGTATAACACTCTTCAAAACAGTTACATAGTGTCACCCCAAACAGTTCTCATTTTATGACTCAGATTGATGTCTGTTTCTACCATAAATATAAATCTATCAAGTATGACAGGACTTTGAGATGCTCTAGCTAATAGTGGAAAACAGAAAACTGGCACTTTTGAAGCTATGACAGTCTACATTCTAGTCCAGTTATATTCTCTGGCAGCGCTCTGCAAAGCGCATGGAGTAGCTCTCATAGACAAACAGCTCTCATCCTCAGTTCTTTTGTGCTCATGTCTATGCCTGAGGTGAAGGAGTGCAAAGTAGGCACAGGGGATGAGAAGGAGGACTGAAATCAGTCTGAACAAGGAAGAGGTCTCCTCCTCCCCTGTAGATTAGCTTATTTTGACTGCGGTCAGGCTTTTACACAGACACAGGGGATGGGTTTGGTGTGTGTGTGTGTGTGTGTGTGTGAGAGAGAGAGAGAGAGAGAGGGAGGGGGGGGGGGGGATATATAACCTCTCCTGCCACTTCACCAGACCAGAGCTCACTGAATGGGAATGTGGAGGCTGAGGGTGGAGGGGTGGGGGGGTGGCTGTAAATTTTCTCTGAGTCAGGGCAAAGCTGATTGATCTCTGAGTGTAAAATCGATAAGAAGACACTGTCATTTTTGTAAAGGATGAGTTGGAAAGGGAAAATAAATTAAGACTCCCCAGATCGGACTGGCTGTGCGCACGGAAGCTCGGGCCTCATTAATTCAGAGCAGTCTGTATTTTGGTAATGTCGTGTCCACAGCTTCAATCTCACAGGTGCCTCGCGGTGGCAGGGTATGCTGGCAACAGCAGGCCCTTTATTATGCTATGTATATTTCATTGCAACCATGCAGAGAAATCAGACACTTGCCCTTGCAGCCCCTCCGTGTCTTGATTCCTGATTAATCTATTTTATTATTTTCAGAAATACATCATGCCAGGGGTTGATTAAATCAGAAATTGAAAGCCATTGTCTTTCTTGCATGTCCCTTATCAGAACTAATGTACCGACTATGATCATTTGTCTTGAGTTGTTATAAGAAATAAAGACTGGTGCACTTTTCTCTTCTGCAAGATATTGCAAAAAGATTAATTTACTACTTCTCATCTCTTACGTCCTCAGTTTACTGTCTGGTATGTCTCCTATGATATTTTTCATGCTTAGATATGCTGTTTTCACTTATTTATTCCTGTTTCACCTTGATCTTCTCATCTATTATATTACACTTCTTCCGAGCACTGAGAGAATATAGTCTTCATGGCCTTATTGGATTGATGGTTACAGAAACCATTGCATAATATCAACTTTCAGTAGGTCATTTTTCACCATGTGCCCACCTATGTTTCATTTGATCAGTGCTCATGATGGGCTCCATGCTCACCGCTCCAGCTAGAGTGTGTGTGTCTTTGTTTATACCCTTGTGTTTTGTGTCATGTAGGACATCATAAGACTGTGTATGTATAAGCAAGATGTGTGTGTGCATGTGTGTGTGTGTCTGTGTGTGTGTGCATGTCCTACCCAGTGGCTTTTATCAGGTGCTCTCTAATGTGTCAGTTGTAGCTGAGGATCCACTCATCACAGCGCTGTCTCTGCTGTTCAACAGGGCCATTAAGGACACATCAGGCTATCAGGAGGCAGCTCTTGGGGACTGGCAGGCATTATATATACCCTGTGGCCTCACTTTGAATAATCTCCAGGTCAGTGGGGCTGCTGGTATAGCTAGGGACTTTAGAACAAGGGCTGTGGGATAGGGATCTGACAAACAGCGTTTTTAACACTCACACATCATACATGTGGGTCGCCGGTTTACAGACCGCAGGGCTTTTTAAAGGCGTGACCTCACAGACACACATAGCGCAAAACGTTTGGGAGTTAGTTTTGCTTCAAATCTGTCTTGACCGCACTAACGAGACTGGATTCATCCGGATGTATAAAACAAATCAAATCAGAAATACCCAAGAGGATCACAGACATCTGTGTTTTGCAAACCACAAGAGTAATTCTTTAAGCTATCCTGGTGCAAAGAGATAATTTGTATGTGCAATACTCATTTAAATCACATTCACTAAGCGGGTTATCAAATTAAATCAGGGCTCTGTTAGGCCTGCCACTCGGGCTTTTGGGCCAGGCTTCATGTGTAAAATTGGCCAACAAGAGATTTGGGGGAGCGCTTTGCACGCCCCTGTCACGTCATCTCTTGGCTCCCCTTAGGAGGCCCATCCTGGGGTCAGCGCTCCTGGAGAGATGCCTCTATGGACTGCCACAGGGCGACAGGGCCACAACACCACCTCCAGCTGGGCGACTTATTACAGCCCCAGTCTTTCCCACCCCCTCCTCACCTGCCCCAGCCATTCACAACATCATCAAGCCATCACATATTCATGAAGCTGTGGGTTGGTGGAGTGTGTGTTTGGGAGGTGACACTGCGTGGTGGTTGTGGCAGTGGTGCGGTGGTGGGGAGAGTGCGGTTGGAGACTGTAGGGGGGTGAGTCTGCAGGTGGCTGTCACATCCGTAATTGCCTGATACTTCCCTCTGCAGCGTAAAATTGTTTTCATTATGTGTCATGCACACAGTGCCAGGCAAGGGCCCCTTGAGAGCATTCCCAAGAGCCAGAGGGAGGAGGCACTCCACTTAAACAGCCGCTTAGCTTCAAATAAGAAAGGAGAAAAGGAGAGGAGAGAGGAGGTGGAGGAGGAGGAGGACAGGAGAGAGGGAAGGGGTGTGGAAAAAACAGAGGAAGCTCATCATTAACTGTGTTCGAACAACAGCAGACAAGTGTGAGCTCATGCACAAAAACCAGGCAGAGCTTATCCTAAACATCTCAGTTACCAGGGGGGAGTTGTGTAGCTTCAACCACACTGTGAGCTCCTGGAGGGCTTCCGTGGTCAGAGGGGGGAGAAAAACAAGGAGCGGGAAAAGAAAAGGAGAAAAAGTTTCCACCTGACTGGAGTTCCCATGGTTTGCCATGCAGGAGGGTAAGCAGGTTTCAGCAATAAACTCAGGCATTGTCAGGCAATAATGCTCAGTCAGGTCCCTCCATTGGGATTCAAGGGTGTCTTTTTCTCTGCTCCCCGCGCTGCACTAATCACAGGCCTACTTTGTTTAATTGCGGCAAAAGGGAGAAAATGTGTTCAAGAAGTCATCCTAATCCCTCCCCTTTACCCCCTACTCCCTCTCCCTCTCACCCCCTCCAGCTTTGCTTCTCCATACTCTGCCCCTGTCTTCTGTTCCCCACCCCCTTTTCCTTTTTTAATGAATTGTGGAACTATACAGAGACAACAAACAACAGAACCGTGATAAATAAAGGCTTGAGCCATAGGTAAGGGCCTGAGGTGTTGGCTGGTTGTGTATGAAAAAACACTTCCGCTGGATTTAAGGGCATGCAACAAGTGCCATTACAGTGGGTTTTGGATGCTGTTGATGCATAGGAGGTGGGGGGGGGGGGATCCGATGGAAAATAAAACCTCCATGCAGTGAGCTGCTGGTAGCCTGCTGGGCATGCAGGCTCAGAATAATCATCCCTGTAAAAGCACGTCAAAGATCCTTCAATGGACACAAATTCGCTCCTTCTATTTTTCAATCAGAGATTTAGAAACTTAAGGTGCTGTGCATTGTACTTGATGACTCTGGGGTCACAGGCGCCAAGGGGGGCAGGGGAGGGGATTTATCAATCAGGACTCCTCGTCTTTCTAAAGCTGAATAAAAAGCGACCCATGAAGAGACAAACCAGTCCCCTTTTAACCAAAGGCTTTTCTTATTCATTAGATCCGGATTCTGGCTTCTCCCTTTACCTCCCTTTCTAGAGAACGAGGCATCTCAAGCATAGAAAACCACTCAGTGGAAGGAGACAAAATTCAAAAAGGATCTCTGAACTGAGGTTTAGGATAACGTCATAGGCAGTCAACCCTCAATGACTGAATAAGCGCCACAATTTGTTGATCATTAACATTATGTGACTTTAGAAATACATTTTGTAAAATGAATGGATGAGAAAAACATTGTCACTGTAAACATTGGAGGATACACAAAAAAATAGTGTTTTGAATTGAATCTCGTTTTGGAAATGGCCTGTCACTGTTAGTTGTTTGTTTATGTTTTGTTGTCAATCATATTTTGTTCCTTTTGCATAGATTTTGACTGACATAAGGACTATTCAAATGCCATCAAGCAAACAGGCAGAAAGATGACAACCATCAACATGAGTATAGTAGTTGTATTGTAAAAAAACAGGCAACCTGTATAAAATGTTCTCCATGATTGCAAATGAATCGTGGTAATGGCCATCAGCTAAAGCTTTTCTTCCCCTGCTGCAGATTCTTAGTCTACTAATAGATTTTTCATATTTTTAGGCAACTCAAGTCCAAGAAGTCCCAAATTGGCCCAAATGAACAAAACAAAACAAAACAAACAAATCACTAGTGCTTCTGATTGTAACAGCAATCGTCTTTTTTTGTTAGCGTTGGGATATGTTTCTCAAATTTCTCAGCAATATATTAATTATGAAACTTCTGTACATAGCATCCTGACACGTAATAATAATTCCATCTAATTCAAAAACCTTTATTCAAACAAAACTAAACAACAACAATGCACAGCGAAATTATTTCACCATCACATTTGAACTAGAATTAGAGTTCAGTTTAAAAGAATGTCAAAGAAACCCTTCTGGCATAAGTGGAGGCATGAGGGTTTAGGTAGGAAAATCCTCCCTAAGTAAATGACTTCCCATGTGACCTGGGGCAAGTCACTTAACCTCTGTCTTCATGCCCACCACCCAAGTTTAAACAAGAGGATTGCTCAGTTCCATCCCCATACACTCTTCAAGTCCTCCTGGACCAAATCATTTTGCTCAGGGTGAAAAGCCTTGATCTCCAGGCTCATGGCATGAGTAAACAAAAATACCACATTCACTCCCTTTGCTAACACTTAAAAAGTAAAATCAGAAGCTAGAATAAATACTATGAAATGCTGAAATGCTGCTGATGACATTTCTAAAAGAACTTCGCTACCCAAACAATTACAAAAGCTACTTTGGTGTTTTGGACCATAAATTAATCTGTATCTGTTGAAAAAGGAGACCAACAATTTTTCTTCTTCTCAAAACAAGAGACTAATCTGGTGCTGTTGTCATCTGATGATTTTCACATTGTCCTAGCTCTGGGAGTCCTCGCCTGGTCCCTTAACTTTTGTGAAGCCACTAGAGACTGTAGCAAGCCAATGAGGGCCACCGATGCCTGTGAATGTAGCATTATGGCCCAATCTCTTTCTCACTCTCTGAAAGACTGTTTAAATGGTTTGGTTTATTATTGCCCAAGGAAGGCTAAAGGCTTCTGTCAGCATTTGGGAGAGGGAATCACTGCCTCTTTACTGGACAGCTGTTCAGGCCTTACCCCACTTTTCATATGGATATGTATGTTAATGACAGGCAATGGACTGGAGATGAAGAGGCCTGAGCGCTAGGCCCTCTCTTCAGCGCACTTCTAAAGCTCCCACAAAAGGAGCAGTAAAAGAGGCTGCAATGGTGAAGCTCCCACTTTTGTGCCCTGAATTAGTTCTGCAAGCAATGAAAGTGATCTTTTCTGGACGACAGGGGAAGTCTGCCGATGGCTGGACCGGCTCATTAGCACAAAAGTCTGTTGGGACATATAATTGACTGACGCAGATCCCTCGCCTGTCACAACACAGCACAGGCTGTGGGACGGAGGACATACACAAAAATACCTTTCCTCTTCAAAACTCACCTAACAGTTTCCATTAGAGGTACCCTCCCCCTTTCTTTAGGTGCTGTTGTGTTTACTTCCTCCATGCTAATGCCGCATCCCATAGCCTGCTGACAGCTATGGAGCACTGCTTCCTGTTGCTGTCAACACTGTTGATATCACATCTATTGACTTTACTCAGTGGGAAGAGAAAAACAGATAGGAGAAACTGTGTTTGGGTGTGTGGAGTCGTGTTCCTGGTGTTTGAGCTTTACCCTAGCGCCTTAGTTTGACACATTATCGTTGATCCCAGGTTACAGTGTCAGAGAAACAGATTTTATTTATGTTTTAGACCCAGTTTTCCCAACAAACTGTGTGAATTGTTGGATTTATTCATGTTTTGGGTGTAAATTTACTTTGCGACAATTAAAAAGATTTAGTTCAACAAGCTTAACTGGCTACATGAAGTCTACATTGATTTCCTGTTATGGAGCAGGAAATTTCTCTTTTTTTGGTTTCATTTGTAGACGTGGAGACAGAGTAACAAACATGCTCAGCACACCAGAAGCCTCTAATGGCTGCATCATGGTTAAATTGACTGGAAAATGCTGTTTTAATTTCCATGTTAATTGAAATGGACTAATTGTTAATATATTCTGAGAGCAAAGTACCAAAATGGAATAATTTCCCTAAATTTAATCCATTTAGAAATGGCTTGGAAGTGATCGTGGTTTCACAATGTTTGTAAGCCCATGCATTAAAAATGAAAATAACTAAATTAATTCTTGTCTCATAAAGTTATAGCGACTTTTTTAAATTGAAAGAATATCGGCAGTTGAATTCTGAGTCATGGACAGTGTAAAGGAGTCCACTTGAAAACAATTGCCATTGTTTTTCCATTTTTTAGGCAAAAGAATTTTGTCAAGCAGCTAAATAGGGTATTCTTCATGGTCTCCCTTCTTCACAGGCAACTATAGAAATTAGCCCTACGTTTCTCGGCTCTCACACATGGATACACACGCTTGCATGGACACAAGAAAAATTTCTTTTCTTCTGTCAGCATTCCTGGCCAACAATGGCTAGATTAGTGGACGTGAGGGCCCCCTCGGGGGCACGTATTGTGGCACAGAATACCCTCGGCAGGAACAGCTGGTAGGGGTTAATGGCTACTGAACCTCTCAGCCGGAGCCCTTTCTCTATTGTGTGTTCCGCTCATGGGAAGGAAGGAGGCCACTGACAGCTTCTGGGGTGTCAGGAACCCTCAGAACAGCACCCGGGTCACCCCAAATGGGGAGCAGGGCAGAGGGTGGGGGAAGGAGTAAGGGGGAGGGGGCCTTGATGCTGAGGGTGGTAGGATGGTGGCAATAGGGAATTCTCTGTGGACCAGGAACCAAAAGCCGCACATCAACACGGCGAACAGTAGAATTAGCATCAGTGTATATTCAGCAGATAACAATAAGGGCTGGACAATGGGAGGGGCACACTGTACACAAGGAGGAGGGCAGTGGAGGAGCAAGGCTCTGTGGAGGCTGACGCTCACGTCTACTCATGTGATGTGATATTTACGTGCAATAAAAGCACAACCGATATCGTAACTAGTTTAATTTCAAGTTTAATTACTGCTGCTTTCCAAATGATTCTCAGTGCACACTGAAAAACGATTTGTTGCTTTTCACTAATTCCTGGAGATAGAGTGAAAGTTGTATATATATATATATATAAACCCTATCTGTATTCCTGATTAAAAAACACTATTTTCGTATTTGAAAACTAGCTTTTATTGAAGTAATGAAAATCTAGGGTCATCAGCTTGATATTCTGTGTACATATGTGTACTGGAGATAGTAAAAAAAAAACTTCAACAAGCATTGTCAGAGCTCCCTCTCACACAGATGATGTCCGGTCCAGAATCTCCTTGCGTCTTAATGTTCCTGTTGCCTTATTTTAGTGGTAGCCTGATGTGATCTGGGGCCGGGGGTCACTCTACCGGCTCTTCTCTTGTAATGGCCCATGCATTAGTATTCAAAGCTGGGGATGCACAGGAATAAGCAGTCCTCAGATGCTGCCTCTTGGCTCGCTGTGTGTTTCAACCACAACCGCCAGCTCTCCCCTCAATCCTCCCTTATGTGTGTGTGTGGCCTGCCTTGCCTTGTCTCGCAGGCATCACAGGGCTCAAGCCTTGCCACCCAGAGGAGCCCCTCTGTCAGGGCCAGGGGGACTGCACCTCAGAATTAATCCCTCAGTTACCCACCCCCCGCTGGGCAGCGTGGAGAAGCCCCTCTCCCTGATCCATCCAAGCCTCTCACACCACCGGCTGCGCTCATTAGACGGCTGATTATGATAGCGTGCCGGTGTAATGTTTAATCGAGTCTGACACCTGATTCGCCATGTTACAAATCCCGTCATGCAAATTGAGCCATTTGTGTTTTTTGATATGGAGAGATGGGCTATGAAATGAAAGATTAGCCCTGAAATGAGGCACTGGGGACATGTGCCCTCTGCTCCTGCCGCTGTGATTACCAAGATGAGAACAAGCATCTTTTTCTGTGCTAGTGTATCGTGCTGCGCTCAGGAAATATTAAATTAACATAGTGGGGGTTTTTTTTTCTCCCCGCAGGAGCCCCAGGAATCAGAAGAGCAGCCTATCACTGAGAAAATGTCTCATCTTCCCCCCCGGCAAACAAGGGAAAGATAATGGGAGCACGTTCTCTGAAATCACACCAGTCAGTGACAATTGATGTAAATAATTCAACAGAGTGTGTTTTCGCACGGTGCACTGAACGTCCTTAGCCTTTCAGTCTTGGGAGTCCGCACAGATGTTGTATGATAGAAGCGATCGGTGTAAACATGAAATATTTCTGTAGCAAAGCAAACTTAATCTCAGTCTTTCAGCGACGGGAACAGAAGCACTGACATGCTGTGGGGAAACATTTCAATTTCAAAGTGAAGACAAAACAAATTGTTGATCTGAGTGCTGCATTGAATTGGAATCGTAGGTTGGTTGACATACTGATGGGATAAATTCAATGGGGGAGCTCAGAACTTCCCATTTTTCACTGCCTTGTAATGACACCTGTTTTCAGAGTGACCACTCCTCATCTGTAGTGTGCAGTGACAGTCCGAAGAAGTGCTCTCCAATGTCTAGAAGCTATGTGCCTTCACTTATCAGCCCCCCCGCCCCCCCTACTGTAAACATTTCATTTCCTCATCCTGTCAGAAATGTCTTTGTTGCTAGTTGTTGCTTGGGATTTAATCTGAAAGACAAAGTCAGACAGTTAGCTTGCCCATTTTCTATTTGTCTGCTGCTCTCCTTCTTCCTCATCTCTTGTGACAATCTTGTCTTTAGAACTACTTTAGTTCATGCTGCTGTATTTCTTCCTCTTTATTGAGATTGCAAAGGTCCTTTAAAAACATTTCCTGTTAAGTGGCTCCCTATTTGTCTTTGTCAATCTGAGGTTACAGTGCTGATGTTTATCTCCCAGTCAACAGTGGATTACATTACTACAAACATTGTCAAATGCTTTCAATTGCACAGAGACTTTTTTTTTTTACATTCACTCTTGTGAGGACATTTGTGCTGTGCAAATTAAACACTGCTATGATTTTCAGTCACTCTCTGGGCAGACGGCCAGACCCAGGTTGTGAGTTATTGCAGCAGCAGGAGCCTTTTATGTGAGTCAATCCTCGTCTCGGTGGAAATCTACCTGTTTTTACAAGTCATCCCCTCTGAGAAACACCTGTACTGAGCAACAGGCTCATTGTTTTCCTCTTACCTACATCGTAAAGATTGAGAGGCCAGAGAGACAACGCCAGGCAGGTTTGCTGAATCACTCATCCTTCCTGGCGCCACTTGGCTGACTGAAGAGTTCCTGTCAGAAAGACTCCGTCATAAGAAATGCTGGACCAGAGATACTAGACATTGTTACTACCATTAATGTGGACTATATTGCTTTAGAGGAAAGCTTGATGCACTATATTTCAAAAGTTGTCATATTTACAATATAAAGTCAATTCCATTGTTAAATTACCATTGCCTGCAAAAATGCTAAATATTTCTATCAATTGAAACACATTTAGTTAATCAGGAATTGTAAGGATTTGAAGGATTGGTAGGAATTTGTACATCTGTGTATACAATCTCATATATATATACAGGAAAATGTATAGATGTAATTCTGTCAGTCGGTGGAAAAATAGGTCTGGTCAGAAAAGGAACAAGTTATTGTGAAGGACAACAATTTCTCTCCAGCAACCGGTGCAAACACAATGTGACTTATTTTCAGTCCAAGCTTCAGTCAAGCTCCTTTTAACTATAGTTTCCTGAGTATAAAAGAGTGACTTGCTCTTTTCTGTTAAATATAAATGTTACTGTTTTCCCAAACTGCCGAGAATATTGTAAAGTTATTGATTAGTTGTCATGTTTGGTGGCTCTTATTGATGGCACAAGAATGTGAAAGTAGCTAGGAACCTGGATGTAAAGATCAGGATTTATTGCCCAGAATCTCTTGAACAATTTTATCAAAAGCCCATTCCACTGTGACATTTTTTTCTCCCATAAATCAACGAGGGGAAATCTATCAGTGGACAGTAGTGAGAGATAGATGAGCAGAGGGATGAGAGGGTCAGCAGAGATTTTTCACTGGTCCTCCCCGTCACAGCAGCAGCCTCACTTTTTCACCTTTATGAATTGGTCTTTTACTGACTGGCCAGGCTTTTAATTTGTTTCACACACTTGAAAAAAAAACCCTCTGAACGTTTAGACTTTGCACATAAGATAATGTATCGATTGTTAAAGCACTGGTGCATTGGGTTCCTGGCTTATATTCAGATAGCACAAACTTTAGATAAATGATTCCTGGGAGATGGATCAACCTCTATATTATTAATATGCTGGATATATTCCATGTTGGCAGCAAATATATGAAGCATCAGGGGTCTTAATCCTTGCAATTTGTACAATTCCTTCAGTGCAAATTCAAATAGTATATTCAAAGAAAGGCGCAAAAGGACAGAGTTTGTTTAAGATTTAAATGTTATCACTGATGACAAGGTGGTAATATAAATTGCATTATCTTAGTCAGATCTACATCCGTATCCTCAGGCACATGCAATAAATATGAATGCTTTCAACAGAAGAAAAGAGGGCGAGGCACTGAGGGAAAATCGTGCTTATAACAGCAGTCAGGTCAGATTCACTTCAATGGGCATGATTGGAAATGTCAACCAATTTACAGAACGTGTTTACCATCATATCACATGTGGCCACAACGATTGCAGATATGTATGACAGCAGCGTTCAATTGAAGCTCTGTTTTAGATGGGAGCAGATTGGAAATGAAAGAAAACCAAACCTTTGTTTCATTAAAAGGAGTCCAAAAAGGGCTCACTCTGAGGACAGAGTATCGTGTGGTCTATCAGGAAATAGTATTGTTCTGACCGTGGAATTTGCTTGGTTTTTTTTTTCTTTCATTTGATGGATTTATTCCTTGGTCATTACTCTCAGTGCTCAGTGTTGGTGCACCTATAGTCCATCCACCCAATCTGACTTGATTGAAGGCCTTCATTTGCTATGCGGCCATGTAAAGTAGAGGCCTTGAAAGAGCACAGTGACCTTGGTGTTCCTTCCTGATTCATTTTTCCCTGACACTCCTCAGATAGGATTTCTCAATAGTTAGACATCTGACTGATATACTTGCACTGTAACTCTTCCCGTAATTTTAAAATATAATTCAACAATGAAATACTGTAAAATTATTGTGCAGTACCTCATTATCATTTTCTCGTCCTTGGTGGAAAATAGTGGAAAATGTATTTTGCGTGGTATAGTGAAATAAGGTTGTAAATACAGTACATTACTGTGACTTACTCTGCACAATAGTACACAGTGACAAAGGGCTGACACAATCACATTTGTTAGACAACAAATTAAATATCAAAATGATTTTGTGTGAAATGGATCAGGATTTTTTCAACATGCCTTTTGACATAATCGAAAGCTTTGACATTTCACATAAAAACACAGCATGTGGTCTGTTAGTTTATATTTATATAATATATAATTAACTGGTTGTTTTGCAAAGACATTTGCATTAGACAAAATGATTTTCAGCATGGCCACACATCAGATCACATACTTCTGACCACTTTCTGTTTAACTCAACATGATTCTTCACCCCGCTGAAACGTCTTACTTGGTCAAGTTAGATCAAATATGAAACACATTGTTTTAGTTACTGGTGGCAGGTCCTTTGGTAAGGTTAAACCTACATAGCAGAGCTTATTTACTAAACACTGACATTTATTAAATCTCATTCACATAAATGTGCTGTTGCTGACAGCTTCACTGTCAGAAATGTAAAACCTATGTAGTTATTTTACAATGTAACTAAGAATAGAAAACAAGGGAAAGGTTTTTTTACTGCGTTTTAGAGTCTTGTTGAACACATAACTTTACGCTGCACATGCTGTTCAACACACATCCTTTCCCGTCCTGTAAAATGGTTAAGCGGTGAAATGGCTCCACGCTGTTGTCAGGTGACATTGTTGGCATACTTGTTTCCTGTGCCCTGGGGGACAGAAGCAGTGAACATAAGGGATGAGTGGGCCGCCTAGTGTCGTCTACTTGTCTGATTTACTGTCCCGCTGCGTTTGAAGTGGGACAGGCGGAATTCACTCCACTCCAGTCCTTTGTGATCAGCCCTCCCAGATTACAGCCCAGGTGAGGCCCCTTGTGCAACCCATCAACTACAGGATATAGGAAGTACCTGTCTCTCATAGCCCCTGGACATCGTCCCCGGACTAACTTTGTTAATGTGAGCATGCACAAGACTGTTGCTTATACATGATCACGTACAACTGCAACAAAATATATTTAACCGACTAAAAAGAAAAGGGAGTGGTTGCAAAATTTACCCTGGTGTTTTAAAATATGAGTGTAGTGTGAGAATAGCCTAGAGCTGTGGCACTGTGGTGTTTTAACCTGTTGCGCACCCAGACAGCACAGCATACGCCTGGCGTCAGGGATGTTTCTTTGTCAGACCTGTTCAACACACAGAAACACAAGCCAATACTTGTGTTTTTTGGCTGTAGCTCTTTTTGACAACAAACTTTAATGTCACTGCAAACTATATACTACTATAAACTATACAAAAAATGGAGTTTTAAAACATTTTTGTGTCAAATTATTTATGAAAAGCAGCAATCCATATGTTTATAGAGCTTGCAGGCACACTATTTATATATTTTTCAATTCACCAAGCATCCCACCTAATCAGTTGCCAATAGACACGAGTCTCAGGACAGACTGATACTGGCATGGTTTTGCTGATTAGAGTCAATCAACCAGGGTTGAAACCAATATCCCCTTCAAAACAACCACACAGAGGCCTGGAATTTCTCCTCTCAGGACATCAGCTAAAGGCACAGCCAAATCTTCATAGAAAAAAATGAAACCCTGATTGCAGGGAGCATTTTCATTTGGAATTGGATTGCTGATTTGGTGCTGTTAGAGGGGATACTGAGAGAAAAAGGCAGGACATAATCAGCACCTCTAAAACTTAAACAGAACACGTGCAAGACACAAAATGATTGGGGCGATATTGTAAGGGAGCTGATCTATCCCGAGAACAAAAACAGCCTTAAATGTGACATTTTGTTTTGCAGTATAGTCAGTGGATTGTTGAATCAGCTGCATCTAGTCTGAGCATTATATACATTTGAAATATCTGCAGCACTTGAAAATCGATACGGCTTATGCCAAAGGTAATAAGTGTAGACTAGGAATTCAATGTTAGTTAAATTGTTAGCAAGTTTGCAGAGTTTACGAAAAAGAGACAATGTAAATCATTTAATACTAAAACTAAACTAAAAACATAACTTTGTATTAATTTAGTAAAAATATTGTTTCACTTTGAATTGTCCATGAAAACACCCCTGGTAGTGTTAATTCAATTATTTAAGACCTAAATTTTTTTTTACATAAAAATGTACTTTTGTCAAACAAAAGTAATAGGCAGTTCAGTGGAGTACACACACTTTTGTTAGTCATGCCCCACAATTCCTCCTGCTATCTAGTTAGCTAGAATATAATATATATAGAATATAGAATATAGCTAGATTAGTTATTAGTTTGGTTTGCAGATGATTTTCACCTTGCTGCAACTTTAAGTTTCATTCTGAAAGAAGGTCATCAATATTTCCAAAGCCAAAATTGACATTTCAAGGTTACTTCAGTTCATTTGTTGTTCTTGCTGCCACATGTGACTAGCCCCATTATCTATTGCTGGGATGTGCATTCACTTGCAGTAGTTCACCTTGCGTACTCTGTGTTTGTTTAATGTCTTAAATATTTTCATTGACACTATCACTGTTTCAAGGAACAATTAAAAAATAAAGACATTATTTTACTCTGAGCCCCCATGTAAACTGTTGCAACTGTGACATTCACCATGGGTGGACATGGCTCTCTGTTGCTGATCATTTAGGATTAACAGTCATTAATGAATGTGCAGGCAGGTGACCTATTATTAGACCTAGAGGAAAAGAGAACACTGAAATATAGCAAAGTCAGTGAGTCAGATAGAAGTGGCAGTATATATAGAAAGGGGTTAAATTGTGCAAAATGTATTTTGAGAACAGGACAAATTAGGCTGTCATATCAAGAGTACCATACCAGCGATTTTCTCACACTGCATGTGGCACCAGTAGTGAGCTCTACTTGGCCCCCACCTTTGGTGTGGTGTTCCTTTGGCATGGCCAAGTGTCAAAGAAAGAAACATGTTGACAGAATATTTGTAATGAGGCATATAAACAACATCCTCACAATTAAATCTAATCATTAATCATATAAAAAAGATAAATCATTCCATGTAAATAATTGTGAATCTATAACTTAAAAGGTCTCTATTTGTATTAAAACATATATCCAAAATTGTTTAGCCAAGATCATGTACCTCCCTAGAACAATGATGAGGTCGGGGGTCAGATGTACGATATCAGACAGCACGGTGAGAGATTTCAGATGGAAAAAACACAGATTTGTGAGAGTAGGATTCACAAGAGCTGGGCATATATTTCCTCCCTTTCCCCCTCTTTCATTTGGCAGTAAAGAAGATGACTGCTGTGAAATAAACATCACTACAGTGACTTCCATTAACATGTGTCAGATAAGAGACTTTCAAGTGTCTTCAGAGAACTAAATAATTGCTATTGATATTTTAGCATTTCAATGGCCACTTTAACTCTGAAAGCTGTCATTGTTTTTATTTAAGGGTCAGGCCTTATACTCCTGGTATCAGTTAAGTCTCCCATTGAAGAGGAAATCAGAAGGCCAACATTTAAATGAGGGATAAGAGGCCTTTGTATGTCAAGAGCTAAAAGGACCAGTTTTGTTTCGCATCACTATATTGTCATTTCAATGAATTACTTCAAGGGCAAACAAAGTAATAGTGACAGCACTCACATTGTGCAACCAATGAATAATGTTTCTTCATAGAAGGCCATTTTATTTCTGTATAATTGATATCAGTCCCACGCTGATTGACACTTGAAAATGAAAAGCGTCTCTCTATTTATTTCGTTCAGACAACAAGACCAAGCAGACTTGCACTTGGTCATCATCAGTGGTTTAAAGTGATGATGGCCTTTTGACAAAATGTTTGTCTTTGCTACTTTCTCCCCCCCTGAACGACGTTTTAAATGAAACACGTATCTTGGTTTTTGAGTGCGGACCACTTCACTTTATCCAGTTTCCTATGCTTTGGTCAAAAAGCCGGTTCGTACAATTTATGTTGCCCAAAGTGTAAATTCACATGCGGTCATCACAGGTCAAAGTTTGTTTTGGTTGCACAGTTTCGCTCTTCTAAATAAAGAATAGTCAGTTGTTAGTCACAGTTCTGTCTCGATATAAGACGGTTTGGAGTCACTTTGGGTTCTTATGGGGAAATTACAAAATATCACTGGGAGCAGAGGACGAATTAATCCAAACTGAATTCATCAATTCATGGCTTACTTGATATATTTTAATAAACGCCTCACAAGTAAAGGTAATACTACAGCACAAGTCATTTTAAAATACCTATATGGTGAGTGTCTCTTTCACTGCATCGCGTTCTCTGAGATGTAACGCTACCTTTGCAAGTCACTGATGGCAGCTCGGCGAACCTCTGTCTCCACCGATAGAACTGTGCATGAATTTACATTGGATTGACAAATCTTTGCATGGGGTTCTTGGAGCAGCAGTGAGTCCCAAATTGAATTACATGCACATTTCTCAGCCACAAAGGAGAGCCATCACTAATTAAAACCATGTGATTGATGACACTGACGCTTCATGCCAAAGGAGGATAAATCACTCTCACAGTCACTTTGCTGCATTGGTTTCTGTCTCCACACCATAGGATGCTGTAAGTTCAACACTTGGCCAGCTGAGAGGAATATACAACTGAAAGAAGGGAACCTCTCTGCAAAAACCTGTAGATCGTTTTAATGATCACTTTGTTTTGTTTTGATCGAAAATTCAATATTTATTATGGCCTTAAGAGTGCAGCCTCGTAATGTCTTACGTGAGATAATCTCTGAAAGAAATAGTCACTTGTGAAGGCCAACATAAGTATATGCATCTCTCTCTATTGTGTATAACTTTGACCTGCCATAAACATACATGCTCTTAGTTATGTTAAGCCAAGTGAGACTATGACCCATAAAAAGGCAAGCTGTCAATCCATCCAGGGACAGCACTTTGTGAGTAATCGCTGTCTAATGGCTTTTGAACTGAGTCAATGCATGGTACACACAAACCTATATGCACTCATACTCACGCACCCCCGCCCTCCAACTCCCCCTTCACCCCCCCACCACCTGACACACACACACACACACACACACACACACACACACACACACACACTTCTGAGGCTTTGAATCCTTTCAACCTGTAGTCTTACATCACGATCAGATGTAGATCAGGTGAGATTAGATGATCTATGTTTCCCTTTGGTGTCCCATGCACAGTCTAACCAAAGCAGGCCTGGCACTGCTTTAATAGGGGAAGCTGAGACCACAGACAGCAGGACACTGTAAACGATTCCCCATAACTATCGACAGCACTAATTAGATAAGAACAGAAGTATGGTGACATTCCCCCCCCCCACATGTTCAAGATTTATACCTATAAATCTATCAAACACATTGCTTTATCTGTATAAGAGATAAAATCTGGCATGACCATAGATTCAGTGTCACATCTGAATTCTGGGCCTACATATTATCAATTGTTTGTTTTTTTTAGCTCAGTTTGTCAAAAATACTGAAATTCAAGTCAATATTGGCAATTACAACAATAGTCCCCCTGTTGCACTTTTAGTCAAGTACAACACCTGAGATGAGAGATGAGAGCAAAAACAAATCAAAGTTTGGAATTTTTTACTAGGTATGAATCCTGTTAAAGATGAGAGCCTATTTGTTGCCACCCTACCAGGGGGAAGTCCATATTGGCTCTCACTCTAGGACTATTACAGTGGTCTAAGACTGCTGTCTTTGGCCCACAACAATTTTGCACTCTTAAGCTGCATGCAAGTCAGATCCTGTCAGTGGGTTAGTTTTGTTCCAGGGACCAATTAGTGGGTCCTACCTTAGCCTGCAGCTAAAAGGCCTAATAGTGGGGGCATCCACCTGAGAGGTGCAGAGCTCTCCCCACTGGGCTTTAATTTGAGAGAGGGGTGGGTGGCGGCTTCTGAGGCTTTTACCATTACACAGGACTTCATTGTGGCTGCTGACCGTTTGATCTTAAAATAATTTACTTAATGATCTCACCACGGGAGCAATTGGTGCTGCTCGATTAGTCTGCAAGGTCTAATGGACAAAGAGGAGGAGGGGAAAGGAGAGGGAGAAGGGGGATGGCACAGTAAGGACTAAATGAATCTGCTATGTAACCTTGGCGAGGCACATGTTTTAGCATAAATTCAGCTTTGAAATTGTGACAGCGCTATAGATGTTCAGAGATGTCACAGCAGTTCAGCAAAATACATTTAAGGGCAATAAACGCACTTTTGTTAACATTTGACCATATAGAGGGTGAATGAAGACATTGTCACCTACGAAGTGACAATTTGAATGTTCTTTGTGTTTGAATATACACTGTTTACCTGTAGCTGTTCTAGACTAAGTACATTGTTAAGGGTTTACTTGCATTGATCTGTCAGGCTACAGCTAATGAGTTATTGTAATGTGTGTGTGTGTGTGTGTGTGTTACATTTTAGCATTTATCTTATCCAGAGCGACCTACGCCCATTCCGATTTTTTTATTTTTAGAAATGATCTTATTTGCAGGGACAAATACTAATTGAGATAAGAGTGCTACATAATTGCAATAAAACTGATGTCTGTTTAATATGACTACTCATTAAAGAAAACGTACATGAATTAATATTTAATCATTATAATTTCACATTTCACTATTTTCTACAGCATGTAACAGCAGTAGGAGCTGTGCCATTTATCATATAAATGCAGAGCTAAGAATAATGAGAACATCAAGCGAGAGAACACACTGTTAAATTCCACAAGTGTTATCAACACTTATTAGGATGAAGACAAACATGAATTTAGATGAATGGTGGGGGGTCAAAAAAAAAGACAACCCAAACCCCAAGGAGCTTCAAGAATTCACTGCAAAGAGTAGAGTTGAAAAGGTCACTCCACATGCATTATCCAATGGAGAGCAGCACAGACTTGGCTACACGGGCAGAAGGCCAATATAACAAGGCCAAGGAAGGGGGTGTGGTCTAATGTAACCATTACAAACCAGATAGTTGGAGTCAGGTAAGTTAGTGCAGTTCATAGCAATCCCTCTGGCAGAAAAATGAAAGGGGAAGAAGGGGGGTTGTGATTAGCACAGATCACTGTTATTAAATCATGGAGGAAGGTTGTTAGTGCACGAAGTTGCATGAAGTTGTCTGTGACATGTCACGACAAATCTGGCTCACTGGCAGGAAGAACCCAAATAAATCTCTGAGTGGAAATTTTGTGATGGGCAGATACAGTGTAATTTAGTGTCATCACATGTAATGGTGAACTACATCTGTTCCTCTTGTCAGGGCCATAGCCTTACTCAGAAAAAGCCTCAGTAGCCTACAGAGGTTAGCATTTATTTTCAGTTTATCATCATAAATCATACCAAAAGATTCAAAGATCTTATGTAGCAATACGCAATAGTATATAATTTGTTATATCATGTCCATTCAAAATAGGTATCTGGATTATTGCAGTGTAAACTGCCTACCATTCATTCACACAATCATAAATCTGACAACATAATCAGTGGGGAATTACCCACTACAGATTTTTTTATTTTTTTTTACCATTACTCAAAGCACGTGGAATAGTAACTTAAGCTAAACCCTTCATTTCAATCCACTTTGTATGAGAAAAGGATGAGCTCCCAACGCTTCAATTAAAATATAAAGTAGATGCCAAATGGCTGCTGGAGGGAGGACAAACACTTGAGCTGAATGAATGCCTTTCTGTTTGCACTCTTGATTTTATGCTGAGACTTTTACTCTGACATGAGCAAAGGTCAACCCGTTTACTTTAAAGTGAGCATTAACTACACCGTTAACAATATGCAGTTGACTTCACTAGTTTATTTCATATACATAAGGGCTGCAGTTACATATTATTTTTCTTACTGTATTTTACATTCTTAATCCTCAGCAAGGTACCAGAACAAAGTATTTTATGAAAATGGACACACATTGGGAAAGTAAAATCCAATCATTTTCTTCTCACCTGTTTCATTCAGATTAACAATATTGAAATAAACCTCACACCCAGGATGCACTGTATACTGCTGATAGTGCAGTGATCACAGTGTGATACTGTACTTCTCTGTTGAAAAAATCCCTTGTACAGGGGTGTTTGTATAATAGCTATCAGACTGTAAGGTCTCAGATGCATTTTAAACATTTATTGACCCATCCCCCCCGCCAAATGGCAGTAATCCTTGTGCTAGGCTCTGCCAGAGACCACGAGGTGTGCATATTAAAACTTTTTACTGGGGCTCCACAACACCTGCGATCCCCTCACCATTGAGCCCTGCACCACAAGAACATAAATCACCGCTTGTGAGTGGAATATCTCATGTAGGGCCAGCATTCCACAGCTCGTGCTGGGATTGGAAAATCAAAAGGGCACACGCTCTGCAAATGCTGCACAAGGCCCCAAGGAAGCCAGTGTTGAGAAGCAGCCAAGGAGGCTCACTCAGCTCTGTCATTTATAATGGTGCCGGACTGACAGAAGCCCCCGGGACATTACCGCTACAAACCCCAAACCACTGCCTGTATGTGCCATTCAAACAAGTACAAATTATGGTCCAAACGAAGCGGAAGAGCTACTGCAAATTGCAGGAAGCGTTCTCATGTGTCTTCATTATCTTGTTAGTTTTTGAGACAAATGAATTTTTAAGAACATGTTGCTATGACGGTGAACCTAACAAGTTTTTTCCCCCCACTGTGACAAAGCAGCATTTGCCATCTTACTAAATATGTGTAAATGTGTTTATGTGTAAAATAATTTTGGATGAACTCGATATGTTTGCATGTCAAAATAAGAAAGGCAATCATCTGATCTGAGCGGGGGAGGACGTTCATCAGTGGCCCTACTGTATGACGCTGCCCCTTACGCACTTTCCTGGAAACCAAACTATAATGTGAGATATACAAATACACGTCCTCAAAGCTCGCCGTGCATCCTCGTCCTATAGTCAAAACATTGGTGAGATGAATTTGCATTTATGGAGTGAATGATTACACAAGTACACTATATGAGGAATAAAGGGACCAGCTCAGGTTAAGGCTGATTGACAGAAGCATTGTCTGGTGGGGCTTCACTTCATTTTGAGGAGCCACAGTGACCCCAGGCATTATGACCATGGGGGCAGTGCCAGTCTCTCAGGATGCTGATTAAGTGGGATAAACCAGCCCCTCAGACACAAGTGGCCTGGCCGTCCTCAAGGGAGTCCTCACTAGTACCTAAGGCCTGGTCCCAGCCTCCTACACAACACAGTCACCCCACCCTTTAGACTCACATACACACACAGATAATGCAGGCGACTTTTAATAACAAGTGACATTTTACGATAAAACGTTTCGTTTGATGCACTTCAGTAGAGAAATGTTACAAAATTGTTTCTCTAATTGGAAGAAATAAATGGTTAAAACATTTCACTTGTCTGGTGCTGAGATCATAGGCCTAAGGATTGGATTTATTTGACATGGCTTTTATAATTTGAAGCTATTTCATACATACATTACCAGTGGGTTTAGGCCTAGTAATGGCATATGCTCTAACTATAAGTGTGAACTAACCAAACAATGGAGATTGTACAACAATTGTAAGGTAATGGGTGCCCTTAAAGCTTTTGTATCCCAACAGAGGAACACTTAAAACGAGCCTTTCAAGATAAGCGACCGGCTGTTGTACTGCGGCTTACCCAGTCCCCCAGGACAGCATATCCATCAACAGATGCCCTCGGGTGTGGGGTAACAAATTTGTTCATTCTGGGGCTTACATAACACCGCAAGAGACTCGTGAGTATCTGGCAGTTTTTTTTTTGTGATCTGCAACAGATTCCGCTACCAGATTGGGAATCTACCTGTAGCGCCATTTAAAAAAAAAAACGAATTAAGTACAGGTGCGTTAATTCACTAAACCCTAATTATGGCAAAGTCCTTGCATCAAATAGGCCTGCCTATCTATCTATCTATCTATCTATCTATCTATCTATACACAATTCTTCCACCGCGTTGTTCCTCTGCCACACATCGATACATGCTTCTGAAATGATGCCCTACGATTCAAAGACACATAAAATATACAAGTTTAAATTTAGTCTCTCGTTTCCTCCTCGGCGAGACAATAGTGAATGGATGGGCTCCCAGACCATGGTCGCATGAAAGCCTGCCAAAAGAAAAAAGCCAGTGCCCTCTACAGGACGTCAGTGGTAGTCACGGTGCCCACATCCACGGGCGCACTCGCCAACTTCAGAGAGCCTGATAAACCACAGACCCGAGAAAATAGAGGAAAAATGCTATCCAGTGTGTTTTTGATTCATATCCATTTAGGTTTTTTTTATCTGTTTATTTTACACAGGCCTACAGGACTTCGTTAGATACAATTTCTTTCAACATCAAACAAGAATGAAAGACAAAGATTTAGTCTTCTTATGTTTCTAGTTCTTATGCTTCTTATATTTTTCCCGGTCTATCATATCTGTAGCCTATATAACTGATAGTTGCAACATGCTCTCGGCTGCCTGACCTACATTGAAGAACCGACTCCCTCTCTGTATCTGGTCCACTGAGTCCTGTAGAGGGCGTCCTTGAGGTGTGGACCTTCTCACATCCCAGGTCAGATGTTTCGGCACACACAGTGCAAGTTATTATTTCAAACTGCATTGGGTTTTTTTGACTGGACAAAAATGTTGTCAATTTGCAATGTAGTGTTGATGTCAGGTAGATTTTATAGGCAACCTGACACACGACATGTCTGTTGTCCACAGGATAGATCTAAAGATTGGATTTATTTGATAATAAAATCTTTTATAATATGGAATTGTTTCATGAATGTATAGACAGCAGGTTCAGCCTAATGTATAGCCTAATGTTTGGTATTAGTGTGAACTAACAAACAACAGGGTTTATATAACTATTTTATGGCAGTTTAAAATACAAATATATATATAATAAATATAATATAAATAAAAAAATAGGCTTGATGTTAGTTAGGCCTATCCAAACTAAATGGTAATGGTAAACTAAACTAAATGATATTCAGGCTGCACCAGATGTTTACTACCAGGTAAACTATCAGACATCAAATCATTTCTCTATGCCTTAGTTGGACCTAAACTGAAAAATTGCAGCTCTTTCAACATAAAATGACTGAGCATGGCTTATGAGTGTAAACTAACAGAACAACAGGGATTATACAAGTGTTGTTATGAAGGTGCTAATTGTAAAAAACAACGTCAAAAATAAATTCCTTACCTGACAGCATTCTTTGCAATTATACATTTTCAAAAAGGTTTTGCTCATTTTTATTGCTATACATTTTTAAAGTAAAAAACAACAACATAGATATGATGGTTCATTTTAAATGCAAAACAAGTGGTATAAATAGTTATAAGTGGTAGCAGGAGGGTAGTAATTACTGAAACAGAGAAACTAAATTTGAACTGTTAAGTCTTAAATTCTTCATTGTTGTCATTGTACATGAGTTGCTTCACAATATAAATTGGTCTTGTGTAATGTGTAAAGGCAAAAGTGCAAGACATGCGAGAGAGTGCAGACTACGTCGTGCACACACGCACACACAGACGATATCAACCTGTATTAAGCAACAATATTATTAGTAAATCGATTAAGCAAAGTAAATAGATTATACATTACTACAATATTAGGGGTTGGGTGGGGTGGGGGGGTGTTAGATGGCTGACTGGCTGTAAGTGTCAGGTGATGGATGGACTTATTAGGATAGGATGGTTCAGCAGTGTATGTAACAAAGTGGGAAGAAGATTTTGAGGCTGCAGGTATAGTGTTAATTTTCCTAAGGATTGCTTTTGGTTGCTTGGGTGGGCAGAATAATGGCAGTTTGAATAATCCAGAAGAATAATCCAGTTTGTGAGATGTTGAGTTTGTTCTGGTGCTGCAGGAGGAGCAACCTTTGTGTGAATACTGTGATGGGAGTGGGGATGTTCTCATCCTATTTGAGTTGACAAGAGTTGACATCCTGGCCCGTGAATAACTTGTGTTTTCAACCATGTTAACATCTGTGCTGATCTCCAGAGTAAAATAAGCGTGGGGGTTACATCAGGAGTCATCTTCATCTTAACTGCTTGAGTGCATTATCTCCAAGTTGTTATTAGCACCATAGCAACAGGCAGGCAACCTCTTCTGGGTAAGTGCTAGATGAGGTCCAATATGGAAGTGTCATCCACAAACCTGAGGAGTTTGTCTCACTCACCTCTCCTTTTCCCCTTGTGAAAGCCTATCCCTTGATGTGAAAAAGGTGGAGAAGAAAGTCACTGTACCTGAAAGTGTGCATGGTGAGGCTGAGCTTTTCCAGAAATTAAGGCATTCTTGTAAAGGGATGAGAGCAGCCTGTGTCAGAGTCTTATGTCAAAGTGAAGTTAAGTGAAGTGACACCCCAATGGTGGCCAAGATGGCTGAAGAGCATCAGTGGCTAAAACTCTGACAAAGGCTTCTCTCATCATCCACATACAAAATGTGCCTTGACTGCACACCCTTTCAGGTACAATAGATTTATTTTCCACTTCTTCCCATGGCACAAGAGGTGGGCTCCAGGAATCAAATTCAAACCTGTCTGTCATCACACACTTAAAATCTTTACACCGGTGCACTATCAAATTGATTTATAGTACTTCAGATAATAACCAGTACCAGTAATTATATCACCAACCTACTTAAAAGCACATTTTTATTTATTCAAAGTACTACGCTCTCAAGTTGAGGTAAGGGGTTCAACCCTTGTAATAGGCTGTTGCTTGGGACAACGCTGCTAACACAACACAAAAACTAAACTGAGGATGAGCCTTTATACAACAGGAGCCCCCCCTAAAAAACAGTTCCTGGCCTATAATCCATGTCTAATGGTATCAAAATGAGGCAGCACATGGGTCACATTTGCACCTATTTAGAATGTTTTGGATTACCACATACCCACATGCTCTATACTGTCCAATTAAATAATCAAAGACATGGGAAATGTCAATGCATAGGACTAACAAACAACATGTAGAAGAACCTGCTGGTCTTACAAATCAATTCATATACCAGATGCTCTCTCAATGAGGCACTGAGAGACATTAAGTGGCAATGTCTTTCAAAAGGCATGAAATAATTTATCGATGCCTTATTTGGACTTTAACTGAGTTATTGCATCTTGAACTGCAAATGACTGTCAGTGCAAACTATCAAAACAACAACGATTAATGGCGGTAACCCAAATACTGTAGGCTCTCCTCCATGAGCATTGCCTCAGAAACTGGCCAATGGTAAATTGCATCTACACTAAACCTGCACAGGCATGCGGAAGAAACGTTAACTTATCCCCGATAGCAGCTTAGTTAACATCCATCCAACTGCAGTATTATTGGTTTGAGTTTGCCTGGTTGTTCAGATCATTGAGGTGCTATGATCCTATCACACATTGTGTCATTGTATCATTGTGTTGTGTTGATTCATGGTTTATTTATACACTTTATTTTGTGAGGGATGTTTTTCTTAGATTGAACTCTGAACTCTCATCTGTAACGCGTCTATTTTTTAACTTAGTAACTTTCACTCTGAGTATATTTGAACTACTTTTTACTTTTACTTTAAATATTATTATCAGTAGGGATACTTTTAATTTGACTTAAGTAAAAGTAATTCTCGATAAGATTCCTTGAAGAAACTGTAAGTCGTTTTATAATTTAAATGTACCTTGTGTGGTGTGTAAAGTAAATACACGACTGCCAGTGATTGCGCTCGGTGGCTGTCGCTAAGCAACGGAACGCGGAACTGCCCCCAACATACTGCACATGCCAGTCATCTCAGCACACAATATAAAACTGTGCTACCGCGAAGTTAGTCATGTAAGGGCTAGTTTCTAGAGCTGTCAAAAGTCTGCTTCATGGAGGACTGAAAGCTTACCATTTTGTTGCAGAAGATGTCAAGGTTATAGAGCAATAATGTCCGACGACGAAAGTGTGCCTTCTTTTCTGGAGGACGACAGGGTTAAGTTTGTCGGGGGGAGAGTTTGTCGACTACTGCGACTGCAGCGCGAAACATGGGAGAAGAATGCAGTCAACCAAGAGATTCAGACACTTCTAAAAGACTTCTTTGAAAAGCAAAGTATTATATTTTTCTCTCCATCAGCGAATGGTTCTCTAATTGCTTCTAAAGAGGTATGCCTATTGGAGAATTTGCAGTAGATCAACTTAGATAATTAACCCATGTGTGCACGTGACAAGTAGCCTATTCTACTTGCAAAATCACAGTTATGATGGTAGATACTGAATTCAATCTTTTTCAGTAAAAACTTGTTTCCAAATGCAGGGCCCACGTGCTACTAAAAACAAGGAAGTCTATATTCTTAAGAAGAGAGTTGTTTCCCTCAACTCTGAAAACTGCAGGGAACTTCTACTTTTCGGCCTCCTATCTCCATCACTGCTGCCACAGCTGTCAAACACAGTTGAACAGGTGATCATTATACCCTCCAGCATGCCATCTGTCTAATATCACACTAGTGAGCTAATTGGCCCTGCAACAAAAGCAATTTACTGTACATGGTGTCAGTTATTTTGGTTATGCAGATGACCTGTTGTGTTTTCTAGCTTGCTTTTAGGAGAACTGTGTGAGTTCATTTCATATCTATTCTCAAGGTATGTGTGCCACTGCTGTCAAACAAGAACAACCACCAGATGTGGCCAAATATAATGTCTGAGGATATTATGCGACATGTTGAGAACATGAGGAGTAAGATTTCAGTCGTCCGGGGACAGATTTTGGGAAAAACTGTCCTTCCTATTCCAATATCGAGAGAATGGATGGAGAATTCTTGGATGGAGAATTCTTACAGTACCATCGAAGTGTAAGGCCTCCCCCATTGTGTTTTTCTAGACACTCAAACCATCTACTGTCTTTTTTATGCTATACGCGTACTTGATAATTTGCTTCTATATTTTTCCTTTTAGGTATGATAGCTATGACAGGACAGTGGCCCACACCATAGAGTCCCAGGTCATCAGCTGGACCAGTCTGATCCAGAGGGTTTTGAAGGAGGATTCAGCAGAGCTACTCATGAAGGGCTTTAATCCAGGGCCCACTGTAGAGCTGAACTTTTGGGCCTCCAGGAAGAGCAATATACAGAACATATATCAACAGGCACGCTTCGTCCTCTGCTTGATTTTCCACAATGCACAATATGATTCCTTTTTTTTATATCCTGATATTCTTCTAAATGTTAACATCTTTCTATGCTTTCATTCATAGCTTCAGAGTCCCATTGTTCAGAAGATGGCAAAGATCTTAGAGGTAATGGAGAGCAGCTATCATCCAACAATCAAAACTCTGATGGCAAATGTATTTGATGGTAAGCTGTATTGGTGTCTTTTTCAAAGCCAAATGATTGGTGTTTTGGCAAATGTAGTTTATCAAACCTACATATCTGTAAGCACATTGTTAATATTTACAATGGGATTTTTTTCTGCAATTCTAAGCGCTGCTAGAGGCCCAGGATATTGATCTCCATCTGCAGCCACTGCATGCACAACTGTCTCAACTGGAAAAGGAAGAATTTCCTCACATTGAACCATTCATCCCTGCACTCTTCCACATGCTTTTCCTAATCTGGACCCACTGCCCATCTTATGGAAGGCCAGCACGTATTGTGGTGCTATTGCAGGAACTTTGCAATCTGCTCATTCAACAGGTTAGCCTCCTCATTATTAGTAACATAGGGATGGATTACATCAAGTGATGCAGCCTTTTTACATTTCTGCTAATGTAAATCTTTGTTGGAGGAAATGGTTAGATGTGGAAAAGATTAGAATAAGGTGCATAACCATTCTTTCGGGTAATCTTTAATTAAATGCTGTTTTGCTGGTGTTTGCTAAGTAGCTGGCTGAGAAACAAAGAATTCATAGACATATATAACCTTTCACCCTTTAGGCTTCAGATTACCTCTCTGCAGATCTGCTACTCAGAGAGGACACAGAAGAAGGTCTACAAAAGGTAAAGAAGGTGGTAAGAGTCTTCAGATGTTTCAGAGAGAGTTACCAGATCCAGAGGGAGAAGTTGTCCAGCCGTGCACCCTGGGATTTCCCATCTGCCATGGTTTTCACACGTTTCAACCAGTTCCTTAATCGTGTGCTACAGCTGGAGGTGAGGTCATGTTTTTACCTTGTCTCATGCCATCTCGATGACAATTTGTGTGAATTAACTGGTTGTGTGTTCTTTTATAATATGTTGTCTTTTCAGGACTTGTTTGAAGTTATGCTGGACTTTCAGAGGTTGGACAAGCTGGAATTTGGTGGACTCAGAGGCAAAATCTACAGTGAACAGGCTGCTCAGATGTATAGAGAGTTCACTGAACACTGCCAGGTCTTGAAACACAGTGAAAACAACCTGCTTGATTGCAACTCTCAGGTGATATTTGTCTAAAAAACAATTTCTGTTTGGCTTTTCCAGGCAATTCCAGATATACTCCATAACTACCAGTATCAACATGATAATAGTTTGATGATTGAGATATATGTTTTTAGCATATAGTCACCTATTGGTACCTTCCTTTTACAGTGATAAGGAAAGACAGAGCGAGATAGTAGTGGTGTGTTGATTCAGACTCTGAAGTGCAGTTGAAATTTTGTTGGCTAATGTACATTGCAGCCATAAATCTACTTAGTCTACATACCTAGATAAGATACCCTCATAGAATTGAAACGTAATTGAAGGGTGAATAATCTGGCCATGTCAGGACAAGTGTTTCTGGCCATAAAAGCTGGTTAATTTATTTTGCTAGTTAAGGCCTAGCAACACTGATTACTGCCAAACATACAATTGGTATTTTTGCATGACATGTCTCCAATATGTGCTGTAAACACGATTCTTAAAGTGAAAAATGATATCTTGCTCAGGAAAGATTGCCAAGGACTGTTACAGATGATGCAAATTCAAATAACATTCATAATCCATGGCTTTATACACTGCAGCATCCATCACTGGATATTGATCAATTATTGATTTTGTCTAAAGGGTTTTGAAAAAGAGTATAAGGATTTCAAAGTGAAGATTGCGGACTTTGAATGCCGCCTTGCCACCATTCTTTGCTTGGCCTTTAAGGATTGCTCAGGATTGGAATCAGCATTCAAAGTAAGAAAGCTGATGCTGATGCTGATGATGCTGATGATAAAGTACTGAATGACTGAACTACCAGGGACACCAACATCATCTGAACAGACGTTTGATTTTGTCCTTTAGCTGTTAACTCTTTTTGGACCTTTACTGGAGAGAAGACAAATCAGGAAGATATTTAGTCCCAACTTCCTTGTCCTACAGCAACATTTCAGAGAAGAGCTGGAGAAATGCAAACACCTGTATAAATCCCAGCTCAATCAGGTACTGTATAAAAATGGCATATAGTAGACTTAACACTTATGTGATCCAGGCAAAATAGGCATTGCTTGGAGTTCATTCAGTCTTTTTCCTTTCTTTTTTGTTTACAGATGGAGACTGGCCTGACCAAGAACATGCCTAACATGTCTGGAGCCTTAAAGTGGGCAAAAATACTCAGGGAACGAATTCAAACCCTGTGGGAAAAATCCAGATTTTTGCTTGACATGTTAGTGCAAACATTTAACTGTTCCAATCAGTGAATGAATGAATCCATGAAATAATGATACTAGATAGATAGATAGATAGATAGATAGATAGATAGATAGATAGATAGATAGATTTACTTATCAGTGATGATTGTTTCACAATTCTGTATTATTTGTAGGCCTGTGGAGGGTGCAGAGATGGTGCAGGAGTACCACATGTACATGGAGATTTTGACTCTCCTGGACCAGTACGAGGAGAACGTTTACTCTGACTGGTGTAACGGGCTGGAGCAGGTCTGCCAGTTCAACCTGAACCAGCCTCTCATCTCTAGAAATATCTCCTCTGGTCTGATCTCAGTCAACTTCAATCCACAGGTAATTTCATACAAATCATTTTGCACTAGCATTATTTCATCCAGTTAATGTGTTCTCCGAGGGATTCTGTTACTTAAGACAAAACATTTTATCACCACCCCGCTGTGACACCATATGTTAAATCAGTAATAGTAATCACCGTTTTTTTTTCCTCCTTAGCTGACTGAAGTCTTGAAAGATGTGAAGCATATTCAGACCCTTGATCAGATCAACATCCCTGTAGCTGCCATGGCTGTATTTCAGAAGAGAGACATGTTCATAAAGGTTTGAAACAAACATTAACTCCAAATGTAAACCTAGTTAAATAAGTTAAATAATAAGCAATAGCTCTTCCATATTGTAGCATGCCCAGTCAACCTCTTCACACTTGTATTTTCCAGTATGTGAACAGTCTGCAGTTATTGGTTCAGTGGTACAACAAGCTGAAGCAGACAGTGCTAGAGGTGGAATTTCCACTCATCAGAGCTGAGCTGCTGGCCATAGATCTGCAGTTGACAAGGGCAGAGACTGAACTGACATGGCAGGACCAGGACTGCTGGAGCTTCATCAACGCCACCAAAGACCTGGTCCACGACCTTGAGTGGCGAGTCCAGAGAACAAAGGACAACTGTGAAGCCATCCAGTCACTGATGAAGGGATGGAGCAAACAGGCTATGTTTTGCAGGAAGGACAACAAAAAAGGAGCGCTCATACAGCTGGAAGACAAGGGAGACCGCGTCAACAAGAAATACAGCTCCATACGGATGGATGGAGAGACTATCCACACGCTAGTACAGGTGTGTATGGCTGGATTCTGACAATGCATTTCACACTATATTAATATTATACATTATTGTTTGAACTAGATGTTAAGAAACATTAAAGACATGAAAATAAGCGTTTCAGTGTGTGGTAGAACACTTTCATAATGGTATGGATGATTATTCCTGCTCTAACATAAACTATCTTGCAGGTTTCTACTTCTTGTAAGTTATTTCATGTTATATTTTTGATGTCATCATAAAAATGGCTGATTTATTTAGTAGTAGTAAGTAATTAGGGATACCATGTACAAAAACATGCTCTACTTTGTTATTCTGAAATGGATGACCTGTACTGTCCCTTGAAATCCAAAGGGATATGAACTCACTGTATGTAAATGTCATCAGGAGAACATGGTCCTTTTCCACGCTGACCCTGCTTCAGAAGCATGGCAGTCTTACCTGGAGTATGTGGATGAGATGGTGGTGGAGGGGTTCTTCAGCTCCATCAGCCACTCTCTGGAGTTCTTTGTGGAGAACATGGAGTCAGGGCCATGCCAGGCTCCTCTGTTTGAGGCTCACCTGCTGCTGAATGGCTCAGAGATGACCTTCCTCCCCTCACTGGAGCGAGATGCAGGAGACGGCCTCTATGAAGTGCTAGAGGGACTGGTAGGAGACATCTTCAAGACATCACTCAGCGTGAACAGGGTGGCTTCTCATCTGAACATGGAGAGCTATCAGGTATTTTACTGTTGTAACAATTTAGATATTACAAGAGATTTCCTTCCATAGCGCAAGGGTTTAATTTTGTTAGCATGTGTTGCTTTTTTCACCTGTGCGAAGAGATAGCTAGGTAGTAAGTTTGCAAGCTGTCAGGCTAGTTTAGTTCTTTACTATTATTGCACTAAAATGCTCAGCTAGAATGAGGATGTCTGAGTTGTTTCATACTTTCAACTTTCATTTTTTAATTGAATACTGGTGATGAATTAACCCTGATACTACACTGAAAAATTGACTTTATACTGAATGACAGCACAGCCTGATTTATGCTTCTGTGTCTACGTATCTGCTTACATGCGTGTGTGTTACCCATAAAACCCTTCTCTGCATAGCTACGCGGAGATGTTTATCTCAGCCTTGAAGGCCGAGTCATTGTTTGGTCCATATTAACAGTACACAATCTCATAAATAGCTTTGATTATAGTAAGCATTTGTTTTAACGTACTTGGTTTACCAGATGATTGGGATTTACCACATCAGTGTGAGGCGTGTCAGGTAAGTTGTCAGTCACATAAACCATTAAATTAATTACTTAAATTGGCCTTCAAAAACTGTGCTGTCCTGTTATTGCCTAAACTGTCTGGCAAACGTTGTATGGCCCCATGAGGCAAACCTCACCCACCTAGTGCTCCAGTCAGATTAAAACAAATACTGAGAATTATTTGCAAATATTGAGTGACCCAGGTCTGTTTGTCATACTCCTGATTTAATGTGTGATGTGATGCAATTCTTACAGGATGTGATGGATGACATGCTAGACTTGTTGGAACTGAGAAAGGAGATTATGGAGCGAGTGGACAGTGTCCTTGAGAAAGCACAAAATTACCAGAGAATGTTTGATTGCTACACCCATCTATGGCTAGATAACAGGGCTGAGATTCTCAGACAGTTTCTCCTCTATGGACATGTCCTAACAAGTGAAGAGATGGATGCTTATGGAGAGGATGCATTCCCAGAGAGCCCCCCCACAATTGATAAGTTCAAACAACAGGTGAAAATCTTTCTTGATTCAGGAGTCACACACATTTCATGCATGGCTTGTGTTTCTAATGCAGTCTTATTTTTACAGATAGATTATTATGAGGACATGTACACTAAAAGTTCCAAGCTGGAAGACTTCAGAGTGTTCGATGGATGGTTCCGGGTCGATATCAAGGTCTTCAAAATCAGTCTTCTTAACACTATAAAAAAGTGGAGTTGGCTGTTCAAGGAGCATCTCATGACATATGTCACTGAAAGGTAAACTTCCTTTCTGCAGGGCTATTAAATACAGAACATGCTGTATGCTCCCTGTTTTCTCTGTCACACTCTGCATGCGCTCCCACACAGTCTTGATGATTTGGAGGAGTTTGTCCGAACCACAGTTGAGGGGCTAGGCCAGCCTGTGTCTAAGGGAGACCACCATGGCTTGGTGGAAGTTATGAGTCACTTGCTGGCAGTCAGAGACAGACAATCTACCACAGACAGGATGTTTGAGCCTCTCAAGGACACAATCATCCTGCTGGAGCGATATGGAGAGACCATACCAGACCAAGTCTACTGTCAGCTGGAGGTAATGGATTAATGCATGTATTTTCTGCCACAAGGCTAAATTGCAACTTGTAATAATATGATAACAGAAGAACATTTAATTTTATTGCCATGCAATATGAATACTTACATTTATTTTGTGGCCATTCAGCCTTTAAAATAGAAATGAACTCTCTTTAGGAACTCCCTGAAAAATGGAGTGGGGCTAAGAAGCTGGCCTTATCAGTGAGGCATGAGGTAGCACCCATGCAAAATGCAGAAGTGATGATTTTACGAAGACGATGCATGGCATTTGAGGTGACAAATCACTTCTGGTTCTCATTTACACAAAACAATTTCCTAGAAATGTTACACTCACAAGATGAAAGTTATTATTCTCTATGTTAGACCATGGCATTCGTCAGTGTGAAGACCATACAAATGATTTCTCACATTCCGCAGGTGAATCAAACCAAATTCAGGGAGAAGTTCAGAACAGAGGCACCCTTCAGTTACAAAGCAGTGCATCCCTACATCAGTCTGGAGAAAGTAGGAGTTTAGCCATTGTTTGATTATAACTTTACAATCTCTACACTGTATTTTACACTTAATAATAAAACAATTTGCTGTTTCTTAGTCTGAAAAGGAGATCAGAGACTTGGAGAAAAAGATAGTAGAGCTGCAGGAGTCCACAAATCTATTTGATGTTACTATCCCTGAATACCGAGAGATCAAACTCTGCAGACAAGAGATCACTGTCCTCAAAGAACTCTGGGACATAGTTGTATATGTGCAGGTAAGTAGCATAATGTGTACTGTCCACTATCATTGATTCTCTAAAGATTGAATCTATCAGCTTCGCCCTGCAGCCTCTAAATGTCCTCATTAAGCACCCTCAGCCCATTCACCTCTGCTTGTGTGGTTTTATCTATACAGAGCAGTGTGGGCGACTGGACAATGACCAAATGGAGGCAGATAAACGTGGACCAGATGGATGCAGATCTGAGGAGGTTTGCCAAGGTGAGGTCACCAACAGTGCTACATCACACCAGTGTATCTCTCCTGCTGTCTTGCTCTCATGCACCATTGCTGTTCGGAATAGATGGCCCTAATAACCGATTGTGTTTGCCTGCCTTCTGTTTGTGTAGGACATACGGAAGCTTGACAAAGAGGCCCGCATGTGGGATGTGTATGTGGGTTTAGACCTGTATGTGAAGAACCTGTTGACATCTCTGCGGGCTGTGAGTCAGCTACAGAACCTGGCAATACGAGAGCGTCACTGGGTGCAGCTAATTACAACAACTAAGGTGCATAAATACACACTGTAGAGGTTACCATAGAATAACTAATTTTTTCTGTAAAATAGCATGTATCATGGAAAACTGAGACTTTGCCTTATGAGAGTCATTCTTTCTAAGTAGATGGACTTCACTATGACTGACAGTACCACTTTGGAAGACCTCTTGGCTCTGCAGCTCCATTTGTTTGAAGAGGAAGTTCGCAACATAGTGGATAAAGCGGTCAAAGAAATGGCCATAGAGAAGGTTCTTCTTCAGTTATCAATGGATTATGGTCATATAGCATGCCATCCTCCTGAGTGATGTCGTTCAGTCCCCCTGACCCTTCCCATGATGCAACATACACCACATTTCTGGTTAAGTCTTGTTAGGTGCTTATAAATCAAGTCTGGCACTGCATTTATAAAAACAAAGCATTCTGCATCAGCTGGCAGACATGGCAATGGAAGATAAAAATGTATGTCTTAATAAACCCTCGTGATAGCAAACAAACATTATGACTGAATGGTCCAGTTAGGGGTACAAATATCTTCTGGAACGTTGAGATCCAACTCACTTTTTACCATGGGATGGGTAAGGAAAAAGTAATGACATCAAACCAGGAGCCTGTCAACTATATGAACATGGTCCATTAGTAAACCTCAATGTTTACCACATACAGTTTAGAGTATACAATTAGAGTCAGTCAGATTTGTCAGCAGCATGTTGTCCTTCATGTTTATTTCAGGTTATAACCGAGATAAGTCAAACATGGGCATCAATGGAGTTCTCATATGAAGATCATTACCATTCCTTTGTGCCTCTACTTAAAAGTGACGAGGAACTCATTGAAACTCTTGAGCACCATCAGGTAATTTTATGAGATATATATAGTATATATTAGTATATTTTACACATACACATTAGTAATTGTGTTCTTTTTAATTGTGTCGAATAGCTTAGACAAATGTATGATGGCTGTAATGCACAAGAAATAAAGTACCTACCCTGAACTGGTTCTCAAGATCAGTTGTCTGTGAGAAGCATGGATAGTTCAGTGTTGAATAGAGACGAGAGTGCAGCGAGGGGCTGCCCCGTCTGACTGTCTAACAGCACAGCTGAGAGTAGAGAGGTCCCTATTGAGTCCTCTGATTTATGTCTGCTGTAGGACAGAGGGCATTGTTGCACTGTGTCTTTATATGCGTACACCAGATGCGTTGGGGGGTTATAGCCAGCAATTAGAAGTCTTGCCACTTCAATGCCTCCATCTTTGTGTAAACAGAATGTCTCCCTCCCCCACTTGGCCTCCATAGCATGGCACACTGATGAAGAAATAGAATGAATAAGCTTTCAATTCAACCTGATATCTACTATAATGTCTGTTTGTCAAGAGATGAATCTCTCTCCCACAAATTGTTGGACAGTTTGGTGCGTTTGAGTTTTACATCTGGACTGAAGCCCTGTGATACAGTATGATACTGTCTTTTGTCCTTGTCCTCCAGGTTCAGCTCCAGGGCATCTGTCAGAGTAAGCATGTAGCTCACTTCCTGTCCCAGGTATTAGGGCTAGAGAAACAGTTGACCGTGGCTGACTCTGTGCTGATGGTCTGGATGGAGGTCCAGAGGACCTGGGCCTACTTAGAAAGCATCTTCATAGGCTGTGATGACATTTGCCACCAGCTGCCTGCGGATGCACAGAGATTCCAAGCTATAGATGCTGACTTTCAGGTGCTCTCTCATTTGTAATATGCAGTATTGCTAAATGAGTTATATAAATATGTCAATTCCACCATTCTTACCATTTTAAATGTGATATATTGGGTTCTTTTATTACAGGAGTTAATGTTGGACAGTGCCAAGACTAAAAATGTCATCGAAGCCACCAACAAGCCTCTTCTATATGAGAGGTTAGAGGATCTACAAAAAAGGTTAATGTCTATTTTAGTATTTAGCATTTATTTTATGCTTTACAGTTTAAGGTTCTGTGCTCACTACACACACATCTTCTCTTTTTAAAGGATGGCTTTGTGTGAAAAAGCTTTAGCTGAATACCTAGAGAGGAAGAGACTTGTCTTTCCACGCTTCTACTTTGTTGCATCAGCAGACTTATTAGACATCCTCTCCAAAGGGAGTCGTCCTAGAGAGGTATGTCTATGTAGGAATTTCCATATTTTTTGTAGTTTTCATGTCACTATTTATATGATTGTGTTTCTCATAAGAAATGAATGTGCTCAATGTCTTTTGCAGATAACATGCCACCTCTCAAAATTATTTGACAACATGTCAGATCTTGAGTTCTTCAAGGATGAGCAGGTGGATACTGGTAAACTTGCAGTGGGCATGTACAGCAAAGAGAGGGAATGTGTCCCATTCCAGACTGAATGTTGCTGTGATGGGCCGGTAAGATCAGATTCAATATCAAAGCGTCTAACTGTCACAATTTAGAGAAAAACATAACTAATGGTAAGTACTTGGCATCAGGTGGAGATGTGGCTGACCTGCCTGGAGAACACCATGAGGGAAAGTGTCAGGGGTCACTTGTCTGAGGCGGTGTCTGTGTATGAGGACAGGTCCAGAGAGCAGTGGGTCCTGGACTTCCCTGCCCAAGTGGCCCTCACTGGATCTCAGATCTGGTGGAGCAATGATATGGAACTTGTGTTTGAAAGACTAGAAGAAGGCTTTGAGTCTGCGCTAAAAGACTACAACAAGAAACAGGTACATTTAATGATTTCATATATTTCAATTTTAAATATTTGAATGAAAAGCTGCTTATTTATCAATATGATTTTCCAAGTTATTGGTGCACATAGCGACTGCAAACATTTATAAGAATATTTGCTTCAAGAACACTTTTGACGATAATCATACATCTTTTAGTAGCTCATCCAAAATGGTGATTCAAGTACTCATCTTGGTGTTGTTGAAACACCAGGTTATAGGTAGGTTATATGCCTACAGAATGAATGAGAATTTCTTACATGCAGCCAAAAAAACAAGCCAAAAACAAGTGTTAGCCCCTCAGAGTTGCTTTCTGTCAGCAACCTTCTTAGCAATTTTTAAGATTTTAAGCACTCAGATATCACAAAAATGCTATGAAATGAGAAGGCTCAATGAATGGAGCAGTTCTATGAAATGTACACTATTTGCACCACTACAAGGGATTGTTGTGGGGCCCAGTGTGGCACAGTTTCAGATTTTTTACATGAACCATCAGCATCTTTGCATATGTTTTAACGGAGGCTTTTTCGAAATCTACCAAATTCTGGTTTTGAAACACCTTATATATGTTTGAAAGAGACCCTTGAAAACAAAATCACCCCTTATAATATAATTTATACACTCAATGTCAATTAAAAAAAATCAGTCTGAAGATGTTATTACATAATCTGGAAATGTATTACATGAACAAGTTTTATTACATTTACTACACATTTAGAGAGACATTTTATTACATTTTGACCAATTATTATGTAATCCAGCCCCTCTTCCATTATCTCACGCTTGAGTCAGTGACCTGTTGTGGGGCTACGCTCACAGTGTATTATCACTCTTGTCAGTTTCATCAGTACTATTTAAGGTTAGCAAGTCCTTGGCTGCTCTTTGAATAATCTCTCTCTCTCCCTTCAACCCACTGTACTACACTGATTGGATCTGCTGTCATACAAGACCAGTCACTGTTAAAAGGATTTACGTTACTTTGTTCAGACATTTGCGTGCATACACACGCGCGCACACACACACACACACACACACACTCTGGCCCCCTTCATAAGCTCTTTGATGAATGTGTTTCGTGCTTATATTTTGCCTCCAGTCTAGAATACATAACCTTGCTTTGAAAACACTATGCAGTCTCTGACAGAAACAAATACCTTGAACCAAACAATGTTACATCAAGTTGTTGCCAATGCAGAAACCTCACGCATGAATTTAAATTGGCATAACAGTCCAATGTGTTTTCTCAGGTTGGCTTTGAATATATATTTCCCCTTTCTCCAGATTGCTCAGCTCAACTTGTTGATCAGCATGCTGTTGGGAGACCTGAGCTCAGGAGACAGACAGAAGATCATGACCATATGCACTATTGATGTCCATGCTAGAGATGTTGTAGCCAGCCTCCTTGCTCAAAAGGTTAATGCAAACGAATCCTCCTTTTATCGTCGTTTCATTTTAGTCTGTGTGAACTCATTTAGAATAATTCGAAATGGAACTTGTAGGGTGGGTTTTCATTTTGCTTTTCTAAGGCTAGGCCACAATTTACTGAAAAGTACAACCCATATGGTAACAATGCTCCATTTACAGCCTTTAAAGAAAGTATATACCAACAAAAAAAAATCATAAATTTTGAATTCAAGTAACACAAGTAAAAGAATAACTTGAAGTCCATCAAGATCAGTAGGTTTTCAAACCTATTTTAATGAATCCTAATTTTAAAGCACTGCACAGCTTCCAGTCCAACAAAATGGATAGTAAGACTCAAACAAGACACAATTGTAATTGGTTATATCACCCACCACTAGTTACTTGTATCTGATTACATACTAGATCTTTCTGATAGTTCCTTAGCAACCATCTGTCTTCACAGGTCACCAACTCACAGGCCTTCCAGTGGCTTTCTCAGCTACGACATTGCTGGGATGAGCAGCAGCGTCACTGCTTTGTTAACATCTGCGATGCTCAGTTCCTTTACTCGTATGAGTACCTTGGAAATACGCCGCGTCTAGTCATCACTCCCCTCACAGACCGGTAACCCATCTGCTGCCTACCAGCTCTCAGTCCACGCACATAACATTTCTACACATTTACTTAATTTGGCATTGCTAAACAATACATTTTGGGTTCTCTATGTGTTCTGTGGTCATGGGCGTGTTCAGGTGTTACATCACCTTGACTCAGTCTCTCCATCTGACTATGAGTGGAGCCCCAGCAGGCCCTGCAGGAACAGGGAAGACTGAGACCACTAAGGATCTTGGCAGAGCATTGGGCGTCATGGTGTACGTCTTCAACTGTTCCGAACAGATGGATTACAAGGTAAGATTAATTCAATCCCTGATCCTTTTCTGTCCACATCAGAATTCTTAAGATCAGATGTGTGTTTCAATGTGTTTCAATACAAAATGTATTTTTATGTTCTGTTCAGTCAATTGGAAATATCTACAAGGGTCTGGCCCAGACTGGAGCATGGGGCTGCTTTGATGAGTTCAACCGTATTGCTGTGGATGTTCTGTCAGTAGTGGCAGTGCAGGTCAAAGCTATACAGGATGCCATTCGCAGTAAGAAGAAAAGGTAGGGAATTGAGGCTGGACACCATGAGCTTGCATGATATGCCAGTCTATTTTAAAGAAAGGGGTTAACTGCCAGTGCAACTTCACAGGTTCCTGTTCCTAGATGAGGACATTGCCTTGAAACCCTCAGTGGGGATTTTCATCACTATGAACCCTGGCTATGCAGGCAGGACAGAGCTGCCTGAGAACCTCAAGGCTCTTTTCAGGTGGGAGTGATAACCTTACTCTTCATGGTGTGCTTTAACTCAGCATAAGGCTCATTGTCTGTGCTATCTGTGTCCAACTGTAGACCCTGTGCCATGGTGGTGCCTGACATTGAGCTCATTTGTGAGATCATGTTGGTGGCAGAGGGCTTCCTCAGTGCTAAGCTCTTAGCCCGGAAGTTCATCACCCTCTACACTCTCTGCAAAGAGCTGCTCTCCAAGCAGGTAGGAGAAACACACATATCAACAATTTAGTTAGAATTAGATTAGATTATACTTCATTGTCACTGCACAGAAATTTGTCTTACAACCATTGACCAAAAACAATGGGTACAGACACATAGCTAAAAACATGAAAAGACAAAGCACCGTCAAAACATAAAAACAGTGCATGAGTGCAATCATTCAGACATCCCCTCCATCCATACAGGTTTTGAAGATGTCTTCAATTATATTATCTAAACTCAAAGCCTTAAAAGGTGTTAAATACAGTTAAATAGAGCAATCTGTTTTAGAGGTCTTAAAAATGTGGGTTTTTTTTGGTACGCTGTTCTTTCATTGAGAAATGAGTCCAGTCATACAGACCATCCTGGTCTACGTTTTTTTCAAATGTGAAATTGGACGTATATTTCATTTTAACTGGCATTAAAATGTCTTCAATTTAAGTTGATGAAACTTGCAGACAACGTGTTTAATCATTATCAATACCTCTCTTGTCTTTTAGGACCACTATGACTGGGGTTTGCGGGCTGTCAAATCTGTTTTGGTGGTGGCAGGGGCGCTGAGAAGAGGAGACAAGACTAGACCAGAGGATCAGGTGACTTATCATTTGTATGTCATCTCACAACTACACGAGGGAGCGTTGTCTCAAATAATCTAAAAGTGCACATACTCATTTCCAGGTGTTGATGCGCGCTCTGAGGGACTTCAACATGCCTAAGATTGTGACTGAAGATGTGACTATCTTCTTGGGACTGCTAGGAGACCTGTTCCCAGGCCTGGAGGTTGAGAGGAAGAGAGACTGTGAATTTGAAAAGGCCATCCGACAGACCACCCTGGAGCTCCGACTCCAGCCTGAGGAGGCATTCATCCTCAAGGTTTGACATGAGATAGTGTATACCTGGTCACTGCTTGAATTAAAAAGCAATTAGAAAGATTATTTAGAATCAAAGCATGACAAAAATGTCCATTTTGTCAGGTGGTGCAGCTGGAGGAGCTCATGGCAGTCCGTCATTCTGTCTTTGTTGTTGGAAATGCCGGGACTGGGAAGAGTCAGGTTAGACTTTGACAATCAAATCTAGTATGCTTTGAATACTGTGAATGTAAGTGCAATTTAAAAAAAAGTCTTGAAATGTATCAGTCAAATGTCAGACATTTGTCTTTTCAATAGATATTGAAAATTCTCCATAAAACCTACTTCAACTTGAAGAGGAAGCCTGTATGGAATGACCTGAATCCAAAGGCAGTAGACACAGATGAATTGTTCGGCTTCATCCATCCTGCAACTCGAGAGTGGAAAGATGGTAAACAGGGTTTGCATTGCACATAGAATAATTAAGACACTGCAGAAACCGTGATAACAAATAGTGGCAAATTATAGCTGAAACTTTTGATTGAAGTACAATTAATGCTAATACTTTAGATGTACTTTATGCCATGGCACCTTGTTAACACTCATCAACGCGTATGTAAGGTTTGCTGTCTTCGCTGATGCGAGAGCAGGCAAAGATCTCCCACCCAGGACCTAAGTGGATTGTTTTGGATGGAGACATTGATCCGATGTGGATTGAATCGCTCAACACAGTGATGGATGACAACAAGGTACCTCCCTCCTGTTCACTCATACACTAACTAACACTTACCATCAGGGTGGATGGTTGTCACTACCTGTGGTGGAAGTACTTGTAGGTCCTTTCTTGGTGTGATGGATCATGTCATTGTGAAATATTTTAAAATAAGCCTGTGAAACATGATGACATTTGGAAGGGTTGTATACTTTGTGTTGAAGCCATTGTTATAATGTTGTTAAATCTTCTTAACGTTTCTCAGGTTCTGACTCTGGCCAGTAATGAACGGGTGCCACTCTCCTCATCCATGAGACTGGTGTTTGAAATCAGTCACCTGAGGACAGCCACTCCTGCCACTGTGTCCAGAGCAGGAATTCTGTATGTCAACCCACAGGACCTAGGCTGGACCCCGTGAGTCATATAGAGCCCTACTTTGATCAGTTTGTATTCAATGTAAATGTATTTCTAAGGTTATTAATGTACTTGTACTCTCTATGAGGTCCTGTTGTCTGTGTACCATGCATAGTATTTCAGTATGTATGCCAATGCTAGATAAGATAAATGTATTGTACTCAGCAATAAAAGGGACACTGATTCTGATCCTGATCAGATCAGCACAGCAGTATAAAATTATTTCTTTGTTTGGTGTTCAGGTATGTTGCCAGCTGGATTGACACACGAGCACGTCAGACAGAAAGGGCCCACCTCACCATCCTATTTGAAAAATATGTTCCTCGTTGCATAGAACAGATGAGAAACACCTTCAAAACCATCACTCCCATCCCAGAGAACTCCATGGTCCAGGTGCACGACACACAGACATGCACATTTCTTTGTCTTTGTTTTGTTTTGTGCTCATACAGACAGAAACTGTAAACCGACGATTTTGTCCTTGTTCAGACTCTCTGTGCTTTACTGGACTGCCTCCTAACACAAGAAAATATCCCATCTGACTCGCCACGTGAGCTCTATGAGACATACTTCACCTTTGCCTGCATCTGGGCTTTTGGTGGATCGTTGCATCAAGATCAGGTATGGCTTCAGTGTATTTTAACTGGATGAAATGGAATATAATGTAGCAAAACATACTAATGTGGCTGTTCAAAACATAAGCTTTTGAAAAAGAAATGCAATCATAAAGAAAATATGGGCACACGAGTTTTGACGTGAAATAGTTGACAGATGTATTGGCGTCCTAATGACTGTTAATTGGACTGTCATCCATTGTACTTACATGAACACATGCATATTATCTAGCTGTATGATTACCGGGTTGAGTTCAGTCGTTGGTGGACTAAAGAAATGAAGACAGTGAAGCTACCGGCACAGGGGACAGTGTTTGATTACTACCTGGACCCTCTGACCAGACGCTTCCTGCCCTGGAGTGACACCGTGCCGCCGTTTGAAATGGAGCCTTGTATGCCGTTACAGGTGAGAAAACATGAGCTGCTACCAACATGGAGAGGTAGGCCCCTTCATATAACGCTAGAAGCACAAACTTTTCAAAGAAGGTTGACACACAGTCACATTCACAATCACAGGAAGCAACCTTCTCATGAAAAAAACAGAAAAACAAAACAAAAATGAACAATACAGTCATATTAAAAATGTATGCATGCCTCAGTGAGCATAATGAGATAGGGTAAAGCCACACATCATGAGGTTATGGCAGGGGTCCTAGAATGGATGATAGGCTTGCCACTGTGTCTGATTACCGTCTACTATACCCCATACCAGACTGTGTGGGGGTGAAGGCATCAGCACCAAGGCTTGAGCTATCACCCACGCTCTATTGTCTTTCTTTATGCTCCTGCTTACAGCTGCGAATGCTCCAAAGACTCTTGCTGAGCCATAATTAGTGGGGTTTTGTTCTCAGCAAATGATGCTATTATGACAGAATAGTTGTGGTGTACTGGGAAAATAAAAAAAATTATAAATCATGCACAATTCACTGAACGCATGTCTGTCAATAAATCACACTCAAAGAAAGCTATAATGACCATGTATGTTTCTGTTCCCCGTCTTCCTACTGTTTCTATGATTGCAGGCTGTTCTGGTGCACACGGCAGAGACTGTGCGTCTTACGTACTTCATGGACTTGTTGCTAGAGAGGGGACAGCCAATGATGCTTGTGGGGAATGCTGGTGTGGGGAAGACTGCACTTGTCAGGAACAAGTTAGACTGTCTTCCAGAGAGTTACATGACTACTAAAGTACCCTTCAACTACTACACGACCTCCCTCATGCTGCAGAGTGAGTGGGATTGTTTTGCTGCTCTTCGGCAGAGCATTAATCACATACATCAAGTAAACTGTAGCACCATCTGCTGGTAATGTTCAGACTCAGAGAGGGTGGAGGGGGAGAATATTTCTCCGTTAAAGTTCACCCTTCGCTAATATGTCAATATATCACCCCTACATTTAAAATGTTTGACTTAAAAAGGTCAGATTATTTTAGCTCCTTATAACAGCTATAACAGTAAAATCCAAGTATTAATTAAGAGTAGTTTGATTATTATTATTTGTTTTTTTTACAAATCACTCCGCTTTGTCTCTTAGTGGTGCTCGAGCGACCATTAGAGAAGAGAGCAGGCAGGAGTTATTCCCCTCTAGGCAACCGAAGGCTGGTCTACTTCATAGATGACATGAACATGCCAGCCGTGGACAGCTATGGAACAGTACAGCCTCACACACTTATACGCCAGCATCTGGATTATAAGCACTGGTGAGAGACCGCTGCACGCTCAGTACCTCTTTTTCTGTTGTGTATACGAAGATTGTGTAGCAGCGTCACAGTACAAAACCTGTTGACAAGCCCTGTTCCACTTCTTTCCCACTGTAGGTATGACAGACAGAAATTGTCCCTAAAGGAAATACACAAAACCCAGTATGTAGCGTGTATGAATCCAACAGCTGGGAGCTTCAACATCAACCCCAGACTTCAGGTATATACCAATAAAACTGATCTTGTTATTTCTATTTCTGTTATTTGTTATTTTTTCTTTACTCATCTCATCATCTTACAGAATCACCTGCTGTTTACTACCATTGAAAAAGGTTTATTTATCAGTGCATTAGCATCAGGTTGTTATCACCTTGTGATACATCGTAGCAAAACTCCATCTGCTCATATTTTGCAACACAGTGACTTAATTGTTTATAGGAGAAGGAGGTAGCATGGGAAGGAAGCATTACTAGCAATTACAACGCCTAGGCAGAAATGGCAAAACTGATTGATGGCGCTACTACAAATACAAGAATAAGCCTCTGATGTGTGTTTTAGATACATTTCGGCAGGCATCACCAAATAAGTCAACTGCGATTCAAATTCTCTGCCAATGAAATTTAAGGAAATAAAGTTGTTGTGGGTAGTGGGAAGTGGAACTATCTTTAAACAAGGCAAAAATTACACACTATTACACTGTACATCATCTGAAATGTGCCTCCTCTTTGCTTCCCACAGAGACATTTCTCAGTGTTTGCGGTGAACTTCCCATCGTCTGAGGCCCAGATGTCGATCTACAGTCAGATCCTGAGCGGCCACCTGAAGCAGCAGCTCTTCAGTCCAGTGGTTCAGAGGAGCACCCCAGCTGTGGTCCAGGCTGCCATAGCTCTTCATCACAAGATGGTGCACAACTTTCTGCCCACTGCCGTCAGATTTCACTACATATTTAACCTCCGAGACCTGTCTAGCGTCTTCCAGGTAATGATGACGGCGAGAACGAACGAGTTTGCAATTTTACTTTTGGATGAAAAATGTTTTTTCTTGTTTTATCTGAATCTCTGTGTGCTTCAGGGCCTTCTCTTCGCTGGGCCTGAGATTGTAAAAGAGAGCACTGACCTGGTGCAGCTGTGGCTCCATGAGTCCTGCAGAGTGTACTCAGATAGACTGGTGGATGTCAAGGACCTGCAGCTCTTCCGCAAGCTCCAGATGGAGACCATGCATGAATGCTTTGAGGTACAATACAGATTCTGGTGAACAGTGTAAACAGTATACAATTGCTATTCTCTAAAGAACAGATACATAATAGATATATATAAACTAGTTAGTTATAGTTATCGTAAGACAAAAATATTGATCAAAAATTCACATAAGTAATAGGAAGTCTCTTATTATTTAGCGTGCTTGTCTTTTCCAGGGAGTGGAAGATGAAAAGGTGACCAAGCAGCCCTTCCTCTATTGCCACTTTGTCCAGGTGGGTGAGGAAGCCTCCTATACGCCTGTCACAGACTGGTCTGTGCTTAGGACCATCCTTACCGATGCCCTGGAGAGCTACAATGAGCTCAATGCTGCCATGAACCTGGTGCTGTTTGAAGATGCCATGCAACATGTGTGAGTATAGTTAATTTAACATAAATATTATAGAAAACTTTATAACTTTTCAGTTATAATTCAGTTGTAATGTTGAAAAGATAGTCTCTATAGATGAATAATATCATTTGGAGAGCTATGGAAATTTGTTGGCATGAACAAGGCTGTGTTGTTATCAGCTGTCGGATCAGTCGTATCCTGGAGTCTCCACGGGGTCACAGCTTGCTGGTTGGGGTTGGGGGCAGTGGGAAGCAGAGCCTGACTCATCTGGCTGCCTACATATCCTCAGTGGAAGTCTTCCAAATCACTCTGAGCAAGGGTTACAACATTCAGGACCTGAAGGTAAATGTTGACTTAAAATGGCAAAACAGATTATCAAGCATCGTAGAACTTTGTAAGTTATACTTTATAATAACTTTTGAATATCTTATCAGTGCCAATCCTTACATGCTGTCTTGAATGACATTATTTTAAGGAAGAATAATGCAAAAAGGCTGTGATTAATTAATGGAGATCAAGGTTTCTCTTAGACAAAATTTCCCGGATCAATATTTCCTCTGGCTGCATGCAGTATATTGATCTAATTCAGTTCTGTTCACCCTCTCCACTGAGTCGGGAAAGAAGAATTGTCAGATGCTATTAAAGGCCTCTGGGAAATATTTCAATACCTCATTGATGAAGCAAGTATCGTCCATTTAATCACCTGTTAAAAGATCAAGGTGTTATCACAGAGTTTGTGCTATCCCATTGATTATTGTTGGACAAATCAAAAATCTTTATTGGACTCTGTGTTGGTTTGTTTAGGTGGATCTGGCAGGCTTGTTCATAAAGACTGGAGTGAAGAACCAGCGCATTGCTCTGCTCCTGACTGATGCGCAGATACCTGATGAACGGTTTCTGGTCATTATCAATGACTTACTGGCATCAGGTGAGACCCAACATCGGCTATCATATGTCTCCCTGGAACACTATGCAAAAATAACGATAATATGTATTATTGCATTGTCAACAGTGTTATGTTGTTATTTACCTTGTACTGTTGTATGTCTATTGTTTGTGATTCTGTTCAATGATGTAAACTACCAGTTTTGTTGGTTTTTTTCAGTCTCAGTTTTAAGATTTTATATGAAGTGTGAAATGCAGAGGGAACGAATGCAGTTACATTGACTCTGCTTCTCCCTCCAGGTGAAATTCCTGAGCTCTTCAGTGAGGAGGAGATTGAGGGGATTGTGGCTGGGGTGAGGGCTGAGGTCCGAGCCCTGGGACTGCTGGACAACAGGGAGAACTGCTGGAGGTTCTTCATCGACCGAGTCCGGATGCAGCTCAAGGTCCAGTCTTTCAAATTGTTCACCAAATGAAAACACAAAGCAGATCACTGTGACTGTGTGTTACGCTCACGTTGACAGTCATATTTGTTTTCTACCATTGGAATGTGTCATCCGACATTCACAGCAATATGTTGAGAAAATCCTACACATAGCATCTTTAAGCTGCAAAACCAAACACACAAGTGACGTGTCACATTATTAACTCACTGTTAATTCAGCTTTGACAAGATGAATTAACAGACCCGGACAAGCAAGGGGGGAAAGGGGAAGGAAATTCTTGTTCCACTGCACATGTATGCGATCCAGCTAATCTTTGTGCCAGGGCCTCTCGTAGCTTCACCGTCTGCTCCAGCCAACTGGGAACGCGGCTGCCTGTCCACATGCCAGGGAGATGTAAGTGGGGGGATAGAAGGCTGCCAGGTTGTCTCCCTTTGCTTGGAGGATGGGTTTCCCTTTTGGATGCCATATGGCCTGTGCCGTATATTTGGGTTTGCCTATGTGCACTTGGCTGTATATCTTCTCATGCCTGTACTCGTGTATGGGCATGTATGTGTGTTTGTATTTAGGCACATATTTGTGTATTCTTGTATGTGTGTGTGTGTATGTATGTGTGTCTTTGTGTGACTCTTCCTGCCTCCTTCTCTGTAGGTGGTGCTGTGTTTGTCTCCTGTGGGCAGTGCCCTCCGTGTCAGGGCCCGTCGATTCCCTGCCCTGGTCCACTGCACCACCATCGACTGGTTCCATGCGTGGACCTCAGAAACCCTGCAGTCTGTCAGCCACCGGTTCATCCAGGAGATTGAAGGCATTGAGGTGAGGCCTTTAAAACCAGGTGCCTTTCTTCATCTCACCTTCGCTCCCATCCTGATGGTCAAATCAAGATTGTGCACACGTGTGGAAGGGTTATGTGTGTTTCCCTGCTTTACATGGCAGATGTGCTAACTTTGTAATAATAGGTAACAATAATATCTGTCAGGGATGTATCTATGGGTTTGACATATCTTCCCTATGTTTGCCATGTGCTCCATAATGAGGCATTTCCAGACTCAGTTAGACTTTTAATGAACACCTTCTAATTACTACAGTGTGCAGCTGGATTAACTTCTCCATAGATCCCTCATCATTAGTTCTCTACTGAGGTGCTGACAAATCGCTGAACACATGCCTGGAGACTCCAGTGAGTGCAGGCATATCATTGTTTTCCCTCATGGCAGTGGAACGATCACAACCCAGGATCATTTATGTTAATGAGAGAAGATTAATAAGCACATAACGACCCTCTCACGAGGCACAGCTGTCACAACCAGGAAGTGTCATCACATGTGTGACTGGGTGCCAGATTACTTTCTGGCGTGTGTGTGCATCTGTGTGTGTCGATGTTTGGATGTATGTGTGCAAAAAAAATTAGAAAAAGTAAAGTAGTAGTGGGAGTAATATTAGACCAGTGCTTGAGTAGTTGTAGAAGCACAGCACCACTAATAGTACAAGTAGGAGGAGTAGTAGAGGGATGGTAGTAGCAGTAGTACTAGAGTAGAGTAGCAGATAGAGTAGTAATAAAATAGTAGAAACAATTTGTGAGGCATTATATCGATATGCCTTTACACAAATCTGATTGTTTATCTTCTTAAAGAGGCAGCAACAAATGAATTGGTCATTTATTTGGAGTTAGAAATGCACAACCCACTAATACCTGATGCACAAAGCCAATCAATGAGAACTTTGCTGGCATCTCAACTCAACATAACATGCTTTGTCAAAAAGCATAATGTCAGATCTTAATTAATAATGATTTTCTTCCTACTGGCTACTTGATCATTAACAATGTTTTTTGTGAGTTATGGTCAGGTTTGATCCTTGTATTCTCTGCTCATTTGTTTTTGCATTAATTGATCGCTAACAGTATGATTAATGGAGGCTCTGTGTCATTGAGCACCATATGATAAATACCTAGCAGGAATATGGTACAACAGCTTCTATACACAGTGTTGAGAAAGTTGGAGGACATGAGGGATAATGTAAACAGTGTGCATGCTTTACAAGCTGCACGTCAGTGGACTAAACACATTATTTTCACAGTGGTTTCAAAGCCTAATCATTCCTGCTAGCTGCACCTAAATTTCAGATTGAGTAAGTCAGGGCCAGCAAAGTAAGATGGCAAAACTTGTAGATGAATTCAGAATTTATGAAGATAATATTTCAGCCCCCATCAGCTTGGGGATGTTAAACTCTACTCAATCCAGTTCACCCCATTCCCCCCTCTCCCCCCCTTCTCTGTTTATTTTTACAGCCTGCCATCCAGGAATCCATCAGTCTTTTCATGGCCTACGTTCACACCAGTGTCAACCAGGCAAGTGAAAAATACCAGCGCAATGAGAAGAGGTACAATTACACCACCCCCAAGAGCTTTCTCCAGCAAATCACCCTGTACAGGAACCTTCTGGGGAAGAGCCGGGCTCAGCTCCAGCACAAGATGAACCGGCTTGACAGCGGCCTTCAGAAGCTCCAGACCACTGCCACTCAGGTGAACGTCTCCATTACAAACTGCAGGTGGTTAATATTAGATTTTCCGCTGCAAGGTTTAGGTATGAAGATTAGCAATGGTTTCAGTCCTGGATTTGTATTGTGTGTGTTTTTCCCCTGGACATTGAATAAATGCTGAAAAGCCCTCAGTGTAAATTATTATTTTCTTTCACTGAAGACTTAAACATTTACTTTTTCATCCAATTTCTCCTACTGTTTTTTTCACTCTAAATGGTTTCAAATTCTAATGCACATAGAAATCAAGTAATATTTGAATTATTTGAAGTATGCAAAAACAATCTGATTTTTGTCTGTTTTTAGGTTGAGGATCTAAAAGCCAAACTGGCATCCCAAGAAGCTGAGTTGATCATTAAAAACCAGAATACTGAAGCTCTCATCACAAAGATTGGACTCCAGACTGAGAGGGTCAGCCGCAAGAGAGAGGCTGCAGATGTAGAGGCACAAAAGGTAAGATATCCTATCACACTGTGGTGGTGAGAGATCTCGGACTTTCAGTGGTCATATAGTACACTTTGTCATGTCATTTGTTATGATTGTTGCTTTTGTTCAGGTTGCTGTCATCCAGGCAGAAGTCTCAGTGAAACAGAAGGACTGTGAGAAAGACCTAGCCAAGGCAGAGCCATCATTGGCAGCTGCCACAGCAGCACTGGACACCCTCAACAAGGTGCTTCATCTTGTCAAGCTGGGCAATATCCTTTCAAATTTGAAATCATTCCAGACCATATCATTTTCAAGTCCTGTCATATGGTCTTGAAAATGATGATTACTTATATTTTGTAATGTTTACGATTCTTCCTTTTAGGTGAATCTGACTGAGCTGAAGACCTTTCCCAACCCTCCAGCGGCAGTGATCAATGTGGCTGCAGCTGTGATGGTCCTGCTAGCTCCCCGTGGCCGAGTGCCCAAGGAGCGGAGCTGGAAGGCGGCGCGGGCCTTCATGGGCAAGGTTAAGCTGTCATCATGTCAATCACATCTGCCTGATTAATGCCAATCTAATTTGTGTGTGGGCCTTGACCCTGGCCCTGCCCAGCATCTCTCCCATGCTCACATTGCAGTTGGATGGCTCTATGAATATGCTCAATTATGAGGGGAGCAACTGTGTCTGCCCATTTCTGAACCTCTAGCCACTGTTATCCTACTGCGTTGCGTGTGCCTTAAAGGGATAGGTTCAGTTTTTAAAAGCCTATCCAATTTGTCATTAAATGGGAGTCCTTTCAGTCCATAAACTTGACCCGTTTTTGCTTTACATTGGTTGTTAACAAGCATATTTGTTAAGCTATTTAATGAGGCTGAAAACCAACTTTCTGAAAAATCATATTTAAGCTTGTTTGAAACAATTTGGAAGGTTTTTGGAAGGTGCTACATTAGATTTTTCAGAGAAATGTTTTTTTTTAACTGCACATGCATTGCTGCTAAATATTGTTTCCAAAATCTCAACAACCATCACCATCAATACTCGTGCACGTGCTTTCTGGATGGACTGAGATTACTCCCAGTTTAGGAGTTATCAGATATGATTCAACAGTGAAAACCTCAACCACCTGTTTAAAATACTTACATGAAGGAATTACATGTGTATATATATATATTGTATATATATATTGTATATCTAATTTATAAATCATCGTGCACTAAATGTAAAGCTATTATACTTTGTGCAATAATGTATATATATATCACTGTTACTTTGTAGTATCTGCTAGGGATTCTCTAATATCACTTCCAATACCAATGCCAAGCACAAAACTTCAATTAGCCCATACTGAGTACCAATTCAGTTCATTAATGTAATTGAACAACAGTTTAGATGATGGTGTTGCTGGAAAAAGAGATAGTTATAACCAAGTTATAACCTAATTAGAGAAATCTAACATCCTTGTATGTATAAAAATGGCAAAATGTATCACATAGCTTTGATTTAATTAGATTTTTGTCCCATGTTGCTCTAGTCATCCGATTTTATTACTGGGAAAATTCTTGATAACAGCACCCGATTTTAGACTGGCATCAGCCCAATATCCACTGCAGGTATCAATGCATCCATAGTATCTGCATTTCCTTCTGTCAGGTGGATGACTTCCTGCAGGCCCTGGTGTCATATGACAAGGAGCACATCCCTGAGTCCTGTCTGAATGTGGTGAAACAGGAGTATCTGAGGAACCCCGAGTTCCACCCTGATCTAGTGAGGACCAAGTCTACAGCCGCAGCTGGACTTTGTGCCTGGACCATTAACATCGTCAGATACTTTGAGGTCAGACAACAGAAAAGTATTACAGCCCCCCAAAACGTTGTAATTATAATAACTTGTTGTTGTATATATAATTCACTTGATGAAGCATTGATTTTTTTTTTTTTTTTTTTCATAAAATTTACAGGTTTATTGTGAGGTAACTCCTAAGAGGCAAGCATTATCGCAAGCGAATGCAGAACTGGAAACAGCAACAGACAAACTGTTAGCTGTTCAAAAGAAACTGGTGGTAACTAGAATATTATTATTACACTTCAGTAAACCATTTGGTCTTTGAGCCAGTTTTCCAAAATGGCCTCTTTACTCTGCATTGCTTCCTTTGATGTGTTTCTGCAGGATCTGGATGCGAGCCTCCAGAACCTTACAGCTCAGTTTGAAAGAGCTACAGCAGAGAAAATCAGTTGTCAGGTGGAGGTGACCCGCACCAACCAGACCATAGAGCTGGCCAACCGACTGGTCAAGGGCTTGGAGGTAAAAGAGAGAGAGAGAAGGGTTGGGTGGTGCCACTGGGGCTGACCTGGCGTAGGGTAACCTGTCATTTTGCCGGAGGTATGCATGGAGAGGTGCTAGTAATCGAATTGCATCAGTAATCTGGACTAGAAGTTGTTATGGCTTGGCAAAATAGCCTGGCAGTCATGTGAGTAGCTCAGGCAAAGGGAGATTTTACAGTCTGGCTCAGCAGCATATTGGGGACTTGCAAGACAGGTAGAGAGGGCTGGACCACAGACAACGCATGGCTGAACTGGGCAACTGGCTGGCTGAATGGTTTCCAAGTGGAGGAGGGAAGAGAGATGGCAAGAAGGCTACACTAACAGTGCACTCAATCTGGGCAGCAGACTGTGTGTGTGTGTGTGTGTGTGTGTGTGTGTGTGTGTGTGTGAGTGAGTGAGTGATAATACATAAGTTAATAAGTGCCTACAAATTCTGCAGCATTTTCCTGTTCAGGCGTTTACAGTATCTATTACCTTTATGGTTGCTAATGTGAAATAAAAGATGGCCATTTCAGTGGCCATTTTGTAAGTTCGACTTTCATATTTCAGAAAATAAATGTGGTTTGCATGGAACAGCTTGGCTTTTAAGCATATCAAGATAAATGTTTTGTCTTTATGGCATTGACCTGGAAGCAATAGTGTTCAGACTAATAAATCAGGCCGTCTATATTTAATCATTAACTTACCTCAAAGCCTCAACAGCTGTTGGAAATTAACAATGTCTCACCCCAGACTGAGTGATATTACAGGCAATCCATAATGCATTAGAGTAAAATTATAGTGATTTTTAACTGTCTGAGAATTTATTATGTGACATATTCTAGATCCACAGCCCCTTGTAAGAAAATGCCATGCATGATTTATTGTTGTTGGGCTGTCACAGTCATCGTATTGAAGGTTTAAATGAATGCTAAATTGAAGCTGAGTGAATCTACAGCCAAACTTTCAAATCAATTTTAAGGGAATGGCAGTTGTATACTTCACTGCTTACATCTTCTTAGTTTGTACAATACATTTCCTGGTAGTGTAGTTCCTTGGTTTTAACTATCTTGAGGAGGGCTGGAAGCATTCTTCTTTTTAATGTTGTGTGTTCACTTCTATTCACTGCAATGTTTCCGTGTGTCCTGCAGTCAGAGAAGGAGCGTTGGTCTCAGGCAGTGGTTCAGTATGAAGAGCAACAGAAGACCCTGTGTGGGGATGTCCTCCTCACCTCAGCATTCGTCTCTTACATGGGTTACTTCACCAGGCAATACCGCCAGGAGCTCCTCTATAACACGTGGATCCCTTTCCTTCAGTCTCAAAAGGTGAAGTCAATTTTTCGAACAGACTTCATGTTGTTTAGAGCTAGATGCTTAGAGGGTAGAACACCTCTCTGGACCCACAGTCATGGAAAACCTGGAAAAAATTGTCTTTTGGAAAAGTTAAAAAACGGAACGTGTGCATATAGTTTTGGCTGGTTGTTGATCCACTTACCTTTTGATGAACTAAAATATTTGCTGGTAATATCAGTCCTAAGTGATAGTTGTAGTAGTAGCCAGAAATAAGACCTGGAACATTCAGATCAGCTATTCACTGTAAGAAATATGACATTTGGAACATAGGCTCTGACAAATATTGGTCATGGAAAGTGCGCTACATGTTATTGAGTAGTAATGGATTGTGATTAGTAGAAAGGCGTAGGACCCCTGCTTAACAAACATTAGCTCTATTAATCGTGTGTGTTTGAGTTTGTCGTCCAGCCAGCAGAGCTCCAACCAGAGTGGCATCATCTCTTGGTTTCTGTTCCAGGTCTCAATACCCCTGACAGACGGCCTGGACCCAATCCTCATGCTTACAGATGACGCCACTGTGGCTGCCTGGCATAACCAGTGCCTGCCAAACGATAGGATGTCCACCGAGAACGCTGCCATCCTGACCACCAGTGAGCGTTGGCCACTCATCATCGACCCACAGCAGCAGGGCATCAAGTGGATCCGAAACCGGTGGGGGTCAGAGCTGAGGGTGGTGCAGCTTGGCCAGAAAGGGTGAGAAGGGGCTATCTTCTGTTTGCAAACACAGTCACCTCTGTTAATTAGTCAGGTGGCGCTACGATAAGATGAAAATCTGCCCGTCAGTCCACATTTGTTTCATCGAATCCCTTTATTATTGTGTAGGTATCTCGATGTGATTGAACAAGCCCTGGCGTGTGGCAAAACGGTTTTAATAGAGAATCTGGCAGAGAAGGTTGATCCAGTCCTGGAGCCTCTACTGGGCAGAAACACTGTCAAAAGAGGAAGGTCAGTACTGAAATGGCAACATTACAGTTTATATTCTCCTATTTACAGAGATTAAGGATCAGACATTCCTACGTGAAACATCAAACCAATATGCTTGAAGTCCAAAGCTCAACTATATACTGAATACTGTGTTTTGTAAACGTTATTTAACACGGGGCTATTGCGCAACAAAAACATTGAAATCAATGCATGGTTTTTATATCCCTGTTGATACACAAGTCGATATGCCCACAACTTGTCTAAATGCGTCTGTGCTGTTAGACAATGGGAGCAGATTTGCCAGATGGTTGAATCTCACTGAGCATTGAAACACCAGCAAGACATGATTGAATGCATTATTATCACCCTCTCTTTAGATTATAGATGAATTTGCAATGCATGTTCTGAATCCCAGAGGCCAACATATTGATTGGGCCCTCAAGGCTGGTGATAGATGTATATTTGTGTGCTCATATTCTTTATGTGTGATGAATATTGAACAGCCAAGCCTCAGTGTAAGCCTTGAATTGTGGCCAGCCACTGACTTGTTCCTGTCTCCCACAAGGAGCTGGCAAATAACACACTGAACTCAATGGTCCTTCATCATTATGGCCAACTCAATTCAAGACAAATCTTTTGTAGAAGTCATTAAACTTGTAGGTGATTTGTAGGCATTTTTCTGCATTAACTTATTTGGAAACAGAATAATGAATGTTTAACCTTTTAATGTATCAATTTAACACTATGATGACTGGCTGCATCTGGGTTATTTCAAATCACGTTCCTGCTGATGGTTTCAGGCCATATATGAACACGTGCTTTCCCTTTTTATCAAATTTATTAACATATACACAAATATGAATGACATACATACATATTGATATAGAATAATTCATATATTCAGTAAACGAAGGCAATTCATTTTTCTCTCTTTTTCAAATCATGCATTTTTCAAAACCTAAAAGGAGTTTTTGGTCAATTACTCACTTTATTATAACATTCATACTGTTGAGTACTGTATGAGTGCCTGAGCAGTTAACCTTGGCCACCAGCTTTGGCCAATATCACTCGCTATCTTTTATTTTCCTGTCAAGAGTCTGACAATCATACTTATTGCACATATATCAATAAAAAGTGGATTGAGCCAAATAAAATTTATTCCAGTTTTATGGGATCGCTTTTTCCCAAATTTTTTTTTTTTTTCTGTTTGAAATTACTGATTAAGTGTGCTGGAAATAAAGCTCAAATATTGGTGCTGAATGCACACTCCAGGCAGCTTGATGGCAAATTGATGGCTGACATATCACAGTGGGTAGGTCTACTGAAAAAGGAAAACGGTGTTAAGTTGTGTTAATTTGAACCTTTATTTATCTAGAGAAAGTTGACTGAGCGGGCTCTTTTCTAACAATGCCCTGCCTCACATTCATACAGTACCACACACATTTAGATCTGCCCAGCAGTCTTCTACTGTTGGCCAGTGAGAAGCTCCGCTAGAGCAGTTGGAAGGTTAAGTTCTTTGCTCAATGGCACCTGGGCAGTTATTCATTATTTTCCACTGTCTTTGAACTTTCACTGTATCCACATCTTCCCAGCTGGTCTGAGGATCATAAGCCTGCTTCTCTAACCTCTAGTCTACTGCCACCCAATATATACAGTCCAAACACAGTACTGTGCAAAAGCACGTAAACAAATTCCATAAAGCGAAGATGCTTTCAAAAATAATAAAATGAAAAGTTTCTTAATATAAAAAAATACTATAAAGAGCAGTAATGTAAAATACTAATGCAGAAAACAAAAAATAAACATCTAAGACCTAAGACTTGCACAGTACTGTACCGCTATCATAGTTAATCTGTAGTTATCTTTGCATTACCCTGAACTGGCAACATATTACATGTAGCAGATTTTATAAAATGGATACCAACAGTAGAATAATGTGAAAAATGAAAATACCATATATTGACATTGTACTTTGACTTCCGCTAAAATGCTTACATCTTTCTTGTTCTGATCTATGTGTGACTATGAGTATTGAGCTTCTTCTGAAGCCCTGTCTGTCGACACGTAACAATTCATCATAGTAAATCTGATTATAAGTTTATCCCTTGTAGATGACCCACACACTTGTTTCTGTCCGTGATTAATACAAGCTGCTGAGGCAGCCATGATGGATCTGGTAGGGCTCCACAGCTGAAGTTCATTAATAATTGGAATGTTGTAGGGTGTGAAGTAATGAATACTAATTATTCCTTTCATGGCTGACGGAAGACTACAAGCCAATCCATCAGCAAGGACTTTAATTTGGTGGAGTAATGGTTCTATCAATAGTACATTAATTCTGGCTTGTGAAGATATAGAGTTGAACCAGACCCAGGCCATGAGGAACCTGTGCCGTAAAATTGGGGCCTTGCCTGACATCCAAGGGGTAATTAGAGAAAAATGAAAAGCCACCAGGTTCGTCAAGCCTGTGCTAATTTAATTGAAATGCAGGAACAGATAAATATTGGCTGCTCTGGTGATAATCTTTCATATGTATTTAAGATTATTTGTCTACAGTACAAGTTACATTTGGAGCCAGAGTTTTGTTTCCCCTCTGTTAGCGTCACAATGTGTAAACGCGTGGGCCAAGATGCATAAAGACAAATAGGTTTTAGGATTTTTGCAGTACTCTCTTGAGGATCTGAAATCATCTCCATCATCATCATCATCATCATCAAACTCATGCTTCAAAGGCTTTTTATTTGAACTGATTTTGAGATCACCTGCACTGTCCTTTAAAAGAACTAGTGAAGTACTAGTGAATATTTGTGCTCATCTCCATCATCTCTCACTTCACACACCTTATCTTTACTGCTTACTGTGTTTCATTAAATATGTACTTCATATTTGCAATAGTTTCTGCTACTCATCAGGATATCATTCATTTTGAAAGTTAATCCACAGCCAGGTAGGAAGCGAGGTACAGCTTCCATGTTCTTTTCAGGCAGTAACAATAGCTGGCGTCATGTTCCCATGTAGGTCGTGTTAATAGGCAGTATAGCTTGAGTTGCAAATGATAGCTGTAAAGTTTTTAGTCTACCATTATTGTCAACACTAGCAACACAGCTGAGTTTAGCTCTGTGTCCTCCTGTTACATTCATTAAGTACATCAAGTGACCTTTCAGGGACCTTGCCTGTACATATAACGGTGAATAATGTAAATCAGAGGTACAATAAAGGAATTCACCTGAAAAGTGAAAAACACTGGTATTCTCCTTTGATCCAGGTACATTCGTATTGGTGGTAAGGAGTGTGAGTACAACAGTAACTTCCAACTCATTCTCCACACCAAACTGGCCAATCCCCATTTCCCTCCTGAGCTCCAGGCCCAGACAACACTCATCAACTTCACAGTGACTCCTGTGGGCCTAGAGGAGCAGCTGCTGGGACAGGTAGTGACCTGGGAGAGGCCTGACCTCGAGGCCCTCAAGGTAAGACCATAGTAGATAGACCAAGTCCATAATACCAAACAGGAGAGTCCAGCAGTCTGAATTGTTTTGTCTGTGCTGCCCAAGCTGGAGCTCACCACACAGCAGAACGACTTTAAGATTGAGCTCAAGAGTTTGGAAGATGAGCTGCTGAGCCGCCTCTCTGCAGCCCATGGTAATTTTCTGGGTGATATTTCCCTGGTGGAACAACTTGAGAGCACCAAGACCACAGCCGTTCACATTCATTACAAGGTGAGTTTATTAGAGCAACAGGGTCCCTTCAGTTGCCTCACTGTAGTAGTAGTGTGTGTTATTTTCTCTTTCAAAGTGTCACTCAAGTGTTTTTGAATGTCCCACAACAGCAAGCACCTCATTTTATGGCATTAGCTGCAAATGATGTGCAGTTAAGACTATGTGTAATGGGAGTGTTTTAGAGCATGACTGAGAGCCTAATAGCTCATTTTGTGCAATTGGAACACACAGGTGGTGGACGCCAGAGAGAACGAGACAAAGATCAACGAGGCTCGAGAACTATACCGCCCAGCAGCTGAGAGAGCGTCACTCCTATTCTTCATCATCAACGATCTCAGCAAGATTAACCCCATGTACCAGTTTTCTCTCAAGGTGAACCCTTTGCCCCTGAAGTGCTGTCAGAGAACTCAAGTCGTTTGTCCAAGTATTCTGTTGGGAGTTTTAAACAATGCAATTTGTAAATGTTGGTGGTTATGCATTCAGGCAGAAATATCAAAAAATTTGGCAGCGTGTAGCTATTCATCCAGTGCAGGACTTTGGGTCATGGCTACATATATGTTGATAAAAGACGCTATTGAGCCACTGCCCTCCTTTTGCTTGTGTTCCAGACCTTCAACACAGTGTTTAACAAAGCGATGGAGCGAGCAGAGTGGGACGAGGATGTGAGGGCCAGAGTGCACACCCTGACTGAGGCCATCACCTATTCAGTATTCCTGTACACCAGCCAGGGCCTGTTTGAACGAGACAAGTTAACCTTCTTGTCACACACCGCCTTCCAGGTGAGGGACTCAGGGCTGCCTCAAAGGTGGGGCCTCGTGTCATCCTCATCAATCAAAGTACTTTTCTGCCCCCACATTAACTTCAATTAAAAGCAGTCAGCAGGACCATACGCTGCTATTGATTACCTCTCACACCTAGCTTCATGACTGCTGTTCAGCCAGTTGGTTCTGACAGGGGGTGGGTTCTGATGGCATAATGCAATTATCTGTCATTGGGCCAACTGTTCTCAACTTAGAAGTTATGGGGCGCTGAAGGCTGTCCTTCATACGGCTATTTCACATTCAGAAACACTTATTCAGCCAGATGCTCGTGCTGAGGAGGTTGCCCAATCCCTTTTGCTGATATGTTTTCTCACAGTTGTGAATTTGGAAATGATTTGAAAAGAGATCAATGCAATATAACAAGCTCTGATCACATCATCGCAAATTGCTTGATGGTCTTGTCCCTGCCCCTCAGATTCTCCTAAAACAGGACCCGATTGATGCTCAGGAATTTCACTTCCTGTTGCGTTTCCCCGTGGAACCTAGCAGAGTTAGCCCAATGTCCTTCATCTCTCCACAAGCCTGGGGGGCCATCAAGGTACAGTATGTCATTAGAGAAGCTATTAATAGAAGTGGCAAAACACGGTGAAAGCTTTTTAGACACCTTTTCATTGCTATTAGCCATCAAGTCATCAGTTGTGTCATCACCACCTACCGAAATCCAAAGGTTAGAGAGTTGATGTCTGTTATCTGGATATAGACAATTTCTAGAATGGAGAATTTCAGTGGCCTGGACAGAGACATGGAGAGCTCACCCAAGCGTTGGAGGAAGATCGTTGAATCTAAGTGTCCTGAAAGGGAGAGGCTTCCCCAGGACTGGAAGAATAAGAGCTCCCTCCAGAAGCTTATCATCCTGAGAGCACTCCGCCCTGATAGGATGACCTATACACTTAGGCAAGTAAATTACCCATCTACACCTAGAAAATACGTCACCTAAAACATGTGTTTATACTGTATATCACTAAGCCTATGAATAATGCTGCCTGGCAGGAACTTTGTGGAGGAGAGCATGGGGACAAAATATATGGAGGCTGCTGGGCTGGAATTTGAGAAGTCGTTTGAGGAGAGTGGCCCCTCAACCCCTGTGTTCTTTATCCTCTCACCTGGAGTTGACCCACTCAAAGATGTGGAGAAACTAGGTACCATGCCTCTCAGGTGGTATTTATACATGTCATTTGGTTGGAGTGAATATTCTGATGACTTCTTTCTTGCACAGGGTTGAGGCTGGGATTCTCCATTGACCAGGGCACGGTGCACAATGTGTCCCTGGGCCAGGGGCAGGAGGAGGTAGCTGAGAGGGTTTTGAGGAATGCCTCTCAGCTCGGACATTGGGTTATTCTACAGGTGGGAAGCATTCCTTAGCAGTGGCTGGGTTACAATAGTAATTTCAGGCTGCTGTTCCCGCCAGCCACTAATGCACCTAATTCAATTATCTCACCCCGAGTGAGGGAAACAAACTCAATTTGATTCAGTCGAAACCATGATTGGCTAAATCACCTCCATAAATGCCTTAAAGGGAAACTCCTGCTGGCACTTGAATCACTCTATCAATGCATTTATAGAGATGTTTTGGTCAATTTATGAATCATAATTCTACCCTTTATGTAGTGCATAATCTTTTTGATGTTTCTGGTGGCCAGAATGTACACCTGGTGGCTCGCTGGCTGCCCCGTCTGGATGCTCTTCTGGAGACAACCGGGGTGGACAGTCACCCCGACTACAGGGTGTTCATCAGCGGGGAACCAGCACCAAGCCCAGAGCAGCATGTTATCCCCAAAGGCATATTGGAGAATGCCATCAAAATCACCAATGAGCCACCCACTGGCATGAATGCCAGTCTGCATGCAGCCCTACACAACTTCAGTCAGGTGCGAGGAAAATAGTTAAAAAAAAACATTCACGAAATATTTATTTTTTTAAAACGTAGTATTTTGAACGCATCTTACTGTTTTTCTCTCTGTTCAGGACACTCTGGAGATGTGTTCCAGGGAGCAGGAATTCAACTCTGTGTTCTTCTCCCTCTGTTACTTTCACGCCTGTGTTACTGAGCGCCGTAAATTTGGCCCCCAGGGCTGGAACCGTAATTACCCCTTCAACACCGGAGACCTCACCATCTCAGCCAATGTCTTGTACAACTACTTGGAGGCCAACACCAAAGTATTTTCCCACCATTGTTTTTTTATTAAGGATAATTCATCACCATTTAGCTTTTTTAATCTGTTTTTAATGTTTTTAATCATTCTTGCCAAGAGCCTTGTAAATTTATAATGATAATGGTGATAGTGGTTGCAATAGCAGTGGTGTTGAATTATCCTACAGTGTCTTCAATAATGAAATGGGAAAAAAAGGAAATCTTTTGTTCCAGTATTATGTGTGAAAAATGTTCATTCCTATCATTTATTCACACTTCTCCCTTTATAACTATGAACACCCAGCCTATAATTTAGCTTTATCTCAGGAAGACAAAAAAATCCATTCTTAGGGTGCTGCACCCCTCACAACTCCTAATGTATTTCTCTTAGCACTCCTATTACTCTGGTCACAACCAATTATGTCTCCTGGGTATTCTGCCCTCCAAAAACGAATGTCCTTCATTATGTTAACCAAACAGTAACCTGTATGTGCGTATACAGAGAATTCATTAGGAGGGCAATGAAGCGTTATCCTAAATGTAATTACATGCAGCCAATGTGACAGTTCACAACGCTACATAAGTGATCACTGCAATTAGAGCTGATGAAGGAAGCAATTTGCAAAACAATACAGGTACAAATGATTGTGAACCTCCAGCTTTTGTAATTTGTTATGAATCACAGGTTCTTTTCTTCCTCCTTCACCCTCACGGATCATAATCTCCCGCTGAGGAAAAGACTCTTCTGTCATGCATTAGATCAGTGTGTGTAAAGAAACATAATTTTGTTCTATTTCCCCACTGCTATCAACATTAAAAGAGCTCATTTGGGACAGGATCATAATGTTACTACTCTAAGTGGAGCAATAGTGTGACACTGAAGAATTCAATGAAAACTTCACTTTAACTGTGTTTATGAAATTGTTCTGAGATGTAACTTGAAATTATTTTCATGGCCTTGTTTTTGATTTAGGGTCAAATGAGTCTAAGTATTGAGTCAATTGTACTCCATCCAGGTGCCCTTGGAGGACTTGTGCTACCTTTTTGGAGAGATCATGTATGGAGGACACATTACTGATGACTGGGACAGAAGACTGTGTCGGACCTATCTGCAAGAATACATGCATCCAAAAATGGTGAGTCAACGCTGATGCTGCCAAGTAATTTCTTTATTTTTGGTTTCAGCACTATCTGACTATCACACTATAAATTCATTTTAAATGGTTTAATGGTACTATTGACAAGATTAAAAAGTTGGAAGCAGACTCAAAGTTTGTTTCTGTCAAATTTTGCTTTGCCGAGGTTATTGAAAACACTCTAGTGAAGGAAACAGTGCCAAAATCTTCAAAGGTGCCTTGTGTTTCTGAGTATTGTTCTCAAGGTAAAGGCTGCCCTCTTGGGATATAAATATAAATTACAGTATTGCATGATACCTCACTGTCATCACTGATTGTTGTTAAAGTGAGTGCCTTTGATGATAGCAGCTACTTGTGCAACCTACCAAAATGTGCTGCGAGCTGCTGCATGGCACACCACTCCAGACACTGAGGAGATTATTTGGTGGGTGCTTTGCTAGCAGGTGTTTACTTGAGAGAAGCTCTATTTGGAATTCCTCTCTTTCACTCACACAGAAGTCTGATTACCCCTCTGCCATTTCAAACTTATTTGAAAGCTATGCTACCACCCTTTCTCCCAGAATGCTGTTTGGCCCACAGACAATCGGCTATCAATCACCGTGTTTTTCTGTATTCCCATGACCATCATATTGATTACCACCCAAATACATGTGCTAAAACACAGAGGCTAAGTTTGAACTTCATTTGTAGATTTATTTTCTGTTATTGGATGAGGATGAGGTGGTGTTGGAAAAATGGTGATAATACATATACGTATGTATGTATGTATAACAAAGTAGAATATATCTATCTATATATTTTATATACTGAAAGAACTGCTCACTAAATTATTTTATTGATATCATAAATTATTTAGAATTGTCATTATTACAGAACTTTATAACCTTGTTAAGTTATAAGTGCTATAGAAATATAGTCATTTTTAATTTGCAATGATCAATGTATGTTTGTCATTTTATAGTTTGAAGGGGAGCTCTTTCTATGTCCTGGGTTCCTGGCTCCTCCATTTATGGACTATAGTGGTTACCACAGTTATATAGATGACCATCTCCCTTGTGAGGACCCCGCTCTGTACGGTCTGCATCCCAATGCCGAGCTGGACTTCCTCACTGTCACCTCAGACAACCTCGTAAAGACCCTACTGGAACTGCAGCCCCAGGACTCCTCCAGGGGAGAGGGGGCATCGCAGAGCTCAGAGGAGAAGGTATGGAGGGATAGTAAGAATACTACTTACTCAATACTGTTACCAAAAAGCCATTATTCAAAACTGCTGTGGATACATTGAACTAAATATTTCAAAGTTAACGTAACTGTGTTTACTGTATTCGTCAGGTCAAGTTTGTCCTCGATGACATCTTGGAGAAGCTTCCTGAGGAGTATAACCTGGCAGAGATAATGGCAAAGACAGCAGAGCGCAGCCCCTACATCTTAGTCTGCTTTCAGGAGTGCGAACACATGAATGTTCTGCTAGCAGAAATAAGAAAGTCCCTAAAAGAGTTGGACCTTGGCCTGAAGGTAGATGAGTACTCTGTTGTGACATGTACTGTTAACACAAATGAAAATTCACTATTTTCTCAGCTGTAGTGTCCTATCATATCAGTATCATGGATACAAATTCTCTGTCCAGGGTGAACTCACTATCTCCTCCAACATGGAGACTCTGCAGTCAGCTCTATTCAACGATTGTGTTCCAGACGCCTGGGCCAGACTGGCTTACCCCTCCACTAAAACACTGGCACACTGGTAACTACAGGTTACTAATAATACAGTGATTCTCATGCAGCACAGCCTCTATTATGCTCTCTAATGGATCTTTTTTTAATTTCGCACGTCAAAGCTCTAATCTATACATTGATATTGGCTCCGGCTATAGATTATTGAACACTTGCTGATCGATAATAATCTTGGCAACTTTAGCTAAAAATACAGGCTCATTTTGTTCCAGTGTTTATGAATAATAAAAATGTATCTGAACGATTCCCAGTTTCAAAAGACTGTTTAAAACTGACATACTGCATTGGTCCTTGTATCAAAAGTTGCTCAGTTGTTAAATTGTAAGTGTGTTTTTAAGCATAAAGCCAACAACAGGGTGACCCTGGTTCTGGTTTGTCCAGTCTAGTTAATTGAGGATTTTGTATTTTGTAGGTTTAGTGATTTAATGTGTAGCTGCCGTGAGCTGGACAGCTGGACTCAGGACCTCGTTCTACCAGCAGTTGTGTGGCTCTCAGGGCTCTTCAACCCCCAATCCTTCCTCACTGGTGAGTTCAGATGATTGAAACAGATGATTTAGATAATGTACTCTCGCACCAGACCAATATTTACAAGCAGATTTTTTTTCAGCTGTGCTGCAGAGCATTGCTCGCAAGAATCAGTGGCCATTGGACAAGATGACTCTGACTGTGGATGTGACCAAGAAGACTAAAGAGGACTTTGGCCATCCACCGCGGGAGGGGGCCTACATCCATGGACTCTTCATGGAAGGTAAGAATGAATTAGTCCCTTAATAAACCTTAATATCCCTGTAATATAGTACATCCTGCCATACAGAGTTAAGCTGCACTGGTTTAGATTTTTGACAAGCTCACTCAACGTAATTGTCACTAAAATAAAGAGGACGTGCTCTCTTGAAATATCTGTTAGTTTCGCCAATCAAACTCACAGCAGAGTCTGTTGTGTATCCTCCTAGGTGCATGCTGGGACACCCAAAGTGGAGTCATCTCGGAGGCTGCTTTGAGGGAGCTGACCCCCTCCATGCCGGTGCTGTACGTCAGAGCTGTGCCTGCGGAGCAGCAGGAGCTCAAGAACACCTATGAGTGCCCAGTGTACCGCACTAAGCTGCGTGGGCCCACCTATGTTTGGACCCTCCACCTCAGAACCAAGCAGCCTCCTGCCAAGTGGATTATAGCTGGAGTGGCATTGCTACTGTCTGTATGAGATATGGGGCTGTCAGGTAGGCAGGGAGTCTATAATGTAACGTCTACATACAGGTGTGGAAATACAAGGGAAAGTCTGTAGGAGGAGCATAATGTCAAAACAAATTTTAAATTAATTTTCCCTGTAGTAATACTTTTTGATAGTAATTAATATAATAGTTATACAAAGATATGATTGTCAATATATTGTTCATTTCTATATTTCATACTAAATCCTTTATGTGATCAATGAAAGACAAATACAATTATACGGTGACATTTTCAATACAAAATGTATTTTAGTGTATCACATTGGGACAATATTAAGAGTGTGTGTGTGTGTGTGTGTGTGTGTGTGTGTGTGTGTGTGTGTTAGATTTAGAGATACTAAAGAAATGGAGCTACATCTCTAGCCTCTAGCCACTGGTAAACCTGTTGTGTCTGTGTCCAACAGGGTAGGACCGCTCCCTTGAGATGGTTTAGTCTGGCCATGATTTGTTGGGAGCTTATGTCTCCATTTTAAACCATGTAATTCTGGATAGGGAGCATATTTTATTGGAAGGTCAAGATTAAAAAAGCTCTCTGGCTGCCCTCTACTAACTGAATGATACACAATGCCGTCTGGAGGGGTCCCGGACAGAATTCCCAGGAGATGATGTGCATGGTTGCTATTGACTTTTAAATGAGGTGCATTTGACATTGACCTTTTGTACGGCAGAGGCAGAATACTAACAGACTAGTGTAATTCATTCGGCCTGGCCTGCTGGAGAAACCTATTCAAAGACTCCCTCTGATAGCTTTCAATGAGAAAGCAGCACATTAGATTATCCATCCTTTATCTGTCTGCACTATGTGTTAGGATCTGATTAACTTGATATTGACCAAATAAAACCAGCCATTTAATGAGTGTAAAGCAACGCAGACATCTTATCTAAAAGTGTGGAACTGTTAAATTGACTTCATTCAGGTTAATTTGATACCCGGAAGATAATCACATGAAGTCATGCAAGTTTGACTGTGATTAGGCATATATTCCCATGGAGTCGAGCATAGGATGATTCATACCCTTTGAGGTCTTCTGTATGTCAGCGCTGCGGTGAAATACTGCGGGGCCTCCGGGGTCAAGGTTAAGATCATGCAGTACTACACTGGGAAGAAGACTTTTTAATCTATGGAGTGAAGCCGAGCTTACAAGATAAACACTTTATCATGAAAATTAGCTGTATCTACCGAATAAAGAGTGGACTACATTTATTTTCCTAAAAACTGTTAAAACTTATAGCATCCTTTGAACATTCAGTATTTTTTTTTAAAGCTTACAGCAAGAACTTTATGGTATTAGCAGAGGAGTACCCAAATATATCTCTAGATCTGTTTGACACCATCTGTTGATATGAAAGTAAATATTATCTGCTAAGCTAAAGAAGTGATGTGGATTTTGATGTACAAATTATAGCCGTTCTACATTTTCTTTTTTCTTTTTTTGTAAATCACCACTCTTATCTTTTCATTTCAAATGAGATTTTCTCTGCCACTAATAGCTGTTGTGTTGTTCTTAATTTCTTCCTGGAGCCAAAGTGGCTACTGCATTGTCAGTGATCAGGGCAGATGGAGGATTGATTCTGTGTATTGTATTGCACAGGGGAAATGAAGAACCAGTCTTCCTGTAGCTTCTCTTCATCTGCTCTCTCTTCCTCTCATTAGCACGCCACAGTAGCTAGCCAGTCATTTGGTGACAGCGAAATGATACAGTGCCAGGATTGTTTGGGAGGAAATGGCAGGGTACAGGACCAGGCACAGCAGGGGTCATGCCACAGATAGTCATGTTAAAGGCCAACCAGGACACCTGGTTAAAGTCAGCAAGGGCATCTGGGTCACACCTCCACTTCAGAGAACTGAAGAGAGACTTTGTTTGTTAATGTTTTTTTTAGATTTGCTATGAATTTAATGAAGAATCCATTTCATTTCATAAATCACTGATTTTGTGACTGTGACAAACCTTTAAAACAAGTCTGTGAAACTCTAACATGTTCATTAGACAAATAGGACAATGTAAGATCTCTTATTGTTACCTGTAATATAACAAAATGTAATAAGTTGCTAGCAAGATGGTGTCAAATTTAGAATAGTTTATTCATAAGTCACATGTAAGATTCCTCTGAGACATTTTTTAGGAACTACATGTACAGTACCGTTTGTAGCCACAGAGAGGCAGTAGAGCTTCACCGATGACTAAACGGTTCTGTGATATGGACATGGATGGGTTTTAGAAGGCAGTTGATTCCATGTAATGTTAACAGAATGTTAGAAATGTATTTTGTCCCTACAACATTTATTGTGATCTTTATATCAGTCCTATCAATTTATCATTAAAGCTATTGCACATAAGAAGCTAGTGACAATACAGTAACTTGTTTGATGTTCATGTGTGATTGTCATGACCAATATAATGCGGACAACGTGGCAGAGTAATTGTTTATGAAGAATATTTTATTACATGCACAGTCGACACTGGTGGTCAATCCATAGTTTGCCATGTCATGCAGACCAGCCAAAATCTCAACGATGGCACGTACATAGAAACTGAAGTATTATTCATAGAACAAATAAATATTTCTGAAATAAATAAGCGTCCCTATCCCGTCTATCAACATCTATTAATGCAGCCAACTGTACATTGTTAGAGATCAAGGGGAATTCAAAATCGGACAAAAAGTACTGCTAAACCATGTTATCATGTTCATTATGGTCTACCATTCTTTAAATTCCAACATATACAAATACATTTTCAAGAATATAATGCATCTACAACAGTTCACAAGGCCTATTTAAAGTGGCCTACCCTGAGGGCAGAAATGTACATGTTCAGATGTCCAAATTAGAGAGTATTGTATTTTCTACAACCACACACTATAAACAAGCAAATGGCTTCTTGTTCTACATATTATCCAGAAGGTGCCATAGTACTTGGGTCTGCTATTGCTGTTCCTTTAATGCCAAATACAGAGACATAATGTGGGTCTGCTGCTTCATCTGATTGTCCACAGCTACACTAGACAGAGATCATCACGCCTATGCTTTTTAAAAGATGAGCAAGTAGCATTCATTTGAATGGGCATTTTTATAGGATTTGGCACTAACATATGATGCAATTATAATTCATTCACACACATGGATGCACTTTCTGCAACTTTCACTTCCTCAGCTGACAGGGATTGAATGACTGTTAATCAGTTTACACACACACACACACACACACACCAAAGGAATACATTAAACAGCCAGCTTGAATCTAACCAACAGTAGTGCTAGTTCAACAATGCGTTGTGGTAAAGCCTCATCTACTACACTGCTGTCTTTATGGATAAACAATGGAAATACAGTACAAGCATCCTGCAGTGTAAAAATAGATAGTGAAAATAATGAGTTAACTGTAGGTTCAGGAATAACCTTTCACTATTTTTATAGTATTTTGTTTAAGTTTAGCAAAACATCAGCTTGTGCATAAACTACTGGCTTAGTATATATTGAATGTCCTAGGTCCTGTAAGGTGGACATTCGGATTGTGATTAACTCTGCTTTAGTGAAGGTCTGTTTATCACACAGCAATGAACATTTTGTGTAAAGGACTATTTAGCTGAAATACTCTTTGGTTATTTCTGATGGAAATCCCCTTTCCTGCCGTGGGTCAGTTGTATAAACAGTGCATACACACTGAAAGATACATTTGTGCAAAGAGAGAAATGGAAAATCAAACTTGACATGAAGTTGAAAGTGACAATCCATCATGCATACATGTTTTAAAGGGGACTTGAGTGGGATATGATGGGCATAAAAAATGTCAAATAATTGAGGCTATACAACACACTTCACTGTATTGTAGGCCCCCTCATATTACCACAATTTATAATTCAAATCTATTGATCTATTCATCGGATTAATGAGAGATTATCATGATGCTCCATCATGGGTTTACTAACATCTTATGATTTGTTTGTATGCAGCGTTTTACTAGTGAATGTATGCACAGATTTATACATCTGACCCCAGATCTATTCTTTGCTGCCTGTTATTGTCTCTGGTCAATATTTTCCTTATTGACTGGCTCCCTCGTGTGGTTGGCCGTGGTTACGCAGCGTCCTTCCAATGCTGACCGAGTCCTGAGAGATATATGGGGCGGTAGATTGTTCCTTGGCAATCCAACAGACTGGCTGACAGAGTGGGACGTGCCAGTAAGAGCTTTTCTTTATGCACGAGGCTCCAGCCTGTGTGATAGTTCAAACAGAGTCTGCTGATTGTCAATTATATGAAGGTAATCAATGTAGGCTCGCACTTCTGAGCTGCTCTTTTGGGTGATGCCATTTCCTGGAAAACAGAAAAGCACACACTTTGACTTCTATGAATGATCCATCCATTCCAGTGAGCCTCTGTAAACAACACACTGTTAACAAATCACATCATGTTATTGATCAGCTGGTGAAATATTTAATACTACTATACTGTCCACTGCAATAAACAGACACCAACAACTCTCATCTTTAGACTATGTACCACAATGGTAGATTACTGTGATTTTCCAACTTTCCACTTATTACATGCAGGGTAAACTCATTTTACCCTCCTTTATAGGCTGCCATGAATCTTCCTGAAGTAAATTGATAGTATACCTCATTGTACATAGTACCAAACCTGATGAAAGTTGTATGAGGATAAAGTATTTTAAGAATAGAAAGCATACATTGTATTGATAGTGGTGGTGGTTCACCTTGTGGTGATCACCAACTGAAGGCCCTAGTTTGCCCTCCTCCTAACACTACATCACTGATTACAGGTTGACCAGAAGCAACAACGGTTTAATGGATTGGTTATTCCAGAAAAGAATAAAAGAGTGATGAGTGATCTGGATACTAACCCATGTGATCTTTCTGGCATTGTCGGATGAGCCGCGCCGTGTCTGCTATCATGTGCTGGGAGACAAGACGGACACAGGCTCAGTCAAACACTGACATTTAAAGTTCAACACTACTTTCTGGGTGCAGAAACATACTGTGCTATAAGGTTCATTGACTTACCAGCTTTTCAAAATTGACCAAGTTATCATGAAACGGTTTTGTTGCCTTCATGAATGAACGTGATATCTGAAAGAATGAGATGAGGAATTAGTGGTCAGTGTGCTTCTTTACCCGTATTAAAATCAAGTCTGCCTAGTGGAGCAAATATCTCCCAGCTCTCTCTCTTCCTTTATTTAGAGGTATGAGGTAGTGAATACTGAGCACACCTTTCAGCAACAGAGGAAGAAAGGGGATCTTTGGCGCCTTCATCTTCTTGAAGGAGTCCCTGTAGGCCTTGTGGTTGAGAGAGGGATCCTGTGAAGACATTTTCAAAATGAACCAGCCTGATCCTCTGGAGGTGAATGTGTGCGTGTGTGTGCATGCTCGGCTGTCTGCATGTGCAAATTAGAAATAAGTGATGGCGGCATTAGAGGCGATGTGTGGCGTTGTTTTGTTTGTACTCTGATGAGTATCTACAACTTCAGCACTTGATTTTTTTTTTTTTGGACGTCAATTTATTTCACCTCATAATCACAGCAATATGTTTTGGTGTCCCCCGTAGACTAGATGTGATCACGATTATAAGCCCTAGACTGTTGAAGTGTGGATTAATGTTAATGCTTTTTAGAAAACAAACCTACAATATTGGATTCTGTGATGCCATAAAAAAATAAACCTACTGTCATCGTCTCCAGTTCTGAAAACAGCTTTTTGAATTTCCCAGGAATTTTCTACAGAGACAAAAAAAAGAAGAAAGGTTGTGTCTTTATATATAGTAATGGCACGATAGATGACACAAGCAAAAAAGGATGCTTGTGTTAAAGAAGGGCATCCTTACCTCCCATGTCTGGTTGAGGCGGCTTACAGCGGCAGTGTTCAGGCCCATTATGATGGCGAAGAAGCAGTTGATGTTCTTCTGTGCTTTACAGCTATTACAGAGCAGAAGAGGACATGATTCAGTTACAGACGTACAGCTGAACAGCACAGCAATAGATGCAATTTAGCTGTTTAGCCACTGGAGGGTGCAGCATCCCCACGTATCCCTCTGCTAGTATCTCACCCTGTGTTTTGTATGTATGAATCAGTAAACTCTTGGACAAATTCAAGCAGGAGGCGAGCTAAGTTACTCACTGGGCAGCAATCTTGATGAACTTCTTGATGAGCTGGACCCTTTTGCAGAGCATAGGGCACAGTAGCACCTCAGTCATCACCCACAGCTGGACTTCATTGCAGCGCTGTAGCAGCAGCTCTAGCGCCACAGTTTGGCTACTGCTGGCATGGCGGCTGAAGGTGAAGTACACAAGTTCTTGCTGTAAAAAAAACACATTATTTTTTAATCGGCTGTGATTGGAGAGAATAACAGTACCAATACTGAGCTTTATGTTGCACCTAATGCTCATGACATATCTTGTCTAATATGTCCTGAGCCTACATGGGACATTTTAGAGGCAGCAAATTCTCCATAAGTTATATTCACAGTTGTGGGACGGACCTCGTGTATTGAGTCAAAGATTGTCCAGTCAAAGTTGGTGAGGGCAACAGCCACATCCCATGTGTTCATACTGAGCATGCGAGCTGTCCTGTGTTGTAGCTCTGAGTTGTCTGCGAATGGGTTCTGAATAGGGAAAATGAAAGAGCAATAATGACAGACCATGACAACATCAGTGGTATCTGTATAATATATAACATGCAGAATATTACTTTTTAAATTGCTTTTGAAGCGGTGTATAAATGTTATAAATGAACCACAGGAGAAGAAACTGTTGATTAAGTTTTACACAATTGATGAAGTGACACATTAGTATCCCTACCAGGACGTCGCCCAGGTCCTTTCTGCACACATGCAGCCTCCCGACCGCCCTCAAAGACTCAGAGTAGACTCTGTCCTGAGGCTGGAGGAGGAGCCTGCCTGCAGAGGAGAAAAATATCACCATGCCATTAAAAATCTGTCTGGCAGCGTGTCGCTGGCTACCAGTTAAGAGATAAGACTCCCTGTGCCAGGCTCCACTCTGAGGCAGCCAGTCACCTCGGTCACTGATAACAGAGAATGGTTTTATATTGCTGGACTGCAAATGATTGCTCACTTCGCCTGTAGACTGGCTTTTATTTATATATCTAACATATTTTCTGCATTGGGGAGATATTTAGGTCAATTCTCATATAATTACATTCTCAGACATTTATGTATGAGATATTGTGAGAATTCAGTGACGGTGTTTGATTGGTTTGAATGGTATTTACCTCCAGAGTAAGTGATGGCCACTAGTACCAGTTCCTCCTGGGGGACATCCATCCTTTCTGCCACCGCCTGCAGCAGCTCCTGGGCCACTACCCCAGCCTGGGCCCTCACACTCAGGTACGAGTCCATAGTCATGTACACATGACACAACACTGGGACAGAGAGACGATATTGTTACAGAATGGATCACATCTAGCTTTCTACAGCTCTGCTAGAGGCGGCGGGGACTAGGAGGTTAGAGAACCAGTGGCAGGGGAATTGTGGGTGGGGAAAGAATGAGTAAGGCTCTCCCGCTCAACTACTTGAGGTGCCATGGGGCAACACACTTAACACCCAACCCTCCAGTGGAGCTGCTCTGACGTATCACTATTCTTCTGTTCACTCGAAATGTCGAAACTGCTGTCAAACAATAACTTTGGAAACAACGTACGATGGGAAGAATGTGGGAAGAAAGCCATATTTTACAACTCACCTTCCTTGGTCTCCCTCTGGGTAGCTCTGGGCTGGAGCCCATTCTCTTTCAGGCTCAATTGGTGGAAAAGTGCTTTGCTCTAAAAGAAGGGAAATACGTGGAATCCAGCACACATTCATATTGTTTGAGAACACTGTACGTTTCTGTTGAAATTCAGAGCAATGGCGTTAACAGGAAATGTGAGGACAATAGCCCTAACACCCAAACCAATGTGTCAGTAAAACAATTCCCAGTAAAGTCAAGAGAGCTGGATCCTGTGCCTTACCTTTCTGTGAGGAGAATACTCATCCACCGTACTGGAGAAAGAGGTAGAAGACATAAATCAGTAAAATGCACCATCAGCTTTACAGGCAGAGAGAGACGTAAACTATTTTTTATTCCATTCAACAATCTGCACTAGTTCATTTTCCTGCAGGCCCCCACTATGTCAACTGACCCCAGTACAGTATAAAAACTTGCAGATGCAGTATATAATCAAGGCAAAGTGAACGTATACACTTCTCTGCTCCACCCAGTTCATTATTAAAGCTCTGTATCATGGCTAGATGAGAGTGCTTTGTAGATATTAGACCTTCCAATCTGATCCCTTCATTTAATCACCCTATTCTCATCAACTAGGCCTGGCCGGTGTGATGGATAGCCCCGAGTCTATTATCATCCCTCAGCCTCTGCTGGGCTCTGCATCACAATAGGCATGTTGGCACAAAGCCTGTCCGGAGGGATCCCCCTCGCTGGCCAGGAGCAATCCCGCACTAATGAAAAACTTGATTCCCTCTGTCATCTCAAAACGGGGCTGATGATCTAATTCACTCTCTCACTCCTCAAAAAAAATGGAGTCACCGTGAATGTCAATGAGCTCCATGTCATGTATTATGTGCCATATGAACAAGGAGACGGCGGGGTGGTGAGGAGTGTTGGGGGTTGGGAGTGTTTGATTCTGACATTACAAAAGCTTTCAAAAACATATGCTGTTATAGGTGAACATACCATTCTCCCCAGATACATCTTCAGGTGTCTTTGGCCATAGAGGTAATAGCTATTGAATCTTGAGTTAATATCTATAAACAAGGCATCTTTTAGCTTCCCGTTTGGCTGCAGATTGCCACATAGTCAGCCGGTCCTCCCTCAGGGTTACCCTAACTGAGAAGAGCTCATAAATAGTAGAGCATACCTCTTAGTGACACCCACACAAAATCCACAGCACTAAGGGAGCGGGTATTGTGGATCTGTCTCCCTGGATATAAACATGAACAAGGCAGGGCCAGATGAAGGCAGCAGGGTCGGGTGGAATTATCTGCTTTGCTCTCTAATGGGCGGTAGGTTAGTATCCCCTGGGAGGAGCTCTGATTGGAGGCTGTGTCTGAAGGAGGTGAAGGGAGACATGGGTGTGGCAGTGTGTCTGGTGACTGGGCTGTTTACACTGTAATGTCAAAGTGCAAGGTAGTGCTTTATCTTTATTTAGACAAGAAATTCAACAAGCAAGTATAGTGGAGGAACAGTACCTCTTTCACAACTGGTACAGTAAGAATCAGTGAGATGCGTGTTAAAGATCCTTCCATGTGTGAGTATATCAACTATGTTTTTTTTTACACTGATCAGATCAGATCAGATCTCAGATCAGGAAATCAATTTGAGATGAATGTCTTCATCTCAACAAATGGGGTAACTGTGGGTCAGTAGAGGGTGCCATACTGTAATTCTGGGTTGGGCTTTTAAGGAATGAATTTTTGTGGCTGTGACAAAAATAAATATGGCATTTCTGACAGCTTGTCATTAATTCTCAAAATCCCTGTATTCCTTCAATACAAGATATGAAACACAGTGACCTTCATATTTCCATCCAACATCCCAGAACACTGCAATTACTCTTATTGTATGAATGGATCCATTGATCTAACTGAGATCCTAAATAAAGGCAGTAAGCAGAGAAGAGGCTCTCCCTTTGTGCTCATAGGCCAGTTCATCTATACTCTTCTGCAATAGTCACATTTCCTGCCTGCTGCTCTGTATACACCCAAACTTCAGATTTATGAACATTAATTGTCCGTATTCTAGATTATTTATGTATTAAATGAATTATTCTGTCTCTAATTCCTTATGTTTGATACACATAGTAAGTTATTATATGGCCACTCACTGTCTGCGATGCAGCTGTCGGAGTTTCTGCAGCTCCCTCAGATCCTTCTCCAGGGTTGGGTGCTCATACAGGTCATCCAACACGTAACGAACCAAGGTCTGGAAGGAAATGTCAATTTTCATTTACAGTTCCCCTCACACACCCATATTACGTTCTCCACACACCCACCCGTTTCCTCATATCTTTCTTACCTTCGTGAACAATTTGACATGCTCGTCTTCCCTCAGGAAGTCTCTGCAGAGAGTGATCCACTGTAGCACCAGGTGCAGGACTTTTCGTTTCCTGTCGTGAGCCTCCTTCCTGTCCTCTTTCCCTCTGTATCGCTTGGTGCAATAGGTGGGCTTCAGTTAAGGATTCAGCACAGACAGGGAGGCAGTTCTATTTGCTGACATAAAATGCCTTATATAATATCCTGCAGAGACGTGAAGCATGAAGAGAGCCACGGGTGTGTTCTGGATGTAAGAGTTGAATAAACACTGTTATGGGAAGTGGAGTAGGTCAAGGTCGATACATTTGCGTAAACACATCTTGTCCTGTCTGTAATAGTCACTAAAGGTGGTTATTATGTGAGAAAGTGTGTAATGATGGTCCATGTGTCAAACCCTGTGTTCAAGGATATTGTCCCAGCAGAGCTTGACATAAATCAGTGGTTGACATGAACACGGGGTAGGTCAGCAGAAAGTCATCCAGGAGTGTATCTGTAAAGGGACACACATCACTGACAATGGAAACAAAGATGGTACATTTTTATAGTTTAGGTGATAGTATATTATTAGACTCTAAACTCAACTTGTTTATGGCTCTCAGTTTCAGTGAACACAATGAAATTCAAATGGATTAAAACAATTGTAAGTACTGTGTGGCCCGTTGTGAATACTACAGGTAGTAGTATTCTCAGAGTCATACAGTCTCTGGCTTCTCCTAGGGCTGATAACCTGTTGACCTTGCTGGGTTGCACCTGTGCACGCATTTTATTGAGACATTATCTGGGTTGTTCACATTCCATTTTAATACTAATAATAACTTCCATTGCTTAGGAATGTCAACGAACGAGCATTAGGCAGAGTCAATTCAGAGGCAAGCTTAATGTGAATGACCTTTCAGTTGCTCCTTACTCTAGATTGACTCATCATCATCCTTGGTCAGTCTCAGATAATGATTTGTGCTGCAACCAATGAGGAATCCTCAGTTCTAATTTGCTCCATGCTCACGCGAGTTCAAACATGCCTTTAGCACCCTCATCTTCACTCTAATATGATCTCCACTGCAGGCTGTATCGGTGAAGATAGGCCAATAGTGTCAATGTGACACTTGACTCTCCCTGTAACCTCTGGTGAAGTGAATGTTTTCATTCTAATTATCTTCCATCTGATATTCCCCTAGCGATCACCATCATCTGCGTTTTCAGTCACTGTGTCCTTGTATGACTCCCAAACCAGGTTACACATGGGTAAATGGGTAGATTACATTGTAAGATGGTCAAACTGATCAGCTGTGTTTTGAGCAACTGACTTTGTCAATTCCATTTAACATGTAATGCACTCACACTCTACTTTACCATGACACATTTATATAAAAAAATTTTTTTTTTAACATTATAAAAAAAATAGCCTGGCCCATTTTATTTATCCGCTATTTATTTCAATCCCATTAAAAGCCTGTTAGTGCCCCTGTGTCCCAGTATCTGTTGTTAAAAGTGGACATTAGGAAATAAGTGCTTAGACACATTGACATGCAAGTCACTGAGATAGGAGAGATCGAGCAAGAGAGGGACAATTTCTAGAAGTGATGCCTGGCCACAAGAAAAGCTCTACAAAATCCTATTAGGGACAACCTCCTCACCCTCTCTGTGAGGGTGCCTCGTACCCAGAATGGTAAACGTCTCCCTTTTAATTTCACACTTTCTTCCCGGGGCCTTTGTGTGCGTTCCGGTCCACAGAACTCCCTGACATCATAATGCTAATCCGCACAGTGCAGCTGAACATGCATCACTCGCTGCTTATGAGTTACTCACTACACACGTTCACATGAAGAACACAGCACACGGTACCACGCCTTAATACAAAACAAGAAAACAACACACATTACATATACAGGCGCTGTCACCCACCCACACACCTACTGCCCGACACACACACACACACACACACATTCACAATGCACTACTGTACGTGTCTTTTCTTTCCAGATTATTTTAACCAAAGCTCTTTCTAGTGTAGCAGTACACATACAACTCCTATCTAAACTGTAAACTATAACTTATTTTATTGAAGTGAAAAAAACGGAATGAATATTATGTGGAAGACCTCAAGGCTTATTCTAAAGCTAACTATGGTTTTAGTTAGTTGCACAATGACATTATCGTCACTAGGCAATGCTTCAGCCACGAATTTCAGGACATGGCCCAAATCTTTCAATTGATAACTGATTTATTTTTCCTCTTTTTTCATGATGTTGCTTTCATACTTTCAATCTGACCGTTCTTTCTTTGACAGCTGTATTCAATGTGTGTTCTGATAGAAATCCTGTATTCATGCACTTGCACCAAATCAAATTTAGTTTCAAATTACAAAGAATCTCAGAATGGATTAATTGATCTAACCTATCAATCTTTTGTGCAATCAATCAACTCATCAGTCAAACCGATCCACTTTGCATTTCAATAGGTAGTCTTGAAATTGATCAATTCAACTTCTGAAATAAGCGTGTACATTTGTCATGTTTAGGTTTAACCATGTTTAACCAGGTTAGGTTTGCAGGTTAGGTTTACATTCAATTGTTAGTCTGCACATAATCCAATTTGTGTAATTGAGTTACATACTTAGTACCGCTCACTAACTGAGGCTGTTTTCTACCATAGCATCAACATCTCCTCACATGGTGCATCACTGAAAGAGCAGAACATCATCTCATTAAGTACACAAATGTTCCATTACATGTTTTTTTAGAGTTGGCAGTGTGCAGTGTGAATTTGTGCAGAGCTAGAATCAATAGCTGCACTCAGAGATTGGGTACAGGAAAAGAAGGCAAAATTGAACAGCGTTTGATCCACAGTGGGATGCCCTAGTGTATCAGAGAGCTACACAGTGTACACTAATGCAGCAGTCTGCTTTTTCTCAAACATGCCTGTGGTGCTCTTAAAAAGTGCCGTCTCTTGCAGAAAGATGCTTCTGCATTCTTTATGCTGTATGCAAGTAATACCATAGTATAACAATAAAACTGCCTTTGATTATAGTTGTAATGTACTGTACTGCACATAGTCATACGACACAACTCTGCATTCATTCATGCATATTGATATCAATTCGTTTTCACAATCCTTTTAGGATTCCTCCAATCCTTCAGAGACTTAACAAAGACCGGAGCTTGGTGGGCGTTCATGTAAAGCTGTTTTAGGTGAAATCTGGGATCTAACACTATAAATTAGTCCACTGAGGTGAACCTCCCAGGGCATAGTCAGCAGCAGCAGTCGTGATAGAGCATAAAGCTCCTGAATTCAAATAGAGGGAACCAAGGAGTCAGACTACTGAGCATCAGTGAGTGCAGATCAATTACTCTTTGGGACTCGGCTCATTCCTTCCCCTCTCCAGGTCTCTGGTACTTTGACCCTGGTACATCATTCAGCATCTTGCCCTGGTCCCCGGCTCCCCATGGAGGCTTGGCTTCAATACACTCACTACAAGCTGAGCCAATCATGGATGATCTGTCAACAACCCACTGCCTACCTAAGCCCATAGGAAATTACCTTATATGCACTGTATGGATGTCTTGGGCGTCACCAAATGAATAGACACAAGGGATTTAGTCTTGTAGTTACTTTTCCCAGAGATCTAAATAATTCAACTTTATGTTCAACATTAACATCAATATCAATAATAAATTATAGTAATGAAATATTGAGATTTAACTCTGGTACATGTGCATAGGTGTGGACCAGCTGCAGTCGCAGACACTCTTGAGAGGACATTTAGATCAATTCCACTCACTTCCTCATCAGAATGAGCAATGATCTGTGGTACGGGGGGAGCCTGCCTAGATCCTGATGGGAGATCATCTGTGACCACATCCATCTCCCTGGAACATTCTGCATCTACTCTTTCTCTCTCTTCCCTCCCCTCCTTCTTTCGCATCTCTTCCCCCCCGTGCCTTTGCAGTACAGTGGTTCGCCGTTCTCTCTTGTGCTCTTCCTCTCCTTCTGACTTTACTACTGCTCCCTATCTTTATTTCTCATCTGCCCATCCATCCATCTTCAGCAACAGAAAGTCTCTTCTGCCTTGGCAACAGCATGACATTTTCATCTACCTCCTGGGATGAGAGGAAATTTGGTGATTTGTTGTGGCAGTGAGGCTGGTTGGTCTATCACACAGACCATTACGCCCCCCCCCCCACTCAATAAAAATATGAGCAACCCCTATCTCTGTCACAGCCTGTTAGATGAACAGGCTCAAACTTAGTGCCACTCTGGGGATGATAGCACATGATTAGCCCAGCACCGTTGGCCACAGGGGGCTGCTGTCCCAGCTCATCTGACTGAGAGGGGAGGGGAGAAGAGGAAAGGAAAGTGAAGGCAGAGCCAACCAGCTGAATGTTGCTCTATAAATAATACTTATTCACACACTGACAAGACACTGAACAGAAAGGGGATGAAAAGTGTGAGCCAGGATGTTAAAGGAAGGAGTGCTGACCTGACTCGTTGACCTGTGCTGTCCCCTGATCATCATCCAGCCTCAGGTCATTCAGCAAGTGCTCCAGGATCTTCTCCGGGGTCCCTGAAACCACCACGTACCTGTCGGACACAACAGAGTCAGTGGACGAGTCCTCCTCGATGGAGGACAGAGAGCGGCTGCTGCTCCACTCCTCCTCCCCCTCCGTCCCCTCCTCGTCGATGTAGCGAAAGTAGGGGACATCGAAGGTGGGCACCGTCACCGCCTCTGCCCGGCTGGTGCTGTCGCTGCTGCTCTCCTCAGAGCCCTCCTCGTCGTCCTCGTCCTCCTCTTGCTCCACCAAGGCAGCGTGCAGCACCCTGCCCTCCTCTTGCCGCAGGTCCAGGGGCTGTGGCCGAGAGCCCATCCTCATAGAGTCCCCGTGCCCTCACACCGGCACCGTTGCCGTGGTTACTTCTGCATGTCCCCTTTACCCGTCCATCCATCCACCTGCAGCTGCTACAGCCCGGGAGTCCAGTACTGTCTATCCCTCAAGTACACTGTGATATCCTGGTGTATTTACGCGTGAAAAAGCTCTCCACATATGAAGCCTGGGTGAGTTGAATAGAAACCCGGCCAGCAGAGGTCTGGCTCGCAATGCCAAGCTCCTCACTTGCATTCAATCTAGTCATTTATGTGTAGGGAGCAGTGATGTAAGCATGCATGAGTGAGTGTGTGTGATCCAGAGAGGCAGAGAAGGAGAATGATCAGAGGGAGAGTGCTGAGAGAGAGAGAGAGAGAGAGAGAGAGAGAGAATGAAGGAAGGAGGGGAGAGGCTTACCTCCTGTGCCTCTCCTCCGCTCTCCCTCCTCCCCTCGCCGATGCGGAGAGGGCTGGCTGCTCTGACGACATTCTCTGGAGAACGAGCACATCGTGGCCCCTCTCCCTCAGACATACACGGACTGCCTCGTCACTCTGGGGCTGGAGAGAGAGAGAGGGGGGGAGGGAGGGAGGGAGGGGGAGGGAGCATGTTATCACCAAGGCGATTCCCCTGTATTTTCTTCACTCACACACATCACCACTGATTTCCATCATAATGCTCCATCAAAGCCAGCCTTGTAAATGAAAGGGCATTTCCATATATCACTATTCATTCCTTATCGCTGGAGTCCATTCAGGGATTAGCAGAAAAAAACTCATACATATTTTAATTAACAATTCCTACTTGGAGAGTATTAAATTATTGGTGGTTTCTGGAGACAATCTATGTTCAAACCGCTCAACGTTTAAAATGTGTGTCCGTGCTTCTAGAGACTGCAGAATCACCAGGGCTTCAGTGGTTCACAGTTCGACTCACGGTTGGTTCGAGTCTTGTTGCCACTGCCAGGAGCGATGAATGATTTTCGAAGAAAAGTATAAAAATTCATCACACTCAGTCTTTCTCTTTCTCTCTCTCCCTCTGTCTCTCTCACTTTGTCTCTGAGTCATACAGTCACAGTTAATCATCATGTTATCAATTTTTCACAGTTTCAAGTAAAAATGCTGTCATCTCTACCCCATCCTCTCTTTTCACCCTCACCAGGACACTTGTGGTCTACAGGTCAGGTTTCTCCTTCTCCTTTAAAATACTGTCCTCAGCAATCAGGTAATTCATATAATATGATCCATATAAGCTCTTACCAAAAATGGGCTCATTAGTGCTTTTATTAACTGTTTGAGATGAAGAAGAAGAAAACAACCATGTAGATTGTAGTTCTTTTTTCCCAATATGTTTGTGAATAATGTCTCAATTAAAAGATGAACTAAATATCATCCTGAATGGGAAGCGCAAAACTTTCAGTACCATTGGGAGTTGAATTTTAGAGCTGTGCTGATGGTGTGGAACGTACACAAGGCGCTGAATGGCAGTCAGTTGACTTACTATTCTGAAAACAGTTGAGTCTCTTGTATATTTTGGTTTCAAGCTAAATACATATTTGGCGGATATCAAATCACCGGGTAGTTCAGGCCAACAAAACAAAAGAAGATTGTTGATATGGAGATCCCAAATCGGTCTCAGTGTTTTTAAACCTTGCAATTTTCAAATGAGGTGATTTGGAGATTAAAAGGACAAAGATGTTAGTAACTGCTTGACAGTGTGGGGGCTGGTCTGCTGAAACAGTGCGGTCCTTAATGAGGAGCCCACTGTCTACTGCATGCACACCCCCTCCATAGCCATCAGTCAATGCAACACAAACCTCTGTGCATGCAATTAGCCAGGCAGACAGGCTGGAAGTGGTTCCAGTTTTCTGCTCTAATTGCCTCTTGCACAGAGGCATCCAGGGACCTTCAGCAAAACAGGGCTTCCTGGCACACTTATGCTGATCTGTGATCTGTTTACATAGGCACACACGTACACATAAACAAAACATTCAAATGCACACACAGAGGTGTCCAGCACAGACACTACACAGGACAGGCATGTCTTCATGCAGCAGAGATATTTTCACACAGACACAAAGGACCATTAATGGAAATGTTTGCTGCTAGTTCCTTGACTGCTGTGATTCATGACTCAGAGCAAAGTGACATTGCACATATTCAGTTTCTCTCCCGACACATACACACACACACACATACACACACACACACACAGAAACTTGCTTTCGTACTTGAGGTGTGTTTTATCCTGTCACGGGACTTATGACCTAAGGTCAGGGGAGTGACGGAAAGCAAAGAAAATAGACTTCCCAGAAAGGGAAGGCTGTGCTAATCAGCATCCTGGTTCTTGGGAAAAAGACGTCAATGAAATCATCTTGTGTATATATATATATATATATCTTGCCAAAGATATATAGCAAAGGGCTGATATTTGGTGGCTCAGTTGGCTAAGGTGCATACGATGCAACTGTGACATCCTGGGTTTGAATCTGGCCAAGGACCTTTGTCGCGTGTCGTTTCCTGTCTCTCTCTTTACTTTTTGTTTGTTTTAAAACATCATATATATTTTATATGGCTCATATGGAATGTAACAGGAAAGCGAGGTGAGTTCTTGATAGTACTTAACAGAGTGTCTCAGCGTCCCACTGACCGGTCAACCAGCAGACGAACATTTCCTCACAATGAATTATTGATCCTGTCTCTGCTGCTGCAGACCACCACTTTATGCACTGGGGTCTGTGGTCACCAGTGTCCAGCTAAAAAAACAACAGGTCCTACAGAGTGGATGCTTTTAATGAGTGCCTGGGCCACACTGTTCCTATCCTAGCCTGGAGGTGACCTCGACTTGCAGCTACCACAGGAGTCCTCCCAACATGGACACTGTCAGAAGAGTAAACACTATCCATCAGTCCTCTGCATGGAGTCATGTCCAGTCAAACCCAGCCTAGTTTACTGTCTCCTTCAAGCTTCCAGAGGCATTCCACAGGCTAGAAGGATACTGTCTGTCTGCATTTCTCTGTGCAGCTAAGATCAGGCATGCATGGTATGGACCACTTAGACGCTTTAGAGGGACCTGGAAGGTGTCAGTCCTGACAGAGTGCAGATACATTGGATACTTTGTGTACAGTACTGTGCAAAAGTCTTAGGCACCCTAGATTTTTATATAAATATATACATTTGGTCTTTAGTCTAAACTTTATAGTAAATATTTTGATATTTAGAAACTTTTGAGTTTTTTTAAAAAGTTTCTATGCTTTTGGTCTCTCTCAAAGAAAAGTGTGCAAGATATGGAATAGGAAGAAAACAACATGGATGCATTAACCCCGTGTATGTTGGTTGGTATGGTTGGAGCTATGTTGAAACTATGTTGACTTCAAATTCTCCACCCGTGAACAGCAACACCACTGAAGTAGCACAGTGTCATTGTAACTTAGAGAATCGATGAAGAAAACATTTAATTAATGTGTTGACTGAGCTAGGGCAGTTAGAAAATCACCAAGCTACTTCCTGGTATGTGAATGTAGCGCACACCAACCTAGAGCTGGTTGATGCTTGTTGACTTTTAGGAACGCACACTGTATTTCCCTTATGTAGGGCTTTTGGGGCTCATGGCCTAAAGAGCACATACCATAACTCTTATCCAGGTGCTCCTAATGCAGGTAGTGTGGGGTATAATAGAAGGCGTCGAGTATTACAACAGATGATGATGCAGAACCAGTTCACAACTCAAAATGCTACTAGGAACAGCAGCAGTAGAGACAACATGAGATGAGAGTGAGAGGTTCTCTTCAATACACCATCACAGTATCAACTAGTCCCTCAGTTTTTACAGCCAAGCAAATGCTGCATAATTTAGCATCCAACCATCAAAGGAAAGGACCTCGAAGCATGTATGGTGTTGCATGAGAAAAACTCAATTTTATGTAGAGATTATAGGGAATTGCATAACAATCACGATCTCTGTACGGTATGTGAGGCATCCCTGTTTCCACCAGCAGGGATTTAACTGCTCTCTAGGCTCTTTGATGTCTTGGCTTAGATATGTGTACGAGTAACATACACATAATGTCATATGTGCATTGTAGCATGTATGTATTTTAGATCATTCTTTAATCTGGGAACACTCCTAGATAATCTCAGATAATCTAAACATCCCTATATATATTTAATGTCAAGCATTAAATAAAAGGTCAAAATATCTGGCCATTACTACTAGGATTACACAAATGATACACACTTAAGGTACAATATACACACATTTTCCCCAGTTCTTGAATGCTATCTACTCTACAGCATTCACACAATGCTGCAGAGAGACGTGCCATTAAAACAACAATGTAACACAGCATGTTGTATTATGTTGCAGTAATGTTTGATCAGATTGGCAGCTGCCTACTGTATACACTATAGGTCATTATGTTGAATAACAGCGTAGATAAGGAGCATTAGTCCAGTGTTTGGAGAAAAGGTCAGAGACCTGATGCACTGGAATCCACCCTGAAGCCACATAATGTCTTGGCGTGGTGGTCTGGCCTGGGCTACTTGCGTCAACTCTTCCTGCCATTGTTGCTGTACAGTACAGCACACTGATACAGCTGGCAGGAAGGGAAACGCTGAGCCCGCCAGGAGGTCAGCCAGCCTTGTCTTATCGGAAGTAAAAGACTGCAGTGTTAGAATGAATATTGCAAATAAAAGTGTGTGTGGATTGAACTGAGCATAGTGACCTTTTGATGACACGTTGTAGTGGCACTACATGGAAAAGAAAAACTGGGATGATGAGACTACTAACATACTCAATGTTATGTTATGTTTATGTTATGCTTTTGTATCACGACTGTAACATGCTGGTATGATGCTTTGGCTAAAAATGATAGAGATAATACAGTTCACTATGTGTAGCTGTGTTGTAATATTTTGATATACTGTAAATTGAAGACAGTTTTTTGCAGTGTGGACAGAATCTAAATGACAGCATTCATCTCCAGAGAGAGCAGAGACACTAAAGAATGTATGGAGGCAAATAATAACAGACAACAAATTAACATCAGTTTGATGAATGGGACGCAATGAATCCTCACATAACGGCAGCATACAACACCACTGTACAGCCCAGAGTGAAACATGCTATCTAATGTAGTCTATTCAATGCTAACTGAGTTAGATACATAATGACATACAGAATTACTATCTGATAAGGAGCTTGACGGATGTTTTCACTCTGATAAGGCCATAAATAGCTGCTCTGTGAAATGAAAGAGTGCTGAGATTCACATTAAGATTGTGTTTCTGTGCCCGTCCTTTTTGTACCTCTTGTGAAAATAATATTTGAAAACAAGACTTGAAAGCCTACCCTAAATGTTTTGAGTGCAACAGCGTTGTGTATCTCACCTCGCTTGTCCTCTCCGGGCCCTTGCTGTGGTGCTGAAGGAAGCGGCAGCCGTCCTTGGCCAGTCTCTGGACCATCTCCAGTCTGGATAGGTCCTCCTTGTCATGCAGGGCACACACGCCCCCCTGCTGCAGCGCAGGGGACACGGAGAACAAGTACCTCAGGCCACAGTCCCACGACATTGCCAGCTCACCACCTGCCGTGCTGTCAAACCACGCAAAACCACACACTGCCTGCGAGCGTTACAGGACTCTTACAAATGTGTGTGAGGGGGCAAGCGGCTCAGAAATGACTGTGTATAGTGTGTTTGTGCAGGTGAGTTACAGCCTCCTCTCTCACTGCAGACAAAGTAAATCCCAGTTGCCTCATGCGTTACTCTGGCTCTGTAGCAGGGAAGCTCATACAGAGATGGCTGTAGAGGTTGGACTCCAGGTATCCTTGTGTGTTTAGCATTAAAGAGAGAGTGACCGGCAGACTCCCTTGCTCCGTCCTTCCCACGCCTTTCACCACTGGGGAGGGGAGTGAGCTAGGAACGTGGCGGGGTTCAGGAAACATCTGGCAAGCCGGACAGCCCCAGAAAGGAAGTTTTCAAAATCTCCCGAAAGCAGGAGAAAGCCCTGGCTCTGGGACTGGGCAGGGTACGCACACTGGGAGGTCAAACACGAGATGGGCTGTGTTTGCCGAGAAGGACAGTTGGTCGTCCAGGGTCAATTGTTAGACCAAAAGGATATGAAGGTGTAAGATCTGCTATGAGTCAATTCCACAATGACCACATTGTCATACAATCATTTAAGATAATCCTATCCTCCCTAGCAAATTGTGGGTATAGCTGTACTGCATGTATTTCAGAATTAAATGATTCAATTGAATCCATGTAAATAAATGTACACATGATTAACAGATCTGTTTTAGTGCACGTCTTACATGTGAATGCTTCTTCTTGTGAAGACATGATTAAAGGATGTGAATCTGTGAATCAGTATTTCTCTGAGAAAGCCAAAACCCTACTGGACTATAGATTATGTATTTAACAAATATTACTGACCTCTGTGTTGTTTTCCTATGAGTAATATTATGAGATACAGTCATACCTAAGACTCTCAGCAGACTTGTAAACACATGATGAACATAAAAATATTCCATATCCACCGTTTTACAGTTTGAATCTAATTGATAATGGATTTCTTGTATGGAGGTGTTGATACCTTTGCTAGTGAGGCTATGGGTGTTGATTCAGTGTGACTTTTATCATCTGATCATGCCATGGTGGATTAAGTCACATGTCTGGGCGCACAGAAATAGTTTTTTGCTCACACTGCTATCAGATTTTCAAACCACATATGAAAGTGGTCAAGCTACCATTGTGACTGGAATTCTTTGTTGCTTCTTTGCATTTCACAGAAACCCTGTTACTTCCTGTTGCAAAGGGCATGTTGGTATTTGTTCCCTCCCCCTCCCTGGTGGTGTGCCATGTGTGTTTGTTTTGAAGAGCAGGAAAGAAGTACCGTGTTATGCAGAGTTCTGGATGCACGCCAAGATGTGCATGCACAGCGCAGACCATTGGTTTAACTACAAGCCAGCAGTCACTGGACGCTATAATGTTTTAAGAGAATAACACCGGCCATATTCTATATATTCTATACATATACATTCTATACAATCTGTCTGAAATCGTCCTGATTCTCCGCCTCAAGGTAATTATATAAACAGTGTGAACATGCTCTACATGTATGACCAAGGTAAAGCAAGGACATTAATTGTAGGTATGAACACTTTATCTATTACGTTATATATTTTCTTCACTGTCAGCAGTGTGATGCTTGACTAGGTCCCAGCAAAGCCATTCAATTGAGCTGCTGTGCAAAACTGCTGATAGAGCAAATTGCCAAATGAAAAAAGGTCCTCATCTCTAGGTGCTGCCTGTTTCTCCTTCATGTGAGGTTGACTCCCATAATCACAGCGCGCTCTTTTGTTCTTTCAAGATAATTGATTGGGCAAAAGTCCTCACAAACAATATTTCACTTTGAAAGATATCCACCTATTCCTCCAGCACTACAAAATAATTTCATCCCTCAACTCTTTCGTGGCGTACAGTTTGACGGTTTTCTTGTCAAAAAGTGGAGCGAGGCACAAAAACAGACAATCAGGAAGCTTACTAACTGGTCTAGACGGGTAAGCACTAGTCACAGCAGTAGCCTGAGGATGTGGAAAGAGAAGTAGCACTGAACAGTGTGAGGGCAGATCTTAAGTCTGAGCAGGGTTGATGAGACCCAGCTGTGAGGCACGCCTACAGAGAGAGAGAGAGAGAGAGAGAGAAGCTGGCCCAGCCATGACACTGTGTGTGTTTAGTCATCAGTAGCCTAGTTTATAAACACACTACCAACAGCAGTTTAGAAATAAAATTATGAACTGGTTTAATACAGGTGTGAAAAGTGTTAAATAGCATCTGGAAGGAAAGAATAATCCAATCCACTAGGAGTGAGAAGTCATTTCATAGTTTGAGAAAAGTGCGATCAGAGGGAAGAGTAAGCAGTACAACAAATTCAATTTGGGTAAGTCCTGAAAATAGTAGGCCATATCTTCCATGTACAGCTGCTCCACTTTCAAATGAGCTTCTCTGCTGTTCCTCGTCAATGTTAAATAGTAAAAACTAGAAGTTACTCTTAAAATCATCCTCACCTTTCTGGCTCATCACATTTGATTTTGGTGACTGAGAGGATACTCATCTTACCATTTCCATGCTTTTAACAATATATTTAACAGTGAATCTATTTACTGTATCTTACTCTCTTTTTCTACATACAGCCTGTACAGCTTGACCATAGTAAGGAAACTATTTAAGGAAACATTTAACCTATGTAATATCCAAAAACAACTGCCTTCCTTCCCACTCCTTCCTGTGAAGGTTTCCTTTGTGAGACAAAGAAGCTCAGACTTTCATGTGCCACCACTGACCCAGTTTCTCTAGAAAATGAATTGCTAAGTGAGAATGCCTAAAGTCAGACTTGTCTTTTTAAGGCTGCTGCCTTTAACCAAGGGACTACCGTGTTATCCATGGGGGGTGGGATGGTTCTCAAGGCCCGCAGCGTTGGTAAAAAGGGCAGAAGCGATGCTCCTCTTTTTAGATTGTTCATACTACTGTCACATAATGTCATGGAGCAGGAACGGCATTTTCACATTGTTCATGTCAACATCACATATCTGTGTCACCTAAACACTGTATTTGTATGTTCATTTGACATATTTCAGAGAGATAGCTGAAAAGGATCGGTGTGGTGTGGCTGTAGATACATTCAGTAACATTTTAAGTAAAAGTCAATAGTGTGATATGGTAGATTAAGCTGTTCACGGACACTGTTGGCCAAAAGCTAAGGACCTCCATAATTTTTTGACATCTGAATTGGGCTTCTGTATGAACCTGGATTATGGCGCAAAGGATTGCAACATCAAATACTGTGTGTTGGTAAATAAAACTTTATCCAGGCCTGACAAAGCTCCTCCCCTTACCTTACTCACCCGATACAAACCAGGAAACAGAGGTTGTGATTCTTCCTCTAACTGAGAAGAGACACACACACACACACACACAGAGAGACAGACGATAAGATTCACCTTCAGACCAAATCCATGACTTCCACTCAGGGAGAACAGCCTGCCTCTCCACAGAGAAAGGAGGGAATACTGGAATACTGGAATACTGGAATACTGCCACTTCAACCAGCTGCTGACTCTACACATTGAATGAGTTTAGAAAAACCACGACTCAAAGTGAAAGCAACTGACTGACTAACTGCTGTGTTTTTAGTTTCACTCACAGAGAAAATGGCTTCCCGATCAGAGGAGGATCTCTTGTGTCCTGTCTGCCACGACGTCTTTAAAGATCCTGTCATCCTGTCATGTAGCCACAGCTTCTGTAAAGCCTGTCTGCAGACATGGTGGAGATGTAAACACATACAAGAGTGTCCAGTTTGTAAGAGAACATCTTCAAAGAGTAAACCAACTTGCAACTTGGTGTTAAAGAACCTGTGTGAGGCCTTCGTACTGGAGAGAGATCAAAGGGCTTCAGCGGAGTCTGAGGTTGTTTGCAGCCTGCACACTGAGAAACTCAAGCTCTTCTGTCTGGACCATCAGCAGCCGGTGTGTCTTATCTGTCGAGATTCGGAAAAACACACCAACCACAGATTCAGACCCATTGACGAAGCTGCACGGGATCACAAGGAGGAACTCCAGAAATCACTGAAGCCTTTACAGGAGAAACTGGAGCTCTTTAATCAAGTTAAAGGAAGCTTTGATCAAACAAGAGAGCACATGAAAGCCCAGGCCCAATACACAGAGAGGCAGATTAAGGAGCAGTTTAAAAAGCTTCATCAGTTTCTACAAGAGGAAGAGGAGGTCAGGATCATTACACTGATGGTCGAAGAGGAGCAGAAGAATCAGATGATGAAGCAGAAGACTGAGGGGCTGAGCAGAGAGATAGTAGCCCTTTCAGACACGATCAGAGCCATAGAGAAGGAACTGAAAGCCGAAGACATCTCATTCCTGCAGAACTACAAGGCTACAGTGGAGACAGTCCAGCGCCCACTGCTGGATGATCCAGAGCTGGCCTCAGGAGCTCTGATAGACGTGGCCAAACACCTGGGCAACTTGACCTTCACAGTCTGGGACAAGATGAAGGAGTTGGTCTCCTACACTCCTGTGGTTCTGGACCCCAACACTGCCCATCCAGAACTCATCCTGTCTGAAGATCTGACCAGTATGAGATGTGGAGAGAGACAGCAGCTTCCTGAAAACACAGAGAGGTTGAACTACTACTGTGTCCTGGGCTCGGAGGGCTTCAGCTCAGGGATTCACAGCTGGGATGTTGAGGTTGGAGATAATACAAATTGGGAGCTGGGAGTGGTAGCAGAGTCTGACCAGAGGAAGGGAGGATTAATAATGAACGGATTGTGGAGAATAGAGTTTTATAATGGTAAATACACCGCGGACTCCACATCAGATCCATTCACTGTCCTTGCAGTGGGGAAGACGCTCCAGAGGATTAGAGTTCATCTGGACTGGGACAGAGGAACGCTGTCATTCTCTGATCCTGATACTAACACACACATACACACTTTCACACACACTTTCACCGACCGCCTGTTTCCAGCCATTTACACTTGGAATAGACTCCCGCTGAAGATTTTACCAGTGAAAGTCTCTGTAACAGTGGAGCAGCACTGTCAGATATGCAGACGATGAAGAGATGATGGTTAAGTAATGTACTCAACTAGCTATCCGTTTCTTAAAGGGGAATACCACTCAATTTAAGAATTCAATGTTACTTCTATTTCTATAACATATATAGATTCATACAATCTATAAAATCTGATTAATTGAAACATTATTGATCCTAAAGTTGTTATTATTGTGTTATGTTATTATGATTATGTATTATTTTAAAGCATTTTTACATGTATAAAATAACAGCAGTAATACATATTGAGACAAGGAAAGAATGAATTCAGAATATGAGAAGACACCAAATATATCAAACAGGTGGAAAATGCAAAATGCCCAAAAGAATATCTTTCATGAAGACATTATCGATATGCATTATTGATTCTCAACAATCAATAATAATATCTGAGACCGATATGGGAATATGAAGAAAGTGGATATGAATTTACAGCAGATATGCATGATGTGCAAAATGTGAGTCATATTTACCTTTAACAGGTCTACAGAAACCACCCAAAACCACCCACAAATGTACAGGAAGTGTCATAACGTGTAGATGTGCTTTGAAAAAGATTGTTTACCGTGTCAGTATATTCACTTTAAAGATGCAGTTGTACAGAATGTGCAGAATGTATAGATCTGTAAATGCAATAAACGCTGAAAAAGCCAGAAACAAAACAAGCAAAAGTCTAATTCTGATGATGATGAAGTCGTCATGGTGTTTTCAAGCTTCAAGCTCACATTTATAGCAGGGCTGCCATTCAGAAACAAGGCCAAGACACAAAGTAGAATAACCCAGACTCCTGAGCAATTGAAAAGTAGTTTGTCTGATAAGTAATATGAAGTAATCTGTCTACCTTTTTCCTACATCCGTTCAATGCAACATTGACCCCTGCTGGCCAAAATATACATTACAGACATTTGTAATTGCCTTACTACTGTATGTACCAAGGCTGTGATACCTTCAACTCACTCTATTGTAAGCCTCTTTCATCCTCACCTTTGCCGTTGTCTTCTTCTTACACTCTCACCTCTCCTCCTCCATGGGTCTTTCTGCCACAAACCATAGCTTTGCTTTGAATTACCGAAGGGACTAACTTCACTTGTGGTACTATGTCTCAACAGCGTATATGCTCTCCAGCGATGGAAATGCAATCTCTGAAAGGTCTACGAGCTTGTCAGCAGAATTTCTAATACCCCTTTGGGAGTCAAGGATTTCTCCATTAAATATGCAATGTTTACAAGGGACAGATCGTATTAAGCCATAGGGGCATCCATTTTCTGGGAATGATGCCAGTTGTAACATTAACTGGTGAAGGATGAATTGGTGACTTTATTTAAGTAATAGGCTGTGACTGGATAGGGTCACATGTGCAGTGGCATGAGAGACATTTTGTATCTTGTTCAGATGATTTAAGAGATATCCAAACAGGAAGTATAACACTTATAATTCCAAAGAAGTGGAGATCATAATCTTGAATTTATTGTAGATTATTTGTCAATGATTCTGGCCAGTAGTAAATTCCAGGCAGAAAATCATCTTCATTCATATTTATTCTTATCATAATTAGTTAATTATATTAGTCAGAGAAGACGACATATAAGACTGAAACTGCACAGGAAAATCATACAAATATATTGAGATGTGGTGCTGGTTGCATGACAAAGATTTCAACTTTGATGATATTTCCACTGTACATAAAGGAGATATGGAAACATACAGTAGCTGAGAGAAATATCCAAGTCGGTTTTCCAACAGTTTTCTTGTTCTTAGCTGAGGTAAGGTAATGTTTAGTTCATGAGAACTAAAACAATATGAAGCATGAAGTAAATACAATACTGCCGCCATTGCAGTCATAAACATTTGCTATCAGCATACATCAATCACTGATTTCAAACATGGCACACAATGAAGATTGGTTTCCTCTTGGCTTTCTATGAAACTATTAATATCACTCTTTCTATGTGAAGGAAAGTACCTACAATTTGGAAGCTATTTTCATTTATCTAAGTACGCAAGAAATGAAACTAGTTTGTACTGAAGTGTGTCTGAAGAACTTGGTGTCCTTTGATTGACATGAGCTGGTAGTTTTACTGTTTAGACAAATGTTCATGTTCTTGTCTTAATACATAAACCAGGTTTACATGCATATTAACAATCCATTTGAAAGAAAGGCAAATGTTTGCTTGATTCATCCACAGAGAAACAAACCAGGGGAAGAATATGCTATGTCCTTCCTCTTCTGTCCATCAAAGGGGGGGGGTGGAGGAGGCTTTATGATTTTCTTTATCAAACGATCTCACATCAAGTTCCCTTTATGTTCCTTTTTGGACATCCTGGAATATTTCCAAGTGGACGGATCAGTAACATCTATGCCACTTGTACTGTCTTGTTTCTGTTTCTGTTTCACTATCACTGTTATTTTTTCTTCACGCCCTTCAACGCCCAGTTTTTTACTGTGTGAAAGTTAGAAAAATCCCTCAATCCATCCACCCTCCGATTCAAAAAGCTGTGTGAGTTAACAGGCTAGTTTGATGAAACTCTTGCAGTAATCCCGTGGAGTTTGAAGTTTGAGTCCTGTTGCGTATCTCCCATGGAGGTACCAACACTGCATCTGTTGTGGCCACATCCACTTATGTACATGAAGGGAGAGGGTGTCTCCCACTCTAGTTCACCTGAGTTCTGGTTTGCTACCGTGGCACTTGGCCCTGCAGGAAGAAAGCAACCAAGGTGGGGACAGACACTCGCTGTTGTGCTGAAATGAATGGCTAAATGGGGAGTGGACTGTTGCATTGTTGCTTAGCAATGAGACTGCTGAAGGAACAGGAGGGAGACATTCATTTGCAGGTGCAGAGTGGAGTCTGTGCACGTGAGGGTCACGTGCCCGCATGTATGTATAGGTCATGTCTGCTCCTTACGTGTCAAGGCGGTGTTTTCTCTTGGCTTTGCGTGCATACAGGAAGTACATAGTGTGTCCTGTAGTGATGAATAAGACAGAGATGATGACTAGGATGCCAAAGTGCTGTGGCTGTGGAGCAGAGATGACCATGATGAAGTGGAGCAGATCCATCAGGTAATTCATGGAGCTCTGCACCCCATTGACCACACCCCTCTCTGACTCACAGATGTTCTCCTGCAGGAGCTGAGTCACTGTCAGGTCAAAGGACCACAGACCTGAAACACATACATCAGAGAGATCATTGGGATCAAACGTTGATCTGACCAATAATACATACATAATATATATATATATAATACATAATAATACATACATTATTTCTGTCACAATAACTGGTCATTTATGTAGCTATTACTGTCACTACCTAGCCATCCATTTAGCTAAAATCTACTAAAAATGAAAAGAAACTGAGAAATGAGGGAATATTTTTTTATCCCCATGCATTTAACATACTGTCTGTGGATCTATAAAGAGTTTCAGTGCTGAAATCTATTGAAACCAGTCAGCTTCGGGTGTCTGTCTACTCACCAATGCGTGCTGTGATGACACCCAAGAACAGCAGGATAATGGAGATGTAGGATACTGGCACTGTATCGGAGGGAACATTGTCAAAGAGCACAGTGTTGTTGGTCCAATGGATGGAGGAGCGATCAGGTAGCAGTGGCTGATTGCTGCCTCCCCTCAGAGGATAGGTGTGTTTTTGCCTTTGGCTTGCCATCCCCCCAGCCTCAGAAGAGTTGGTGTTAATGTAGGGCATCAGCAAACTAAGATCCATGGGGCTGCCAGGGGCAAACACAGAGCACACACACAGCAGTAAGCAGCCCAGGTGGAGGCAGCTTGAGATGATGCCTGTGTTAACCAGGCCGTAGGCCTTCCTCAGTTTGGTGAACATCACAGTGCCCATCAGCCCTGTGATAGCTGACACTCCCATCAGCAGACTAAGGAGGGATCCGCTTATGCCCTGAGTATAGGCGTAGCCAGTGGTGATGCAGTCAAAGCCTAGTACTGTGGTGTAGAGGAAGGCCAGGCCCATGCCTGCCAGGAAGACAGGCTGGCGATAGTAGGCCCTCCAGCCGTCCTTACAGGTGCTCAGCAGCGAGCGGAACCTCTGGAAACACAGTGGCAGGTTCGCCATTTCTTTCAGGTGCAGACTCATGTTGCAGTTGTCTTCTGTTAGAGCTGGAGGTTCACTTGCATGACCTTCCCCTGTTAAGGAAGAGGAATATCATCTGTAGGTGCTATTGTCAACTCTGAATGATATACACTCTTTGATCTTTGGAGCTTGACCAGAGGTCATCTAGTTGGTCTATTATATAATGACTTTAATGTCTGTTCAGTATTCTGTATCTCATAAACAAACCCGCAGTGGTCAAGTTGTTAATGTTTTGAAAACATTGTTGTCAGATAATTAGAGCATATAACAATGTAATAGCTGCTTCTTAGGCCATACTGGGAGACCCTAATGTAGAAAAGTCAGGGATAAAGTAGTAGAATTTTTTTTCTGATCTTAATTCAAAGATTTCCCAAGGTCCTTTTCAGTGTGATAGGGTCTATCATTACAACCCTTAGTGCCCTCAGCAATGGAGCTCTGCAGAATATATGTGTTGTGAGGTCTACGGTTGAGATTTAGGCTCCAGATCTCTCTTACTGACTGGGACTGATCTGCTGTTTTTCTGGTGTTGTGCTGTTACCTTTGGTCTTTGTAGGTTATCTATCATCAATACCTCACTTACCGTTGGCCCTTTCACTTCTAGTTTCAACCGACTGTTGAGACTTTAGCCTAGCCTGGACTCCTGTTAGCCATAAGTCTATCTACAAACTTTTAATTAACCAAAGGGTCTAGGAAGAGTACTTCTCCCTCAACAGATTGTTAGAGCACTCAGGAACTGCACTTCTTAAAATTGCAGTAAACAATCATACTGTACCCTCTAATCAATAGCAAAGTACAAATCTGAAATTGGTTGGCAGAAATCACTTTCTCTGAGTTGTAGAGCATCCTCTGGCAGGGCCATTCCAAAGAGTCTAGACTGAATATGAACGGTGATCGTGATTTTGCAATCAGCCCCTAAGCTGCACTTGACCTACCTGAGAAGCAAAGCCAAAAAATAATTCTGTTTACAGTAATTGTTTCCTTTACTGTTTATGATGTTTATGTCTTTATGCTCCTTGTTTTGTGGTTACTATTGTCAAGCTCATTTTTTTTGCCAAATAATATACAAATAAAGCCATTTTAATATCAAGGTGTATTAATCACAACCACGCACTGGCACAACGCCCCACTCTAGGATCAGTCCATACCGTGTGACCTTCTCTCCGTACTCTGCAGATAGGCCTCATCCAACACCGGTGGTTTGACTGAGAGCGCAGGGACAATGCGGTACACTCGTGACAGGAAGATGAACTCTACTATGAGAGACACAAGGTTCCATCCCAGGATGAAGCCACAGCCAACTACATTGGAGGCCAGGGTCATGACCTGTCCCACTGCTAGTGGGGCTAGGATGTTAGTCACCTGATCAATCCGCCTCATGGTCGCATTCATCCCTTTAGTCAGAATCAAATACACAGAGGTTAATGTTGTACTGTAGCAGGTCATAAATAGACCAATATCTGACATCAGTATGGTATGTTCTTCAACAACTACAGTAGTTTAAGCATTTAACTTGCAGAACCAGTTACAGAAACACATGACAAGAATGGGAAACAGCAGAAAGAGAATTGTCTCACCAGCAAGGTGACCACGGTTGTAGCCTGTGATAACCACAATCCAATCCCTCTGAATGGCAATGGTCAGTGCTGTGCTTGCAAGGTTTGCTACATCTGCCAGGACGATCACCACCGTATAACAAACCACCTTGTGTAAGTTTTGTGATGCAACATGTTACTACACATGACAGCACAGAGTAGCCAGAGGCTCAGCAGCAGAGACAACAGGGACACAGGACAGTGGGAACAACGGCAGCAATAACTCCTTTGTGCAGTACTCATGAAGGGTTTGCAGATCAACATGCAATCAAATGATGACAGATGAAATTATTGGGGACATATATACTGTCTACTCACAGTAAGCCATCCATCCCAGATCTGTTCAATCCACTGCTTATATGAGAACACCAACATGAGCACAATGCTGCACACAGTCACTGAGATGTTCTGAATGAATAGTGATGCATGTGCAACTGAAATAGGGGACAAACAAAAAAACAAAACAATTTAAAACCCTCCAAACACAACAATAGAGTAGGTCTTGAAATATATCCCAAGATATGGATGATTCTACCAAAATGGTTACAATTTGGAGCTGGCCAAAAGTTTAAATTTGTATTTTCTTCCATTTTCCCCAGACTTGAACTATACATATGTTATCTAAGACACATATATCAACTAAAAGTACAGTTCAATTTCTTTCCATTCCATGGTGGAAGATGGAATACATTCACCTTTTTAATCTAATTTCAACTCTAAATCTGAATAAAATCTGTCTTTGTAAAATCTGCAAATTTTAATTTGAATCAATTTCATAGTTACTGATGGAGGAAATTACATGTACAATTAATCAGTTATCATCATAGATATTTGACTGATAAATTTTGACCAAAGTGAGACTGAATCCCTGTCAACATGGCCACATGGTGAGTAGTTATGTGCCAACAAACTTTTGAGTTATCAGTCAAATATCTATGATAATAACTGATCAAAACTTTGTTGGCACATAACTACTCACCATGTGGCCATGTTGACAGGGATTCAGTCTCACTTTGGTCAAAATTACAGTAGAGGTGTGACTAAAATCAGACTCAATGTACAGACTAAAACGGTAGTGACAGTTATGGACAGCATTTCTTAGATTAATTATTAGTAGATTAATTATTTTCATCAACTGAAATGTAGGTGTTAGGGGTCGGGTCAGCCACCTCCCAGTAGACAGCATAATGCTGATTTTGTATATGTTTAACTTATAGGGAGACTGCAATTTGAACCATTTCAGTAGAATAAAACCCATAAAAGTTGGAATTGCTGGTCCTTACCTTTATTCCTGGGATTGCGATCAACCCAGTCTCCAATCAGTGCCCCAAGAAGGAGCACTGACCCGGCCACCACCAATCCAAACACTGCGGTCAGCAGCAGGTTACGGCCATACAGTTCAATCAGGAACACAGAGATTGCAAAGTGCCACATGCGGTCACCCTGTTTGACGAAACGCTACAATATTATGTATCGTTTTGCAAGGTACTCCTTAGGCTGCCTGGCACGTATGTACGTTTTGATGTCTTATCTGTCGCACCAGTCATTTCAGGAAATGATTCTTACCCACATTGACAATGCTCCACTGACATATATCAGAAACTTGGGACCCTTGAGGCAGATGAGAGCTGACCCTTAGGAGCAAATACATGAAAACGAATCAGATAAGCAAACAATCTATACGCTGGCAAAAATATTGCTTTTCACGTACGCCAATGTATTTTCTAATCAGAGTTGAGTTCACCTGGTATACTCTTAGCCTTTTTGGCTCTCGCATCCTTGTCGTCTTCAGACTCAAACTCGACCACCACCCCGCCACACCGTGAGGCATCTGCTCGCAGGGACATGGCCTGTAGTAGGGTCATAGGTCAACAAACTACTGAACTTGTCCCATCTTGATGATAAAATGGTGTGCTAATGCTGTACAGCTCTCTGTTGTTATCACTCGTTGTTTTGAATGAAGGTTTAATATCTGAACCCCGTGCCCTTTGGGACTCTACGAACTACTATGACCTCTTGGAGAGGATAGTGTACGCTACATTTAATTACTTTCAAATCCATCAATCAGCATTTGCTTTTTAAATTCTGAGATATATATAATGGCTTCACACAATTATAGGAAAAACCATGTCAATGCCAACATACTCATAAGATACATAGAGTTCAACTACAAATATGACAACAGTAAAAATGGCTTTAGCGTGGTGCCTAGCATGGCGTTATGAATGTAAACAGCTGAAGGTGAAATGCAGTCAGAATATAAACAGACAAAAATGAAGGCACTCATCATAGCAAGCCAAGCCAAGGTCACTCATCATCACCTTTGCTCTGGTGTTACGCTCAATCCTTGCTGTTGTTCCTCGATGATGCGTCTTTTGCCATGTATCCTAAATTGGGATGCTAGTCTTTCCTGAGAGCTGGAATTCAAGCTATAGTAGTTTGAAAGGCTTGATAACATCACAGTGTTAAAGTGCACCATTGTATGAAAGTGCCAGAAAAGCAGAACAGGCAGAGGGACAACAAAGGCAGCCAGCATATTCCAAAGCACGTGACACTGAGAGGACAATATCACTGTCCACCCACACTACAAAAAGGACGACTGTGTGACTCGTATGGCTCAAATACACGTATGCGCATGGTCAGTGGACACGCATACATGTGCACACACACAAATGTAGTCCTCACTACTCTCTCTCTCTCTCTCTCTCTCTGTCACACACATACACACACACACACACACACACACACACACACACACACACTTCGAAACACATGGACCATGCAAAGCGTCACATGAAGCACAGAATATCATGCAACACTGCTTCACTTGTCTTTTTGGCTGTTGCAGGTTTCTGAGTCCTTTTACTCCGCCATTTAGACCCGCAACTTCTTGAATTTCTTCACTTTGACATTCGAAGGCATGGGACAGAGTCACACCATGGGGCTCTCATGATGCAACAAGAGTGCTATTCACTTGGCAGAAGTGAATGTGATTTATTGGATGATACAAAATCTTAACCAATGAGCAATGGTGTTTATACAAACTTTTACACTATATATCAACTAATGCAACATTGTTTACATCATTGTTATACACCTTTGTACAGAAAACCAATCTATTTGTCTAAAGAATTAATAATACACTTATTGCAAACCATTCAGAAAACATAATCCATTATTTATTCAAAATATTAACAGGAAATGAACAGTTATCTTCCTTTAATCAAATACTAGCATGTTATTCAGTTCCAGCCTTTGACATTGTGGTGTTAACATTTTTCTCAGGAATATTGTCCTGCATCGATTTGATCTGGCTGTTTTGCATGTATTTCACTAATAAATAGCCACTGTGTATGAGTAGGTGTGTAATGTAAATCGATGCAAAACCAATTAAAAAAAACAGAAATAATAATACCAGAAATTACAGCTACTAATATACTTCACTAGATTGTGGGAATATAAAGGCTAAAGGCTAGCAACGCTATAATAACATAAAAACATGAAGAGAATCAATCAGAAATTATCTTTTTTGTTTTCAACGTTAGTTATGAGATGATCATGAGATATTTCACCTCACATGAATTGGTAGTCTGTAACTACTGACTGCAAATCTGAAAAAGCTGAAAGTTTTGATTCATAAGTCTCTGTGAAAGCATTAATTGTCATATGGGTTTGGATTTTGCCTGTTTATGATGCGCTTCTTCAGGAAGCCCATGAATCTATAGAGCGCCACAAGAGGGATGGAGACAACTGGGAGGGTAGACAGGAGCACACAGATAGTAAAAACCCATTCAGGATAGGGCTGAACATCAGCAAGGGGGAAGTCCACCTGTAGGAGTGACGGAGTGGAAAGACAAGGATTTTCAGATAACGTGCAAGATTTAACAACCTGTACACAGTACTGTTTTGGAACAACTGCAAAATCTGCCTTACATAATCTGGGTTCCAGGCATTGTATGTGGGCTTTGTCTCAGCCTCTATCACCACATACGCAAAGAAAACCACCAGAAGCATGAAAGGGCTGATGAACCGCCAGGTGACCTGCCAGTAGAAGTTGGGCCTCCGACCCGACATCCACTCAATGTCATCATTAAACCTGTGGGCACATAAACTTGGACATATCACGCAATATTCACTTAATAATACTACAATTATAATGATGAAATGAGTTGAAATATCACCTGTTTATTCCATAGATGTATACCACAGCAGTCATCTCAAAGAAAGCTATAATGAGCAGAGGCAGGGATCCCACATACTGGTTGAAGATCTCCAGCCAGTAATTCCCAGAGCCCAAAGTGAAGATAAGGGCCACCGTAAAGGAGGTGAGACACAGCAGCCCTATCAGCAGAAGGGAATGTAACATAGTAGTTATGAAATTCTGAATTTAATTTCTAATATTGTTACTTGCTACTTGATATACAGAATTGAAATGTTACTGCAGTACGAATTAGTCCTTGTGTCCCGAAGGAACTGATTGAAATGAAAATATATTAAGTGATACATCAGGTCCTTAGGTCTACCTGTGAATATCTCCTTAGGAAGCCAGGGTGGCACCATGTTCATGTCTAGCAGCGGAGTGAGGACCCCCTCTAGATTGCCAAACATTGAGGACAGGCCCAGGCTGAAGAGCATGACGAAGAAGAGCAATGCCCACACCTGGGAGCCTGGCATGTGTATCACGGCCTCAGTGAACACAATGAAGGCCAGTCCTGTCCCAGAAGCACTCTATAGGTGTGATATGTGGTCCCGCACGCAGCGTAACAAAACCTCATTAAGCAATTCAGTCAAATCAAATCACTGGAAATCACAATTTACTGAAATACTCTACCTGGTCCAGGAACGTTTGAAGATCGCAGGTCTTTAGATTTAGGCTTTCAACCTCTGAGGGATCAGTGTTATTGAGATGGCTTAACCAGTCATCATAGTTGTCAAGAGTTACGTTTTCATCCCCGATGTTAAATGCATTTGTCAATGTCAATATATTTCTGTAAAATTGAAAACAGTTCAAATTATTATTATTATTATTATTATAAAAAGAAGAAGAAAACTCTAGACCATAATCATCTGAGTGGTACATACCCATTTCGGCAGTCATTGTAGTTTGAATTTGCTTTAAATCCAAGAATGGCAAAAATAGGAATTGAAGCATATATAGATGTAAAACTGTTGACACACCCAACTATTATGGCATCTCTTTCACAATTATTCCTGCAAAGATGAAATTATGCCACAATTTAGTTTTTTTACGCTCAACACTACACTACATTTTTCATGAAAAATTCCTGTGTTCAAAGTTTTCTTACTTCTGTGCATTATAACTGGAGAAAGCAATAAGGCCCCCAAAGGCCAAAGACAAGGAGAAGAAAATTTGAGTGGCAGCATCCAACCACACTTTAGGATTCTTTAGGGTTTCCCACTGTAATGAACCAATTCACTTTAGTTAGATATCAGAATGCATTCATGAAGTCCTTGCCATGTGATTGTGTAAATAAGAATTTATAATTACAAACTCACATTTGGAGTGAAAAGATACACAAGGCCGTCATTCGCCCCAGGCAGAGTCAAGGCTCTAACCAAGAAGATGGTTAATACAACATATGGAAAGGTGACGGTCACATAAATTGCCTGGTGAAAAAGGTCAGAATATAATATTTCATACATTGTACTTGCATACTTTTCCATAAAAAGATTTGTTAACACTTTACATGAATTCTGATTTATAACACATTGAAGGGGTTGAAGAGGTTAGTAATACTCTCCCCTCCCTCAACAACTAACCAACTATAAGTCAACTTTCCTTGGATAAATAATGATGAAAAAAACAGTTAATGTCAATACTAAAGAAAAAGTGAAACATGTCATCCCCCATGAATGATGCAGGCACCTCTTGGGGCACCACTCTTATGCTATTACTATCGTCCTGTCCATCATGGCAAGGCAGGTTGAAGGACAGTGGGTTCACCAAAAAAAAAAAATGAAAATCACAACTTCATCACAAAATAACTCCTGAGATGCATTGACACTGCTTTCCTCTGTTGCAGCCCCACCTTGTGATGTAGGTTGATAAAAGGTGCATTTTTACATAGAAATCTTGCCTAGTGCAGCTTTAAGATTAAACTAGTATTCCTGAATGTATCCTTTAGCTGTTATAAAGCTGCTGTGTTAAGAATTGGAGTTCATTTAGAGCTACCGACAGTTTTGTCATGAATTTCCATTATACTGGCTACCTTTATTTAGAGATTGTTGAAGGTAGATTTATCATTTGTAGCATAGCATCAAACGGCTGAATTACCTTTCCAATGGTCTCAATGCCACGTATGAAGCAGATGTAGACAAGACACCAAGCAGTAGCGAGACACAACACTAGCCACCATTGTAAGGACCCGCTGGTCTCAACGTTTGGTGTTATGTTCAGCGTTTCACGATACCAGAAATAGTTCACTGGTGTGCTCTTCTCACATTCGCTCACGTAACCTGCATCAAACAAAGAGATGTTCACACCTTGAATAATCTATCTGTTACTGTAGTTATTTGTAAGGATGTTTGTTTGTCTTATCATGAACAGAGAAATTACCTGTTAGGTTTAAGTTAACTGGACAGTCTCTCCAGGGGAGTGGATTTTGAAAGGAGTGGAAGAAGTACCAGAGGACCCAGGCCAGGATGGTGTTGTAGAACAGGCCAACCAGGAAGGATACCATCAAGGAAGCCACACCTGTGAATACACACTGAGCACGTTTACATCGTTTACATGCACACCAATACCCCCATTAATGGGAGTAATCAGCTTAAGGCAATCCTTTGATTATATCAACATGGTTGGAAGTAATGCGATTTCTCTAATAACCTTACTTGGATTTATTTAATCATCTGTCAACAACTCGCCACTCCACTGCAAGACTGAGCAGAAATCGAGGTGTGTTAACCCTTTCATTATGCTTACCTCAATTATGACCTTACCCCAGTTAAGATCATCAGAAAAGGGCATTTACATGACAATTAATAGTTGGAGTATTGGCTTGATCGGGTTAAGATCTAATTTTTAGTGTGCATGTAAACATACTCATTGTCCACCAGAAATTGATGCATACTACTGATGGCAGCGATCTCAGGCTAACCAGACATAATCTGTACATGACACTATGTATGGGCAGTAGATTCCCCTTTTTGACATACCGCTTTACTGAAGTCATTTTTAAAATGATCAAGATCATCAATGCCAAACCTTCTCACCTACACCTCCTAGATATGGGGAGATTGAATTCCACACTCCAATGCTTCCCATGCGCAGCCTTTGTCCAATGGCCAATTCCATGTGCAGCAGAGGAAGGCCCTCAAACACCAAGGCAATACAATAAGGAATCAGGAAAGCCCCTTGGAATAAAAGAAATCTGTCACTTCAAAAAGCATTGGCATTGCATATATGGTTGAAGGTCATTCAATTTCTGTTCATTGGGCATTTTATTATCAAAACACACAACTTTATCACACTCATATCAAGCTGTAGGCAAACATAAAAAAGCAGAGTCAAGGCAAGATTTATTGACATAACTAATCTGTATTTTGTGCAGCACGGTGGAGTAGTGATGATGTTTAGTCGCATTTTCAAATGAAATAAAAGTAGGTATTGTCTAAAATGGATCAATCATAGAAAGGGATAAAAGGTTGTCTATGAAATCATACAGAAAGTAACACAATGTACTACAATGACACAATTACTGTCATAATCATTTCTCTGATCAGACAAATATAAGTATGCAGCAAAAAACTATAGATTCACTGGCAAGACATTGCAACGGCTTATAAAGCTTTTAAAATGTATATGGATGGAATGTATGTATAAATGCAATTTTTAGATTAGACAGTCAATTATAATCCTACATTTGATTGATACACCTGATTATTTACAGTGACTTCTGTAAAGAGTTGATTGGAAACAGGAAAACTATATCAATCAAAATACTTGCACCCTATTTTGTTTCACAAGATGGTTTATCTTCAAATATAATACAATAATACACAAATGATGTACTGTATTTCATGAATCCTTCATATTTTGTAATTGTTCATTATTATATTATTATAATTATTAGTATTACAAAATCAATTTCTCAAAGATTAATCATCAAACAACTTTCCAGGAATAATTCATTAAAGTTATCATAAAGTGTTGCAATGTTTGATTTTTAGACTGTCACCTGAATGCTCTTACCTCCACCATAGATTTGACACAAATATGGAAATCTCCACACGTTACCAAGCCCCACTGCAAAACCAATGCAAGTCAGCAGATATTGAACCTTGTTGTCCCATTTTGGTCTTTCAGTATTCTCTTTAAATCCATGATCCTGAGTCTGCTCTGCACTCAAAACTTTGTTATCCATCGCTATCCAGCGGTGCTATTACTCTGTTGTAGTTTAGGTATATTTCATGAGGCATACACAAATCCTTTATGGCGGACTCTGGCTACTCTTTCTAAAGGGGAGAGGAGGACCTGGTGACTTGGTACCTGTTGGTGTCGGTACTCCGTGTCAGGAGACGAAGGGCTAACATTTACATTATCAGCCTCACACTTCTTATTGGCTCTACAAGCTAAGGGAACAATGCCTCTCATTCGTTAGTTTAATCAAGAGCTCTTGTGTAAAGCTTCACGATATGATGCTGATAAAAGTGCCAATAATAGTCAACGGTAATACTAAGACGCATTGGAAGGAAATTCTGATACTAGACTGTTTCTTTTATTCTGTTCCAGCCTATAAACTACATTACATTATCATATTTAAACTCACAGTCCAAGGTTACAATTACCCCAGCCAAGAGCCGTTATCCTATAACTATGATATATATCTATAGTATATTTTATGTGTAATATACAATTCTCATGCAGAAGAAACACTTTGAAAAGCTGTATCTTAGGTGAACCTTCTCTATTCTGTACTGTATACTATACACTTTCAGCATCATATTTACATTATTGCACATTGCACAAGACAGTCCACTTAAATTTCCAAACCCTAGTCCCATGCTTGCCAGCACGATAGTATAGTACCAAAGGTACTCCACACGTCACAACAGTGACCCCAGCTGGACCTCTGGGGTAAGACCCTCCCCCATTCTTGAACTCCTGCTGCCGATCAAGTTATATTCAAAGTGTGCCCATGATTTGGACAAAGGATAGCAGTTCAACCAGAGGTGTGAGTTTAACCAACTTCTCTGCTACAATTATACTCGCACAGGATATATTGTATCAGACTGTTTAGACCCATTAAAGGCAAAACCAAACCTGGAATTCCAGAAATCCTGAAAATGATAAAGTAGATCCAGTCTGGATATGGTTTTTCCTCCATGGTCAGACGGTTTGCCTACAAAGAAAAAGCATTTTCTTTTGTACTACGGACACTGAGATTAATCCAATGGAGTTGATTACTGAGTCCATTGTTAGACAACACCAAAAGAGTGAAGAAACATAAATGATATGTCAAATTTACAATATGTTTTTATATTCACATTGTGATAAAAATTTAAATCCTGTGAAATTATTTACTGATTCCAGGCTTTGAAGTAGATTGTCTTTTTACTGTGCTGGCAAAGAGATCAGAAATGATAATCAACAGCTGAGGGTTGACAAACCTCCAAGAGATCTACCAAAGGATTTATGCTCAATTATGATTTATATTTAACCTGGTAAGGAAAGTGAAAACTATGTATTACTTATTATATCAGTTTCACCTTACAGATTCTGTGGATTGTTCGCAAAATATATTGATAATAAATTAAGTTAATTTATGAAGTTTTAAGTATTGTCATGCCCATCAATGCCATAGAGTGGGATCATCCCCGCTCACAGCATCCAACAACAAACAGAAGAACGGATGCAGCAAAGCCGTCAAAGAGGGCTACCCAATAACTTCCTTCAGTCCAATAAGACACCAGACAAGACACGCCATCCCTGTAAAATCACAGCCAATATTTGGATTAGCATTGGCATAGAAATTGCAATGTATCAGATCATGATGTCTCAATGATGAGTCTTATCATTAATAGCCCCTTTGAGTAATATCTTGTTCAAAATGTTGAGACCTTTTAGTTGTATGAGCAGTCCCTCAATGTTACCAAACACGCTCATAAGCGTTTTCATATGTTTGTGAACATGTTCCCTAGTCATTGAGGTTTCAGGCTCATGTTTCTGTTTACGATTATTGTTTTTTGAGTGGCCAGAGAGTCAGCAAAGATTACTTTATACTAAAGCATTAGCATGTGCACTGGACAGAGCTCTCTACTGGACTCACAGAGATGATTTTGGTGCCAATACACTCATCAGATAATGTGACCAGTGAGCCAAACTCCCAAAAGTAGGTGTAGTCCTATTTATTATTACCCAGCCAGTTTGCACAGTCTATGGAACTGTATCTAGTATTTATTCTTATCTAGTGTTGTTTGCACAGTCTTGCACTCCGCATAATGTCCAATACAAAATTCCTTTATATTCATTGTTCTTGGTGATCTGATATATAATTTGAAAATTCAAAAACAATAAAATAACTCCCTTGGGTATCATAAGTTTGGACATTCTAATTTATTTCCCTGTGAATAGATTGAAATGAGTTAAACTGCTTACATCCTCCATGGGTTTGGCAAAGATAGAGAGATCTCCAGATGTTCCACAGTCCAATGGAAAATCCCACAGTGGTCATCAAATACTCATTTTGGTCTGTCTTCAGCCTCCTCCTTGTCCAGCTGCTGATGGGACAGTATACGTCCTGGCCTCCAGGCCTGAGTTGGAGCTGTAGTCTCTGGCAGTCTACTAGTATATATAAAAATGTACAGTTCTGTGTGACCTGGTTAGTGAGCATCTTTTCAGGGAAAATGATATCAAGGAGAAAGTTTACAGTGATAGGGGTTCCCAAGGATTGCCACTGAAATACAATCCCATAATTTTTCCCTTTAGAGTGACAATTTTTTAAGATCATAGTGTAAATGCACACTATTGCTGATTCTATATAATTGATTACAATAATCAGTATGATAGACCATACCTCTATGCATCGATTAAAACCCAAACTTTAGATTTTGATGAATACTTGACTCTACAGCATGTGTACCAAATTCCTTGCAATTCAGCTGACAAGATTAAAGATCATGGTTTGAATTATGCTGCTCTGCTCAAATAGTGTTAGTAAAGATGACCAGAAAGAGAATAAAAGAATACAAGAATCACTTGCCTCCTCCATGACTCTGACACAGAAAGAGGAAGTGCCAGACATTTCCCAGTCCCACACATAACACAGGTCAGCATGTACTGGGCCTTGTTGTCCCATTTTGGTCTGCCTCCAGCCTCTTCCTTCTCCAGCTTCTCCAGCTGCTGATCGAACTGTCCGATCAAATATCCTGGCCTCCAGGCCTGAATTGGGGAATTGAAGCTTCATGATCCTTCAGACACTGTGGTATTGTGTGATACAGCTGTGGACTGAATTGTGGTTCACACTGCAGGAGAGCCTTACTTATTGAAGATGTCTGTAATGGAATGACTAAGCTGTGATGTCAAGGAGATCAGCTAGTGGTGTGCAGCCTCTGAAGTCCGAGCTGAGTAAAAACACACAACACTTATTGGTATCTATCTATCTATCTATCTATCTATCTATCTATCTATCTATCTTTCTTTCTTTCTTTCTTACCCACCCTGTCTGTATGTGTTTGATATGGTTAACTGCACCTTGCCTTCTCAGGTTTGGTCATTAACTTCAGTGCAGTGTTTTGTGCTTTTCACATGAACCACTGGAAGCCGCCATTGCGCATTTAATATGAGCTCGCTCCGCCGGCGGACTGCTGTCTGGCTGCTATGCCGCTGGCAGAGTTAATGCTGGAGGAGGGAGCTGCTGTCCCATCGTGTCCACAGACCAGCCAAGTGTAGCAGTCCCGTCCGCAGTCTGCCTCAGCACCTTAACCGCCCGCAATGCCCTTGGATACTGCCGCCCCGCTCATCTCGCCACAACTCTGATACTCTGAAGAGTAAAACCAACATACCTCACAACGGGGTATCCTGGATATCTTACTCGTTGACTGTTTTAATTGCTTTGAACCCTCTGCGCCTGCTTAAGGCGAATGGAGAAGGTCCAAGGATAACAGAGGCTGCAGGATTTTCTGCTGCAGGAGACCTGCCGGCGGACTGCAGCGCCCCGGCTGCCAGGGGGCTGCGCGTCATATTCAGGGGTTTCGTGGCGCATCCACTTATTTGATCGACAACCAACGTCGCCTTGCATGGATACATCATGGCTACGTTTGTATGCAGGGTGCAGTTCTTAGATGATACTGATCCGTTCAACAGCACCAATTTTCCCGAGCCCACCAGACCACCTCAATACACGTTCAGGGAAGATATTCCTCTGATAAATCAGATTGCTGGAGTCCACAGGCTTCTGAAAGCCCCACAGAAGGTATGGGATACTTTTCATCTGATGATTGGACATGCCTTATGATATAATATGTGTACAAAGGCTGCGGCATGAATGTGTTAAAACAGTTAAGAGGATTACAGTTTTGTAAATCAACCTAGTGAATAATTACACCTACAAAAAACTACTTTGCTCACATGATGATGTAATATTGGGGTTACTACTACCAGGAGTTCAGCAGTTTGCTGATGTGGGATGCTGACAAAGCAGCAACCTGCAGTCAAACAGTTAATCCATGCATGGTGTTAGTATGGTATTTGGTATTTGGTGTGACATTATGGAATGCTGGGCAGTTCATAGCGGAGGGGATGGACGGCTTTAGGCACCCATGCTTTTGCTGAGGGGAGGAGGTAGGCATCTGTTAATGTTTACCACAACCACAACAGCTAACCCTTTTAGTTTAACCTGCTTTTCTTACATTAAATCATCAAGTGGGATTGGGAATTTTTCAAGAATTCAAAAGTGAATGACTCCAGAGTTATTGTGGCCAGGAGAAGTGATATTGTTGATATTGTGGCTGAACAAACAAGCAAAGTTAAAACATTTATATTGAATGAGAGTGATTGTGTGGCTCTCTGCTTCACATTTATTTCCATTTTTCAGTAGAGTTCTTCTTGTCCTTAACCATGGAGAAGCTGGCTGTTGCTTGTTAGGATGCTACCAAGACGTTGCAATTTTTTCTGCGAGTCATTCATGGCCAATAAACAGGCGTTGAAGTCCATGTAGCAAAATGGATCTGTAGCTCTGTCGGTCAAAATTGTAACACTTCTGGTCTTAATTATCTTTTGACTTCTTCTCTCAACTTTTTCAAGCCTTTATTTCTCCAGGCAAGGTTTGTCCACACATTGACAGGTACACAGATTCATACCTGGAAGCTTCTCAGAGAAACAACCTCTTCTACTGTTGCCACTGAGCAGCTCCATTAGAGAAGTTGGGGTTTAAGTGCCTTGCTCAAGGGCATGTTACTGGCAGTTGTTGAGGGAGGGAAGTGTTATTCACTTTCTCCAACCAGACTTTCCAAGGACTGGGGATATGAATTAGCAACCTCCCAATCACAAGACAACTCTAACCTTTAGGCCACTGCTGTTCCCTCAGTTGGTTGAATCCATGTCTATCCAAATTGTTCTACATACATTTCTATAGGATTGTAATTTGACACCTTACCATTGGCATCTTCTGTCCTTTCCCTAGTCATCCAGACAAGACACTTCACTGCTCCTTGGTAATTTTGTGTTTGGTCAGTATCATGTCTGTCTTCATTTATTTTCAGTTTATGGAAGAGGTGGTACAGTACTCATTATTTTGGCTGCAAAAGTTGGCCTTCCCAAGATCCACAGTTCCATAGCCTGTTTTTAACAGCTAAAAATAACAAAACTGTCCTTTTCAATATGGTAGGATTGCAGTGTTTAAGCTTCCCTTTAGAAAGCCTAACAATGGCTGAAGCCCATTTTCTGTTTTTGGAGGCCTCTGAGGGCTACACTTGAGATATGCTGTAGCCCGTTTCCGCCTTCTGATGAAACCACATGCATCCAAACACATTTTCTGAAGGCCTCATCTACTGAACTTGAAATTTAAACAGAACAAAGGGGCCAGTGAGTTTGGATCTGAGGTTGAAGCTATACTGAGCATTCATCTTAGCCTGTTTGAGAAGCCATGCAAATAGAAAGTTAATTTGGGTCTTTCTTCATTCTGTCAGATCAATGGTACTCCATCTTGTTTGAGTAGAGCTGGTAAGATAAGTCACGGAAGCATTGGGATGCTGTGGATCACCACAAGCCTGGCTCTCATTCTCTAGCCCACTCACTCTGACCAGCAGGATGGGATGGAAACACTTTCCACTGTTTGAGAGGGGAGAGGGAAGCAGGCGGAAATAAAAACACAAACAAAGAGTTGATGTGCTCTGCACAGTCGATTGGTCTCAGTTTAGCAGTAGGCCTGTTGGACCACAAATGAGACAGGGAGGGAGTACCAGTGGAAGGTCCCTGGGTAGTGAGCTTTGGTCACGTGGGCATTAGCGGTTAGCAGTGACTTGATGGAACAGCTGCTGTTGTGCTTTTCATAAAAGGAACAGTCAGATGCCACAGGACTGTCAGAAGGAAACACCACATTTGAGCAAGGAATTCACCTATTGACACCCACATATGTGGTTGAAGTTTGAACAAGTGGCTTTGGTATGACATAGTCAGTACCTTTGGCAACAAACCTGTTGCCCTCTAGCTCTGTCTCCATGGATGTCTTAGGATGTGCAGGTCAGGCTGGTATAAATAGCCTGGTGCTAACACATGGTGCCGAGGGAGCCAACACAGCTAGCATGTGCTGTCCCTGGGCCAGGGCTGTTCCTGTCAGTTTCAGCCTGCAGTCTCTAGAGGGGAGGTGTGTGTGTGAGGTTGTTTTGTTTGTGGCTGTTTTATGTTTGTGTGTGTGTGTGTGTGTGTGTGTGTGTGTGTGTGTGTTGGGGATATGCTGGGCTACTAAATCAAACAGCAGTAACTACTTTTTGTGTGTTTTTAAACATCAGAGGCCATGACAGTAATCTTGTCCGGACAGCAGATAAACACTAAAGTCAGTTTTCTCAGTTCCACTGCTCATGTATGTAGTTAACTTTGGCTTTGTAGGGTAGAATGGGCTCTGTTGTTGTTGGCGGCTGCACAATTAATAAAGAACAAAATAAGTGCAATATTGACAAGTGCAATAGTATAAGAACTATTATGAGAACCCTTTTTAAGCAAAGCCTGCTAAAAAAAGCGATTGCCAACTAATCACATTGCTCACAGGAGAGAAAACTTCATTGTATTCCAACAGAGCTACTAACCATTAGCAGCCTCCCACCCCCTGCCAACAGTTGATCTGGAAAAAGCCACCCCACCATGTATCATAATTCTTATTGTAATTGCAGTTTTCCACAAAAAATGGTGATATGATTTTTTTTGCATGATTGTGCAAGCTTCTCATAAAATGCACCAGAACATTTTTTAACAGACAGGTAGCTTTATCTCTACAGCCCAACACCTCATCTATAAATGGGCCTCTATCTCGCTCCTGTAGATGGAAAGTATGACTAGTCCCTACCTGACTCAGCCCTTCAAGTCTGTACTGAATAATTCATTATCCCTTTCAGATGAGTGTGCACAGTGAAAAGGCATGGTGGCACAGAATCTGAATCTGAGTCTATCACAAATGTGCTGTGTCTATAAACGCACTGCAGCATATCAAGTTTAGACCTTCAAATGCATTATAGTCTATCTATATACTTTGGAGTTCTTTGGCAAAGCAAAATCCAAAGGAAAGGAAAATGTGGCTAAGTCTTGGAGAATGGACTCTCACTTTACCAATTTCATTTTTTTTTTTGTGTTGGTTGTTTTCCTGCAATTTTTTTTTTCTAGAGAAATTACAGAGTCCCATAATGAGAAGTTATGTTAAATGCTGTAAAATACAGGTTCCTCCTTCGTGCCTGTCAAAGCTCTTTTGAGATCTTTTACACATTGTTATGTAGAGTTGAGGTTTTGCTGGTCTCTCTGTATTTTGAAGTGTTGTCTGAGCACAGGGCTCCATTCAGCAAAACTACTGTAGATCTTTGTACAGACTCATCCTTTGCATGCTTGACAAGAGCTGAAGATTACTGTTGTGGTCTGTCTCTCAAGCATCTAGTGCACTTTAATGAGTCTACTAATTTACTTGCCTCCAGAGAAACCACAAATACCATCCACAGTACACTCTTATCAAATAGACTTCAAGCTATTAAGGAGGCTTACCCTATGTCAGAATTTGATTTAGAGTTTTTAGACAAAAATGTGCAAGGATGAACAATATAGGCAAACATGTGCACTAACTGCATCTCATATATATGGCATCTCACTCCACATTTATTTGTGCTCCTATAGAGTATAAAGAAATTTGGAAGTAGATAGCAGTTTTAAATTGGAAATTGCATGGTGTTTATTTTTAGTTCTGACTGCCTTAACTGCCTCTCTGGTCAGTGGACCACAGTATGGTGGTTGAAGGGAGAGGCCAGACCTCAGTGTGTGAGCAGAGGACTTGTGGTTACTTTTCTGGACTTGGCCAGCGTAGGGCCACCACGGGTTCAAATCCTGGGTGGGGGACAGCTAAACGAAGCCACCGCTCCTGATAATCTGGGAGCTGTGTTCCTGGATTAAGGGCCATTTCTGTGGCTCACCCTGTCCTGGTTATACAGGGCTAGAGCTGTAACCGGTAATCCAGGTTGATTGTATAATGAGAACCAAAAGAAACAGAGGCTGAAGGATGGATGGATGGATGGATGGATGGATGGAGCAATGGATTGATTGATCAATGGATGGATGGATGAATGGATTTGTGTAGTCTTTGATTTGGTCTGGCGAAGGTCTTGTCTTGGTCCAGGAGTCACAACCTTGTGTGGGGAAATGCATTTCTTGGATCCACAGTTGGCTAATTGCTGGTTACAGCTTCAACTTCAGCCCCATGTTTTTGTCTATTTCAGGTTGTGATACAGAGCATAAAGCGGTAAAGAATCTTGCTAGAAGAGAACAAACATTGTTTTGCTCTTTTGGCCCAACCCATGAAACTTCAACTGTACAAATAATATTGGCCTTTTTTTTAAGTAACGATCCCAAAGATTTTCATGAACTGTAGATAAATGTCCGTTTGCTGCTCTCTATCACCGAGTCAATATTTTCTCAATTCATGAAAGCTTTTATTTTGCTGTTAGAGAATCCAAGAGAACTGACATCACCATACTGGTGACATTGTTTGACTGTGAAGTGATCTCTGGGAAATCTCTGCTAAACAATGAATGTTTAGCACCAAAGATGTCGGAACTTGGAGGATTTTTAAACAATTGAAACTTAAATTTAAACAATTCTCTATAATCATCCTACATTTTTTTTGAAAGTTTCCTGGTGAAGAAAACATTTGATATAAAATCACCCTTTTCCTTGGTGCAGCTTGGTTCAGTGTCTCTCACAAGGTAAGGAGCAGATAGCAGTCAGCACGAAGGTCTCTTGGTGTATTATCCTTACATTTCATATCACCCATTCTTTTCCAAGGCATGTCTGTCTATAAAAATAGTTGGCCTCCATGTCTGGATTTCCTGTCAGTCCAGAATCTGTCCCGTCTGTCTCTCTCTCTCTCTCTCCCTCTCTCTCTCTCTCTCTGTCTCTCTCTCTGTTTGCCTCGCTGTAAGAATATCAAGAACAGTCTTAATGAGACTTGTCACTGGCCTTGAAACAAGCGAACAAGCGATTGAACTCCCCTTGTGTGTTTACACCACCAGCCTTGTGTGCTGCCATATCTCAGGTGTCCGCTCAAGATGAAGATGTTCAGCCCTACAGTTCTCTGGGACTATTATATTACCAATAAGCTTGTGTTTTACCATGTGAAGGAAAGAAAGAAGACAGTTTAGTGAGAGAGAGAGAGAGAGAGAGAGAGAGTTATGTAGAGAGAGAGTTATCCTAGCCAACCACATGTTTTGTTTCAGTTCTCAAATGTGACACAGTCCTTGAGCGCTGTTATACAGTAATACAAACAGAGTGGCTGAACAGATCAAAGCCCTCAGACCCGTAATGTCTTTCCCAGCCTTTTCCATTCACATTTAATACTGTCATATGTGGGAGAAAATTGAACTGAATCATCCCTGGCAATACCAGATTTAATTTAAAAAAACACTTTGTTTTTAGATGTTTCATATGTTTACATGTGTTATTGTTGTTTTGTGGAGAGAATAATATTTTTGAGGTGCTCATTTGAGATACATATAAACTGAGAATCAATGACAAGAAAAGATGATTTCAGGATGTTTATTGGCTCTATGTTGTTGTTGCAGACTCCCTGCCCAGTGAGGCAGATCTCTGTACCTCAGTCATATGTTTGTCCTCCCATAATGCTCTTTGTTTTCCAGTCCTCTGGTCCTCTGTTGGAGTTGACAAGCTCTGAATATAAATAGGCTCTCTCCATTTCTGAGGTCAACCACACAACTGAACAGACACTCTGATTTCCCATCTTCTCCTCCCAAAAAAATGCTTCAGACTGACAACTAACGATTGAGTCAGCAGGTATATTTCATCCCAAACTAAGTATACCCCCTCTCCCAAATCACCTTGTGTGGTGATAGTTTATCGCAGATCAGAGGGATAAGAGGTACCAGACTGCCAAGCTGCCCCAAGCCCTCCTATCCTTCCTCAGCTTGTCATTGTGGGGTGCTGACAGTTGCTGATAAAAACTCTCTACCATCCATAGCATTTGCCCCGTGGACACATAAAAAACATGCAGTTGTTTGTACTTTGTAAATGTTCATGGTATTTTTTCCACACAGCAGGCATGGGCAGGTACTTTTGCAGAGATAAAACACTGAGAGAAAGTTGTGATTAATATAAATCTAGTTATGAACACATATTGTGCTTACATTTAGACTGATAGATTTAGTTCTTCTGTTGCAGAGAACCAGCAGCAGCTCCACGAGAGGCCCGCACCAGTGTTTTCCTTTTTTATATGAGAATCTCAATCTTGTCTCCCTGACAGCTTGGGAAAGGTTGAGCTTTGGAAAAAATAGTAACAAAGATGCTTATGGTTGAGGGTGCTGGGTATTTGGTCTTTGGTCTGGGTGTGGGTGCTAACGTGATCGGCATGCCAGGCTCGGCAGCAGTAGCCCAGCCCCCTGTGTGGCTGAACCACAGTCACATGCACCTGGGAGCTGATTACCTGGAGAGAATTAACCTCCAACAACAAACAACAACAAGCTTTCCAATATCATTACAATTTCCTGTGTAGAAATTAATTTTAGACACCACACGGTTAAAGATAAGCGCTTTTTTTTTTACACATAGTCTGCCACATGCTATGTTACGCTGTCATCTCAAGAGAGTTTGATACGGTGATTCTGGATATGATAACATCTATGTAATGTTTTGCTGTGTCTTCTTCCTGTTTAGCCCGATGACTGTGCCCTTCAGCTGTCCCACAATGGAAGCTACCTGGACTTGGAGTCTACGCTGGCAGAACAGAGAGATGAACTGGAGGGTTTTCAGGAGGAAGGAGGGTAAGACAACACGACTCTGTCTCTCTCCCTCTCTCTCTCGTAATGTTTTGGTTTTCCTTTAGCATCGTTATGCCTCAAAAGCAAGTGATTGCATGCACCCAATATGCTGAAATGAAAGGCACGCTCAATTACTGCACTAAAGGTAAAAATTGAAATAAATCTTTATACCTCCATTAAGAGGTTGGTTATATATTTTCTGCACTTCAGAAGACGCAGCTGGGATTTGGGCCAGAGTGGCTCGGATTGAAAACACAAGAGGCACTGGCACTGCCTCGCAGGTGCATATATATTACTTGCCAAGCCCTGATTGTCCAAGAATAGATTTCCGTGTACTTGTGGTCAACGTAGCTGTTTTAAACTATAAATAAAACCTTTTATTCCGGAGTAAATGACTTGAAGGTTTTTATTTAGAACAAAGCAGGTTTGAAAAGCACGTTCTGACTTGAAGTAAAAGACTCCAAGGTATTTCTCTGCTTTAACAAGGGTCAGTACAATGTGAGGATTGTCTTGAGAGAGAGACGGGAGATAACAAATGCAGGGGAGATAAGGGAAAAATATATTTCAATCCTTGGCCACGGGGATATGTATTAATTTCCTGCACGCTATATTCCCCTGCCTAATTTGATTCTATTACAGTGATCAGGATCATAATGATACCCATTTCGGTTCAGGATGAATTAGGGGAATAATCCCTTTTCCTGGCCTCCTCTGTCCCAGTTGATTGAGCTATCCTACCCATAAGCTGCTCTCAGGAGGTGGATGGAGAAGAGCTGAGGGGACGGGCTTTACCGCACCTCACTTGAGACATGTTCACTTTCAAAATTCCTTCAACCCTTTGACATTTTTTAAATTAAAACTAATGTTAATATCATAATCTCCTCTGTGAATCACTCAGCCAACATCGCAACAGTATTCATCATTATTTTGTCAGTGAATTAGTTAGTAGAACCAGTTGTAATTCAAATTTTTTCAAACATGTCTTTAAAAGTGGTGTTGATATAGTAGTGTTTTTGATAGTTAGATTGTTCTTGATACGTTTTTTATCAATTCTTCTGAAACAGTAGTGGCATTGGTGTTTTTTTTCCACCAGACTAAATGCAGACTGACCAGAGTGTCAGTAGCATTCATCCATCCATGTCACTTAAAATACCTCTCCTCCCTGGCCGAGTGGCAGCAGCGATGTCATCTAAACCACTTAAGAAGTGTAGAAAAGTCTCATGAGTAATCACTCTCGTCTTGATTGAATGTAACCTCAGCGTTCTCAGTAAAGGGCCAAACTAAATCACACATTCATCTCTGAGCTCCTAATTGAGCTGTAATATTTGCCCTGTAATATAGCTCAGCCTTGTAGTTGAACAAGGCTTTGTCTTGACATAATTCTTAGACCTGGCTGAAGAATGGAAAAGTTTAAAATTGTGTTAGTTTCATTTCAATTAGATTCCTGTACAGTTTCTATGGCCAATTGCTTTATTAACTCCATATGTTTTCTCATATACTGTAGAGTATGTTGACATATCGTCCACGTACCGCCCACTTTGGTTGATCTCAAACCAAAGGTTGGCATGGGAGTTCCTGGTCGGCTGGACCACAAACATCTATGGATTTATTTGTCTAACTTGGAATTCATAAGCGGCTCTCTGGCTTGGTGTTTCTATTGGACGTTGAGAGTGGTGTCCTTTCCCAGTTCCATCTGAAATTGTTAGGAGCTTATGGGAGTCTATTGAGAGCTGTGAGGTTAAAGTGGTCCACTTCTTCTCTCGTCAAAGACAGAGCCTGCCAGGGCCTGTGCCTTGCCAACTGGCACAGGCTGGTATGGATGTGTGTCATTAAACCCATGCAGTGTTGTCTGAGGAGACTGGGGGTGAAGGTGGCTAGTCATTATTTTGTAAAAACAGGGTAATTCTGCCTGCTGGCTTTTTATGGTGCTGATGTGCCCAGGATCACATCCCCCACAGCGCAGTATTGTTGATTTTGATGATTATTGAGCTAATAAAAGGTCTGATGAGGCAGTTCACCTTTACTTGTTCCATTCTATTTTCATTCTCTTTTTGCTGCATGAGATCTTTCAACAGCAGCCTCAACTAGGAGACATTTAACTCACTGTATATTTCAGTATAGTTCCCAGTTGTTTCTGCGTTTAACAAGTTCCAACTGCTATTTAAGTAACAACCCCACAGTAACTCGCATTAACATGCTTTCAAAATGGAGCCTATCGTGCTTTGGGCCCAGCCACCATCCAGTAGAATAGTACTCCATTCATATACTGCCTGAGTTTCTGAAGGCTCCTGAACATTGACCATTGAATCCATCTGTAATTGATATTAATGACAGGTTACATTCCAGAGGCGCCTGTGTCATACCCAGTGTCTTTACAATCAGATTAAAGTATGATCCTCTGACAGAGCGCCGCACAGCCAGGAGATATCCATGTCACGGGAGCTTAAGGGCCATAATCACTTCCACACCGTGTTATGAAGCTCAGCTATAGGAGATTGCGACTCACAAACCCCCTCATCCCCAACTCTGCTACAATCTCACTTAGCGGTCATAAACTGACCAGAGCCCTGACCTGTGCTCAGACACGTCCACACAGATATCACTTGTCGGTGTGTCATTCATTCTAAGGTTTCATCCTGATAGATTGATTGAATCATATGCACACAATTTCCTGGATCTGTAGTCTTGATCTGAGTATGGAGTATAGGATGTAGTTAGGATCAGATGTCCTGACATGTACATATAGACATTTACCGCCCTTGAATGTTTTCGTGGATTACAGATAGCAGAGTGGGAGCCTGTCTTAGCTTTTCTGATGTTGTGGGAAAGGCGGTGTATTGAACGCATGTGTGGAATTATGGGAACATTTAGGTGTTTCGCTTGATGTTGTTTTTGCTTTGACATGTGACATTGATTGACAGATGATTAGTAAATGTGTAAGTCCTTCAAGGACTTATTCCCTGGTTTGACTTGAAAAGATAACACAGGGTGCTGTTATTGACTGCATAATGGATTCAGCATGTGAAATGTGCTGACATATAGTACAGAAGAAGACCCAGTTCCTAGCATCTCTGATACATATAAGGCACACGCTTTATGCTGAATATGGCCTCATTGGTTTTATTGTGTGTTCATGATGTTTTCGACAACCAGTTAGAAGTCGAGCATTGTGGATTGGATTAAAACCCAACTGGTCCTACTCTAGAGGCCTCAGCTTTTCGCAGTTTCCCATCATATCCTTTCATCTCTCTTAGGACGGCTCCACTTTCATTATTTTCATTTTTTTCTGACCTACTTGGACATAGACACTCGCAGCACACAAGATCTTCATTTGAAGAGGAAAAAGCACATTTGAAAAGAACCAGAAGAATTGTCTGAGTAGAACTGAAAACACCAGGGTCCCCTCAGTGTTTTGTAGAGCAGTATAAGGGTATTATTAACAGAACAGAACAGCTTGGTGATTGTTTATTGTCTGTGTGTGTGTGTGTGTGTGTGTCAATGGTTAGTTAAGCAGCTCCTCTGAGGGACATGAACCCTGTGAATAATCTCTTCAGCCTCCTTACCGTCTTGGCTTGGGCCCTATATGTCCCAATGCTCTATAGAGACTGATATAGGAGGTCTGAGCCCCTCAAGTAGATGCGTTCCCCCATAAGTGCTGAATCAGTAGGCCTCCGTGGGGCCTTCTTGTCTGGCATTAATTGGCCTTTGAGGGGAAGTGCTGGGTTGACTGTTTTCCAAGCGTGCGTGCCATTGAGGTAAACGCTCCTTTCTCACCCTCTCCACTTCAGTTTCTGTGGGTACACATTATATGATGTTTTATAAACAGGGCCGGTAATGCTCTGTCAGATAAAACCAGATTGCATGGAGCTGGCAGGCGTCCACTGGTAGCTGCTGCTCCGGGCATTAGGATTAATGAGGGTGCTAAAGGACAGAGAAGTGGCTAGGGAGAGCAAAACGTAACTAACGTAGTGAAGTAGGTTTCCGTTCTATTTCATGTGATTGTTAGTAATTGTCCCGCTTACTTGAATGGTATCAACGGACGTGTTTCAGAAGCATGATGCACAAACAAAAATCTGATTTAGTAGGATGAGATATACTTGGCTTGGCATCCCACCTGCTGGAAGAATCAAGAGAATGACATTTAGAAGAGTATAATATACCAACATGTAGCTAATTTGATGGTCAGTTAGCATTAAAATTGGGATCCACCCTCCACAGACCTGCATTATGTTGCGGTCTCCAATTGTTCGTGTTCAATTGGAAAGGAGTGGCTGAAAGTCTTTCTTATATTCCGTGCCCTTTTGTTTAATTTGATAATGAGCCTGTTGGCCTGTGTAGCCTCAGGTCTCGGTTAAGCACGGGGGGATTCAGTTGCAGTGAGACAGAGAGAAAGCAGAAGTTCAAGACAAAATGGCTCCGGTTACCCATTCGCCTCCACGGCATCACAGAGGATTAAGTTCCTGTTTGCCGTCTCATCTCGCCAGCGTGGGCCTTGTTGACAGATGTTTGCTACGTGTCGCCTCTGCTTGTTGCTGGATATTATATTTGATAAACAGTGAGCTTATACAGGCTCCCGCTGCCATGTGATCTGCTTGTGTGCATGTCAGCTCGGATGGGAGGATGTTGGCATGTCTGTCCGGTGTAGAGCAGTTACCCACTGAGGCTGGTGGTTTGTGATGGGCACTCTGGCCTTCTGGCTGATAGGCTTTCTCTCTCTGTCAGACCCACTGCTGCCTGACAGTCTCTAATAGTGACAGTCCACTGCTGGCACTGGGCCAGTTGGGAGCATCAGACAGCCATTGTGTAGGCGGCACAAAAGCCCATTTGTCAGAGAGCGGAATTAGGGTTGGTGGGGCGGGGGTGTTGCGCAACCCTACCTGCTGTGCTCTTCTGTGCAGTGTGGCAATGCGTGTTGACATAGTGAATGTGCAGCGCTTGGCCTTATCTTTAGGCTCTGGTCTGTCGCGTCTAGTGTTGTGTCTGCTGGGTTTGTCTGTGTGCTTTTCCTCCAGCTAGTTGGGATGTAGGGAGTAGGACAAGTTCTCCTCGGCCGCTGCAACTGCACTGCTCTCGCATTCAATTTCGCGTTTCAGCCTTTATCGGCGGCGCGCATTGTTGTCACTTTTGTTTTGGGATTGTCATTCGGACATTGTATGCTGTTGACAGCAGAGTGATAGGGTCCTGGCATTTCTCCATGGACACGGGGGGCGGAGTTGACCTCTGATTAGCACCCATCCTTCATGGTCACCTCTGGAGACCTTTTTCAGTCCTGTTTTGTTCCCTCCGCTATTGTTTCCCAGAATCCATTGCTAAAAGTATGTTATGGGAGGTTTTGGACTAGGACTGAATGGTATTATTCAGTGAAAATAATTTAGCTTGAAGTTCATATTTGTCACACCTTTATTTCAGTAGTTATTCAGCTATATTTTGTCAGCACTTGCCTGCCTGACATATCGATGGTTCACTTAGATTCAGAGAGATATTGTGTCTTTATCTTTCCTATGATACTAGGCAGTGTTCGTTTGAAAGAGACTTTTTATGCCCCCTCACACCCCCAAACATATATCCAGAACCCCCCAACCCAGCACACACACACACACACACACACACACACACACACACACACACACACACACACACACACACACACACACACACACACACACACACACACACATGTATTCATCTCTCTCCCTCTGTCTACCTTTCTCCACAGAAGAGGCAAGAAGCACAGCATTATTCTTCGAACACAGCTCTCTGTCAGAGTTCATGCCTGCATTGGTGAGTAAACTATCAACGGTACTGTCAACTGTCCATTTGTCATGTCTCATTCAATTTACAACATCATGGTCAATTTGTTGCCAGTCTGTGTGACAAGATAGATTCCTCTATCAGGTTACCTCGACTCGCTCTGGATGGTTTTACTGCTGTCCTTGTTGAACTTCCACAGTGGCTGTTTGGGGAAATAGCTTGAATCTTATTTCGAGTGATACTTAACAGCTCTTTGACAACAGTCTGGCAGCGGAGCACGGGCACCCCACAGATTCTTTAAAAACACTTTATGTTCTTCTTCTATCACTTTGTTTTATTGGGCCCCATGCTTGGTTCTAATGATGTGAAGGAACTGGCAGTGAGCGAAGATTGAAAACACATGCAAACATGCATGCACCTACATAGGCGTACACACACATACTTTTGATAAAGTGAGGATGTCAAATGCAGATACTAACTGCTTTTACTTATCACATCTAAGAGGTTAACCTAAGTGAACCTGTTAAATGTGACTTAACCTGCAGCTGTGTTCAAGATGGCACAGACAAATAGCTGTAAGTGAATCTGTTACCTTGTTCAGTGTGTAATGTTGTTCAACCAGCACAGTGGTTAATACACGAGGTGCAGGGATTGTTAGTAATGGGCAATATGGCCAGTGTGTGTTGTCAGTAGCAGAACGCCTCCTCTTCAGCGCCTCTTCTTCAGCGCCTCCTCTTCAGGCTGCAAGGGCAAAATAACCCAGGGCCTGGAAAAGCCATTAAGCTCTAAATTGTCAGATTTAAAATTGTGTCTTTTTCTATAGTGCAGAGGTAATCCAAGGGCACAGAACATTTTTCATTTGAATTAAGTCACTATGATCTGAGGCTATCTCTGATAGTCGTCTCTGGTTATTCACTCTACCTACTGATGCATGATGTGTAATGGAAAGGTTTGGAAACTCCAGTGGATATTTTACTGGGATTGTTCTGCCTTGACAACTCCTTCAACTATTGGCAAGACATGAGAAATGAGAAAGACAGCTTTTTGCTTGAACGTGACGAGGCCTTGTTTGTACATGTTGATTACAAAGAGGATTTATTTCACACAGACGTCTCTCCTTTTAACTCTTGACACTTTAATCACGTTACCTCATACAGTAGGCCTATTGTATACTATAGCAACAATTTCTTTAAGCATCGTAAAATTCATTGTTCATCATATTGTTGAAAGATAGCCTCAAGCTATTTTACTGTCAGACCTTTTGTTCTCAGTGTTTTGCTTCTAAAATTGGTTTCAAGAAGGCAGTACTAGAGAAAATGCTTTGATCAAATTTACTTTGCTATTGAAATACGTTTGATTCCTTGATTCCCTCCTTCCTTCCTACAAGCTGCTCCTTGATTTCATGAGACTGAATAGGTGGATGCCATTTCCAGCCTCTCAACCTGAACAGGGCTGTATTTGAGAGTATTTGGACTGAACCTCATCCACACACTACTCCAGCCTGACTTCGACCCATTCTCTATTCCTGCTGTTGCTTTGCTTAGATGAGCCTGGGGAGTGGCAGACAGACTTGCTGCCCTTCTCTTAAGTGGATGATGACCGTCTTTTTCTCTAAGTTGACAGCCACCTGTTGCCCCACTGTAGTCTCGCTCAGTGACCGTCCACATGGCTGGCTGATTTATCTGCTGTAGGTGAGGTGGTCACTGTTACTGTAACTCGTCCAGACCGTTTGAGCCTAATTTTGTCTGACTGGAGAGCTTACCCCATAGCCCCATGTGTAGTAGAATTACTGGCTGACTGCAGCCCCGCTCTACGCAGGAGATAAAGGTGGTATTAGCCCTCCGAAGACAAATGGCACGGTGTTCTTCAGGCTGTGTACTCGCTCTGTCTTAAGGGATTGAGAATTTCCCTCATAAACACTTTCAGGATTTTCTGGAGATCCTTCATGAAAGCGCCTTTGGTTTAAGTTTGACAAGCCTAAGCTGAAGGTGCTAGACTTTTATTTGTACTAGCCTTTAGTCTGAGCACATCAAAAGTCACCAGGGCAGCACTGGTTGGCTGCTTGAATTCCTTCCCCTATTTCAAATCTTCATTTTATGAGCTGTGTGAACAAAAATTGGGTGCTAAATCAGTCTAAGTTTTAGACACATCTGAGTTGTTTATATACATGTTGTTTATCCCAGTGCTCCCCCATAAGCAAGACTGATGAGTTGGTTAAAATCCTATATGTAATCTTCATCATTTAGCACTATTTTGTGGAAAACCTCAGGGGTGTATTTTAAGATTGAATTCAGTTGTAATGTACACAACCTTGCTTATGTTTTCTGGTTTTCTCTAACCCTACAGAAAAACACAGATCTTCATCAGATGGGTAACTTTCAGTTTCTCTGTGTGTGTGTGTTTATGCGTGTTTATGTGTGTGTGTGTGTGTGTGTGTCATGAACCACAGCAAGACTTAATCCAGGCTTTCCTAATCATAGTCATTAGCGCACACAGGCATATGGCTCTACAGCAGCCAGGGGAAAAAATCTGCAGCAGAGTCAGCGGAGGCAGGAAAGTGCTCACCCGAAGAGCTAATGGTTTATTAAATTGCTCTTTACCGATCCACCTCTGACACAGCGATTCGTTGTAATCACGGGAGTCAAGCAGTCGAGGCTTTTTTGTGTTCTTAAAAACTCCTATCAAGCACAGCATGACCATATATCTCTAGGTGCTCTGCGCGGAGTGCAGGCCTCGTTAGCCTGACATGTTTTATGACTGTTAGGCTTCAGCACAAATGAAGTCCTAATGACTCGCATTTACATTTTAGCTGCTCAGTTGACACTCGTATCCAGAGAGGCCGCAGCAGAATGAACCTTCCTGCGGCGCGCGGGTCAAAGCCAGCCAAGCTCCCGGAGAACTGACACAACAAATATGCCAATGTCCCCCCAGATTATTTATATAATAGAGAAGTGCTCCGTAAAGAAACAAGCGCCAAGGTAGACGTTGGTATTGCATAAAAAATAATGAGGAAATGACTTACTCTCACTGTACACGTGTCCCTCGTGGCTCACAGTCTCAAAATGAGCAAGCTAGAGGGAAAGTTTAATTCCACACATGCAACTTTCTTGCTGAAGAGGAGCTTTTCTGCTGTTCCATGATGGTATGAAGCTGTTTTGTTTTGTTTGTCTACATGTGTATACATTATTACCATTATACACATACATTATTACTTATTTATTAACTCTTTAGGGGACAGGACGAGTATAGAATGATGTGTTTTAGCCTTTAGATAACCAGTGATAGTGTTGGTTTGATCTTTGTCTCTGTTTGTTTGACCATCACAATATCCTGGGTTTTTGAAAATAAACCCAACTTGTCCCTCTCTGCGTGTTAGCGTCGGCCACAGGGCAGCTTTAGCCAATTGTAGGACTGTTATTGTTTTCTCGGTGGACTAGATGTGGTGGAGAGGGCCTGATTAAAGCAGCCGTGTGCTTGTTTTAGCCCTGTCCGCAAATACAATTACAGTAGGTCCTGATTGCTTGTTGTTTGTGCCATTTTGTCTCCGGAGCCGCCACAGTTGCGCCGCTGTGATGAGAGAGAGAGAGAGAGAGAGAGAGAGAGACCTTTATTTAACTTAATTCAAGAAAAATCTGTTCATCATCATCAACAACTCTCGCAAACCAAAGAACCAAGTCTGTATTCTGTAATCTCTGCTCCTCTGGCAATTGCGATCCGTGCAATGCTGGAGTCAAATTGTCTATAGTAAAGATATCAGTTCCAATCCAGAAAATGTACCCTGATCCCCAGAAAATCATTTGGATCATGTTACAGACACCATTTTTTGCAGCTGATTTTCTATGGAGCTGTCCATCCATGTGACTTCACAGATTAGTGGGTGGTACAAAACTCTTCTGGCTAACCCTGTTCACCAGTAGAGACATACAGATAACACTGTCTTTAAACCTGAAAATCACTAGTATTCCCCTTTTAAGAGCAGGTTTATCTGTCAACACACTGATCCCAGCTGAGGAATGACAGCTGTAATCAGAGGTGACACGTTCTTAGTGGATTATGTCCCTTCTCTTTTATAACATTTTATAATCTGTGCTCACACTGTACTTTTGTCAAATTGGTAGTTTTGATCTTCAGGTTGGAACTGGAAACCGCGGTTCTTAAAAAGGAACACGTTGAGCAGTCAATTTTCTGTGATTATTCTCCTTGTCGGTTTAATCTGACAAAGCAATTAGGAGATGGCAGTTAACACAGCCATTGGAAATTAGTGTTTTTGTTTACCTACTTAATGTGTGTGTGTGTGTGTGTGTGTGTGCGTGTAAATGTCAGCACGATGACTTAAGGCGGTAACATCACCTGCAGGTTACTTTCGTGTTCCCGCAGCCACAGTGCCTGTCTTTTCCACACACTCTGCCAGATCAGCCAGATCAGTGCTAAGGCATCCGCACTTTTGTGAGCGCACATAAAAAAAAAGCGCACAGTTCCAGTAGTTAATGTGCCTGTTAGAGAGAGAAGATCACAGCTTGAAATGTCTGTTGTCATTTTGTAACGAGCCAAGATAGCTAATCCTTGGGCGACAAGGCCAATTAAACCCAAGATGTGGTCATCCACTCTCTGGTACAGTTAAGACTAATGCAGAGGGTGGAGGTCACAAAAGTAAGAATATAGGATTAATTTTGAATTCACATTAATGATATTAATGTCACTGTATTACATATCCCCGTCGTAGCTCTCACACATTCACACATCAAGTCATGTTCCAGTGTCCAGGGAGTGCCAGGCGAGCAGGGGGAATAATCAAAAACATGCATGTCATGGCGAGCCCGCGAGACAGAGAGGCAGATCAAATAGCCCGGTCTCTCATCTCTTTGGCTCCCCTCAAAGAGACCCCAAAATGGGATCATGGAGTTAGAGTCACACCAGGAGGCCAACCTAAACAACAACGTGCCAAAGAGGAGAAACCTGAGGCAGCAAACATCTCAGGAAGAAGAGAGAGAGGAGAACGGGCCTCGCTCGTCCAACTCGCAGCTGATAGCGAAACGCTGTGGCTCAGATCAGTTGGATGGAGTAATACTATCACTGACCTCATACTTCCTCTCACTCTCTCCTTTTTCATTTACTGTCTGTTGGGCCGTGGCTTGAGCAATAACGACATAGGTTGTGGTAATTCTTTATTGATGGACCAATTTCCCCTACTTTTGCTCCGTGCCCTTGCACCTAACAAGCAACCTTGTCCATTGTTTTGGTAGGATTACAACCTACATTCAACAGTTAACTATTGGCTCTTTTGCTGCACAGACAAGGTTTTAGCCTACTATAACATAAATTCACATGCGCACACACACACACACTCATACAAAGGCATGAGGCATATTAAGAAGCCATCTGGTTCCAATTGTAAGCCCCCTCAGCGCTGCTCCTCACCCATCCAAAAAGGAGAGAGCTGTCTACATTTTCATCCAAGAGGGAAGTATTTTTATCTTGCTCTGCTTACAGGGCAGGAGGAGGAGGAGAGCACGCAGCTAAAACCTGACCAGGGGACAAAGCTCTGTGGCTCTAGGCATCATATAACACTATCGCTGAGTCTCAGCGCTGCAAATAATGACATCCTATCCCTTTTACTCTATTCCGTTCAGCGATGAGTACGAGCAAAACATCTGCTCCAAAAGCTGTTGTTTGGATGTGGAAATTGGTATGACTTACATTTCACCGTGAGCTTATAACAGAGTCATTTTTAAAACTGGCACACCGTGATTTAGGACCTGGACTGTGTAGAGTTAGATGCCATACAGAGCTGGGCTTCTCTGGGGTCTACCACTGCTGTGAGACCCGTGTAGACCTTGTTAAACCGGACAGGTGTGTAACCTCAGCAGCCACAGACTCTAAACAGCTGACTGTTCACAGGAAGCGAACTTGGAAGGAATCTGAGTTTGTTTTTACTCAGACCAACATTTATTTGATGTCTGCAGAGGATTGTTTATTGTATATTTACATAGGGGACTGTGCTGCTTCAGTGCTGAGGTTTCTCTAGCCTCCACACAGCCGGTGTTTGCCCTCTCGCTGTATCCCTGTGTATGGAAGGAGGAAGAGGAGGAGGAGGAGAAGAGTGAGAAAACACATGCGTGGAGTTGGGCTTTTTTTAATTTACTTGATTTCACCTGACACTTTACAGAGAGGTTTAAATGTCGTTATGTTTAATTTAATACAGATTATATTAGATTAGGGATTTCCAGTGAGTATGGTTTTTCCCTTAGACTTAATTGACTTAAACTGTCACCCAATTACTCCAACATTTCACCTGCAAATATGTCTTTTAGTCATCTAGAATGACTAAATTTGATAAGCTATGACATCCCTGCACATTTAATGCCCATTTATTAGCGTTTCAGTCAATGGCCATTTTATGTGAGTCTTGGTAGAGGGTTTGAGTTTGGGGTTATGGTGAGGGTTAGGGTCATGGTCAGTGTAGGAAGACTATGAGTGCCACTATTTACTAGCACAGGACCTTTATTCAGCCCCGCTGGCCTTCAGCCAAATCCTAGTGTGCCATGAAATTCCGTCTCACATCCTCCCTCTCACCTCATGCTGGCTCTTTTTCTTTCCTCCTGCTTTGATGTCAATGTCACAGTAAGGAAAGATGTTCATTCTCTCTCTGCGTCTGTCAGGAGAATATGAGAAATGCTTAAGAGGGCCAAATTACATTACATTTTTCTGTGTTTGTAGTTACAGTAACTGTCACACAACATTGTATAGAACAGGGTTGTTTTTGTTTTTTCATTAGCTAGCTTTGAAACATTTACCATTGCTCTCTTGCTTTGAATGAGAATTTCTTGGAATTTAGTGTTTGCATTGACTTCAACTCAACATAAAATAAAGATTGAAATGAATGAAAAGAGCACTGCTTTCGGCCAGAGCTCAGTGTGATGTGACAATGTCACTGCGATCTCACCAGAAGTCGACATGGGACACTCTTGAACTCAAAATACCACTTGTCCCACGTTGTCTTGTCTTTTCCCACATGGGGGAAATGAAACTCTTAACACAACAATACAATTTAATAAGACATATTAAATGGCAACATCCAACAGAGCACAGTGAGTTTCAATGATTCTCAGAAAGCAAAGAAACAATCCAGTATTGTCAATGTACGATGAAATATTGGAAGGAAATGCAGACAAACACACCAGTGGCCTATCATTTGAAAACCTACCTTGCAGAGGCACCCATTCAGCAGAGCGACAATCCATTGGCTTACTGGCAAGGAAACAAGGACCGCTTTCCCATCCTTGGTAAATTGCCACATACTGACCTGTCAGCACCCTGAGCGGACAGTGAGTGCCTTTTTTAGCTCAGTTTCTCCTATTATGGATGAGAAGACGAATAGGCTGGCTTGCCTCTTTACCACCAATGCTTGATGATAAGAGAGTGTGATAGACACCCTATCAATTCCTTTGATTAGTTTGATTGGTAAACATAAACATTAGCAATTCATTTCTGATGTTGTGTTTGTGTGTGTTTAACAGTCTCTGATCGTAGAACAGAACCAGTTTATTATACTGGACAGAAGGCAGAGCCTATGCTGCCACCATGAAAAGTTTAATGCGTTACCAGTGGCACCTCAGTCATCAAGTCTGGGTAAAATGCATCATTTCAATTGGCGATCAGAACGGTGATTGGCTTATTACACTGTTAAAAAAAATATGTTTTGTATTTTTTAGAAGCCTGGCTTAGAGAGTACCCATACCTTCTGACCTGCTAGCTTCTCTTTGTTCCTCATTGTATTAACACAGTATCATTCACTGTAAGCAGGGTCACATTGGACAGCTTGGGTTGATGATGCCACCAGAGGAACCTTGCAGATTTGATGTTGCTCTTTTATCAGGTGTAGCCGTTTCGTTCCAGGGTCTAAATCAGAGTAAAATGTGTTTTTTCTTTATCTCATCCTCACTCCCCACTTCACTGGAACACCTGTGACTTCCCATGTCACACATTGTGTTGTGCTAACTGGCTGTGATGTCATTTGGTAAAGACATAGACTATTTGCAGGACTAGTTAATAGTGATGGGTTAGTGATTTGAGAGCGATTCACTCCTGTCCTGGTCCGCAACAGTGATATAATCACATAGAAGGCTGACATGATCCATAGCTATGGGATGATGCTGGAGCGTGTTGCAGGCCATATTGTGATCCATTGTAAATATTAGCCAGGCCGTCGGGTATCTGTTTCTCTTTATCAGCTGCGAACTTGTTGAAGGCCAAGGAACAACTATAGCTGTTATAGTTAGAGTTGATGTAAGTCCAAATCCAGGCCATAAGTGGGATTAGTCATATTTATACTGTAGGCCGTTAATAAAACCTGATATCCTCTTCACAGTTAGCCACACTATGTCAGTCTGCTCATATACTCTTCGGTTTCAGACAGAACATCGGGGGGGAGGGAAGGAAGGAATGGTGTAAGATTCAAAAACACTTGAGTGAGTATGTGATGTAAAGACAATATTTCACAGTATAATTTGAGACGCAAGGAAATATTTGACAAATATCAGACTACTGTAAAGAATCACAAAGGAGGATACATTGTGTGGTAGTTTAGCCACATTTTAATCAATCCCAATGTAAAGTTTAGGTTAACAAAATGACAAAAGCAGCTATAGTGTTCTCACTTGGCTCCTAATTATGGCAGCAACTGAGGCTGAAATACTCGATCCTTTCACCCCCATTCCAGACATTGTTGGGGGATTGGAGAGCCCAGTTGAAATAAAGAGCTCAAGCACCAGGAGAATCTCTCCTTGTAGCCCACCCATGGTTCTGAAGGGGTCCACTCAGAACGGCCCTAGCAGGAGAAGATTGGGCAACCTTTGTTACATGCTTCAAAGCAGAAGAAAAGGACCATCGGGGGAAAAAAAGGAGACGAGGCCCCAATTTCTTGTGTGAACATGGGCCAAGAGCCTGTTCAATCATCTCAGACATGTTGGGATGTTGGGACGACTCCATCTGAACTGCAGGTTACAAGAGGATCCAAGGTGTCTGCCTGAACATGGGAGGAGTGTTGGAGGCCATTTGCCTTTCCAACCACCAAACAGACTGTCCTCATTCAGGTACACACAAACACAGACTACTCATTAAAGGAAATGAACAATGGGCATCAAAGCACCTTTTATCAGTTGAAGTTGATGCAGCATAGTTGGAACGGAAGACATTTGCAGCTGGAAAATATCCTTCAATTCAGCTGCAAATTGCCAAACTTGGTAAAAATACTACGCTAATCACATTTGAACAAACAATTTACCCAATATTTCTCTCTGGTCAGAGTTAAAGAAAACATTTTCTGCTTTTGCTTAGTCTGGGTTTAAAAGAGGAGTGAAAATCTGTATTGGTACAAACCAGAAGTAATGTTTCCTGAAGTTGTGAGGGAAATGGGGTATGCTTGCATCTTTGTTGTGGTTTGAGCTGTGTAAAGTTAAGTCTCATCTTTCAGTGAATATGTCAGACATTGTTGTGATCCATTCAGATCTATTCATTTTTGTTGTATGGTGGTTTTCTCAGTGGTCACTTAAGAATCATTGAACACACAAAGCACTAAAAAGTTTTGCTTAGGCCTCTTGTTTATAAGATAAAAGCCTGTGTATAAGACTTTAATCTCTGTGTTTGGAAATGTGAAAAATGTTTGAAACTCCAAGCGTCTGGACCTCAGGATTCAATGACATCAGTGGCTGTTCTTTCTCCTTGTTCCCTGCTTGTTCTATGATAAAGGCCTGTTGTATTAGTAAGAGAGGTTGTTATCCAGACCTTGCTGTACACTGGGCAAATATCTATCTATCTATCTATCTATCTATCTATCTATCTATCTATCTATGGAAAAGCACATGAAAAAATACTAAATCTCAAAGTCACGGGAGAGTTGAGATGAATGCCAGTTTCCTGTGTGTCAGCTTTAAAAACAGGTCTGACAATCACCACGGTTTCAAAGCAACATGATGCAGCTAACAGATAATATGGTTTACTATTAACCAAGAGAGCCCTGTACGTCCTCTGATACAAAACAGGGTTGATATGCACATCATGGCTATAAGCTTTAATTCACTTTTGTCTGTATTTTTGTGCAGAGAGGCAGCAAGTGTGGAATCGATTCATTGCCATAGACCATTAGTGACCTTATTTGGCAAGATGGCAAATAATTTATGGTGTACCTCATAATTCCAATAGCTTGAGTTTGATTTGGATTTATCTCTGCATGCTGCATGCGAAGAATGTAATAACTGCTCATTTCGTTCTGTCTTATGTGTCATCATGAACCACATATTAGCCCCAGACTCCCTCCTAACTTTCCGCTCACTGCAGCTGAGCTCAGCCTACAGTGGCAGGCAACAGGAGCAGCTGTGTTGGCCTGGTGTCATGGAGGAAAAGGGTATGGTATCTTCTGTTCATCTCTGCTCTAGCAACCCAGGCCTCTGAATCTGTGTTTACTTCATAATTTGAATCAGAATTGCTGATATTAACCAGTTACAGCTGGTGCACGTGGAATTTGAGCTGTTTAATTGGTGTTGACACATTACAAGACAGTTACACAATACAGGATTGACACGCTAGGCGCGGGACAAAACAGGACCTCAGATGCGTTGTATGACAGTAAACCAAACATAAATACTCTAGAAGTATGCTTTAGCCAGAAGAGCAAAGTATATACAAGTATACTTTACCCATATGGTGTGCAAGAACAACCACACACACACACACACACATACAGACAGACACATATGAAGGCGCAAAAACAACCTGGCGGCAATAAGTGTTTGCAATACACAGGAAGGTTTTGTACTTTGATGCACTCAGTGTTCTTTTTATAATGAGGTCTACTGTCAAGAGCATGAAATACTTTCTGTTTGTGTATTTTGAGCCAACGTTTTAGTGCCAAATGAGGTTGAACAATATTGCATAGGATAATATATTATACTTTATATGGCAGAGGTGTTTTTAAGTCTCTCTGCTCAAGTCCAAGTCAAGTTGTAAGTCTTTATGAGCAAGTTGCAAATCAAGTCAAGTCGTTCAGCTTTCTCTGAATGCCAGTAAAATCTCATAGGACTACAGTCAAGCTAGAATATTAATAACAGCCTATTATATATTTTTTTCTTTCTGTACTTATAAAAGTATTTAAAAGTATTACCCATCTATGCCTTGTGCTGTTTGAAATTGCAAAGCCACACCTCATTTAGGGAGCGGACCAGAAGAATGCAGCTAGGCCGTAAATCCTTAGAGGTCTACTCTTGAGTACAGGCCTTAATAAGCTTTGTGTGCCAATAATCACATCAACCATCTTCTCTGAATAAATACAAGCATACATTGAAAATAAAGATCTGCAGCTGAGTTAAATGATAATTGTTTGAATCTTCGGAACAGCAGCAGCAGCACGACTCGACAGCAGTCTCAACATTTGTACCAGAGTTATTTATTGATAGTTTCCATCAGAGTGAGGGCCATACCAGTCCGGCCATGCACAGCCTGTTACCATGCTTACCTTAAAAAACAAACACTGCAAAAAAGGCAGAGCAGTGCGCAAAGCAGTGACTTGTGATTGGGAAATAGCCTATTTAACGTTTTAAGTTACTGTAGCCTACATTGTTTTCTAAATAAATAAAAAAAGTAGTCTATAAAGTCAAGTCTTTAGCATTCAAGTTGCAAGTAAGTCGAGTCTCACAGCAGACGAGTCCAAGTCAAGTCGCAAGTCCTGATTTTCACGACTCAAGTCCGACTCAAGTCCAAGTCTCATGTCTCCAGCTCTGATAGTTACAATAGTAACTGTGTTTTTACCGGGGTGGTGACTCACAGCTGCACATACCTCCTGCTACAGTCTCTGTACATAATCTCCTGTTTTACTGATCCTTCCATCCTCCCTGGAACAAATGTAACAGTTTTCCTCTTTCAGGAAGCTTTCCCAGACAACATCAACTACACCTCAGTGTCAAAACTCGTCTTTTGTCCTCACCTGGATGACTGAACACACCCATGTATTTACAGGGCATGATGTCAGTAATTGTTCCCCACCTCCTCTATGGAAAAGCCAAATTTAACTCTCAGAGAGAGAGAGAGAGAGAGACAGAGAGAGAGAGAGAGAGAGAGAGAGGAGTGACCTTCCACCTCCCTATGTCAGCTGGTGCAGGCTGCAAGAATTCCTGAAAAACAGCACCAAAGAGCCCCCCGCCATGTGCTGCCACCTGAACCCTCTGTGTCTCAGCACTGAGAGGAAGTGCTTTAGTCCAACCTGCCAGCCAGCCATGTGCTTCTGCCGAGGCTTGCCCTGGGACAGCTATCATTTCACTTTACTGGAACGGATACAAATGGTGTTTTCTTCAGACTTGGCATCCAATAATAGGAACTAGATAAAAAGGCTCATTTGTTAGGGCATGATGATTAAATGCCATTATGACACTTAATACTTACAATATGAGCAGATAAGTATAATTTGGACACAAAATACAACAGAGGGAGCACGATCAAAATGTTATGGCCAAGTGTGGATGTGTAGCGATGCGGTTTCTTAACTTCAGGTGTTTATAACCAAGGTCTATGATTTTGATAAGGATCGACAATGAGATTTTGTTACTTTCACAACAGTCTGTGGATGTTTTCCTGAGGCACATTTGTGTTAGGAAATGAGGCATAAAAGGGAATAAGCCTGTTTCAGCTCTGCTCAGGGGCTGTCTTACTTGATGGACGTGCCACATTGTTCTGGTTTCCTTGGCAGGCCAAGAGTAGATCTCCTGTTTCTGACAACCAGAGAGCCAGGGTCAACTGGGGTTAACCCTGTCTCACCATCTCGTCCACCTGGAGACCCCCACCGCACAGCTCACCGGGATTATCCCACTCACTCCCACACACTAGTTGCACCCATATTAAGGGTCATAGAGGTCATATTCTGTCTTTCTGATTCTCTGTTCTTCTCTCTCTCTCCCTCTCTCTCTCTCTCACCCCCTCCATCTGCCTTTGATGCCTGTGCTGTAGAGTGCTGATCCTGTAAATGCTATAGGATGAAAGGGCTGGCTAGACACAGGGCTGTGTGACCTCTATAGCTTTGGCTATGGGAGCTGGCTGCACCACTTTTTGCTTGGGTTGACCCTTGAGGGAAGCTGTCACTCCAGAGGTCAGCGGGCGGGGGTGGGTTGAGTGACTAGAGAACCTCCTCCTGTCACCAGGAAGTGATTTACGGCGAGGAGACACAATCCCAGCTCCTGTAAGCTACAGTGAATGCTGCTAACTCACTCTCTCCTTCTCTTCTCTTCTCTTCTCTTCTCTTCTCTTCTCTTCTCTTCTCTTCTGCTGCTGACACATAAATAAGAAAGAAGCCATGCCATGTGGACATCTTTTGTGTGTCCATCCTCTGCAAGGATTGAGTTGTAAAGGAAGTATTTGAAAGAGACTGCATGGCATTAGCTGAGTTGACTTCCTTCGTTACCTTTCTGAATGGCATACTGTAGATACCAGCTCCCCTCAGGGAGATCCTGTTAGGTAATGGCGATGTTTGGCAATGGTAAAACTTTCATCCCGTTTTTTTTTTCCTTTTTCTCTGGCACACAGAAGTAGGAGGTTAGGTGGAATTCGATTTCATGCATTTCTTCCTGTGGAAAGTTCCTAAATTTTTCATTCCCAGTCTGGGACATTTCCCATTTGTCAGGTTTTTTATGGCTTAATTTTGCATTAATGTGCTGCTGCCCCATATTTTGTGCTTAACCACTTTTCATGCCCCCCCAATTCTAAATCGAGAAAGATGGTTTTGGAGGGAGAGAGAAAGACAAGGAGGAATGTTCCCCTGCTAAGGCGTCATGTGGTGTATGACTATGCACATTGCCAGCCCGGGCTTTCCAGGCCCTCTCTGAGGGACAAGCCTTTCCTGAAAATCTCAATTTATGTCTGAATAGTAGAAAAAGGGACAATATATCACGGACCTAAATGTCTGCTTGAAACAGGGAATTCATGGGGAACAGGGGCTATTAGTGAAGAGTTATGGTAACATGAGGCAGGGCTGTAGCACATGCACTTGATTCATTTCCCTCTGTATTTGATGACACCCTTATTAGTCTTCCCTCTGTCTGTGCTCACAAATTGTGTTGACAATGTGAAATGTCTGAGAAATTAGAATCGCAGTTCAACAGTATGTATCGTTTTGTTTCACAGGGTTAAGTCAGCTGAGCGTCCCGGGTCTGCTTTATCCTCTGGATGTGTTTAAAGAACACGTTGTATACAAAGTAATAAACCACACTCTTCCCCTCACAGTCACACTGATTTGTCACTTTCTCTCTTCCCACTGTAGGTGGGATGGGGAAATCTCATCTGCAGTGACTAACTATAGACCTTGAAGGCGTATCACATAGCACAGTGCTATGGATCTGAGACGATGTCTTGAGCCAGCTCTTTTTGGTCTGTTCCCCATCAGGCGGGCTGCCTCAGCAGGGCCTCAGCCTGCCCGTGAGTGGAAATCTTTGGCCAGTGTTATCTTTGGAAAGTGTCGAGTCCACAGAAACCCAGGAGCATGGAGTCCAGTGTCAGCCAGACATCCCAGGCTCACTATTACTAAGGAAAGAGAGGGAGACATTGTGCCGCACCAGAATGAAGATGAGTTGAAGAAAGCGGTAGAAAAGAGGATTGCAGTTGAGGAGGATCAATACGCTACCTATACTGTTGCAGCACAGGAAACAGAAAGCATTCCCTGCCTAGTTATGTTTGTGTGTATCCAAATTCTTGAGACTGCTCCTGAGGAAACCTGATCTGTGTTGTAGTTTACCGAAAGTTTTTTACAACTACACAAACAACAAAAACCGCAGCCGTATTTGAAAAGAGACCAGATGGGGGAAACATGATGAGCACTCTCTGACAATGAGCTCGCCACTGAGATGGCCTGAGACCGAGCGTTGTTTTTTAGCTGACACAGCTAGGGGTTTTTGTCATGGAGTTGAGGCGATGTGGGACAAAGAGCTCCACATGTGTAGTGGGCTGTAGTGTAACCCAAGTCCTGTAGCGAGGAGGGCCTCATCCACTTAATGCAGGAATCCATCTCATTCTGTCTGCCTTCATAGCTGTGATTTCCCGTCATAATGACCCCCATAGGCGAGCAGGAGATTGGATGGCTTCCTATACATTCTACATGTTGTGGTGGGGCATGACAAATTAGCACCCTACAGAAATGGTGAGTTTCTATAGATGTTTGTCTCATCAAAACAGCATGGCCATTTCCTGACTTGGCAAACGGAAGGTTCTGGCATACAGAGACATTCGTAAGGCTTGTAGACGGGGACAGTTTCTCATGGACTCTACTGTTTTCTTTTGATGCCTGGGTTCATTTTACTGTTATGATACAATTTTATACATTTCATTTTTCATTTCTTTTTTTTTTTCATTGGCATTGGGAATTGCTACATTTTGCTGAAATTTGTATAGAAATGACCAGAAATACAACTATGCAGTTAATCTGGCTCCTGACACCTCACAGGCCAAATAAACCATCTAAATATCACATGAGGGAAAAATAAAATAAAAACAGGAATAATCTATTTGCAGCTTTTGAAAGAATTGATTTATTCCCTGGAGGAATTATTTGAAATCTTAGATGCAATTAAATGCAACTATTATTCTTATTATCACCAGACCAAACACTCTCTCTGTCACTTGACCTACTTGCGTGACTAAATTATCATATCAGCTGTGCCCATGTCGATACGCTGAGTCAGATGAAGAGTGGTAATGAAAGAGTGACCTGAATATTAACAGAGGGGCTTTGTCATCCTTCTAGAAAAGAACTAGGCATCAGGGGGGGGAAGGATTGAAGGGTTGTTCAGGTTGTCATCCTGACTTCACCAGCTGCCACATGCTCTCGGTGCCTAATAGATCCCTAATGTATTTTTATCGTGGTTTATATGCATGTGCTTGTGTTTATATTTAGCGTAACCCCCCTTTTAACTCCTCAGTTGGGGACCCGCTGAGATGGTTTGCAACGGAGCTGATTTATTTTTTGATCCAACCCACATATATTCGAGGTGTAGAAAGGTCTCACTTTCCTCTCACCTACGTGCAGGACTTGTCGACTGCGTCAGCGTTCTCCGGCTGATTATTTCAGTAACACGCTCAACGTTTAGGATGGGTCAATCAATACGCTGAAGATAGTTTATGGAGATGTGCACGATAGCATGTATAGCATAATGGAACATTTGAGGTGCACTTAAATGAATGAATTGTGTGATGTCACTGATTTATTGCTTATTAATTTGTCCATTTGGAATATAGGTTGTGCTTTGTTGAGAGTCTGACTTGACCGAAACCATTTCTCTCCTCTCTCATGTTTGGTGTTATGTAACGTAGTGTCTGTCTCCCAGCATACCTTAGCCAAAGTGCATCAGGTTGTTGCTTATGCTGCAAATCATGCCGTGGGTGAGGGGCAGCGTTTCCTCAGTGCCTGAGCGATTTACAGCTTAGCCCTCTGCTGAGCTATGCTACAGTATTCCACCACCCATCAACCTGTAACACGCTGGGAACGCAGGCTGATGGCTTTAAAGGATGTCTAAGGAATTTTTGGTCATGCTCAACAGAATGCAATGTGAAAGAAAGCTCAGTGAGACGGAAGAGAGGGGGAAAGCAACAGAGATCTGCCAGAGGAAACTTATTTCTTTTAGTTTTGCATAGTGTCTGTACATTGTCATCACCACGTGGCACTAGTAATCAATCTGACCATGCAGAGCAATCATCAGACCTAATGACTCCCATGAGATGGCGGCCCATACCAATACAGATCCACCATGTTTTACAGTTAGCAACATACATTGTGGGTTGACGGCATCCTTTGGCTTTCTCCATATCCTTATATCAGGTTATGTATTATTAGATGTTAGCCGTGGATGCAAGCAGTTTCAGAATGGCAAACCCTGCCATAAATACCAGCGATGTGAAGCCCACAACGTACAGCTCTTGCTGAGACTGCACAGGAGTGTCAATTCAATTCTACGCTACTTTTTGGTCCTGTGCTTCTGTGGTACTAAACACCTAACCTTCAGTGTTCTTCTATTCCTCTCAGTGAGTTGTGACGACTGCTCCTGTTTGCCGATGCAGCTTGTCCATGTTTGTATATGTTGTCATGACTTTCTAGACTGTTCCCGTGGCCACATTAAGTAATTTGGCAGGTTTTGTGACCGACTATTTGGCTTCTTTGGAACTGTGTTAGATGCCTAACTCACATAGTAAAGTCAATTGGCAGACCTCTTTCTCATATGGGGTTTACATTATTTTCCCCATATTACTATCAGGTCACCGCCTTGACAACAACCACAAAAACACAAAGCAACACTAAACATGTCATCACCCACACAGGATGCAGTCCACCTCTGGACCAATCAGTAGTAAATATGTCAACTTAATTCTCCTAAAATTTGTCAAAAATGGTATCTGATGCGATATGCATGTGTCTGACGGACTAAAGGACGTGTGAAAATTGAAATTGTGGAGGACAAAAAAAAAAAAAAAAAGTGAAAAATATGGGTCAGAAGAATCATGCGATTATGTCCCATGGCTAGTAACATTATAATAGACCTTTATCCTGCCCCTGTCATATGAACTAAAACAGCTGTTTGGAAAAGTCAGTGGAGTCCGGAGGGGAAATGATGGAACACAAACTCAGATTCCACGCTGCTAACACTCCTGTTCCTACTTCAGCTTTAGACCATGTAATCACTTGGTAACACTTGAGCTCAATTGCATTAGTCCATTATAAGTGACTGATTGTGTGTCGTTCGGAGATGACCATTGAGATACTTTCCAACAGCAAAGGCAGAAACGGTGTAATAACAAAGGAGGAAATCCATTGTCACGTAGCGAAACAGTAACACATCTGTAATGAAAGAGCAGCAGAGGAGGACTACAGCTCCTGTTACCATAAATAACTCCCATCAGGCAATCTGGGTGGCAAGGTCATCAGCAGCAGAGACGTGGAGGGTATCAAGGACACTTTTTGGCAACTGTATTCACACAAACGTGTAGTCACATGTCCCTCTGCTGAGTTCCCTGGGATCTTATTGCTGTCTTTTTGGGGTTCTGACAATGTCAGTCGGTTGTAATAAATATGATGTTAGCATTTTATGGTTTTTTATTGTTTGTTTGTTTTCCCATTGTGGTCACAGATTGCTGGGGTTGGACATATTTGGTACCACTATGCTTCCATCCATTGCTCCAAGCTCTCATTTTCTCTTGATCTCTGTTGGGTGCTCTTGTGCAGCGAAACCTCAGACAGATATACTTCTTTATTGTGTCATTATATTCACATTTACTCTGTCTCTGTCTCTCATTTTAGATTGCGTTGAGTTAGATTGGGTATGTTGTTCACATCATCTACTCCCTAGCTCATATATATTGTTGACAAAATGTTCGTTGTCATCACAACTGAATTGAAAAAAAACAAAAAAGGAGAGGAGTGCAGCTTTAACCCTCAGTATCAGTATCCCTGTCCTTAGCAGTAAACACAGAAGCTGGCAGAATGAAGAATTAAAGGTCCAGGGATTAGACAGTCACCTGTACCAGCTCTCTAGTTGGCAGGCTGGATAAACAAGGGAGAACCCAGTCTGACCCCACTGTCAAACGGGCTGATATGGATCACCTCAAATTTCAGTCAGCACTTCCAGCCGTTTCGTGTCCCCACAAGAAAACCTCTCTCGGTCCCTCTTTCTATTTTCTCACTATGTTTGCTTGTCTGTGTCTGTCTCTCATTTCCACGGTGATGTCGGGACTGTTTTTATTTTTTGTGAGCAGTGATAACACACGTCATACTATACAGATGCATGTTTTCTGCGACTCGCTGCATAAACTGGCTTTCATATTTATGCAGACTAACTACGTAGACAAGACGCAGGCGCAAACACAGACCAATTAAAACACAGCATCCCACCACAGATCTGCTTGTTACAGTTGAGGGCGGCTGGCTGGTGTGACAGAGTGGGCCACAGTGGCCCTGCGAACCAAGCCTGCAGCTGTCACACACAGACATCACACACACACACACAGACTTCACTTCTCTCCTCTTTATTCCTCACTGATGTGGCCCAGTCAGCCCAGGGACAAATGGGCCCAGACATGGAAGACATTAAGACTAGCTAAAAACAACATGCTAAGTACAGACTCCCTCTCCGCAATGCAAACACAAAGTATACACATTCTGACATGGACAGCAGGGGAGACAGTTTTCTTTGTATTTATGTAAGCGCCTGTTTCAGGGCAGACTTAAGATGTAGAAACATTTTGTGGCTTCAAGTAGCCGTGTTAACATTAGGATGAAAGAAAATAATAAAAACAGATTACATCCAGGTCAAGGGTTAACATAAGCATGGAGACATGGGAGAATATTCAATACACAATATGTGAGAAATTAAGACAGACTTAATCCACGGCCTGCAGTCTGTCTGTTGAGTGCAGCATTCAGACTTCAACAACATATGGAGAGAGGGAACTTATGCAAGTCAGCCTCCGCAAGTGAGTCTCTCAAATTCAATCTGGCAGTCGGAGGAATGCTCCAGACTCTTCTCCAGTTTCAGATCAGTTCCTTTTTAAGTCTGCGACCTTTGTAAATACTGCTATTCTTAAACACCTGAATTGTTTTTAAAAGCCAGTTGACATCATGCAATACTCCAGTGATTGGAGAGCTGTTTTTGGCAGTAGCAGAATTAGTAGGATGCTAACAAGTTTAGACAGAACAGCGGACCAAATGTGAAGCTAAAATGCTGACTGTCTCTAGATATAACATTTGGTGAGAAGTCTCCTGGGGAAATTTCTTGGCTATATCACCAAGCAGCTACTTTAATCAAACCTCTACAGTGTTGAGAATAAGACGTGGGGGGGCCAAGAGCTCACTGACATTGATTGGTAACAAATGACTAACTGTTCCACTGGGCTTGAGGGGACATCTCCCTGCAGGTCCTCAACCACAGTGTATTTTCTTTAAGGAGACAATTACCTCTTGATGAGGCCGCCCAGCTCTAGGAGCTGTTGATATCAGGGGGTCAAAGGTCACTTTTTGAAGCGGAAAAGCCAGTGGCAGGGACCTGCACCTCCAATGGGAAAACATTACCAGACTTTTTCTTACATGTATTCAATTCATCCGAATGGATACCAGATGCTGATATGTTGTTGATTGTACATGTATTGGCGACACATTCAAAGTGGTTCAAAGTGAAAAGAATATTCACATTATTCTTTTTTATTCCATGTTGTCTTGATACATTTTTTTTACCACATAGGCGAGGCTATGATAAATTGAAAGAGGATGTCTAACTTCTCTGTCACTGGACTAAATGTCGTAACTTTACTGTTCACTGAAAGTCCCAATCACTATGTGAGTGGTGGTTTGGGGTTGAGATAGACTTATTGTCTATGTGGGCGTCCTCCCTTAAAGTAAGTTTCATTGCTACTCTCTATTGGGAGTGATACAACACAGTGGTGATTCAGTCTATACCCGGTTCATGAAACCTTTTACATTTGCTACATAAGATGTTCTACACAGCCGGTGTCGGAAAATCCTGTGGTGCACAGGAAGTGATGCGTTTTACGTTTCTGGCAGCAGCAACAGCGGTTGCTAGTTAGCATGAGCAGCGATAGCCACCGTGGCTGAACAGACAAAAAAAAAAGAGTGCCACCTACAGAGTTTTAAAAAAAAAATCGCAGATTATCACTTTAACTACCATTGAAGTCTTAAATGAGGCACTTTACCGGACTTGTCAATAAGCCAAGTTCACATTTCCTAGTTTTTTAATTTCCTTAGCTCTAGCGTGCAACTTGTGTTTGTAGGCCTGTAAGTGTGTCGTATATTCTGGTCCGCTTATCTAACCTCCTCTCTTTCCAGTCATGTAATATTTGGAATACAGAGCAATAAAAGAAACAAAAATGAAAACCCTCCCCCCCACTACCCCCATGATCAAATGTATCAACAACAGCCCACTTGGAGGAGGCCAAATGAAATAGCACAGTTCCATTACCCTGACACTGTAAACAAACATGTCTTTTCCCCTCTGGATACCATTAGGAATGCTTCAGTGTTTGTTTTAGTCATTGAGCGAAATGTGTTCTTTCCTCCTCCTTCATAGTTCAATAGTATGCAAATCATAGCATTCATTCACAAGCCGCCATTGTTCTCAGTCCAAATACAGCTTGTGTTTGTAAGCCTGTAATTGTGTGGTATATTCTGGTCTGCTTATCTAACCTCCTCTCTTTCTAATCATGTGATATTTAGAATATATAGAGGTTATGTTGTCCGCTGGTTAAATCCCGCGGCTTTTGCAGAGAGTGCAAAGGCCGCTTTGAGGCCTTTATGGAATCCAGCTGGCTTGGTCCAGTATTTCCAAAGTTCCACTTTTATCTGAACCAGATCGGAGCCAAACATGGTCCAGTCAGACACCCGACGCACCCTTGAGCACAGCTACGATGTTTAGTGAACATCAACACTTTTGTGACGATGAAAACATGCACACTGAGATCACAAAGTTGGTTTCCTCCAAATATCTATTGTGCCTGCTGATACTAGTCCTAGATGGTGCAGTTGGAATCTGCAATAAAATGTCCTGAGCTGTGAAATTGGATCTGAATCAGTAAAATTACAACATGCATCAAGCCTTTGATATAGCAGCTGGAGTATGAAACTGTAAACCCACCCTGCACACACACACACACACAATCCCATCCCAACTCCACCCTTGCTAAAGTACTTCAACTCTCAAACACCCCTCACCAGGTGTGGCAGAATTTACTGGAATCTCACTCCCTTTCTATTATGACCAACTACTGTTCCTCGCTGGCATGATGATCCGCGCTCTGAATGTGGGTCAAACCTATTTCCAGGACTGTTATGTCTCACAGAAGTCCCGTAAAAGTAAAAATAATTAGATCTGCATTCCTACACTACATCACACATTCAGACTTGGATCCTTTCTGAAATGTGCTGCTACCCATACACACATGCAGTAACTGGATCAACAGGTACACAGTAATGCACCCACACCCACATACTATATACTCAGGTGTGTGAGAGGTATACCGTGGAGGTCTGCCAAAGCTGTGCGCTCACTCAGCGTGTTGTTGAGAACACCTTTGTCGAGTTCTCCCCCGTCTTCTGCAGCGGCACTCGAGAGTTTTGACATTGTGCTGTGATTGAGCTTAACCACTACCAGGTGTGCTTGAAAGGTTTTTTGGTGCGACTGGCGCAGGATCAAGACAGGGTGGAAGTGGAAGGGGTGCGACAGAGGGGTGGGTACCAGACGTATGGAGCTGCTTAGTGTGAAAGCATCAAACGGCCTGAATCTGGTACCAAAGTGTTAGGCTAAAGGTGTCTGAACTTGTTACGGTGTGATCGTGCAGGGCTGTTGCCTGTTGAAATGTGGTCTCGCCAGACCCAGAGAGGCCTCCAAACTCAGCATTATTGCATTTTTCTTTCCCTTTTTTGGGAAGCGGAGGGTTAGGCATTCTGGAATGAAAATTGTAGGCATATATGTGGGTTGTGTTAAGTCATAAATATTATTTTCAGAATTTGGCTGTCTTAAATCTGGATGATTTTATGGCTCGGCCAGGGTCAAACAAGATGAAAAGACCAATGAGGTGCGAGTTTTAAGATGAACAACCCATCCTGCTCTCTCTGTGACAGGCCCTGTGGGGCAAAACAAACTCCTTTCTCCCAACCATGAAATCTTCTGTTTTGAAAGAAGTAATGGTAAAAATGTTAAGAGCTAATGGGTTACAAACAGCACAGCCCCAGCCTCATGCAAACCATACTGCAAAGGTATGTGTGGTCATGTACTGTGCACGCATGCCTAAAGTGGACAGTTGTTGCAGATTATTTGCAGACTATAAACTGTGAATACCACTATGAAGGGTAAACTCACTGTATTTGTGGCATCAGACATCGATGATGGCCTCCTCATACCTCTGCAGTGGTTCGGGATCTACCCACTTCTGTGGATTTTCTACTTCTGTAACACAGACAAGCCACATTTGTAGATATGGTGTATCCATAGACACAGATGCGATCATGCATGCCCGCTCTCCTTCCCTCTCCTTCCCTCTCTCTCAAGCTTACCCCCTGCTGAGACGAGAGCAAGGTCCTTTTTTTGCGTGTGTGTGTGTGTGGGTGTGCATATGTGTGTACGCTTGTGTGTGTGTGTTATGATTAACAAGCTGTGCTAACTCATGTACGATGCTGATCTATTTGTGCAGCACAGTAGCTTTGTTCCACTGGTCTCCCTTTTCGCTGGGATGGTTAACCCCCCCAGCCCCCCTCCATGCAAACACAGTCATGCTTGGAAAAGTACCAGAGAGAGACCTCTAGGGGCTAGGGAGGTAAACACACCCACTTCCAACTATATTATTGAGCACCATACATTACCCTGGGGTTTAACATTTTGCCAGTTTAACATTTTGAAGTGCGCATGCCTGGAGGTGTGGCCAGAACGGCCCAGCCACCACTAGGCACCTAGTCTTGTTCACCTTCAACAGTAAACTACAACTAAGTAACTGATACTACAATGCAGAACAAGTTACATCCTCATCTTTTCTGTTCAGACTGTATAGAATCAATTTCTCTTTCATTTGATCTCCTCTCACATGTTTTGGTCTCCTGTCCTGGCATGGTAGCATACACTCCCACATGTCAATACTTTTGTTTTAAAGACTGCCAGGAACCTCTTATCTCTGTCATCCTGGGAGACACACAAACCCAGTCTTAACATGAAACGACACACACACACACACACACGCGCGCGCGCTCGCACACACACACACACACACACATTTGAAACTCCTTCAAAGGTTTTGTTCAAAGTAAGTGAGACTTAGCACCATGGACAAAATACTAAGCTAATCGAGAGTGGAAACCAGGTTGTGTGTGCCATTAAGGTTAATGTATCATTTGCAGGATAAGAAAAGGGAGAGAGGCATGGCTACAACACTCATTTTGTTCCTCGTCATATTTGACATTGTCAGGGTCAATCAATAGTAGACTATGTTGATCTGGAATTAGTCTTTGAAAAACTATCCCATGAAGTACACTGATGTGAGGGATGAGAGGTGCAGCGTATCCACTCCATCACTTTCCTACAAAATAAATGTTCAGGAGATTGTCTTATCCTACGGCATGTGGTTCCTCCCTAAATAATTGGAGTGTTGAGCTGTGCACACCTCTTGTCATCTTCATACCACGAATATCTTTTCATTACTTCGTGGTATGTTTTGTTGACATTGTTTTTATAGCTTTGAATCCTAATCTTGGCTATATCGCTCCCTCTTTCCCTTGCATGCTCTGCGATATGATGGCTTTGGCTAAATAAGGTAAGAGAACACTTTACATTCTTTCTTGCCAAAAGACTGAAAATCCTCTGTAGTGCTGTGAGCCAGAACGCCTTTTTATCCAATCAGAAATTGAGGGTGCTTTAGTTGTGCCAGCCAATCCTTCCCCTCCCCACCTTCACACTGTCATGCTATAGGGATGCATGACTGGCTCCTAATGGTGGTTTTCAAAACTCTCTTAGTGTGATTTATATTGCTAGGACATGTTTGGTGAAAGCCAGGTATGTCTCTCTACAAAATGGGTTGCAGTTGCCGCTGAGCCAGACCTTCTCTCATCTCACTTTTCATTTCGGCAGTCGTTTCCCTCGCCTTCTTCATTGAAGATACGAGGTGTGTTTAATTTCCCAAGCATGCTTATTTTTCAAAATAAAGTCCTGGGAAGAAAAACACATTGGTCAAGTCGTCAAACTTAGTACGCCCCCCCCCCCCCCCTCTCTCTCCTCTCTCTCTCTCTCTCTCTCTCTCTCTCTCTCTCTCTCTCTCTCTCTCTCTCTCTCTCTCTCTCAGCAGCTATGGCCACTCATAGCAGCTGGCTTTGCTGTTCTTTTTCAGTGTTTGCACTTTGTAAACAGGAATGAAATGAAGACTCAGATGAAGATGAAGACAATATATGAGATTTGTCTTTTTTGGTTGAGCATAATCTGTCCAAGGCTGCTCATAAATGTTGAACAGTTGTTTATTTGAGAAAGTCATGCTTTTAGAAATACTTATTCTAGACTCATCAACTCATCTCATCAACATTTATTGGAAAATGAGCCTCACTGCAGCCACGGAGGTCAATGTCAAATAAGTTCAGTAAAGATTGAGCATGGTAGAGAAGACTATCCCTTGGTTTCATCCAAATGTCTGAACAGCACAGTTGGGAAAATAGATAACCAACTCATTTGACAGATGAATTATGAGCAAGAGGCCCAGTGCATCACTCAAAAGGCAACAAGCCTACTGAAATATATTGGACCCTATCTTGTTTTTTTCCCCTGGGTGACATGAAAGATCATAGGGCACCCATGTATGTATGTACAGGGTATTTTGCACTTTATTTTGAATTTGTGGAGTCACATGGTATCCCTTTCCCCCATAATATGAATAAGTGTGTGTCTCAGGGTTTGATGGATGTGTGCTGTAGTTGCCCTTCCTCTCTGAGGCAGGCCCAGTGTGGTACAGTCCTGCAGGATACTGTATCTCCTGCACCGTGTTTATTCAGACCAGTCCAAATAACCCCGGGGGCCGCAGGGAGGCCCAGTGACACAGGAGAAAAATGACAGTTGACTCTCCCCCACAAGGTGACAGGGAGGATGCCATGCTGGAGTATATATCTATCTAATATATAGCTAATGTTTTTTTTGGTATCATCCAAAGAACAGGCTCTTTGATTTAGTGGGCCTCTGATGCCATTAGTGCTGAATACTGTGAAGTCAAATTGCAGCTGTACAATTCAGACTTGTCAAGTCAGGGGAAGAGGTAGATGTTGAGCAACAGTATTTGTCTGATGTCCACAGTCAATTTGTATAAGGAGGTCAACAGAAAGAAGTTCAGTCCAGGGCCACACGAACAAATTAGGCCAATAGGCGTTCATCTACTGTACTCATTTTGCTTGCCAAACAAATATTTAATGCTTATCTGCCAATGCTAACTTTAGTGAGAAATCTCTGATGCGGTCCCACGGGGAATTAAACAGTCAACACATCAGTCATTTGGCATTGTGGAGTAGGATTTTGAAGAGAAAGCAGTCAGTCACGTAGATTGCGAGTTAGTTCCAGTTGGGCAAACAGGTTAGCCCCAGGGGACAAAACAGGTCTTTCAGTCCTCTATGGGGCCGTGCCAAGAGTGGATTATATCCATTTCAATGACACCTCAAAATAAAGCAGCGCCTATCCAAACAAAACACCTCCCCAACAACGGAGTAATTAACAACTCAGTACCTAACTGTCTGGACTGGATTGGTATTTCAGGATCTTTTATATCTACAATGTCAGATTTTGTACTGCTATTGAGCACACAGTATCTGGAGTCACAGGCAAGAACAACATGCCTCTAATTATGTTGTTCATATTAGTGGCTCTGTGTGGACCTTAGATCTTTTGTATCACGCCTATAATAGCTGATGACCTGACCCTTTCCCGGGCTCTGCCACCTGTCAGCAGTCAGATCATAGCACATTGTGGAGTATTTCTCACCCTGCTTGGCATAGCATAGCTACAGTGAAGGCCTAACAGCTTCTCTTGACACTACACACATACGAGGCTAGGACAGTCCTGGGAACTGATGATGATGGTTTCTGAACTCCTTTCACTGCTAATTCACAGTATTAACCATTACACACTGTAAAAGCCGTCTCATGCACGCGATGTTCAAGTTAAAGTTATGGTATACCGCAGGGAACTTCTGTGCCAATTTTATTGTGGATCAGGATCAAAAACTATCGCAGTAACTTCACACGGCCAAGAAATGAGTGTTGTTGGAGATATTACACACTGTTTCATGTACGTCAACACGTGCGCTTGTCTGCAGCCATGGCCAACAACATATTAGAGAGAGAGGAGGGTGTTTGGTCTGTCCATTCTTTCCCTCCTCTTACCTGACTGTATCAGCGCTGTCCATCACTATGCAACCTTCAGCCAATTTAGTCAGTTTCCATACTCCTGCTCATACTTTCCCCCCCATTTTAGGATTTGGGTCATATACCTAGTGCATGACTCAACAAATTCACTTCATCACATTTGATCTTTAAAATACTTAAACATGCTTGATCCAGAATGAGTTCTGTGAGGCTTTTTTTTTGCACCCCTTTGGAGAATGCTAGATATCAGATTCTTCCTGTCTCTACTGTCAGATGTGTATCTAATGGTCCATCTGTCTCCCACTGGTGGAAGTAATTACCCGGGGTCATTATAGGATGGGAGCAGCTCTGATGACAGGGGCCTGCTCTCATTAGACTGGATGTCAGGTTAACTAGATTGTGTCCTTACCTAAGCCACTGACAGACAGGTGCCAAAACCCCTCCTCCTCACTGAGGAGACAGGGGGGAAACACACTTTGCTCTGACAAAAATTGGAAAATGAACCAGAGAGGGAGATCTTTGGGGACCTTGCTTGTGCAGAAACCAGGTGTCTTGACAGAGAGGCTGTGTCAGAGACGTGAAAGCGTTTCAACATCTGTTTTCCAACACTCGCAGCCACAGTGTGGTCGGTATGGAGATGCGATGGAGTTGGTGTACCGTCGGAGCTGCGTGTGCCTCCACATTGGTCTGCTTCCTATTCCTAGAGCAGGATCTGAAATAGATTGTGGCCTCAACACAACTGTGTTTATTGGACGGCAGTTCGCCGCGGTGCATTTCTCCACGTGTCGGGTTGCCGAGAATACGAGAGAGCAGAGGAAGTCAAAGGTAGAGAGAGACAGCCAGGGGGAATGAAAGGGAGGTGAAGTAGGTAAAGGGGGAGGGGGGGGCATTGAGGTCATTGTGCAGAATATTTTCCAGCCCTCGCTTAGGAAGAAAAAAAAAACCCAAACAATCTAAATCAATTGCAATACATGAAATAAAATGTTAAATTATATCAGATCATCATAAAGTCTAAATTGAGAAAAGCACCTGGGCTTAGCGTACCTGTCTTTTATGTGCGTCCTTGGATAAAAGGAGAAAAACTACAGCACATGTGCACATACGTGATAATGATGGAATATATGATCTGGCCTTTCAGCATCTGGCCCTGCATCTACAAGCACATGGCTGGTTTTTACTGTAGCAAGAAAAGCTGCTGGGCTGCTGTAGCTGCCAAGAGACACATGTGGAACGGCCTCGCCCCAGCCTCTCTCTGACACAGCATATGGATTATATAGAGAGAGATTATCAGAATAGCAATCACCCACAGAGCCAACAAAATAACACCGGCAGTCCATTTCAGTTCACACCTTCACCATTGTCGGCAATTAGCAGCCGTTGAGCTCAGGCTTATTATAACCACAGTTCGTGGTAGCAGCGACTACGTCACCCCCCCCCCCCCCCCCCCCCCGCCCCAACAAGACCCAATTCCATTGCTGATCCGCTAGTTTATATCTGTGTCAGGCCTTTCTCTGGTCCGCTGACTGAGTCCATGCCTCCTCTGCTCTCCACTCCACTACTTATCTGTGTCAGTGTGTGGAGAGAGCGGAGGGGGGAAACCCTGACGAGGTGGTGGGAGGGATATGAGAGGTGAAGGGGGAGCTGGGGGGGTGAGGTTTGTGAGGGTCACCCCACCTGGTAGCTAAGGAATGACTCATTAGACAGGCAGGCACTAATGAAAGATGTGTCTGTCCTCACGTTGGCCTTGTTGCCATGTCTCTCTCGCTTTCTCTGGAATTCTGCAGATTCCACCCTCACTTTCCACTAATGTTTTCTCTTTGGCAGCACCAGATAATATCTTGATGGGAGGTTAACGTGCAATCTATTGAGGAGACTTACCAGGGCATGATGGTCTTCAAGTGCTATGCAGAATATATTCAACCTCTTCAGAATAATGAACGGGTGAAGGAAGCTAAGCGGAGGATTTTGCTCCACACTCACTACTCAAGGCCAGCAGAAAGAAATGCCATTGATGCCTTCTAAAAGGATCTATTATGACTGACAAAAGCATAAACCTTTACTGAGTGTCTTATATAAACACATCAATAAACACAGCGATCCGATTTCACGGTTTCCATGAGGGACAATGAGTGTTGTTGAGCTCTGTGGGCCAGGTTTTGTGTTTATTGGAACTTGGCTGAGGTATGCCCGGATATCAAATGCCTCTGCCAGGATAGAGTGTCGCAGCCCAGAAACCTAATCTCCCCGCCGTTCCCGTGAGAGTTTAATGACACCGCGCTTTCCCCCCCCCCCCCCCCGTTGTTGTGTAGAGGCTGTCCAGGTACAACATCTGTGAAGGAAATCAAATCAGAATGCATTAGTGTGGTTTATTTGCATGCTCCTCCCCACTGTAATGAAAAACCTCACAACGTGTGTCCGTGCATATTTTGCTGCGACCTTTGCAAGATCCTTCGTAAGAATCGTTTACCTGGATTATTACAGTATTATTCAATCGCAGCCTATATTTGACCTCCATATTGGATAAAGAGTGATGAGTTATTCTAAGGATTTTGCTCTTGTCCTATGCCTTGCCCAGTGTGTCCCCTCAGAGACAGGAAGGGCAGGGACTGTCGGGCCCTGCGGGTCCATGTAGGCCTTCCTGTGGAGCCTGGTCCCAATGACAGAGAGCTTCCTCAGTCTGTGTGGCCGGCTCAGCCGTCTCTAATCTAAACCACCATCTCCACATGTCTCCCATCACAGCTTCCAAAGCATTTGAAGAAACCCCAAGCGACAGGAACAAATTAATTAATGCCTTTATTCCTTTGTGCACCTTGTAAACGGCCTGTGTGTGTGTGTATATTCTTGCATGTGCACACACACACTTGTTTTCCCCCCAGTAATTGTCTTGATCCCCTTTTCGGTTGCACTCAAACCCCAAACACGTTGAAAGCGATCTCATTCTTACCTGCATTCCCTCTTAATGATTTCCACCCTTTTGCATTCATCTCCTTTTATTGACCCAACATTCACCTTGTGTTTTTCGTTCAGGGGGAAGAGGATGAAAGAAAAGTCCACAAAGTAGCATGCTATAAGCTGATGCACGTGTTGGGAGGTCTCCCACCTTAATTACTTCTGTTTTCTCTCCATAAAGTTGGAACAGGCGGTTTCCTTTAGAGAGTGAGAAAGAAGAGAAGGAAAGGAGGAGAAGGGAAGGTTTTTGTTGTTGTGCTGCTGTGTTTCGTGACTGTAGAGGGCCATTACACATACTGTAAACTCAATGGTTTCTCATGAAAATACCCGGGGACGAAAATGAAAGATGGGCCAGTTTACCCTTACACATGGCAGGCAGTGATGTGGCGATGCTGGCACACATGAGACTATGTTCTCCCAGATGGCTACAGTTTGCCTGACCTCAGTCTGACCACTGTCACCTCTCAGACTCTGTGACCCTTGCTGACCAGTGGAGCGGCTCCAGGCTCCAAGACTGGGCTAAATGCAGCTATGGGAAGGGCACTGGTCTGAGTGGAAGTCCACTCGTAACGTCCATCTTCAACTAGGTCAAAGTTTTCTAGCACAAAGTGATGTTTCTAAGGGGCAGCCATTGGATTAGTGTAGACTATAGCATATTATTTGGTTGTAGTTACCAAGATTCACCATTTTGCACTGAGAGGTGTTCAAGTGAATATGAAAAAAACAGTTCGCACAGTTTTGGACTGGCCTACATTTTTTAGTTATTTACAGCAACTCACAACTTATTTACAGCAACTCGCCTGAAGGGACAGCTGCTTTTCATTCTGTCCCAAATAAAATCCTGTGTGGGTTACAATATTTATCTGAAGCAAAGCAACTTTGTCTAATAAATAGAGCATCATTGGTGTCTATGCCTCGCCCTGTACACCTCATAATATACAGTATTAAATTCCTGTCCACCTTAGTAGATCTGTCCCGCATGAAAGCTTTCCAATTGATTGTGCATTGTTGGGAAGTTTTATACACAATCAGCGATGACATGCAAGAGCCCCCTTCTCTTCAGCCTCCCGTCTGACAGCTCCACTCCTGAACGCAAACACAGCTTAATTTATAGCAGTGTTCACGGGGCTGTCCTGCCCAGTGGGGTCTTTGTGGGTTTCCTGGCTGTGCTTTGGATGTGGTTTATGTGTTCCGCCCGCTGTGCGAAGCAGGAGCAGGGGTAGCCATCCTTTTCATTTTATGGTGCTTTTTTTTGGGGGAAATAAAGGCGTGCGAGGAGATGAGTAACTGAGCGTGTAGATGTGTGTGTGTGTAGAGGGAAAGTGTGCAAGGTTGTCAGGTTTATTAGCAAACTAATTCTGAGAGCTATTAGGTACAGTATTAAGCACTAACACACAGATTCAGCAGGTATCTGAAGCAGCACTGGGCAGAACTATTACTAAAAGTCGACTATCTCAGGCGTTGGAAGCCCGGCCGTGGATTCCTGGCCTGCCTGACTGTATCAGGCCCCCACGGCAGGTTTTCCCTCACTCGACTCCTCCGGCTAGTGGAGTAGATTCCAGATGCTTACAGGAATCCACCCACTACCTCTATGATTGTTATAATTATGAGACCATTACAACCCTGTAGCTACTCCAGCTGAGAAAACGTGACTGTGGTATGGCAATTTAGGAGGAGAAAACAGCTGCCTGACTATTGTACATTGATATTAAGCTTTCACTTCATTGAATCATCTCACTGTCATGTTCTTGTAAGGAAAGGCCCAGGGTAAATGTAAGGCTGACAGGGAGATGCTGCTGCTTGTCCTTAACTGCCCTCATGCATTCTTTTTATTTTAAGGGTTATTATTTTGGATGGGGAGCGAGTAGAGGATTCTCTGTTGTGGTTTCTTTTATGGCGTGGTGCGAACACCTACTGGCATCAAAGAGGCGTACCGTATGGATCTCAAGGTCAGGCTGTGGAGAACTGGGCTGGCTGCTGCAATTTGTTTCCAATTTTTATTCCGTCTGTTGTTCCACCTCCAGTCACAATTGATCCAGTCAGGCGTTATTGCAAAACCCTACCAGTACACAATCCATCTCCTCTGGCTGTATCCTCCCAGCCTCAGGTTTGGCTTCACAGTGAGAAATCCATGACAAATGTAACGAGCCATTGAGACTTTGAGAGCTGGGGGCCAGATACATTTCCTCTGAATGAATGAATACCTCGGTCCCCTTTCTTTGACTTTGTTTTCCCTTCTAAATAGTGAAATGCAGAAGGCCCATACTTTTGGAGTACATGTCCGTGCCAGCTGGTATGGAACTAATCTGCACTGAAATATTTCTCATTAGAGATGGGCCTCTTCGGGAGGTGCGTCGGTGTGTGGACTGTGGACAGGGACAGGGAAGGAACTGTCTGCTCCTGCAGATGGGCTTCATTTAGCGGTGGGCAGGAATAACTCTCTGACAGTTTTATTGCGGTCCAGGCTACAGGGCTGAGTGGAGGAGCACAGGCCCTTTGTGTGAATGGCAGTGGAACTCTGCATGGAGGAATTTCTATGCCATGCCATTGCTGATTGCACCCCCACAACACACACACACACACACACACACACACACACACACACACACACACCATGCTCCTCTGGGATTAGTTGAAACTAGCTGCATCAATGTCAGAGTGCTTTGTGTGATCTAGGCTGAATCATCAATGTCTCACCGGTCGTTCAGAAATTGTGGATGTAATTTATCTTTGATAATCTCTTGGTATTTAACAACCAGACGAACAATGTTAGTGTACCTTTTAATGTCTGGAAGGTTGATTAAAAACATTGAAGTGGTGCTATAAATCAACGTTGTTGCATGGGGAAGGTGTGATGAGTAACCAGCATTATCATGCTCTTACTCCCCACTCCAGTGATCAGAGACGTTGGCTGTTCAGAGATCCCTAATCTAAGCTCTGAGTCATCCTCCCGAGGCACAGAGCCATGAATATGACCCTGTCTCGAGCTGCCGCAGCAGAAGGCTTTCATTCCTCTCCGCATGGTGTGGACTCATCCACAGTGCCCCGTGCCCTTACCTTGGCCGTGGCAGAAACATGATGTTGGGGTTCAGAGTGGTGACAGCTGCATGGAGCTCTTACATGCAAAGAACTTAAAGGGACTTTTACAAAATGTACATAAATACCTCACTATGTAGACAGAGAAGGACAGAGCTAAATGAAGCTTGCTTCTTCATAGACACACTGGGAAAATCCATTTGGCTGTTACAACTTTTTCCTCCATTTTGCATTTTTCCAGTCACAGAACAGAATGTGTCACATCATTCATGAAGAGATAAATCAGCATCACAACTAGATGAGCTGTTTCCTCTCTTATGACAGTGGACAAATGTACTTTTGGACATCTGCAGATTTATTCCTTTTGGATGTCGATGCTAGTGACCTGCCGGCACTCTGTTGTAAAAGACCAGTACTAATCCTGATCACCATCTGTATGGCACTGAATGCACAAGAGACGAGAGAGAAGTCCCCACATTTAAAGCTCTGCTCCCCTCATCTGGAATGACGCCACAGTCATAAATCTGAAACAGGGCATCTTCTAAAGATAAGGAACTGTGCTGGCCTGCATTATGAAGTGTTTGATTCCAGTGTGTCTCATCATCAAATGTGGGCCTTTTCACCATATGTGGCCCGGTCCCAGCCTGTCTGCAGTACAGATACACCACCGCTGTCCCTGGAGGAGAAAAGGTTGCAGCATGGAGTGTGTAGTGTTACTGAACACGTCCTGCTCCCACAGACCCTGCTCTAGATGTGTCCTGGGACACGGCACCAGGAAAGTAATTCAGAACTGTGATCTAGATCAAGCTTCAAGCTTAATTCAACATTGCCACTGAAAGGCCTTTAAGAGAAAAGTTCATTTTTCAAGACTTTTTCCAACATCTCATCTCATAGCAAGGTTATTAATAGATTTGTCCTTTCTCCAGACGCTGCAGGTTTGGATTGTATGACGTTGCATGATAGCTGGTGTGCGTGATGTTTTATGAGTATGTGAAAATATTGTGTAAGTGGAAGGCACCCAAGGACATCAGACCCCGACTACTCTCCCTGTCTGGTCCAGACGCCTGGAACAGTGTCTACAAGAATCCTGTGTGTGTCTGCAGAACTGGCAGGCAACACACACACACACACACACACACACACCGCTCTCTCTCTGTCTCTCTCTGTCTCTCTCTGTCTGTCTCTCTCTCCTCTCTCCTTTCTCTCCCTCTTAGTACATCAGCGGAAGGGATTTACTCTACAGCTGAGAAAGCCAACAACAATGATGAATAGAAGCCTGTTACTCTGAATCCCAAGCATATGCACTCATCAGATTGTGTGTGTTTCTCACACTTCTGAATAGAATTAGTGGCAGCTGTTTGAGAAGACGAGGAGCTCATGGACACAAGGGGTTTGTGTGCGTGCGTGCGTGTGTGTGTGTGTGTGTGTGTGTGTGTGTGTGTGAGAGAGAGAGAGAGAGAGATAGAGCCTGCATACCTGTGTTCCTGCATTTTTGTGTACATGCAGGTCTTCTGTCTGCACTTTGCTGACTAAGACACAGCATCACGTCTCAAGGCTGAAATATAGAAATGAATAGAATGCATCATTGCACGTCACAGAGAAAAGAGAAAAGAAATCGAGTGAAGAAAAAGAAAATGCTGAGAGAGAGAGAGAGAGAGAGAGAGAGAGACTGTATTGTACTGTGCTGTATGTTGCTGTATCTGCAGCAGCAATGCAGGTTTTGCTGAGTCAGAAAGAATTCACACAGCAATGGCGAGTGAGCTGTGCGGGACTCTGCTCAACACTGCCACCCCTTGGCAGACACGGCAAACAACACCGACGGTCAAGCATTGTCAAACTGGTTGCAGGAAATTTGTGCCAATCACAAGGATCCGTCATCTCTTTTCTTTGGTTCCCTGCGGTGTTTCCATATTTGATCCATGGACATGCTTGTTTGTTAGCCGTTGTGGTAACTATTGGCATAAGTTTCTGCCCTGACATTGCATTATGGCAAGCTACAGATATGGCTTTGTCAGCAGGAAACGTCCAGTGTTTCGCTAACTCTCCACAGATGTGCTCTGAGTTGCTCCTACTGTTCTCTTTCTCTCACAAGTCCTCTCGCAGCAGATTTTTCACTTTAGCTGCATTGGGATAATTGCTGCAAAATGATATTTATATTACTTAGACACAAGGAAGTGATTTTGAAGGAGCGGTCTCTAGTTCATAGATGCATACTGTGTGATAAGTAATGTGTGGGTGTGAGTGATGTAAACCACTAGAGTCACTTTAATGATCTCTCTTCATCTCTTGGCCCTTTTGCTTTAATCACTTTTCCTCGTCACCTACATGGAAAAGTACCACACTTGTGATAGTCAACTGATTTTTTTCCCTTCTTTCTTTCTCTCTCTCCATACAGAGAAACTCTACAACTCAAATGGACGGGAGCTGAGGAGAGCCCTCTTTTCCCTCAAGCAGATATTCCAGGTAATTGCCCCCCCCCCCCCCCCCCCCCTCCTCTGTTAGCTCTGTAACCTCCATTGCCATTCCTGTTCCTCATAGATGTGCAATAGAGTCATGCTCTCTCCATGGCTTTGAATGTTCACGTGCACACACACACACACAAACACTCACACACAGTTTCTTGATGCAGAGTTGCTGCTGAGAGTCTGGCAGCTGTGGAGTGTTCAGGCGTATTGGGCCGGCCTGGTGGGCAGTCAGCCGGGGAGGGGGAGTGTTAACCATCAGACTTGGAGACGTTTGGATGGAAAAGAGAGCAACAGAGGTTGACACAGGCCCAGAATAGATCAAGATACCTCTCCCTTTACACTGGGAGCGGCTTTGTTGGGTTTCAGTTGGAAGAAAATGTTGATCGTTCGGTGTTGGGAAGTAACCTCTCCGCCATTCCTCCGACATCCCACGTGATGATATCAGAATGGCTTCTTTACACCGTAGCCGTGCGTGAATCTAACAGCAGCTGTTTGTCCTTCTGCTTCTGTCGATGTGAGTGAACACTTGTATGTTCAGAGCGTTTGCCAAATAACTGGAGTCTCCATCACAGATCTGTGGTAAAGTCGTTTCTGGAAGTACTCATGCGTATTCCTGGGAGAGAAGAGCGCTGACCACCCTACGGTGTTTATTGCTCTCTTCCTTTCTATCCCTAACTGAACAGTAGACCATATCAGGGAATGTTAAATCCTGATGAAAACCTCCTGCGCTTAGATTACCGAGCCATCGACAGGTGTGAGAGATGCAGGTGGTTTTGTCATCTTGGAGAGTGGGATGAAGTGCGGAGGCCAGAGCAACAGGAATCCCTTTTGCATTGCACTTCTTTTGGCTATGGTTACATTTGTCATTTCAATGTGTTTAGCACTGATGAGATCTGATTCTAAGGACTGGATTTTTATAAGATCACATTACTCTGTGTCCACAATTGGCCTGAGAATGACTCTTATGTAGTGTAGTCTTCTGTGGCTCCACTTATTTAATCTGTGTCTGCATGACTTTATCCAGCTTTCTATCTTTTGACATTTCTTGTATGTGCATTGTGTCTGGATTGTATCCAGACGACGTAGAATTGCGAGCCTGACCACTTAGATATCTGGTTTTGAAGATCTGATAGCAATATGAGCAAAATTAATGTTTGTGCATTCACAGCTGTCACTCAACATGTCTTGGTGTGGTCGCATGTATAAAAGCCACATGGAAACAAGTGCAACGTATTATGGCCTGTATGATGTATGTATTTGGCTTTTTAGTGATACGTTCTGTAACTTGTTGTTTCTGTCGCTCTCCCATGTTTGTGTGAAGCACTGTGTAACGGCGGTTTTGAAAAGTGCCACATAAATTAAAGATTTACGTACTTATAAACGTTAAATATAGTCACACAGTTGACAGATAGCAAGCTGAGGATGTGAGTGACGCGTCTATCTCTTCAGCCAGAGTGTGAACTGAGTCGTCTGTGGTTTGGATCAGCAGCCAGAGAGGAGTGAAGAGAAGTGTGCTCTCTGTCTCTCTGTCATACCATGCATCACAGTGAAGCAGTCTTAGCACCTCTCCACAACTCATTATGAATGTCCTTAATTGTATGGAGCAACAGGCGACATTCAAGGTAGCACAAAACACAGGGCGGCCATGAGTGGCGCAAGTTTGCTGCTTTGAGCATGGTGGGTAATTTGTTGCTGTTTGTGTGTGTGTGTGTGTGTGTGTGTGTGTGTGTGTGTGTGTGTGTGTGTGTGTGTGTGTGTGTGTGTGTGTGTGTGTGTGTGTGTGTGTGTGTGTGTGTGTGTGTGTGTGTGTGTGTGTGTGTGTGTGTGTGTGTGTGTGTGTGTACAGCATACTTCTATAGGCATGTTTGCTGTAAAGGTCCAAAGGTCTAAAAGGTCTAATGCTTTAGCACTCAAATAAATACTCCTTTAACTCATAAGAAAGAGGTGTCTGCTATCCTAGAAAAGGTTGCACTCTTTGATTGTTAGTTTATGATTTGCAATTATAAGTTCATGTATTTGGTGTAAACTATCCTCATAAGTTCATAATACACTTTATCCTTCAAATCTACAGGAGGGTCATATCAAATATTAAATTCAGAGATCACGTGGTTTTCATGAGCACTGACAGTGGAGTAGAAAGCTATCATTGATGTATTGATGTAGTTTAATATTTGTAATATATATCGCAGTATATATAGTCTTTATATATTTATAGACTTCTGAAAGAAAATACAATACAGTATATATAGTGAGGGTGCTGAGCCCGGAGGTGGGCGGAGCTCTGAGGGTGATGAGCCCGGAGGTGGGCGGAGCTCTGGGGGGTGCTGAGCCCAGAGGTCTGCAGTTGGACCCTTTTGGATTGATGACCAACTAAAATCATTATTTATTATTATTAAACTATCTATCTTTTCAGTATCCTCTCTAAATGATGTCAAAGTTCAAACAGTCTCTCCCCGTCTCTCTCTCCCTCCTTTCCAGGATGACAAGGACCTGGTGCATGAGTTCGTGGTGGCCGAAGGACTGACATGCTTGATAAAAGTGGGAGCTGAAGCAGACCAGAACTACCAGAACTACATCCTCAGGGGTACGTCCAGGACCGAATGAACTAGCAACACACTTTCCTCTCCTCTGCTTTCTCACCCCTCGATTTATAGCCCAGGTCAATCAAGGATGTTATTAATCAACCCCTGCAACACTTTGCTTTCCATAAACCAGTCCAGAACCACATGTGTTTACGCACACCATGTGAATTGATGATTCCGCTTGATGACCTTTGCACTCTCACACACTTAAGGCACATAAACAAATGATGTGTGCCCTGGATGATATGGTGGATATCAGGCCAACTGTAGCAGCTGGTTAATTTATCTGCCCCGTGTTGGTGAAGGTAAAAGATCCTCTGTGTTGTGGTGGCGTGGGGGCGGGGTGGGAGCGGCGGGGTTTGGGGGATGCGAGAGGACAAGGGGGTTCGCAGCACCCGCCACAAGGTCACTACCATTTAACAGCCTGCTGTGAGGGGGCAGGTCACACATGCTTAAGCGGCTAATAAAAGTCCTGGCAGGATGTTGCAGATCATAAAACTAATTTCCCCTCCTCTCTTTTTTCTCGTTCTCCCCCCTCTCTTTTTTCCTCATACTCTCCCTCAACTTTGGATCAAAAAGACGTTTTGTTGCACTTCTATTAATTAACCTGAGTGGATATGAGGCTTTACGTTACAACACACACATGGACAAAGGACATACACATGCACACACACACACACACACACACACACACACACACACACGTGCGCGTACACACACACACATACAAATGCACAAACTTGGATTAAACTAAGACAAACATTTTTCAATTAAGTTTGGATTACACCTCTTTGCTCTCTGAGTCATCCCTCACTGTGAATTAGCAATGAAACTGACTTCATTCATTTCGCTGCAGCATGTTCCTCCTACATGCTTCCTCTTTCATTTTCTAACCTGCAAATAGTTGACCTTTTCTGATATTTAATAAATCAAAGAGCAAAGTGGCGATATCGGTGATAAAATACTGATGTTGCCCCTGGGCAGGCTATAAACATGAACATGACCTCTGCCTGGACTAATTCTGTGGTTAGGGCTCTGATCTTCAGCGTTTGAACTTGGCCAGGTCTCTGACTCAGACAGATAAATCACACTGGCTAATGACCAACCGAGGCAGAGAAGGAGGACTGACAGGCTCTCAGGACCCAGAAGGTTGACCACATGTAAGAGTTGTTAGTGTCATTGTGTTTTGGGGGTCAGTGGGTCCACTTCCCATTCCTTTTCACTCCTTATTGTACTCTCCTTTTGTCTTTACCACTTCAAGAGCTCTGGTTAAATGTGTGTAAGTCGTGTTTCTCAGGGACTCTTTCTTTATTCTTCCATGTGTCTCTCTTCATCTCTGTAGACTCTACCCTATCTCCTCCTATATTTCTGCATCATCACTATGAGAGCACCAAAACACCGCTCTCCCAAAAGCCCCCTTAACCTGTTTCAACTCCTGACCTATTTTCTCGTGACCAGCTGAGGAAATATGGGGTGTAGATCACACTCCCTCTTGAGCCATATGTTGGAGGACACCGATACAACACGTGCTTGAACAAAGACGTGCACATGCACGGGTCAGAGATGTATGTAGATCTGGCTGCTTTACTGCTGAACACTTCCAAGAGAAGCTATGTCTCAACGAGTCCCTGGAGGAGAGTAAATAAGACATCTGAAATGTTCACACATGCACGCATGCACACACACACACACACACACACACACACACACACACACACACAGTACAACAGCAGTAATTGTTTTGCTATTAAGCATTGATCACTTCTCCTGTGGTTTTTGCTCTAAACTCTTTGCATTTCAAGTCAAGGCCAGAAAAGAAAAAGAAGAGCTGGAAAGCGGCCTCCAACCCATCTGTCTGGAGTGCATTAAAAACCTCCCGACAAAACAGTTTTGCTCCCTTTCATGAATAAAAATCATTCTTATAGGGCTTTTGTAGATGAAAAAGGCACAGTCACACATGCACGCCAGTCTGTAAGCATTTTACATGAAGAACAGGTTTCCAGCCGGCAAGCCTTAGCTCTGTGGAACTTTTCTGTCATTGTAAATGCTAGGTCGCTCTTTCAGCAGTCTTTATCACCATCCTGCTTTTTTCTTTTGCTCCTTTTTTTTCATTCCCTACTTCTCAAAGCCCTTGGATGTGTCTGTGGCTAGTTAATGCTCCCTCAGAGATGTGGGTACGGTGTGGGTCTGGCTGTAGGGCCCCTCTGCCGGGCCCCTCACACCTGGCTCGGAGGGCTTCCAGACCTGAACTTAGCTCTTGGGAAGCCTGCGTTTGCATTTGTGTCTGGCCTATGCCCCCCTATACTCCTACACTCTGCTCTGGCTAAATGCTGCAAACACACAGGATCCAAAAAGGCAATGCACGAATTAAACGATTGCATCCTTGTATTTTCAAAAATTGGGTGACCGCAGACGCTCTTTTCCACTTAGGAGTGTTATTTCTTGCAATGTTTCTTGAAACCATCAATCTATGGTCGATTGGTCGTTTGTGTAGTTAAGAAGATCCCAGAAAAATAACAGAATAATAGCAGAAAATAACAATATAGAAAGTATTGTTGTAGTATTTTATGTTGTAGTATTAAGGTTGAAGCTGTCCTGTAGGTGTTTGGTACTTGTCTTAAGTCAACAAGACAGTTAGTTCACACACAATCCTTTGTTCAAGCCAAACTATTTAATAGAAACTAGGCTTACAGGCAAAATCAAAAGACTTCATACAGCATCAGACAGAATTACAAGACTTTACAATCCATGTCAAATAGCGTAGGTATGTCACTTTCATAGATCAGTGATTACGGGACATGCAACCTTAAAACAAACAGCTTGTACAAAAGGATAAACAAGTTCCAAGTCACTAAGCCGATCTGTTGCACTGTGGTAAGAATAAAAGCCTCACTACTTATGATGAATACAAATTGGGAGATGAGGCAGAAAGAGCAATTTTTTTAAAGATTATTTTTGGGGCATTTTTGCAAGAGAGGAGAGGAGAGAGGGACGACATCGGGTGAAACCAGTTACAGTCAACTTGAAGCAATTATTCCTTTCTTTGAAATGTTCATCATTGACATTCCTCACCACATGTTTTATGTGCACTTTCTCTGTGTGCAGCTCTCAAAGGCCATGCCATGTCTCGCTGTGCACTAGTTGTTTGCAAAACACTGACCGGCTGTAGGCTTCTGTGAAATAAATCTGGTGCAGAAGTTGAACTTTTGAATCTACAGGAATTTATTGGGAACATTCTCTTCACACCTTTCAAAGCAGCCTATGGATACACGCTTAGAAAAAGCATTCTTAAACATATCTTGTGATCCAGAAAGCTTTACCTCACTGCATGCAGTATTGTATATACATAGGTCTTCACGCTGTAACTTATACAGGAATTTATTGCTTCCACAGAAAAGGGAGTTATGTTGTGAACAGTCCAAAAGTATTACTGTATCAAATAAGTCATGTCCATATTTCATTTTGTGCTTTCATCTTTCTTTCTTTCTATCTCTCTCCCTCCCTCTCTCTCTCTATCTATATATCTCTCTCTCTCTCCTGCTACTATTGTGAGATCTCCTGTTTTTAATGACACGGCCGTTAGAATGCCATAAGTTAAAGCACCTTGACTTCCTGGTTTCCAGAGGGAGCTGCTCACTGGGCCTCAGTGGGAGAGGGAGATGTGCTCTAGTCAAGTGTTTCATTGCCTCTTAAATTGTCTGGGACCTGGAACACTGCTCCCAATTCAGTGCTTAGTCTGGCTTTTAGTGTCACACAGCAGTAACTTTATTGTGCAACAGTCTTTTTCACAGTGCTGCAAGTGCACCTCGTACAGAAGAGCCTTTTGTTAACATTATAGTTGGCCTCTGTAGTGTTTTTCAGTGTAGCGACATATCATTTTATATCGAGCAAGTCAGAATATCCAGTGACACTTTAGAACAATGGGTTTTCAACCACGTGCCAAGAGTGTGTGACCCAGAAGTCTGCAGGTTTTCATTCCAAACAAACACTGCAGCAGGTGATTTGACTGATGTCACCTTCCTTCTCTCGGTTTGAAGGTGTGTTAATCAGTGTGTTAATCAGCTGCTATAGTGTTTAACCTGCAGACTGGTGGGCCTGCTTTAGAACAATGAATGTTTATTAACAAATGATGAGTTAATGATGAATTAAATATAAATAACTTACTTATATGTAACTGAGTAGTAATTACATTTGATAAAATGATTTAAAATATTATATCTGATTCATAGGAATTGTATTGCTAGTACATCATTTGTACATCATTACCTAATGTTAATGCAGATCTTCAGGAACCTATAAAGTTAGTAAAGTATAATTTTTTACCAATGACATTATTATTGTTACTAATACCAGTGATGGCAATACCAGTAGCCTTTGATTTGGACCTTCTTGGGTAATTTGGCCTCCAGCTCTGTTCATCTCTCAACGATATATACGTTTTTTGTCCAGAGGTCTGCTAGTGTCTAAAAGATACTTGAAGGAAAGAGGCACATGCAATGTTTAACAAATGTACTAACAAACCATTTATAATACATGAGTAAAACATGAGTACAGTCCAGTGCAACAATTCAACATTCATCAAAAAATGTATGATGCATTTAAGCATTACTTACTTAATGATCATTTGTAAAAAATAATGTAGGTAATGATGTACAAATGATGCACTGCAGTAACAGTAGTATTCTTCACTCATGAATCAGATATAAAATAAGAAGTGTTCCTGAATATCCAGTATGCCATGAGGGTGACTTTACTGTTCTCAGTTCAGAATCAACTCAAACCAGGCTATATGTGATCATCAATTCTGCAAAATGCCCTGACACAATTTCTTGAAGTATTTAATAGAGTAACCAAGTTCTCCTCCGCTCGCTGGTTTGACCATTTTGCTGTGCGCTAAGTGAAAGCCCAGGCGTGGTTGGGTTAACAGTGGTGTTGGCAGCCCTTGTTGGAAACAGTGTGTATTGTGTTGTCTGGCTGTGTTATAGGTTGTCTGTTCTAGAGGGGGGAGACCCTTACTGTGGCCCATCGTCTGGATAAACATTTCCATTCTGTCTAGGCCGGGCTGACCTGCCTCTGCGCAAATATATCAATGTATATGATGGTTATTATGGGTGTGATACTTTCCCTACATGTGTTTGATCATGCAAGAATGATGTGCAGGAGAAAATGAGTCACTGCTAACCAACCTTAGTGGAAATGCACTGGTAAATCCTCTAGGATGAAGGAAATTTGAAAGGGAAGACCCAAGAACGACACACACACACTCACACACACACACACCTAACAGTGTGTTTGGAGCCAGAAGGGTATCTCCAGGAATGCCCGTGTTGCACCAATAGAACCTGAAACTCCTGGCGTCTAATGAGATCCCACGGGAATCACACGTGCATACTTTCCACCCAATCTCCTGCAGCTCTCCGAGCCAGCCACTGCTCCTGTTGCCCCTTTGTGCGAAGCTTTTCATTGTGAAACACATTCACACACACACACACACACACACACACACACACACACACACACACACAATGCCGCTCCTCCGCTTTCAAAGGTAGGCAGGGTGGAAGAGTTGCCGTATTTGTATGATGGTTTGGAATACACACAGAGCATGATACTTTAGCGCCGCTGACACCTGAACTCTGGAGCTGTTTCCCAGGAGGCTCGTCTGACAGGAATACACCCAGCTCCAGCTCTCAAATTTATGTTTGTTACTATTATTGCTTGTAGTATTTTCTGATCCTCTATTGATCCCCGAAGGTGCCCTGACAGTCAGAGCGTAGGGTCAGCGACAGAGCAGCACCCCTGGAGCTGGTAGGGTTTCACTTGGACAGTCGCCCTACTCACTATGCCACCCTGCTGCCCCGCAGGAAGGACTCTATTGGCCGTATCTATTATCTCTAATCTATTGTTAACACTCATTCATATTTTACATTCATGCTTTACTATGCAGCTTTTGATCCAAAAGTCATTCTACAGTTTTGGAGAGACTTTAATTTGTTTGTTTGCATCAGAAAAGCCCAAAATAGAAAATGAGTTTGTAATTGGAGTATTTCCAGTGCAGACTTCCTCTGTCTACCAGAGGAAGCCCATATTTTCACACATAAATCAGCCTCTCTGACTGTCTGAGCCTCCTCTCTTTTGGGATGACACATGCTTCTCTTTCAGGAATTACTTCACGAAGTCAGGAGGAAATTTAGCGAACGAACACTACACAGGTTCTCATCCCACAACCCTCAACCCTCAGTGCTCCACTGGCAACGTTTAGTCTTTACCTCCAGCATGGCCCCTCTCTATTAAGTCAGATCATTACACATAACTGGAACTCTGCAGCTTAGAAACTGACTCACATAACCTTCTAAGCAGCTCTCTGCCCGATAGCCAATAACCAATGAAGTCATTTTCTCTTCTAAAACGTGCGTTATACTAAATGTATTGATAGTTTGTGGCAACATTAAACTGTTTTGAAAAAAGAAAACTCCATTGTTTGATCAATAAACATTTTTACTTATAGGATAGCAGTTTAAAAGTTTAAAGTGACAAAAACTGGAATGGAAAATCTTAAACTGGCTGTAGTGTTTTTGTTTGAGCTCAGAGACTTGTTCCTACCGGATACCTCCCACCCTGTTCTCCCCCCTTTGTCAGACCCCTCAGACCCCCCTCACATGAGCAGACAGCTAGCATCTGAACCCAATTCAACCCCACCTGCCTGACCTATATTCTGCCTCCCCTCCATCTGTAGGCAAATGGGGGAAAAAAACTGTTTTCAGCCTTAGCAAACCATCGGCAGTGGAATCAGAAGAGTATACAAGCCAAGTATATTATGAGAACTGTTTGATTTGGTTCACTTTAACTCATATATTTTGTCTCTGACTTTGTAATCTTTGCAGTTTAAGATACATAAACTATGATTTGGAAAAAAAATAATCTTTTACAGTGATGTAGCACACAGGCAGATAGATCTAAAGGGCCAGCATGTGAGTGGGTTTTATGGCTGATTCCTATGAGCTGACTGTTTCTTGGGACTGAATTCAGCATATGGCTGGCCAGAACCAAAGCAAATCACACCACTATTCTCTAAAGAGCAGTAACAATTTACCACAGCTCATCTTTCAGTTCACTTTACAAGAGGGTGGACGTCATGCTGTTGCTATTCTCCAAAGTCTTCCCCACTTGGATGGAATGGGGAAAAGCACATCAATTTGTCTCTCCCCAGTTGTTCGTTGTCCTAGAATTATGATTTCTGTCGTAGCCTTCTTAGTTTTCAGCTTTATAATGCAGAAGAAATAGAGGGCAATGGTTGGATAAGGTTGGATAAATATACATAAGACAATACATGTTTTGCCTTTTCACTTTCTTTTCTGCTGCTCAACACACTCTGCCCTGCTCTCCATCTACAGCACCGTGGCTAGTTTAAGTCTCCAGTGCCAGTAGACCTGGCTCAGCCAAGCATTGGAGAGTTTCCCCCTGCCTTACTTCATGCTATTGTTCCATTAGGTTTGTTTGTTTGTCTTTGGGGGATTTGTTTGGGCTCAGGCCCGCAGTAAATTGTGTCAAAACGCTGGCAGACGTGTGTATTCAAGTCTGAGCCTGCAAGCGTCCCCCTGTTGTTTTACTGTACGGGGCTTGGTGCAAGTCTGGCAGTGGGCTTGGTGATTGGAGTTGGTCTGGCCGAGGTAGTTAGTCTGGCTCTGATGGCCTGGGTGATAGTGGTGCTGCTGAATAACAACTTAAACTTTACCCACTAGAGCACAACACATAAGAGCTATTTCATTGGCCTGAGTAATAAACGTTTTGGAGACAGACTAAAAATCGAACTAGGGGCATGAAAAAATATGGATGCAGTAGCATTGATGAAAGACGGTACCAAAAAGAAGTCTGTCAGCTTTTAGCATGATCACAGTGTCATGCAATACACTGTAAAAAAAAAAAAGTCTTAGTATGATCAAATAGGACTGCTTAGTCCCGGTCCTAACCAGATTCTTTCATGTGTGAAAATATTCCTTGATTTATTTGACAACTCACTACCAATAAGAGTGAGTAATGAGTAAAGATCAGTGTGGACACTAACATCCACAAGTCAAAATAGTTACCAGCCACTTAGTCAGTAGCCCATTAGTCTGTCTTGGAGCACAATGCTAGTGAAATAATAGAACAAAATCATCTAAATCTGTGCTCAGTTTGCTGCACCTTTGACCTCAGTCCCAGCGAGCTAACTGAGGTCCGGCCTGCTAGGTTAGATTATGTGGGTACGAGGAGAACCGTGAGTGCAGCCCCCTGCCTAATGCAGAGCAGAACAAGATAAGAGGCTGTAAGTTGTATTGTAAGGGATAAAGACTTGGCCGCTACCCCAAAGTCCTGCTAAAATAAATGTTGCATGCTGACAGACAGTTTGGCTGACCCAATTTTGGTGAATTCCAAAATGTAAATGAAACCAAGGAGCAGAGTGGTGAATGGGAGGGAACAAAAGGGGTTTGAAGAAGGGGGAACCGCTGAGCCGGTCTCCTGCATCTTAATAGATAAGGTTGCCTTTTTTTTTTTTACAGTGGTATACGAGTCGGTCGGCTCACGTTCGTGCTGCCACCCAGGCCTCGCAGTGGTTCACACCTCGGCAGTGGTCAGGGAGCAGCCCTTCCTGTACATTCCTGGGGCTGTGGAAGATAATTGCTGCGGTTTAAGAGGGAGAGGCCCTGAAGCAGGACTTCCACCAGACCTCCGTCGCTTGACTCTTCTTTTACTTCTCTCTTCAAACCCAAGTTCTGGTTCACATACGGGACCGGGGTCTGTGTCTTCCGGTCTTCCTGGTCTGCGGTTCCTCGCTGCAGCTTGATACCATCCAAGTGTGTGCGCTGTGTTCACTCCTGACGCGCAGTGTATGTTAACTATTGAAAGAAATGGAGTGTGAGAGCTTTAGAGCAGATGCCAGGGCACTCACTGAACACTTCCAAGTTTCTTTTTAAACCAGATCTTTGTCATCTTTCTTCTCCGGCTATCCTCCCCACATAATGGCTCACTGTGCTTTGAAGGCAGCTCATTGTCTGCCAGCATCTCGTCACGTGACATACATGCAAAGGGACTGAGCAATGTTACTGTTGTCCTTGTGTGATGTATTGAAGAGCTGCCCGTGATTACTTGAATGAAGGCCCACGTTTTTTGGCTCCACACCAGTGTTTGAAGTGGAGGGTGCCCTGTGCAGACTCAGCCCTCACATGCTCTTCTTATTAACCCTCTCCCAACGTTATTGATGACTGTCTGTCCCAGAGCCGCGATCTAGCTTCTCAGCCATTTATCATTATCCACGATACGCTGCACAGGTACAGGCAGAGGGAAGTATGCCATGATTAGGATCACCTGTTCATGACTCATTTGTTTGCAATTGTGTGGAAATAACTTCCATTTGCAGTTAACAAAAGTAATTGCTGAGAGACAGATTAGATGTTTCCTACAACTGTTTCTGGCCAGACTCTGACTCCAGTTTCCCATAATGAAAGGCAATTTTTTTTTTAAACAGTTATGGTATCCTTTTACTTGACTGTTTGCGTGCTAACTGCAATTAATGTGGTTTCTAGTACTTATAGTAAGTCTTGTAATTCTACAGAAATAGTAGATGACATTGAATAAAGCCATGGCAGTTCAGAAAAGAGAGTAAAAGGTACCCTCAAATCCACCCTAAAACACTTTAACACTGTAGAAAATCAGCTATTTGCGATGTAACTTGCATTTCTGGACCCGTTTTGTCATTTGGTGGTATATATTTTTTAATTTCCATGGACAAGTGAGCAAACGTAGACAACATGACGTCACATCAAGATATATCCAGTGCAGCTACAATGGAGTTTGACAGCAATGAGGAAAATATACAAATTTCTCCACTGACAGTAGCTTCAATAGACCATAATGCAATGCAGCCACAGGACATTTTGAGTAAGGAGCGTGACTCTTGCTTTTTCTCGACTGGAAAAACTCGCTTTCATGCTCTTACTATCGCAATCAAAATCCCTATTCCTCTCTCTAACTACACACGTACCGCATGCAGCAAGTTCAGCCACTGACTGAAGTAGAAGACAAGGCAGGATGAGGCAAAGTGGGTTCAATTAAAAGGTAAATTCTTCACCACAACAACTGGAATGCATTGAACATCTGCATTTTGGTTTAGAGGATACACCCATTCATTCTCCACTTATTTCAGTTAGTAACATACTATAGTAAAAATGCACCCCATAGGCTATCAATAATACCTTTTTTGAATCTCCTATGATAACATGCCAACATGATCTAAAAGACATTTCAGCTTATTGTTGACATTGTGAACAATCACCGTCTGATCTATTATCAAAGGACCATTGATGTTGCGTAATGACGACTTTTAAGAGGCTCATTAAGGCCACCTATCTTTTCTCACCCCTGTTTGCAGTGGACATTCCTCAAAGCCTTCCAGCAGCAGGGCAGATACCGCACACAGGTGCACCCGACAGATAAAAAGTCTGTGTTTTGCGACGGTATTGCAGGTCAGGCATCGGCTAACGTCTTCACGTGAAGCGCGCAGTTCTTTACTCATCCAGCAACACAGCCGCAAATGTTATTTCAATTTCAGTTATGTCAGCGCTATGAAGTGGAATTTGCTGGTTAGGTCTCATAGCAAAGCGTGTATCTTATGGAGTCACACTCACCAGCTGTGCAGCAAGTCATTACTGGTGCAAGTCATCTGTCAGCAGTGGCGTCATACACAAAGTGAGAGAGTTGCAGGAGAGGGCGACACTGACTGAGGGGGTTAATCATGTTTTCATTAACACACTCTGATGTGGTCTCCTTTGATCCACCATATTGTCTCTGCTGCCGACTGCTCCGACACACTCCTCAGAGCTCGCAGCAGCAGAGGACTGTTTGGAATGCTCTCGCCTGACATGTTGTGAGTAATTAACCCTGATTGATAAAAGATGAACTGCCGCTGCTGCAGCACTGCATGCACACACACACATACGCACTATGCACACTATGCACACACACACACACACATACAGCTGCACCTGGGAATTTTGGCTTACATACAGTATATTCACAAATGTTCATGCCCCTACAGAAAAAGATAGATAACAGAAGCCGCAGCCCCCTCGTCATAAAAATCAGCACAAGCACAACGTCCCGAGAAGACGTGGAAGTATTTCATTTTAAGAGCTCTTGACTTGTCTGTTCAAGTATTTCAACTTGATGTTGGAAAACTTTAATGAATGTCCAATCTATTATTTTTTCCTGGATTTTATTATCAGCTGTGAAGAATCCTCAAGCTGCTAGTGTATCTCCGAGGAACGTGAGCAGCACAACCTCATCACCTTTCTCACGTTTTCCAGATATCACCTGGATACTAGTTTGACAAAAGGCAAGAGTGGCTTTTATTACTTTTCCAGAAAATTCTTCTGAGTAATTCCCCAAAAGACCATGGCGTCTGTCAGCGGAAAGAGTCAAACAGACCCCCCAAAATATGTTTATACTTTTCCTTTTTTTTTCTCTCTCTCTCTCTCTCTCTCTCTCAGCCAATGTATCACATGAAGCTACAGTGGATTCAAGCTGAGTTTGTCCTGTTGGTGTGAAAGTGCTACTCCCTGTGTGGAGATGGCCACTGAGATGCTGTTAACCATTGACAGACCATTTCACTCTCTGCCTGTAAATACTACCGACTTAAAGGCAGCTTTTGTCTGCTGATTCTTATTTGTCTCCCTCCCCCAGCTCCCCTCTTTAACAGAAGCCCTACATTGTTAATGCCCTCCCAACCCCCAACACCCCCCCCCCCCCCCCATTGAGATCCCTTGGCTCGTATTATGTTCTTATTTATGTATCCTGTTACAGATGGAAGTCATGTCAGAGTCCTGTGAGTTAGTCTGCTCAAATATTTTCCCTTCCAGTTGTGTCCAGTTGAGTTGAGAGATGAGTGGACAGGCACTGTTTTCCTTTTTCGCTGTCTTCACCAAATGCTGTGATTTGTTTGAGGTCCATCTCCACTACAGATGCAGTTTCTAAGTAGATTTAATCCTTGTGGGCAGAGCAGTGTCACCTTTCACTAACACATGTGAGTGTATGTACATATGTCCGTTTGTCACTTGCACAGTAGAGAATCCAATGAAATTGTAGATTTTTGGTCAAATACGACACATTTCAAGATCCTGTTCATACAAGTTGAAGCCGAAGTCTCATTAAATATGTCAACCAGTCCACAGATGAAGAGCCTCCACACTATTTTACCTAACTGCTCTCTCCTACAGATGTTATTCCTTCTCACACATGCAGTAATCGGCAAGCCAGACGAAATCTTATGGATGAAGTTGTGAGATTTCACCTGCTTTGCAAGACTAGGGTACTAGTGTAATTGATGTCACCATGGTTATTTTCTATTGATGCAGCAGTACACACACACACACACACACACACACACACACACACTCAGGCTATTCTTGTAGTTCTGAGCTGTTTTGTGCAGGACAGATGTGAGGGTATGTACGCTGTTTTGCAGTGAAGAGAAGAAAATAACTGGAATGGCAGATGTGTGTGTAACCAAACCCCCATCTCTCTCTCTCTCTCTCTCTCTCTCTCTCTCTCTCTCTCTCTCCAGCTCTTGGGCAGATAATGCTGTATGTGGATGGGATGAACGGTCTTATATCTCACAACGAAACGGTCCAGTGGCTGTACACCCTTGTTGGATCCAAGGTAAACATAATGCACGGGGTCTTCACAAGATCCCTGCCACAGTCATCTATGTCTACTGAGGCCCTCTCAGCCCTCTAGTGGTCAGGTTGCATCATGGCAGGAATATACTGAAGGACACCATTGGCTTGTCTCTCTCTCTCTCCCCTCTCACATGATTGTCTCATTTGATTTTCTCTCACTTCTGTTCTCTTTTGCCCTTCTCTGTAAATATTCCCAGCATGCACCATGGTTTTGATCAAAGCCATGTCTGCTTGACTGGAGAGTTGTTTGTTATGGCTCTGGGGCGGCTGTTCAAAACTATCAAAAGTATTAAATGAACTCTCAGTTTAACAGTTTTGCTGTGTATCATTACTCCCCTTTTTATTTTAGATATTATTTAACATTTATATATATATGTATTCACTCTCATTTTGCTTTCTTGTTGTACTGATTGACTATATAGTCGACTATATATCTGTCCACTGTTCCTAGGATGCATTCAATATCTGAACTTATTTTCAAATTCTTCTCAGTTTGTTATTATTAGAAAGATTTTACTACATTCAATTTTTTACATGTGTGCTATTTGCCTGTGTGAACAATGCCCATCACTACATTCCCTTTAAGTGTTAAATGTCTATTTTCAGTACTGCCTCATCATGCGAGGCTCTTATCACTGTCCAGACAGACATATGAAATGGACTGTGTGTTCAAGTACATGACTAGTGTTTCCTCTTGGTGTGCTGCAGTTCCGTCTGGTGGTGAAGACAGCCCTGAAGTTGCTGCTGGTGTTTGTGGAGTACACTGAGGCTAACGCCGCCCTGCTCATAAAGGCTGTGAACGCTGTGGACACCAAAAGAGGTAAGAACACAGGTTGACCAGCCGGCACACTCAGCAGACTGAGACACGTTTCATTCAAGAACACTGACTCTGAGTTGTTGTCAGTTGTCGTAGTGGAAATGACTTTTTACAGATATCATCGGAGGCAGAGCTGTACATCCCAATATCTAATATGCACCAATCGAGCCTTAGCGGTCGCGGTGCCGCTCAGGTCGCATACAGGCTCCGATTGCACTGTAGTCAGATCAGCTGTCCTGAGCAGCTACTTAGTCAAGTGAGGCTTATTGAAAAAAGACTGTAACTCTCGCCCCTGGTGGGGATCAGTTACCCTGCCGCTCTTAAAGCACATTGTGCTTCGGCCTGCAGGAGGGGGTTGAGCAGCGGTGGTGGTGGTGGTGGGGTCGGGTAGCCATCTGTCTCAGCTCTGTCTTAGCCCATCACTCCTGCTGTTGCGTAAGGAGACTAAACCTGATCCCCAGTCTCCTGGTGAGAAGGAGACGGACTTGACCCCGGCGGCTGGGGCACCAAGTTACCGACCGCTCCTCTCTCAATGGAGATTGAGTGGCTCTATGAACCGTCCTGCTCTGTTTTTCCACCGCCACTTTTCTAGACGTCTGCTAGATGAAGAATGCTATGACTGCTGTTCTCCTGCTGGAGCCAGTGGCACGAGGGCCCAGAGTAGCTCCAGAGATTGAACCTTAACTATTGATCAGTATCGGAGTAAACCCTGAAGTACTGATAGGTGTGTCTAGCATTTTTGTTTGGAGTTTGTCGTGTGACTGACAATGTTCTGCAGGCACCAAACTGTGGTCAAACGGCATGGAGATCCTGGATGAGAAGGACGGAGTGGATACAGAGCTGCTGGTTTATGCGATGACACTCATCAATAAGGTCAGTGAGCACCACTTTGGGATCAGCAGTGTACTATTCGTTTTACCCTGCCTCTTGGTCTGCTCTCTGTTTCTCTCCTTGCTCAATCTCTATCCTGCAGTTTCCTCACAATGCATTGCCTCATTCTACCGTCTGAGATCCTCCTTCTCCACACTTGGTCCATACTCTCTAAATCTAAAATTTGACAGAGACAAGGTGGAAAAGAACTATAATCGTGTGTGTGTGTGTGTGTGTGTGTGTGTGTGTGTGTGTGTGTGTGTGTGTGTGTGTCAGACTCTGGCAGGCCTTCCAGACCAGGACTCCTACTATGACATGGTGGACTGTCTGGAGGAGCAGGGCATCGAAGCCATGGCCCAGAGACACCTGAGCAGGAAGGGGACCGACCTTGACCTCACGGAGCAGTTCAACATCTATGAGGTCAGGACCCCAACACACACACACACACTACCAACCTTAAACTAAACTTCATAGGCATATATCCCTCACATTGGGTCTTAGGTTACATCACATGTTACAGGCTCATACAGCAATCAGAAACGCAATATGTAGTAAAGCTCTGAGGTTGCCAGACAAAAAGGCACATACCTTTTTTACTCATTTTCATTGTATTTTTGAAATTTCTGCTGTAACTGTGTGTCTGACCAGATGACTCTACGCCATGAGGATGGCGACGATGATACCCAGTTGCCTCCCAGCGTTCGGAAAGACCGCCGGCGGGCCAGTGTTGGAGGTACTAACGAGAGGCGGGGCCTGGAAAGAAGACGCAGCCGGAGACACTCCCTCCAGAATAGCAGAGGCCACGCATCGGCCCCGGCATCCCCCAGCAGCCCCCATCCTCACGCACACAGCTTCCTGCCCTTCAGCGGCCAACGCATCGAGGATGTCAGTGAAAGGTGAGGGGGGAGAGGAATGGAAAAGTAGAAATTTGGAAGGTATTCAAGAGAGGAAAAGGAACTTGATCCTTGCCTCCACTTGGCCTGATCGTGGTTTTAAATGGTCAGCCAAGAGGGTTTGTTTCAATCTTGTGTATTTTGATTTTCTCTGCCAGTCTTTGTGCGCCACCCTGAGAGGTCACCGAGGAGAAAAAAAAAAAGACTCACAAAGGATTTCTGGGTTCTTTTCTTCTCTGCTTCACAGGAAACAGCTTGCCCGCCAGTGTTATATTACATTTCAGTGTTGGACAGATGTGTCTATTCTAGCCAGAAACCAATTTAGAGGATTTAGTTATATAGAAATGAAAGAAAGGGAAAGAAAGGGTCTGCTGTTCCAAAGCGACATTTGAATTAATCTTCCCACTGTCAAAGAAATTCTTCAACTTCTGCTGCTGCTGGAAACAGGAAGCCTCTATAAACACAGCGATACGAGCTGTGTGCTTCCTTCAGAGAGACTGGATTGAATCTGTCTTATATACAAACTACACAAACTCAGAGAAACCACAACAGGTGATTCAGACAAGCAGCGAGTTGCAATCTTGTTTCACTATACAGTAGCACAGGCACTAAAGAACTTAGTCCCCAAGTCCCTGCCCATGAACCGTTTGTCCCACTATTTATTACAGACATGTATCCACAGTCAGAGGACAAAACCCAAGCTTGAATTGTTTTATGGTGGTGATTAATAGGGGTCTTGCCTTTCATCCTTACAAATCACCATTGATAGCCGCCTCCCTTTGTGTCACACAATCTGATCCCGTCATTAATGGCGAGCCTACTAATATTTCTGGTAGCGCTCAGGTCTTCAGGTAGAGCTGAATTCAACCCAGCAGGTCACATGACACCAGGCAAGCTTCCTTCCAGTCCGCCACAGGAAATTCAAGCCCGCCTTTGAAGGTCGCTGCTTTCCATATTGTTAATGAAATCCAGACAACCAAGAGGAATCCTAATAGCAACGCGGCCACAGACTCACGTATGTGGATGTATGCCAGACTCGTCACACATTGGTTACTGAATTGAATGTTTTCGTCATCCCTCATTGAGACATTGGATCTTCAATTGCTTATTCTCTGTAAAAATGCTGCAGCAAGACTGAATCAATGTAGTTTTAACTGTTGGCTGTGCATATCACCGTCTGCCAAAGGAGAGAATGTCAGGAGAGCCTACTAACCATCCTTTGCCTATTCTTCCTTCCTCCCTAATACTCCTGTCCTTGTTGTCTTGACAAGAGTGTTTTGTCAGTGTCTGTCATTTCTCTGTGTTGTTTCTGCCGGGCCATTTTCTGTTTTCATGTTTGTCTCTGTCAAATTTCTCTTCTTCCTCCCTCTCTCCCGCCTACATCCTCCCTTCCCTCCATCCACTCCTCGAACCCCTCCTTCTCATCACAGAGAAGAGGAAGGGGAGGAAGAAGAAGAGGAGGAAGAGGAGGAGGAGGGAGAGGATGAGGAGGACGAGGAAGAGGCAGACGATGAAAGTCATCCAGTCGCTGAGTCCTCTAGACAGGGCGCTCACAGGTATTTTAGGCCAACAGGTTCCCCACTAGTGACATCATTTACCCATTTCCGCGAGCATCTCCCCAATTTCTCCGCCATATCAAAGTGCGATTGTTCCCTACACTTTCCCCTTTGTGCTCCTACTCTTGTATTTTGTCATCCTAGTGTGGTTCCAGCTGTAGCGGACACCTCTAGCGTGTGCTTGCTTTTAAAGTGTATGGTCAACATCATCCCTGATGCCAGAGACCCTGAAGGGGAGAGAGAATGTCTGAGCTCCGAGACCAGGGCATCCTCTCCTGTGTCCACCCCACCCAAACACAGGGCCTTTAGTCCCTGCATTGTCCCTCCCCAACCATCTGAGCATGTCTTTCCCTGTTGCTCTGAGGAGAGTGCCTGGCTCTGCCCACCCTCTGAGCCAATGCATCTCTGTAGCCTCTTCCACCTCCTCCTCCTCCTCCTCCTCCTCCCCCCTGAGAGGGTGTCAGTCGACCCCAACCTTTCTCCCCGTTCCTCTTCCCCATCCTCTCCCTCTCTCCCCCGACTCGAACCAGAGCCAGGTGTCTGTTGGGGCCAAGGAGGGTGAGAAGGGCCAGGACAGAGAAAGGCGCTACAGGTAGAGCGTAGGAGCTACAGTTGATCTACTCCTGTTGCATCTGTACTCCTATTAAGCCTCCCAACGTTTAAACACACTGTCCACCCCCGGCACTGTTGTTGTCTGTGTCTCTGTGTTTGTCTGGGTAGCTCACTATACACCTAGCAGAGACACGGCTGTACCTGTAGGCATTGTCAAGAGTAAAAGTCAAGATGCAATAGCAGTACAAGTTAAGTACTAGTTTTATTTCTAATGTGCACTTCTAAATCTTCCATGCATGCGTTGAGGTTATTTGTGTCCAGTTAACACGATCCTTTAAAAGAGATACTAAAGGTCACAGTGGCCCCAAGCCGCTAGATTTGTGATTTATGTGGCATCTATCATCTCCCAAGGCACGCAGAAAAAAAAGCAGCGGAAGGTTTGAACAAAGACATATCACTTCCTTTTGCTCAGATGCGGGAAGGCAAGATGTTCCTGTGGACAACACTTCATTTTTGCCGACATTTACTGCTCATCTGCCTTTCATTGTGGCACTGCACCACAGTTAATCCAAGACGAGTCCATAGATGATTTCCAAGTATAAAAGGGCTGCAATACGTCACATCTGACTGTCTCTTAGTTGTTTGTGTTTCTGCGTAGAGATCTGTTGCAATAGAAACAGGACGGACAGCCAAATCTGGACTGGTACAGCAGTGCCTCAGTAAACAGTCAGCTTCACGAGGATTTAGAACGGTTTCATTGTTTTCTAGGAAGCACTCTGCATGGGTAAGATAAGACAGAGATATCGTCTTGGTCCTGTTGGCTCTGTTGTCATGCTGTCTTGACCTTCGGCCTACCTTCGGCTACTGTCTCACCACCTTGTCTGTGTGACTAACACTTTCTTCTATCTTTGGACAGCCTGACCTGACTGTCCCACTCTTTCTCTTCTCACTGTGCCATCTCCCTGCAGTCAGACAGATGTATCACATACAAACAACTCTTGCACAGCTAGAAAGCCCCGCTGGGCTGAGAGGTAAGGCCAGTAGTCATCGAGTCAACTGTTACAAGTGTGTGCACGGACAATACACATTTGAAAGATTAAAAAAGTGCTGCTGTAGCTACTCACAATATAGAAGATGTTCTTTGGTAGGGAATATATAAAATTGATGAAGAACCAATGAAGAAAACCTTTTAAAAAGCATTTATTATTTTGGAATTATATTACAAGAAGAGTTGCCTTGGTTCTGCATTGATACACATAATATTTGGTCAAGTCTTGTCTTTTCATTCCTTTTGGCTATGTAGGCTCAATGCATTGGCACCATGTAAAGCTTTAATACACATTGTGTGTTCCAGGACAAAATGTGCATGATTTGCTATCGCATTCAACATGGCCATTAAAAAGCTCCCAAGAAAGCAGCAGGGCTGTTGAAAAGGTCAACCTGTGAAGGATTGGCTTGTTGAACCCTTTACACCCTGCTGTCTGCCTGGCCTTAATGTTAACGGTCTTTCATTACCTCCACACGAACAGGCAGGGGCCACCTGCGAGCATGCCACCTGCAAAAGATAAAGATAAAGCACAGATAAAGCACAGTCTGTTGGCATGGTTTTCCTCACAGGGTTGGTGTTCAAATGCTCGTGAATGGCATAGCAACAGTATTCACACCGGTTGGCTTGGCTTAAAAGCGGTGTTGTTTTATTCAACACAGGCAGAATTCATTGTGAACTGTTCAGCAATATGATATTGGAAAGGAAAGTGTCATCATCCAACACTTTGTTGTGTCACTGGATGTCACACTTTCTCAGAGCCGAGAGGTCAACCACGTCAGGGCACCTGTTCAAATGTCAAACCCTCTCCTCTGTCATACAATGTAACAATATGGTGTTAGTAGAGAACAAAGTATTTATTTAAGTATTTTTCGACGTTAAGTATTTTCGACGCTAAGTATTTTCGACATTAAGTATTTTCGACATTAAGTATTTTCGACATTAAGTATTTCTGACGTTCTCTTGACAGAATCAGCGTCAATGGCACTCCATACCCTGGCAGGCACCAAGGCATGGCCAGTGCTTCTACAACACCCATCCATCGCTTCACCAGTTCGGTTACCACGACACCAGACGCCAAACCTGACAGGTCAGCATGTATCCTTTTCCACAACTCCCTTTTGAACAGATTTACAAATATATAACGAAATACAGAACAATCACTCAGTGTTAACAATGGTCTCACATTGGATCTCTCTCTTTGGTGACTAGACCTGCTTTAGGGGGCTTACTGACTTCATCCTACAGACAGCATCAGGAGTCTCTGGCTGCGGAGAGAGAGAGGAGACGCCTGGAAAGAGAGGAGCGCCTACAGAGGATCGAGAGGGAAGAGAGGAACCGCTTCAAGTCAGTCTACAAATCAGACACATCCATGCACACTTAACACTGTACTGCAGCTTTACAGCCAAGAAAGGATTTAAAAGATCATGCCACGCTGCTCAGCTGTCGTTCTGTGTTGGAAGTAATTGAGCTGTGTCTGTTTTAAAAGTGCTGAGGTGGCTCCAACCGGAGTGCTGTTTTATTAGGGTCATCAGTTAGGCACACTGTGGATCATGGCAGCAGTACATGGGCACAGTGGGCCTCTGCAAATGTTCTTTGTTTGTTCTGGTCATGTAAAGGCTGATCTCAGACCGCTGCAAGACTCAGGTGTTTTAGTTATGTTGCTCTGTGTTATTCCTTTGCATTCATCACATCTACCTTTTCAGTTACACAAGACACGTCTTGGATAGCTCACCAGATAATTGAATACTGTATGCATGTAAAAGAAAATATGAAATCCTAAAATATGACTTTATGTGTACAATAAAATACAGCTCTTGAATTATCTGTCATTTATTCTCTCTCTGTCTCTCTTTCTTTCTCAGTCGGGATTATGCAGACAAGAGGGAAGAAGCAAGACAAGCCAGAGAAGAGAGGTGAGTTTACTTTCATATCATGGGTTCACAATAATGCTGCAGATATTGTGGAGATATAGACCATCAAAACCTAAGGACGTTTGTAAGTGCTTTGAGATCTTATATTGAAATGGATAGCAGACGTAAACTGATCTGCACTCAGCCTCTGGCTGAATTATAGGTGTCAGGGCCCCTCTTGGCCTGCTCAGCATTAAGACATCCCAAACTTAACAGGACAAGGTGTGTAATTGCATTTTGCCATTTGGATATGGTCTGTGTGTGTGCGTGTGCGTGTGCGTGTGCGTGTGTGCAATATTTTATAGTATGTATAGTACAGTATTTATACTACATAGTTGCTTCCTCACCCTTTTCAATCCTGTGCATTGTAACACATTAAGTTGTAAATAATGTTTAAATCAACATCAGCAACTACTCTTAGAACATTAGAACATTTAGAACGAACTTAGAACGTTAGAACATTTGTCATTTATTGTGTTATTGTGTATACGTAAGCCTTTTATCAGTTATCACCTTGAACAGCAGCTTTAGAAAGAAAGGGAAATAACTCTCATACATACTACATTGTTAATCAGTAAACATACTAACAATGCTCAATCTATGTTCACAATTACTATGTTACTTTCTAATTACAACATAATTGCAATGACAAAATGACTGAAATTTGAAGAGTTACTGAACTTTCCACTGGATCAACATCCAGCATAAAACATAGTGTGCACACGTCTGATAGCTCTCCTTGTGTCTTGCAGGTACAAGGCTGTGGAGAGGCTCGCCGCAGAGGAGTTTGAGAGGGAGCACACTAGAGCACCAACAAGAGGACGGACAGAGATCACTCTGTGTCTGAGTCCCAACCCTGCCAGCCGCGCTGCATCTCGCTGCGCCACACCCTCATCCATCATCTTACAGGAAGACATCGTCGCCAGCCCACCCCAGACATTGGGTAAATGGTGTTAGCCAAACATTTATTCAACATTAGTGCACCGAAGATATGGGCTTGCATGGATTGTAATGTTGGCATACGGTGCTGGCAGAGACCATACTGACCACCAGTGGTCTTTATGTCCACCTGTCAGACATGCTGTGCTTGGTATTAACACTTGGCGGGTGATTCTCACACTGAAATTAGATTCAGCTGGACTTTGGTTGGCAAGTGCCCATCGCGAAAAACCGCTTCACTTTTAAAATCAACATAAAAAATATATGTGAAACAAGGCTATTGTAGGAAAAAAAGGCGCAGATTAATGATTTGGGTTTCTTTCAGTGTGCTGGCATGTGCATACTTCAGATTCAGACTCCGATTCAGATGCAGACTCATTGATTTGTAGATCTTGGCTACAGCCCAAAAGAAGTTTACTTCTCATCATTAAGTTTTTTAAGAACTTCTGCAGGAAAAGCAAAGTGTTTTTGAGTTACTGACCTTATCTTTCAATATTATAGTGGTTTACTTGATTGAAAGTACTTCTTTGGCGACTACTTCAAGCTGATGAGCGATTGGAACCAGTTACCTTACAAGTTGTAACTTGTATGAAGCACTCTCTCTCAGAGCCTACACTGACTTACAGTCATGTTGTAGTCATGAACCATGGAGATACACTTGGATGATTGCTTTGTAATTTCCTTCTATGGTCTAAAAACTGTACGTTGATTTTAGACAATTTCTCCAATTAAGGATATTGCCGGGAAGCAATTTTATGGTGTTTTGATTATAAACAAGAATGTTTCAGAAGAATATCAGATAATATAAAAGAACACAACTGAAATCCTTGAAGTAAGTAATCCCTAATTTGTGCGCTTTGTTTTAATGTCTCTTCCAGGAACAGAACACATCTCAGAGCCAAACCTTGACCCACAGACCAGAAGCAGAAGTCCAGCGCCAGAGTTAACAGTATCAGAACCTCCCCCCATACCTCCCTCCGAGCCAGACGAGCAGCAGGCTGAGACAGAGTCGCCTGCAGAGACAGAGGATGTTGCTGAGACTCAATCCCACCAGAATGTAGTGGGAGAGCCACAGTCAGATGAACAGACAGGCCGTGAAGAAAGAAGAGAGGCAAGAGGAGGAGAAGCTTGACGAAAACAGACAGTCTGTGAATGAGGTAGCGGTAGAAGAGCAGGTAGAAGAAGCGGAGGTAGTTGAGGTAGCGGTGGTGGAAGAGCCAGATATGGATCCGGAAGGAGTGGAGGTCGATATAGAGGAGGAGTCAGAGAGGGAGCAGCCAATGGAAAGGGATGTAGAGGACAGTGTACTGCTGAGTGAGAAGGAGAGACAGAATGAGGAAGTGAATGAAAAGGACAACTGCTCTGCATCCAGCATCTCCTCAGCTAGTAGCACGCTAGAGAGGGAGGAGCGGGAGGAGAAACTCACCAATGACATTGAAGCAGGTATGACTTGCTGTTCATTTCATTCATTTATTTGCATGTCTTTCAAAGTTATTGTAGGTTAAAATTCCACATTTTTTCTCTGACAACAGGCCAATGGACACAGTGCATTAAAGACGCAGATGTAAATGACCAGTGCAGCAAGATACTTAATAACAAGCGCTTCATGCTGGATATGCTTTATGCTCAGAAGATACCCAGCGAGGATGAAGGGAACGTTGGAGAGACAGAGAAAGAAAAAAGTAAATGTGAGAAGGAGACAGAAGTCCACGACTCCTCTGTGGCAAGTCTGGCCAGCAGGATCTCCACACTGGAGGCACACAGACAGGCCAGAGAGGAAAATGTGAAAAAGATGGAGGTGGGACATCTGGACAACCAGAGGAGCGTTCGAGCAGTAGCAGAGAAGTTTGGAGACTTGGTCAAGGGCCTAACGTCTCCTCCTGACGTCGAGGCCTCAAAAGAACAGCAGCAGCCTCAGACGGACAAAGCAGCACCCGCTGTCTCGTCCCCTTTACCACCTAAGAAGGAGTCAGACTATATCTGGGATCAGCTGATGGCCACCCCCAGGGAGTTACGGATCAAAGAGATGGACTTCACCGACCTAGGAGACGACGATGACTTGAACATTCTAGATATGGATAGTGTGATGGGGTCAGGTGACCTTATACCACCACCTCCCCCTCCCCCATGCAACTCTGCCCTGCCACCACCCCCGCCCTTGTTTGGGTGCCCCCCACCTCCCCCCATGCTTGGCACAATGATGCCCCCACCCCCGCCATTCATGGCCCCTATGCCTCCGCCCTCCCCTCAGCTCAGTCGAGGGGAGGTCCCTCTCTTCCAGAAGAAGAAGAAGACCATCCGTCTCTTCTGGAACGAGGTGCGCCCCATGGACTGGCAGTATAAGAGCCAGAAATGCTGTAAAGAATGTCTTTGGTCCAAACTGGAGCCAATCAAACTGGACACATCCAAGCTGGAGCAGCTGTTTGAGTCCAAGTCTAAGGAGCTGCCTGTTACAAAGGTAACTTAGTGCTGTACTGCTGTTACAGTACAAACACTTTTGGACAAATCAAGGTGTATTTTGCAGCTCTGTTGTGCTTCATTGTGTGTACCCATTTAGTCAGAGATGCATGTTGAAGTTTAATAAGGGTCTTTGAGAGGATCAATTGGTGAGTGTAGCACTACACTTGGCCCAACCACCGTCACCACGCTCACTTGGTCAGGGTCATGGTGAGAGACTTGTCCACCTCACCACCGTACACATAGATAAAATCCACCTCTGGAAACTTGTATATTGAATCAAACTGAAGATGAGGAACGTCCAACTGCTTCACTGTCAGATCAGATGTTATGACATTTTCACTATTATCTCTGTCCTTTCATTCATTTGCTGGCTCATTAAAGCGGCACTTGGCAATTTTGCACGTTGGTGGCACCAAGTGGCAGCAAGAGGTAACTGTTTGAATTGTGAGACTTCCAATACCCAGAAGTCATGTAATATAACGTCATTCAACTTTGCACTCCTCGGAGCTAAATTTCTTCTTGGTGTGGGTAGAGGTGGTGAAGAGAATCTTTTGGCAGCAGGTTAAGCCACTGTCGGTGAGTCCAGCGGTACAAGTTTTGACTCGTCCTGTGCGTAGAGATTCCCCACCAGTGACTATACCATAAAAGAATTTGGGTAAACAGGGCAAATCTGCAGCGTCTTAATTAAGGTGGATGGGACACAAATATTTCCATTACCCAAGATACATAGTCTGATATACAAAGTTTAACCCCTGATCTCTGATGGTGTTTTGTATCTATCACAGAAAACAGCAGTCGATGGCAAACGACAAGAAATCATAGTCCTGGATTCCAAACGCAGCAACGCTATAAACATCGGCTTGACTGTCTTACCTCCTCCACGCACAATCAAGACTGCCATCCTCAACTTCGACGAGTACGCGCTGAACAAGGAGGGGATCGAGGTAAGCTTTCTTTTTTTCTCACGTCTGAGGAAACAAATATCCATATCAGCACTGCGTATTTTCAATACTGTCCAGTGCGGATCCATCAAGCCAAGGCCATTTATGTAGAATGGGTCCAACATAAACAGGATTTTGTTGAATTATGTTTACCCAGCGCGCCAAAACACACGTCTAATGAGTTACATCAAACAAGAGATTTAACTCAAAAAAAGCTCTCAATTAGTTGGGATTGGCCACAGTTTTGACATGTGATTTTCTAGCTGGACGGCTCGCTTTTTGGCTGATCTTATACAATTAATCACAGGCATACTTATTTTTAGGTCACTTTTAAAACCATAATATAGACTTTTTGGACGACTTCAGATCATCAGATAATGATTAATGTTGCATCCCTTCGGTATTATATGATCTGTAGTGTTCAAGCCTTTTCCTTGAGAACATTCTCAGCACAGAGGAGTATTCTTCTCCACCTTTTGTCTCTGGGAGTATTTTCAGACAGACAACAAAAGAGAGGTGGAAAGTTCAGATGTCTCACAAGTTTGTGGGGAAAATGGTCTTTGTTCAACTGCAAAGATCAGACAGAACCAGAAATACTGGAAACAATTTGTTCCCCCTGTTTCCATAATGTACTCTCTGACAGATTATGTAAAATTGCCCATAGGCATTGAATACTTTTGATATATTGAGTCTATGAGTGATCCTATAAGCCTGTTGCTCTCTCCACCCCTCCCCTGTCTTCATCTTTTTCCTAGAAAATCCTGACGATGATCCCCACGGAGGAGGAGAAGCAGAGGATCCAGGAGGCTCAGCTGGTCAACCCTGATATTCCCCTGGGCAGTGCTGAGCAGTTCCTTCTCACCCTCTCCTCCATCACGGAGCTGTCTGCCCGCCTGCAGCTGTGGGCATTCAAGATGGACTATGAGGTTGTCGAGAAGGTCAGGCCTATTCCCGTTTGCTTTGGATCACTTTCAGCTACATCACAGAGCACTTTGCAGCACTTTGATCATACTTCAATTACATAAGGAAAAACAATGACATACTTCATAGTTCACATGCTATGGTGAATTCATGTTTCATGTTCTCAGCCATATAAGTCTTTAAGTATAAGTATTTTCTTGTTATTCTGAGGGTGAAAGAAAAACATCATTCATGAGCAGAATTCTAAACACGAGCCAGCAAGGATGCAGCCGATGTGCTTCTTGACCTAGTCCAATCAGTGAAGGAGCCTGATTACATTTGGGCTTCCTGCTATTTTAGGAAGTGGCAGAGCCTCTTCAGGACCTGAAGGAAGGAATGGACCAATTAGAGAAAAACAAGACGCTCCGCCACATCCTGGCCACGCTGCTGGCCATAGGCAACTTCCTCAACGGCACTAATGTGAGTAACCTTCAAGACGTATAGTCTGGAGATTGCTCTCTCTCTCTCTCTCTCTCTCTCTCTCCTTTACTCACTTCCTCCCTTTCCTCCCACTGTGCGCCCCCCCCACCCTTCACCATATTTACTTGGCAAGGATAACAGTAGGCTCTCTGTGTGTAAAAGAATGTGCAGTGTGCTGCCTGACTGTCTGCACCAGACACTATCCTTCTACAGTAGAAAGTTTGTCAAGGCCTCTGCTGAACCTGGCTCTGTCTGTCTGAGAGGGAGGACGAGAGGAAAAGGGAGGGAGAGTGTGTGTGTGTGTGTGTGTGTGTGTGTGTGTGTGTGTGTGTGCGTGTGTGTGCTCGCGTGTGTGCGTGCACCTGTGTGTGTGTGTGTGTGCGTGCACCTGTGTGTGTGTGTGTGTGTGTGTGTACATGTGTGCGTGTGTGTGAACCTCCAATATCCTCAGGGAAATGAGAGCCAAACATGCAAGAGGGAAACATAAGTCATCAGCATCAAAACAAGTAGTTTCCAGTAAATAATGGCTGCATTTATATTTTACAGTAACCCATTTAAAACTGGCAGAGGAACAAGGGAGCTCCTGTTAGGATTATGTCTTTCATGATATGTTCTGGGGTTTTTAGCTCTGCTGTGGCGAGCGTAACAATTGGTTGGGTCTGCACTTGATTGTGGTTTCTGATAATCACAGTCTAATGAATCTACTACCCTGCCTCCATTGAACCCACTTTTTTTCTGTGACCAACTTCCAAAAAGGAAATTCACTGCAATTTGGTCCTCAAGTCGGGGCTTTTGATTTTTAATTCCAGACAGTTGTATGAGAGTGTTGCTGTGTCTCTAGGCGAAGGGCTTTGAGCTGAGTTACTTGGAGAAGGTTCCAGAGGTGAAGGACACCGTTCACAAGCAATCCCTGCTGCACCACGCCTGCTCCATCGTGGTTGAGAAGTTTCCAGACAGCTCTGACCTCTACTCTGAGATAGGAGCTATCACCCGCTTGGCAAAGGTTAGCCTAGTTCACTTTGTTTTGTGTGTGTGTGTGTTGGTTTTGTGTGATGCATTATGGGTCCGTCGATGCCGCTGCATGTGTGACACAGTAATTGAGAGTAACGCAACTCTGAGGTGAATTCAGTTCACGTTCAAATTCGTCATGTTGTCCTCAGGTGGACTTCGACCAGCTCCAAGACAATCTAGCCCAGATGGAGCGAAGGTGCAAAGCATCCTGGGATCACCTCAAGGTCATTGCAAAGCATGAGATGAAACCAGCATTGAAACAAAAAATGTCAGACTTCCTAAAAGACTGTGCTGAAAGAATTATCATTCTGAAGATTGTACATCGAAGAATAATCAATAGGTAGGTTCAGTTGTAGATTACATAATCCAATGTTGTCTTTGATTTAAAATGTTGTTCGACATTACCGATAAACATAATGTTAACAATTATTATCACAGTTTCCAATATTATGTATTGCCATTCTGTGGTGTTTTATTGATTTATTGAGCCAATATGTCATTTCACATAATACTGTGTGAAGTACTTCCCATGGGTTCATACTGTGGGACCACCAGTGGAGTAAAGTGATGCAATGTTGCACTACACACCTGCAGGTTTCATGCCTTCCTGCTGTTCCTGGGCCATCCGACCTATGCAGTACGCGAGGTCAGCATCCATCGCTTTAGCAAGATCCTCAGTGAATTTGCCCTGGAGTATCGCACCACACGAGAGCGCGTGCTACAACAGAAACAGAAGAGGGCCAACCACCGGGAGAGGAACAAGACCAGAGGAAAAATGATTACAGATGTAAGTGCAAACGGCCACAGTGCACACGTTCTCCGTTTCCCCGATCCTCTTCTTTGTTTAGCTTGTTCGAGCTCGGTCAATTTTATGGAACAATCCAAATTTCGGTTTGTTACACGGTGGTTAAATCCCAGCAAATCTGGCCATTTCAAGACACCACATACATTTGTAATGACATCACCGCTGTTCCTCGGGACTCGCACATATAGTTACTGTAACAACAATCAGTGAGTTGTTTTCAGTGTATCCCATTCTGTAGCAGCAGCAGGCTAAGGCCAGGCTAAACACCTCCCTGCATGATTAAAATCCCTTAAACCCATAGGAGCCTGCTGCTCAGAGTGGACTGCACAGCCCGTCTTGGCAGGGGCCTCTCAGTTCAAAGGGACCCTAATTCAATCACTGTGTGAAAATTCAAACTTTTGGATGTCCCTGTAGGAGCAATAACAAGCCCCGCAGCATAAGCCTGCTCCTCTTACAGAGACGTGTAGCTATACACACAGGTATATGGATGTTTCCGTAGCTTATTGTTTATATGGTTTCCCCAAAATCTGTTTATTCTTGTATTATTCATATATATCATCTATCATATCATCGATGTAAGGTGAAAACCTCCAATTCTCCAAACTCCAATTCATGTGATTGTTGTGTTTTAACTTCAATTCAAGGATTACATTAATTCTGCAACCTTTGGGTTTATGAAACCTTTTGAAAACCAATTCGATAAACTCAAAAATGCATGGTCACCGAGCTAAAAACAAGGCTGTTTCCTGACAAGTTGACATTTTGGAGATAGGCTACAAGGTTTTCACCAGACAACAGCGATGTATATCAGCAAAATCGCCTTAGCACACCTTATAACAACACTTTAATATTCTTTATCTCTGTAGAGTGAGGATGACGATGACAGTGAGGTAGGGGTGATTTCATGTGTGTGAACAAGCGCATGGGCGTGTGCACGTTCTGTTGTGACTAACCTTGAACCAGACTGCAAAAGTTATGTTGACAGTTTATCTGATGGGTGGAATCATTTTTCCACCGTGTTGACATAACGTCCAACAATAAATGATGTATTTCTAAGTAAATGAACAAAAGATGAGTCATTAGGAAGATTGACAGGTTCGGTGTATGTGGCCCCACACGAACGAGGAAGCAAGAAGGTGATGAAGGGAGAGACAGAGACGTGGTTGCATGCGTGTGTGGGGTTGTTGAGCGACTCGCACTTCTTTGGACAAGGAAGCTCAAATTCAAACCAGCAGCCTGGAGGGAGTCACTGTCTACAGATCAGTACTTCCTGGTAAATTAATTCTGGGTTATGGACTCTCAGGGGATCAGGATCAACTTACCTCGCACTGGCTCGTCTGTATTGATGCAAGAAACACTGTCAATAATGGGAAACGGGATTTTAACTGTTAACAGATACCAGTTTTTTTTGATTGACCACCTTCTGGAATTTTAATGTGGGAATGTGATGTTTTGAAATGACTAATCTTTCATATTTTAGGCTGGAGATTGCTGTTACAAGTAATGATTAACCTGAATGACCATTTTGAGATTTTGAGCTTCTCCTAATGTTTTGCAGAATACTACTGATGCCAGAGCATGACCCTGATTTACACCGACTCTTACTCATAATGTCAGATAATCGTTTTTGTTCATTTTGTTCTATGTTGACTTCCTTACAGAGCGGTAAGTTCGGTGGAGCCTCATCAGAGGGACAGGAGAGCCAGCCTCAGGGTATTCAGTATGCTGAGGATGCAGCTGAGCATGAGAACATGAAGGCGGTACTCAAGAGTAGCCTGCAGGGCGGTGAGAGTGGGACATCCACAGTGCCTGGCCTTCGTGCACGCACCAGAGCCAGCGGCACGAGAGGTCAGTCTCTGTCACGCACCACCCTAAACATGCTATACTCTAACCCATGAAAAGATGCATCATCATCTTCTTCTTCTTCATCATCATCATCATCCCTCCAGTTGAGGGATGAGCTCACTAACCACTAGGCAATCAGGGTGGCAGGATAGTGATTAGTGAGGTCATCCCTCAACTGGAGGACCAGGGTTCAAGCCCCTGTGTGGCCATACCTGATCCAGGGGCACCACACTAACCGGCTGACCCTGCACCCCCACAACCCCTCAAGCTCCTCCTTCCTCAAGAATATATATATGATATGCTTTACAATATGCCTATTGGTTCCTTATCCATTCTGACCTTATTTGTCAGGGCGTATTCCCCCATGGTGCACTGCGAAGGACGACCCAGTAAATTGCACAGATGATACAGCTGATGATATCATGGAGAGAATTGTTAGGTCAGCCACTCAGGGGCCCAGCCAGCGGACGCAACCTCGTGAGAGGAAAAGGTCCCGAGCCAACCGCAAATCATGTGAGTTGATGTGAACCGGACTGTATGAATGTCGCCTGCTCGGAGTAGTGGCATCATTTATTATCATGCACAGAGGATCGTAAACAACATAGTGCGTAAACACTACATTTATCAAAAACTCTTACTGTGTCAAATTTTCTCACTCTGCTTTTTTTTTTCTCTCCCTGACTACACAGTGAGAAGGACACTGAAGAATGGTTTGACGACGGAGGAGGCCAGTGCTCTTGGCTTGTCCAGTGGTTCAGAGATGCAGGTGTGAGGTGGACCTGGATCCCACAGGACACAAAGACATCTGGAAGCCCTTCCACTGCCCCTCACGCACACACACACACACCCAACCTGGCAACACACTCCACTGTGGCTTGGCACTACCCCCACAGCTTTGATGAGTTGATCTCATCTTTATGTGTTTGGTTTACACAGGCTTGACACGAGTGCTTCCTGAAGAGAGTGGTTATAGAGGTTCAGAAAAGGTTCAACAAGATTTTTTTTTTTTCATGTACTGGCTGGCAGAGAGGGCAGTAGACTGATCTTCCACTCTCAGGAACAGAGCGCAGCATTCAAACCACTAAACTTTGCTGTTGCTGGAGGAACATCGCTGGCTTCGTCACAATCACCAATGAATATGACACTGCATACAAACACAACATAGGTCACCCACACTATTTTTTTTTAAGGTCCGTGGCCCCTCAAAAGACGCATTGTGCTTGAATCACTGTGGCCTTGACTGAATCCAAAGGGCTGAAAGAGATGCAGTAACAGAGCTTGGTACAGACACTAAACTCCCCACTAATAACTGTGTTGCTTGGGATTGGTGTCAGCCTTGCAGCTTGAGTGATACACAAATGAAATTGATAGACATTGTGTTTATCGGATAGATGGCTTTGTGCAGAGGTTATTGTTTTATATACTACTGTGGTAGTTTTGTGTTTATATTCATTTATCATCAAGAAGGTGCTCAGAAAAGGAATAATTGCACTGGATGTAGAAGTTGGGTATCGAGGGAATGTGAAATCCTTGACACTGATGAACCACTCAGACATTTGAATATGAAAATACAGTATACAGTTTAACCAGCATTTAAACAGTAGCACAGTTTTTTCATGATTTGTAATCAAAGTGTCCATCATCACAGGTATGCATAGAAAGCTTTGTCAAAATCTAAAAAAAAAAAAAATCTGCTGGATAAGAAGGAGTTAGCTGTCAGAGCCTTAAAGGTACAAACATTCTTAAAGGACACAGAAAGACGTGAAGAATAAAAGAGAATGTTGATTCACTACAAACAGTTACTGTGGATCAACAGGACTGATGATACCACTAGCTTTAGACTGATGCTCATCATGCAAACTGTTTTTTTTTAGCTTTAACAAATGTAGACACGTCCCATTATATGAGCTGTTGCCACTGATGCAGATCATCGTCTCCATGGTCGTACATCTAATATGACTGAATAGTGGGAGAGAAGCAGGAGCAATGTTCACTATGCTATATGGTTATTTTATAGAAACTATGAACTGCAAATTTAAGAGTGCCTTTGAGAGACATTTATTTATTAAGACATTTTCAGGGACATATAAGCAAGAAAATGTTACTATAACAAATGTGCAGTCTGCGAGAAGTGAGGTTAATATTGAAATGTACATCCTTCACGAGCTGTGACTTGTCATTTTTAACCAGTGTTTTTAACTTCTTCTTTCTGTAATTTCCAAGTTATGTCTTGGATAAAATAGTTGTAAAGATAGCTTGGTTATGGACATTAGTTGTATCCAGTTGCCTTACTGTAGAATTTTGGCATGCATTTCCTGTGAGCTTTTTCCACACTAGTCAAGATCTTGGTAAAATATAGTACATTAGGCCAAGCCAAATTAATGTGTAGTTCAAATGGCATCATTGGAGATTTTGTCTTGTCATTTGTAGGGGAATTATTTTTATTTTCTTGACCTTTGAATGTGAAAAACAGCAATTATGTGATTATTGATAATAAGGATGCACACATGCAAATTTCCATAATTTATTATTTTAACTAATGAAGTAAAGAAAAAGTAAGAACCTGCATTTTAGAAGTTTCTATAATTGTGCAGGTTTATGCTTTTTAGTGTTGTTCTCATTGTGCTATAAATTAATTTGGAATGGCCTTAGCTAAATTCATAACATGCGTACTTTAAGTTTACACAATTGTTTTCAAGTTGCAAGATAATTCTACCCAATAGCAAATTTTCACTGTGATGGAAACATAGCCATTGTGAAAAACAAGAATTTAGCGCATCATCGTGATAAAGCTACATTAAATCACACCAGCAGCACATATTAGTTTCACATTTTCCTTGAAAATTTACTGAAAACTATTCAGCACCTTATAGACAATGTGTAGCATGCAACTTCTGTCAGAAGAAAAGTAGAATTTAGGCTATGGGAGAGAGCTCATCATTTTTCTCAGATTGTGTTGTTTTGTCAAACGCGACAGAAATAGATATATGTAAAGTTATGTTATAGAAGAATGCTGTAAAATGCTGTAAATGTCATGACAATGTCTTTATGTTCATCTTCCATTTTTGCTATATGTGTAGAATAGTGTATTATAGACAAAAAGCAGTATTATTCTAAGTATAATTTAAGCAAACCAAGCCATGCATGGTTTAAAAAGATGTCTACAGATATGTCTCACTTCTGCTTCAGTTGTGAGAAAATGTTTGTGAACCCTTTTGAATTACCTGCATCCCTGTGTAAATGGCTCCTAAAATATGGTCTGATCTTCATCTAAGGCATAAAAATAGACAAATAACACACACAAATGCATACTTGTACATGTCTTTATTGAACATATTGTTCAAATGTTAGCAGCTTGGAATGGAAAAAGTATGTGAACCATGAGTTTTAATAACTGGTGGAACCTCCTTCCTGTAGTTGCTGATCAGACCTGCACAATGGTTAGGAGGTCATCTTCAGTCGATATCCTAGAGGTTCACATACTTGTTCCAGCTTAGGCTGTTAATGTTTGAACAGTATGTTCAATATAAAGTAAAAGTATATTTTTGTGTTATTTGTTAAATTGCATTGTGTTTATCTTTATGACTTGGATGAAGATCAGACCATGTTTTAGGAGCCATTTATGAAGGAACGCTGGTAATTCAAAAGGGTTCACAAACTTGTTTTTGCAACTGTAGATATAAAGGGAGGTTCGTTTTGATTCTCAGAACTGTAGTTTTGTTTGTTTTATTGTACGTTTTTACTGCACAGACTTGAAACATGTAAGTGAACAAATGCAGTGAAACATGCAGTGATCAAATTTACCAACTAGCCCTGTGGAAGCCTTTGATTTCATTGCACTCAACATTTTTTCCTCTAATTTGATATTAGCCCACCACGTACATTGCTGCCTGTGCCATAAAGTCACTGTGGAACTTGGACACAAGTACTATACAACCCAGGCTTCTCTTGCGTCTATGCCAACGGCAAAAACTATGTAACATAATTACAATAAAAAGGCTCATAAAAACATCTTTGGACGATCAATTTTTAATCATTTGATAGCCCCCTTTTGCCCTGTCCTCTAATCCTTTAAAATGTGCTTTGGTTATACATGGTCCTATACACAGCTATTACTCTTTTCTCATTTCATTTTAAGAAATCAGATCGTTAGTTGTGATAATAATGTGATAGTTACCAAATCCTTCAGCGTTCCTTTAATGATATCCTGACAGCTGCATACAACAAATGCAATCCTCTTGTATACTTCAGTCAATGCTTGGGTGTAATAGCATACTGTATGTTAACATCACATCCTTGCTAAACATATGTGCTGATTTTAACTAGTATGCGTAATATCCTGGTTACGTTACAAGAAACTATGTGACTATGAAAAGACTTTGGAAAGGACATGCATCAACCCTGCTGGTGTCTGAGTAAGAAACTGAATCCTTAGCCAACCCTGCACGGCACCTACAATAAACATTGTTAGGAAAAAACAGTCAGGAAACAAGAAAAGGTTCTGCCTCTTTATTTTTAGTCCACACAACCCATGCTTCAAGTCACTTAATGTTCTAGAGTATATGGAGGTTGATGACAAATATCAATACACTTGATCTGATGTTTACACATTGTCATCATACAGAACTCATTTGGTCTTGTTTAATATTCCTATATGTCCAAAGGTGTCATGGATCTGTAAAAGTGATTATGGTTTGCTTTTAATAAATTGCAAACATTAAGATGAACAAGACATGTAACTAAAAAGGAAAAAAAAGGGTAGGAAATACAACTAAGCACCAAAAAAGCAAAAAAATATTTAAAGATTCAGCTGAATGAGTCTCAGCAAATCCAGTGCAACCCAAGACATTCTGCTTTATACTAGCTGAAAACTAAAAACAAGGGCACATAAAAGAATTACATAATTTGTCTCTGATGTCATTATTCAGATTTATCAGTATAAAACATTTTCCCTGAACAATTATTTTTGCACAGTACCTAAGAATTGTTTAGATAAATTACACAATGGAGTATTCCCTTTCCACCAGACGATTTACTTTGTAAAACCCCTGAACGGCTGACAGGCAGAGAGAGCTTATGCAGTATACATTTTGTATTGCTACATTTTAAACATAGAGGGATTCATATTTTTGCATAATTTCTTATGTTTGTAGTTTGGTGTATGGCTGCACCGAATAATGTCAAATTATCTCTCAAATAGCACCAAAGGACAAACACTTGACCATTTGCTGGTCAGACATTTGATGTTTTAGAAATAGTACATTGCAAGTGTGCAGTGCAGTCTAATCATTAACTGCAAAGTGATTAGATTTATAAAACAGCAAAGAAATAAACAACACTATTTGTATTTACCAGACACAAAGCTAATCCTCTATCAACACAGCCAAGTCTGGCCATGTTCAGTTGCAACCACTGACTTGTCTTCCATCCCAGATTCACTGTTGGGATGTTACATTTTTATAATCTGAAAGGGATACAAATGCACTAGGAACTATGGTTGGACACAGTACCCAGTTAGCGTTTGGTACAGTACTATACTTTTACCAAAAATTGACAAAACTTTTCATTTGAATGGTTTGAATTACAAATTATAAAAAGGAGAAAAGACTACATCCTTATTGCATACCCATGATCCAGGTTACCTTCATTTTAAAAATAGGTTTTAAGGATCATGGAGAAACATACTTGAAGCTCATCATTTGGGGAGTCTAAAAAGCATACAGTTATATAAAAATGTATACCCAATTTTGAAAAATACTTTTTATCCTAGTTGCTCATGAAGTTATTTCAATATTTAGCACCACCTTGTAGATCATGGCAAGTCTTGGGCTTGGTCTAAAGAGCAAATCTGTGATGCACTAAGATAGTGTAATCCAGACAGCAGTGAGACAAATTGATGAATCTTTGAACAACTAAAAGTGCAGTCCCACTCCAGCAAATTCCCAGACCTCAGCTGTCTAACCCCAACCACAGTACACATCTATCTACGACAACTGGTGGGGAGCTTCAAGCATTTCCATAAGGAAAGTGTCAATAGGTGTGTCACCAATCAGCTTGAAGAAGAAGAGATGCTCCAAGCACTTCAAGCCAATTGAACGCAGTGCTGGCAGTCTAAGGAGGAGCTTAGCAAACCTGTTAGGAGCAAACAACATATCATTTAGTTGACTGAGTTATATAACGCATGAATGATACTTTATATTTGAAATGGTAGTAATGCTTGAAAAAGCTGCAATATGACTGCAGTACGAGCACCCTGAATATACAGTAAATGACCATGTACACTAGGCATAGCTGGTAGTACTGTGGCGCAACCATTTCAGGACTTTTACCTTCCCTGCTGCTCTGGGTATTTCTGTTTGCAGTAGGCCTCCAGTGATGCATAGACCTTCTCTCTAAGGAGCTCTACCTCACCGGTGTTGGATAGCCCTTTAGCATCTGCAGGACAATGTACAAAAAATATTCTCACTAGGATGAGGAGCCAAACCACGTTTCCTCCATCAATAAAAATCAGTTTTAATTGGATATCAGCGTAATGCTTTGGGCGAATAAGCACCTGGGTTGAAGAGGACGATGGCTCGGAGGCATCCAAGCTCTGTCTTGTCCATTTGCATATCTCTCATTTTACTGACAAGCTCGGTAAGAACCCTAAATAATGTTGAAAAGATGAAAAGGCGGCCAATATGAGAACAAAATACAAACACATAAGTACCATTTACCAGAACAATCTTCACAATTTATCAACATGTAATCAACACGAGACTAAAACGTTCTGTATAATCAACTATCACAAAAAGGTAATTACCTGTCGAATATGGCTCCCACCTCTGCACTCTGTACACTCTCCCTGGGTTCAATAAAGTTGATTATTACGCAACTATTATGCATATTATATTATACAGAGATGTTAAAATGAGGTACAAATTACATTCAGGAATACTATTGTCTGCCTTTATCAATATACCTGTCAAAAATGGCTGCTACCCCTGCACTGTGTGCATTGTCCCTGTGCAGCTCAGAGGACAGAAGGACCCCGTCCTTCAATGCAATGGAGCGATGGGAGAAAGAGGCAATGAGGAGCTCATTCCAACCTAACAAAAAATACAATCAGATACACGTGAGTAATAATTTCAGTGAAAAGTATTTCAATAGTGAAATCAACATAGAGCTATGTGTAACATTCATATATTATGAGGAACAACCTCATAAAATCCTTATCTCAACCTCAGATCTTAATGAAGATATCCAAAATAAAGAAGATAAACAAATAAACATGATCTAGTTTCATTGTTTATTCAACAAAACTGGTTTACTACTTCCTTACAGCCAACTCAGTGAGGTTTGAGGTCTCACACAAACAGCCACTTCAGGTACTTCCATTGTATCTCATTTGGATTTAGGTCACGACTTGGCCAAGCCAAAACAAGAAACTTATTCTTCCTGAAGACGTAGGTAGGTCTGCTTGAATGCTGAGGATCCGGTTTATACCTGACATTAACATGCGTCTTGGGTGATGCGATCTCAAGTCAACACCTCCAAGTACATCAGTTCACACCTGGCATTAGAATGCGTCTGCACATGCGTCTCGAGTGATCGGATCTCACTTCCCCCCCTTCTCTGAGGTCTTTCACCAAGGGTAAAACACCAAACTAACCAGGTTTCTCACCTGTTATGTGAGTGCTACACAAACTCCTCCCTAAAGATCTGACCTTTGATTAGTTAACTTCATACCCAGTTATTTATGCATCTGATTCTACTTACCTACTTGATGTAACTAATGCAGTGAGGTTAATTCATTTTTACACCTGCACTAATTACTTTTTAACCATTTTCATTTTACTACATGTACAATTTCCTCTATGAAACATAGGAAAATGTTAAATATATATCCTTTATTTCAGATAAAAGGCTAAGGATTGCATGTTAAAAACTCCATTTCTACAATAATAGCACAAGGGGTCCACAAACTTTCAAGCATGACTGTGTGTGTGTGTGTGTGTGTGTGTGTGTGTGTGTGTGTGTGTGTGTGTATTTAGATACATTTTACATCATCCAAGTAATCTACCAGTCCCGTATGCAATGGGGGACTGGTTGTCATCATTTGGAGTAGGTTATATTTTTTTTTTTCATTTTTCATCAGTGTAACTTGGGAAATGGAAAAGTAGTCTATATTATCATCAGTAGTAGTAGTAGTAGTAGTAGTAGTAGTAGTAGTATAGTGACCACATATAGTGACCAGCAGAATTGTGGCCACAGTCTAAGAAACCTACTCGTCCAAAATGGCCCTGCGTATTACAGCAGTAAGCCAAGAAGACCCGTAGGTCACCTTTGTTTTTTGATGAAGGCAGATTGCTGATATGCATAGGTGCTGTTTTTAATGTTTTAGCCGGTCTTACAAAGCCTTTCAAATCCACACAAGTACCCGGACTTGGATTTTTTATGCCACATAAAAACATTGGTGGTCACAATTTTCTTTTTCTAATCAGAAGACCCATGGCCTACTATATATGGTAAAAACTTCTACCAACATCCTATATGCTTATTTGCCAGGCTGTTACATATGAATCATCCAAGATGCAAGTGCTCGGTCATACCTGCACGCAGAAGGATGACCTGATCATCAAGGGGCAGCTCAGAGAAGTGGGGGATTCTCTTTGCCCACTCCACCAAAGCAAACAGCTGTTTATCTGCAGTCTGGCAGATGTTGGTGACTGCATCATGGGGCTGAAACCAAACAATACTAAATCATGAGTTCCCGATGACACGTCCAAAATAAATACATCCATTAATTATGTTAACCCTGTGCTTGTAAGCACAATTTTATCCTAAAAATTGGGTCGAAACCCACTGAGCTGCCAAGAAGAAAACACTGCATTAACACAGCCAGCCATACAAATGTACTAATTGGTAAGCTCCGACCACTCACAGAGTTGGCTGCAGAGCCTCCGTCAGAGTGAAGTTCAGTCCTCTGGTCCACAGCAGTCTCTGCCTCCAAAATCTTCTCCACAGGCATCTCCTCATTCACCGCAATGCTGCACTCCAGCTCTCCCTCCCGCTCTCGATTCCTCTGGCGTTCCTCCTGGACCGCTGCACCAGCCAATGCAGGAAGGCAACAGCGACGTAGTGGAGAAAAGAAATGAGAGGGTGGTAAATATGGGGTTAGAAGAGAGAAAATGACACACTGATCTATAGAATGGCTCAGAAGAGGAGTGGTATTATGCAAAGTGGTCTGTTTCTCCCCCTGTCAACTTTTCATATGTATATCCCCTGCTTGACAATCTACACAATGGTCTTACAGGCTATGACAGGCTAATCCTTTAAAGGAACATATTGAAATACAATCCCATTAAGACTTCATAGTCATACTCATCAACCCTTCATCTTTTCCATATTAAATCCTTACATTTTTGATGATCATCTTGGACCACTATTGAAGGAGGGAGAGAAAGGAGAAAACAAAGGGAAGAGAGGGAGAGGGGTTAGTTATATAAACCTGCCCCAATACACCAGTCTCTACCCTTTAGTTGAATTAATTCTAACATTCTAGCACCCACCCCCACACATTACAGAAACACTAATCCAGTATTATCTATGGTAAACAATTTATTGGACTAAATTTAGCATAATTAAGACTAGGTCTATGTGATCCCAATAGAGGCTAATTAATTGACAGTGGTTCAAGCCATTCTAAAAATATCCCATCTACTCAACTCCTAGTTGAAGATAACTGGAATGTCAGTTGAGTTCAGATTTAGGTTTATGACACTTTCAGGTTGGTAGGTCTCTCCCTCCTTCTATTTCATTGTCAAACAATGTTTTTTTTTCCTTCTTTATCAGTCAATTCATAGTAAAAACAACATGTCCCCAAACCTCCATAAGCCGTACAGACTCTCAACATCAACCTTAACCTCTGATACCATCCCATCCCTTCCTTACCTTCCCTCTTCATGCCCATGGCCAGGCACTTCTGGTAGCGGCAGTACTGGCAGCGGTTGCGTTGCCGTTTGTCAACCAGGCACTCTTTGTTATCCCTGCAGGTGTAACTCAGGTCTTTGCGCACAGTTCGTTTGAAGAAACCTTTGCAACCTTCACAGCTGTACACTCCATAGTGCTTGCCTGCAAATTAGACAAACGAAAGAGAAAAGACAGTTGCTAACTGGGAGATCATCAACATGAAAGTGATGGCAACAGTGTAGAGACATGTATATTGTATTTCTATAAGAAACAGTGTCATCTTAGGTTACTCTGAAATCCATTTGTTAAAACAGTGATAAAGAAACACAGCCAAAGACAGCTGACAATAAGGGATTATCCACACTGAAATTGCCCCAGATGTAAAACAAGTCTTCAGCTGATGTTTCACCTCTACTAACCCTGCTCTTAGTGCATTCACTCACCAGAGGAGCGGTCTCCACAGATGGCACATAGGCGTTTCTGAGACAGCATTATTCCAGGGCTGTGAGCAGGCATGGGCCTCAAGCCAAAGGGGGGCTTGATATCATCTGAGCTGCTGATCGAATGCATCCCTGAAACGGGGACTGAAGAATTTATCTGAATATAAAAAGTGGGGAACAAAAGACAATGGTTTTAAAACCTTGTGTCATGTGTCATGCCAACTGAAACAACAATAGTAATGCAGTGTATGATAAAAAAACAAAACATACCAAGATTGGTTCACTGTATGCAGTGTTAAGGAAAAGAGTGAGACACTTCAAGTGTCATCAAGAATAAAAGGTAAACAGATAAAAACACTGTTCTCACCTGATTGCTGCTGATGGGTCCAAATCCCAGAGAGGGTGTGACACCTGGGGAGCTAAGTGAGGGACTGATGACTGAGAAAGGAGAACCCAAGACGTTAGTGGGGCTGTTAGAGGCTGAACTGATGGGTGGCTGTGAGGACATGGCTATTAAGCTACCCAGTGGGGAGGACGATGACCCGTCTGAAGGATAACAATCTGTGGGTGACACAAGAGGATATGATTAGCATTGTAGCCTTTTCCTGCTCGAAACAAACACAGGTTCACAAGTTGTGAAAGTATACTGCAGAATGCAAATTACTGCCACAATAGCTAAGGTTAGCTAAAGCAACAAATATCCAACCTTGACAACCCTTATTGACATGGACTTAGGCTATGTCCAAACTAAGCAGTTTAAATTTTAAAACCCATATTTATTTCTCCGTTTTGGCCTTCCGTCCACACTACGCCAGTGTTTTTGACTACCAATAATTGAGCTTTCCGAAAACGATCTCCAAAGTGGATAAATTTGAAAACGCCGACTTTGCATTGTAGTGTGGATGGCTAAAAACGGAGACTTTTGAAAACGATAATGTTTTATTGTCACTTGATCCAGGCAGCCCCAGCGGTCTGCGCATGCCCATGGAAGAAAGTATGCGTTTTTGGTGGTCTCGTGTGGACGGCGAGCTTTTCAAAAACGATAGACACCAAAACGCTGTTTTCAAATTTAAACGGCTTAGTGGGGGTGTAGCCTAAGAAAAAATTAGGCAAAGTACTCCTCCAAAAATGAAGAGAAATTTCTCAATTTTAAAAGCCAAGGGACACCATTTACAAGGCTACAGAATTCGCAGAGGTTGCAAATCCTCTAACACTACAATACTGGGCCTAATAGTAAACCTAAGGCAGCTATTGACCTAATGTACTAATAGCTTCTTACCAGACTTCTGAAAGGGGATTCAATTTCTGTTCTTAAATTTTCAGCAGTTTTTCTGTATGGTCTCTCTAATAGAGGCAGTATACTTTCTTGGCCATGCACTCCTTTATTCATTCAATTTCAATGTGTAACTCTGTGTTGCTGTCAAATAACTAAAAACTATCAAATGGGCTCTACACCATTTGAAAGCTATACAAATGAGCTAAATACCAAAGCAAAGCAGACAGGTCAAATCAGTGTTTTTATTTAGATATTCATTGTAGTTGGTTGACAAAAAGTTAGCCTCCTGCATCCACTCATTCCATGCTTTAAGTAGAATTGTTAAAGCCAATTAAGTACTTCCCCTGGTTTTTCATGATTGCAGAATTTTATGAAAACAGAGGTTGCATGAATTTGGGTTGCACCGCAACCCCACTCAATTACAAGGTGAAATTATTTTGCTGAATACGGTAAGAGAAGGTAAGAAGTGTCATTAACCTGTCTGAAGCTAGCTGGCTTTCACAAAAGAAAATGCAGACAGCTAACTTTGCTTGATGTCTGATGACGAAACAAAATGCTGGTCTATTCTGTTGCTGTTGTTTTGTGTTTTACTCTGTTACAAGCTACATAAATGTCAATGGCATAGAGTGTGTTGCTTGCAAAATTAATTGCCAGCAGTGTCTCTTTTCTCATGGGCACACAATACTCTAGCCTGAAGAGCCTTAAGATATTGCTGCAATTAATTTGTACTTAATTGCATCGCGTGTCTGAATGCAAGCAATGCAAAACCTTGAAGGAACTCTTGACCACATACCATGAGGCAAGAAGCGGACAGTAAAAACGGGTTTTGATGTGATGTCTTTCTCCTTGAATATATACACAACAAATATATGTGGAAAATAGACAGATGTGGAAATTTATTTCATTATTTAAATAATCTTAGTACATCTCAGAAATGGACAACTCCAGGTATGCTATTTGCGCCATTCTCCATGACTATGTATTGTGCACCAGCGCTGCCTCGAGCATGTGCAGACTACATTTTGGTGATACACGGACCAAACGTGCAAATCCTAATAGACAATACCACACTAATGCACCATGCAATGTTATTTAATGGCTTTGTTTGATCAGCGCAATTTCGAAATTTGGTCTGCGCGTGCTAGAGGCACCGTTAGCACACACCACAGGGTCAAGGAGAAGAGCGCTTGCGCAGTAAGATAAATGGTGGACATGAAGTGGTCTATTACTTAGATTTTCTAAATAGATTTTTAACAACTATGTCAAATATTCAAGCGTATATTTTTCAAATACATCTATTGTATACACAACAGCTAGCTAACATTCATCTCAGTAAGTTAAGAGAAAAGAGGGAATGGGCCTTCTTTTCCTAAGTCCCCCTTACAGACCTGGCGCTGCAAGTAGCGCTAGGTCTGCTAGCAACGTTACCTGGCGGTACTTGCATACATTTCAACCGGCACAAACAAAGTAGTGTGACTAACCATAACTCGATAATCAACCATGCACATATTATCATCGTGGGATTTGACGGACGAAAGAGTTAGAATCTCCCTTGTTACTAACAGTCCGAATTATTCATATGTAACCCTTAAACAAAATCGTGATGATTTAAATGTATTGGGGCGTAACAACACAATTGTATATCCCTTGCTAAAACTGACCAAACAGTCTCCTGCAACTCTTATCCCGTAAATTAACGTTAGCTAACATACGCTAGTTAGCAAATATTTACATCGCAAAAATATGTTTGCTAGATTGTGGTAATTTTGCGAGAAAAAAAAAATCGCTGTATTCCCTAGCTAACAAGAGGAACCGCTAACTGCAGACAGAAAGTTCGGTTTCATATCAGCCAGCAAATAAATCAGCATTTAGATGACTAAGTACGCCTATGAAGTTTTATTGCACATAACAAGTAGTTTACGCCTTAGCTGAGCGGATTATCATTAGCTAGTTAGCTGCAACCCTGTATAGCTAAACCCATGAAACCAAACCAACGCTCGAGCGGACCTGGCTAACTGACGTTAGCTGGCTAGTTAATGTTAGCTAGAAGAATTTAGGTTGCCATAATTCTGGTCGATGTTGCGTTCAGTTAGATAATATTCCCATGCAGATAACTTACGTCGTTAATTGTCAAGGTTTAGACGTTTACGGTCCTAGATCTTCCAACAGTTATCTAACCAGTATTGAAACCGAACAATAACGTTATCCCGCTAGCTAACATTAGCTTGTTAGCTACGATTATGGCTAACTTGGCTAGTTAATTTAGCTAACTGCATCGGTTCAAGTTGATAGCTTCAAAAGCAGTAATGAACTAATTATAGTCGGTTGAAATGCGATATACTCACCGGGCACACCTTCAACGCATCGTTAAAAACCACATAACTAATTTGGTTTGTAATTCTTTACATGCAGGGGCGCGACGGAACAGGCCGACACTCAAATCGAGTTTACTTCAACTTGACGCTGTTGTTGTTTACACACTGGAAGGAAGCCATGTTGGCTCAATGCCAGTGTCCCTTGAGCCAAAATGTCTCATGGGACCACCCATCACAGCATTGTCACATGGTACACTCACAAAATTACAATTATAAATGAATGAAATTGCTTTAATGTTGCAAAGAAATAAATCTTCATCTTGTTTTTTTTCTAAAGGTTATGGCACACAAGCAATTTGTCATATTTCTTGGGCAAATTTGAACATTTAAATGGAGTGAAAATTATGGTGAGGACACTTACTGGATTGTTATAGGGTATAAACCGACCTTCCCCACAGATTCTGAAATTTAGTGCACACCTATCATATGATGTGGTGATTAAAATAATGAAATAGTGTAGATATTCTACAAAAATGATCGCAGATACTTTCAAAATAGGAAAACACAAACAATCCATTCACAGATACTTTCAAAATAGGAAGAGGAAGTAGCAAATATTTGCATGAGACTGAAACAGGTAGGAACATTGGACAGTTTAGCTTGGTTGGTGGATTGTTGATTAGCTAAAATCAAAATAAATAGGTGAGATCGTAAACTGAAGTAAATTAAAGAGAGATGCTGATATATAGTATATTTTGTGTTTGGGTAATTATGGCTCATTAGGCCTAACCTCTGTGACACCTTCTTTGGAATTAACCAACAGCTACGCCTACAAGGAAAAGTAAGTGCTAGAATTATTTCCTTTTGAAAGAAGAGGTAGCATATTACACAACTTGTGCTTCAGCCAACGATTATGTATAATGTTGTTTTTCCTATTTAAAATTGTTAACATCCCTGTTCTATTTTTTAATATAGCTGGTCTTGCAACTTCCTTGTTTTCCAGAGTGACGAATGCGTTGCAAACTCACTTGTTGAGTAATTCTTTATTGAAATTGCAACCCAGCCCCAATCTTTTGTCAACATTATTTGTTTGGCTTCAATAGAGGACAGAGGATAAGACTATCCAATGGTTCACATTTTGGGTATAATTCCCAGCACAGTGAGACTTGCTCACCTTCATTCTTAACTAACCACCTCACTAATGGATGAGTTGCACTAAACATTGTCATTTTTGTCTTATTTCAGGAGACTTCCTTATGATGACAAAAATAATATCTTTCATATGTCATATGTTGTATATGTTGTTTCCGGATGATCACTGTTTTTCATGACTTGGCATATGCAGCTGTTTCAGTATCGGTTCTCTCCATCAGCAGCAAATCAGAATGCATGTACTGTATGTGTAAGAGTTCAAACTTGCAAAACTGCTTTGTCTATTACAACATGGCTACAAACAAGCCCAGTGACATTCTTAGACACCTACACAGTCTTGCTCACAGTCATAAGCCCCTGTGTTGCTAGCGACTTTGTTGGTCATGTTGTACTGTATCAGAGAGAGTAATGTGGTTTTATTAGATCATGACAGCTAGTTGTTAACAAAGTGCATGCTTGTTTTGCAGTTTGCTATGATCTAGATGAAGACACAATTCATCATGACGAAAGGAACTACAATTTTGTGTTTGTTGTTTATCTCAGGTTTGTATCTGCTGCCCTTTTTCCCTATATTTTTGGCAGTTAATGGCAGTTATTTGTACAGACACAGAGCTTTGTGTCTGTACAGAATACTTGAATTATAATGGCATAGAAGACATGATCCATGGATGTAATGAAAGTTTTTGCTGTTGTTTTTGTGAATGTTCTAACTGCTGTCTAATCATCTTTCCCTAAACATACTTTACTCCCTACAGGATTTTGTTCCTTCACATACAGCTCCTCAGATTTTCACTTTGTTAATAGTCGTAATACGTATACGAAGGCAAAGAGCTATTGTAGAGAGATGTACACTGATTTGGCAACAGTTCGCAACTCAGCTGATGTGGCTAGTTTGATTGCCTTAGTTCCAACTAACCTAAAAACCTGGATAGGACTGGAGATTGGAGAAGTACAGATGTGGCATTGGTCTTCGTCTGATGAAGGGCTGGATTTTCGTCACTGGAAGGCAGGAGAACCACAAAGCAACAGTAAACATTGTGCAGCAATGAGTTCAGATGGCGAATGGGTTGAAAGTGACTGTGTTGCAAAGAAAAGTTTTGTTTGTCATGGTGAGTAAAATAACAATGTTGTATTTAGTCAAATGAATTTTGGATCTAAACATACATTATGGCTCAATGCAGCAGATCACCATGTTCTGTGTTAAACATAATAAACCCTTGCACTTGCAGGTGGTAATGATACCACTGGTCCTATTTTTATTCATGAGACGAAATCATGGAGGAAGGCCCAGAATTATTGCAGGAACAAAGCATCTGACCTAGTCAGCATACATTCAGCAGAAGAGAATCAGGCAGTGCAGAATGTGTCCCCGTCACAGACTGTGTGGATTGGCCTGTTCAAAGATGCCTGGAAGTGGTCTGATGGAAGCAATTCATCATTCCGTTACTGGAAGTCCAAACAACCCAACAGCAAGACTGATCAGGATTGTGTTGCTGCTATATTCAAAGATATAGGGAAGGGAAAGTGGAATGACTTGAAATGCAAGAAAAAACTCGAATTCATTTGTCATGGGGGTGAGTTGGTGACCTTTGCTTACTATATCATACACTTTCTCTCCAGCAAACTGATGATTTAGGATTTTTTAGGGTATACTGCAGTGTTGTTTAGCACTATCTTCTACAGTATGAAATATAACTATCACTGTCCTCTTTTCAATGTCTATGTTTTTTTTTTTTATTACAGCACGGAAATCACCAGTAACCACCAAACAGACAAGTACCCAGCAAGCCGCTACAACAGTACAAATGCTCACAACTCGGCCAGTTCTTTCAAACAGTTCATCTCAGGAGGTCATAACATCAACCTTTCAAACAACCACTGCACTTGCTTCTACTGAACAATCAAACACTGTTAATGTAACCACTAAGCAAGCAATAACTGGCAATAGCATGGATCACAATGTTACTTCAACATTTGAACTGACTACATTGAATACCATAGAACCCGTCTCATCTCTGAACTCAAGCACTGAGCTCAACCATGTAACCACAGAGACTGTACCTGTGACAGAAACACATCCACCCCCCACGGCTACTATGCAAATAACTAGAGATGATATTTCCGTATCAACAACACAGGATGGGACTTCAGCCTACAGCACTACAGACTCCTCCACTCCAATGCCCTCTGAAAATAGTCAAGGTTTGACTTCAGGTAAGTTGTTTATCATTAGTGTGTGCAAAACATTTTTAAAGTCTTTCCCCTCACTTTTTCACAAATACGATACCATGTGAAATAATTCACAAATAATACCACCCTATCTTTATTTTCTATTTTCCTTCCAAAAGAAAAATTGATGTTAATCCAGGAAAACATGACATGGAATGAAGCCGTGAGTTACTGCAGGGAGCACTACGTCGATCTTGTCTCTGTTACTAGCGAAAATATTCACAAGTGGGTGGCGGAGAAGGCAAAGAATGCCACATCATCCCATGTCTGGATAGGCTTACGCTACACCTGCAGCTTCAAGTTTTGGTTCTGGATCAAGTCAGTCACTGGCTGCTACCAGAACTGGGCCCCCGGACATGGACCTGAAGGAGAATATGGTTGTGGGGTTACAGGTGCCATTGAGACCACTGGGGGGCAGCAGTGGGCAGGTTTACCCGAGACAGACAAACTCAATTTCATCTGCTATACGTGCTGAGATGAGCAAGGAGGCCCAGTGAGACATCAGATTATAAAGAATTTGTTGTAGTTTTCATCATGCTCGATGTAGATATTTTTGTGCTTTTTATATCTATTTTTGCTGTTTATTCCAACATTAATGATATTTATACTGTCATTAATGAAACATTCAATACAATGTTGTTGTTTTTTTTACCATTCTTACACCAATTCAGTGGACTGATGGGCTTCTGCAGAGATGTGAGGGTTTACTTAAATGCCTTTGTTGAAATACATTTAGCATAGCCCTCTGCATCTAGTATATATCGCTTATTACATCACACTCTTAGCTTTGTCAAATTACAGCTGCCTTTTCTATTGTTGGAATTGAATTTCATTGAATATGAAAACCACATGCAGAGTGTAGGCGTGCACATTCACAGTCATGGGCAGCAAGAGTAATGTGAGAACATTGATCTGCTCTTTGCCTTTCACTTGGGGTGACTATTTGCATATTGACCCCCTGGGTTGGGCCCCTAGATTGTCTTTTTTCAGACCACCAGGGTATGCCTCCCTTCCAGACTGCCTGCTGCCCTCACTGACCTGACCTTCACTAGCAGCCACATGGAAGACAGAGCACACAGACCCTCACCTTCCTGTCTGTACCCTTGGGGTACATGGACCATCTATAGCTATAGGAAGTAACTTTCAATGTTAAAAATTGTATTTAAACAATCTGTACTAAGATGATCTGTACTATGATGTTAATGAAACTATGATTGTTCCATCGGATTGGTGTCAAAGAAAACACAAAAAATGTTACCTTGAACAAAATTGATCTATATTCATATATCTTTTCCTTTTTTATTTTATTTTACACATATACAGAATACAATACAGACAATACAGTAGACAGAGACACACATACACATTTACAAATTCACAAATACACATTCACATTTCAAAAAAAGAAATGCAAGAAAAGGCCCATGTATATATATATATATATATATATATAACATATTGATCATGACTGTATTTGGTGTATTATGAAGCAAGGCATTAAACCACTAACTGATGCAATAATAAAGTTATATATGTCTATTCACTAAATCCCTGAAAGTATTCTACATCTGAAGGACCACTCTATGGGAAGTGATTTTAATGCTTTGCAGCACTTTCAATATGATATAATAGTTTACATAATAGTAATATATAATAGTTAATATAATAGTTTTGAAGGAAAGTTGTCATAATTGTATTAGGTTAACAGTGTTTGCATAATATAATAAAACATGATCTACATTTAACCATGAAATACTAGTAGATCTTGTAATCCACCACTGCATTTTGATAACTGCTTTTGCATCCACAATGAGAGCCTTGTCACTTGTCAATTATCACGGACCATTACACATGAGAGTGTCATAGCTTAGTTTTTCCTTGAAAAGGCATTGGTCAGCGAGCCTCCCATCAGTTCAATGTTAATCTCCCATTGGGTCCAGTCAGTCAGTCTCTGGACTAGCCCCCCTCCTCCTTTTCTCACCCTTGTCTCCTCTTGTGTGCTGTCCAGCTGGCTCTGACCTCTGACCCCTTCACCCTCACTCCTGACCCCTGGAGACATTCCCACGCCACACCCTTTTGTGTACACCTCGCCATGGAAACCCAATGGTCACTCCTTCCACAGTTTTAGAGATTATGGTGATGGACATAATTCACGTTCACTGGGATCAGTGTAATGCAATCTAATTTGGCCTAATCCCAAATCAAGTACGAGATGCTATGAAACTGAGATTGAGAAACTATATTTATTAAAGGTGTGTTAACATATTAGATACATGTCTATATGTAGGACAGAAAGAATCTCTCTTTTTTGTGTAGATTAGTTTTCTTTAGTCTAAATAATTTGGCCTCACTTAATATCCAACAGAATACATTCACTTTATCAAATTGTTGAATGCAGGAAACTAAACTGCGCTACGGTTCCAAGCATTCAATTGCAATTAATCGATAACTGTGGTCAGCAAGCTTTTCAAAATCTTTTCAAATGAGTGCAAATATTAAGTTTTCACTTTCCATCACTCTACCTGCCATGTACACTTCCATCTTTCCCTCTCCCTTTTCCTTCTCTCAATCTACACCCCTCCGTAGATCCCTCCTTTCCCCTCTGTCACTTTCACAGTTAATTGTAGCAAAAGAGATTTTCTCTATTGAGGCTGAGTCTCTTAGGTAACCCCAGTCCTGCATGAAATGAGATGGATAGGGGGAACGAGGGAGAGAGGGACATAGACAGGCAAACGGAACAAGCAGCAGTTGAGGATGGATGCAGAGGAGTGTAGATTGTACAACATAGCAAAAGAAAAGTTAGGACGTATATGTGCATAGGGCCACAAGATGAATACTTCCTCAGGACTATTATCACTTTATCACTGATGGTGCATAAACATGTAAGTATGAAAATAGCCTCTGTGTACTTTGATTCATTAGGGAATACAAAGTCATTCATTGAAAAGCCAGTTCAAAGCCAAGGGATGCTCTTGTATTTTCATCAGACAATTGATAAATTGCATTGTTAGAATAAAACTATAATACCCAAAAAGGCTAATTTGACCATTTGGGGAGAGAAACCTTTGGAACAAATTCTCTTTTCCAAGATAAACTGGAGATAGTATTACACCAAATCTAGCTATGATAGACAGCTACTCTTGGATTATATTCATCGGAGATTGTGGCCTGCTTCCAATTTATAATTCATTCAGTATACGTAGACACATGCGGTAATAAAAGGGCTCAATATGTAGAATACCAGTTGTTTAATATAGATTTATATATATATATATATTCTGTTTTTCATCCATGACATCATCATATCACTACATCCATCCATTGCAGGTTCACTCCCAGGACCAAGAGATGCTATGTTGCTGTTCATCACACATGTGACAGGGAGTCTGGAGTTGATTGTCCAAACGCAATTCTTGTATTTTGTTTTCCATATCCAGGAGTTGTGGATGGACATCACACCCCCGACTCTCACTTACTCCCAGATCCTGAAATGATAGAGATCAACATGGATACTAATTAAATGTCATCTAGTCATCCTCATTGGTGGAAATCGGCTATAATTTTGTTTTGACATGACTAATAGGAAACAAGCTGAAATATATACGTTTCAGTGTGGCCACATACTTAGTTCGAGTGGACACACCAACTACAGAAGGCCCCTGCATGGTGGAAATCTCATACACCAATCTTGGGAATTTTACTAGGATGATTTTAGTGCTTAATTTCATCAGGAAATCTTGCCATAGGTTTCTACATTTGCAGTAGTACTGTGGGTAGTATGAAGTATAACATTGGTATTAGTGTTTATAAAGACCCTGCATCAAAGGTACTCTGGATTCTAGATTGTATCACTTCTATTCCTTTTGAGTGTATCTTACAAAGAAATTGAGGATATTCAGTTGTTTCTCTGCCTCACGGTCCGATTAATGTATTACTGTAGCAAATGTAATAATATTATATAGCAAAATGTGTCCAACTACATTTGGAAGACAATGGATTTAGAGATTTATTTTTTATTCTGTTGATTGCATCTTCAAACACTATCAGAAAAGATTAAAAAAATAAAGTTTCCAATATGACATTGTTTCTAGATCTTCATTACAAGCTGAGCTCCAAACCTGAAAATAGTCGTCAGTGTCTGTGTGTCATAAATCATGCAATTGGGTAATAATGACTTATCAGTTTGCCAGCACATACCGAGTTAGGAAAGCTTGATAGCTTGTTAAATTCCAGTCGGCAAGGATGATAAACACTATAAAAGATAAAAGAAAGTTAACACATGACTTTTATAATGTGCCATTGCATAAGCTTATTCTAACAAGTAATATGATATTTGACATATATATTTGATATTTGACATTTGATATTTGATACATTTATTACACTAATGTTATAAAACAGTGGTAAATAGGGTGCATAGTTTGTTACAGAGAAATTGAAACTCAGTGAAACATAATGATTGCTAATTCGTAAATCATTCCTGAAGCGTTTGGCAGCGGGGGAAACTGAACCTATTCCAACAGAGACGTCAGAATTCTTGTAAATCACATGATTTGGGGGAAATCAGACTTGCAGTGACCAATGAGAGAGATGAATACAGATTGTGAAACAGCAAACATGACTTCCAAATATTTTTCATGCATCCAAGCCAAGCAGTGATATAATCTAGGCTATTATAAAATCAGTATCAGAATGAATGTTGTCTGAAACACATCTACTGGTCATCTGCTACCAACTATATTTTTTGATGAATCTGTTTAGATGCAACTATTTTCAACCTTTCAACCAGTTACACAATTGAACAAACAAGCCAGAGGGAAGCACATCTGTCCAAACACTATATCTGAGCAGTGATACAGATTGTTTTATCTTGGGAGAGAGAACAAGGGGAGGGTCTTGAGAAATTTAACGATTGAGAAATACAGGGGTGGATGACTTATAAAACTCTGGTTAATCAAAAGCCTGTGTCAGAGCAGGCAAAGGAATAGAAGCTGGACGATGGAGCGTCACATCTGTTCTATACTGTTCCTCATTTTGACTCTGGACTCTGTTTGTGCACAGGACAGGTAAATGTTGGAATAGCTGCATGTAACTACATCATGTAATGCCAACCTATTTCTGTTTAATGCATAGATGTCCTAAAATAACTGGCTTGTGAAATTTGATATCCACATATTTTCTTCAATATATTGCCTGGATTGACACATTTACATTTGGAATTAGTTGTACTGATTATTTTGCCATTCACTAAGGTGGTAGTTCAATCTGATTTTAGTAAAATTGCACATGGTTTATGTGTACCGGCATTTTTTATACCTAGAAGTGAAGTTTTTTCATAGTCAATGCTATCGAATGCAAAATAGGGTAGTAAGTGATATTATTTCCATTCAATGTACAGATTCTTCATCTCAGCACCCAATGTGTTCCATGTGGGTGTTAAAGAGAAAGTGTTTGTCCAGATGGGAGGGTCTCTCCTCAATACACCTGTTACCCTCTACCTGGAGCATGAAGATAATCCATTGATGTCTGACAAGATTCTCATTGATGTGTACTAGCGAGGGGCAGGTCCAAACAGTTGAGCTCATGGTAAGAGAAACACATTCGAAGACAAAAACGACAGGACTTGAGATGCCATTTACCAAAGATTCAAATTTCTATGTGTACAGATAAATTCGGAAAAGATGTCAAAACTACCCCACCCCCAGGAATGGTCTTCCCTACCTGATAAGCTGGTGGCAGAATTTAGTGACAGGGAAGAGAAAGATTACCAGGGTCCTGGTTTCTAAACACAGGGGCTTTATCTTCATTCAGACTGATCAGCCAATCTACAACCCAACACAGAAAGGTAAAGCCAAGTAAATTAACGTGAATCAATAATAAAGTGAAAATGTATTTTTGGAATAGATTGATGGTGAATGTTGTATAGTCATTACTCATATGGTTTGTGGAATCTCTCCCTGCTAGTGTTGTACAGGATATTCACACTTGACCATACATTGCGGCCTCATGAGGAACATTTCCAATTATCAGTAGTCGTGAGTAGATGCACTTTTGTGAATTGTTCAGAGATTTAAGAGGATTTTGATAGATGTCTAAAACTGATTTTCATGTCTTTGATAGAACGCTGCTGGTAACACAATAATGAAGACCTTTCTAACAGCACCAGGAGGAATATTCAGTGACACGTTCAACATACCCGATGTCTCCGAGTATGTTGAGAGATTTGTTAGAAACTGTAACTGCACTTGATAACAACACAAGCAACTTTTGTGCAGAAACAAAATTGCATGTGGAAAATAGATATTACATTTATGATACATGTATGTTTTGTTTATAAAGAATGGGTACATGGAAGATTGTAGCACATTATGATGGCGATGAATCAAATGCTGCTACTCGAGAGTTTAAAGTCCAGAAATTTGGTGAGCTACTTGATATCATGCATTTTTTCAAGCATCCAACACATATTCTTTGCAGTAACAGATATATTAATCCTTCCCTCTCAATATGTCACGTTAGTTTTACCAAGTTTCGAGGTGGCCATCCGAATGGAGCAAAACTATCTTCTGTTGAACACCGATCAGCTGAATTTCACCATCTCAGCCTTGTAAGCTTTGATTCATTCATTAATACGTCCCTGACTGTACTGCCAAGTTCTACTATTAATAAAAAAGTAGAGTTTCGTGCATGGTGATCTTGTATAAGTAATAAGAGTCTTTTCACACATTCAGACTCTTAATTTTAACAACTTCAACATTTACAATGTTACAATGCTTCCTTCCAGGTACTCATATGGTGAGAAAGTACAAGGAGCCTACTACTGCCAATTTGGAGTGTCAAGTGTCAATTTGGAGGGTTCTGATGATGGTCAAAAACAAAGGACAAAGACTGTTTTTATCAAGGAATTGGAGTTGGCTGGTTCGGTGAGAGAAGAGATATCTATCCAAACTTTATAAGACAATAACTGAGGCTGTACAGTAATTTCAATGTGACGAAAGAAGAAGGTAGTATTATAAAAAAACTAAAAAAACTGTTCTTTGAAAACCAACGATTTTGTCATTTCTTGCAGATCCAGTATGGGGAAGCAAAAGTTACTCTCCAGACAGCTGAGTTAAATAAGTACCTCCAAAAACATCTGAACAAAACCCTGTCTGACTTGAGCGGAGCACAGCTCGTCATGACCGCGTCTGTCACCAACATACGAAGTAAAGGACACAGTGGAATACAAGACAGAACTTTAGAGGGCTGTTGCAATATTCTATGAGAGGCCATGTAGGGCTTAATTCAAACTTGCATCATATATACAATATATAAAATGAATAGATATGGAATACCTCTACTATATGTGCAACATTTCACATATTTATGTGTATTAGTAGTATGTGTGCAAGTAGTTTCAGAGGTAAGGGTGTAGCTTAATAGGACAGATTCCATAATGATACTTTACAAATATCACAGATTACTTACATATTATATTATTATAAGAATATCATGGTGACACCATAGAAGATCAAATAAAGTATGATATGGTCTCTATGAGCTTAATATTAGACACACAGTAAGTACCACAGACACACAGTAAGACCCTACAGGAATATTGTAGTAATATGAAAGTGACTTTTCATTAGGGTTGATAAAACTGTCTGCATCATTTGCCCAGGCGGTGAACTACAGGAGGCAGAAGTTTCCCTTCCCATCGCCTCTGGCCTTTACACCATTGATCTGTCTCGAACTCGTTCATATTTCATTCCTGGAGTTCCGCTAGATGTGGTGGTAAGCCTGAAGATAAAATGGGCACAAACAAAAGAAACAAACAAAATAATACATACATACATAAAGGATGAACCTTTATGCACCACATGATGATAATTTGATGGTTGTGTGTGTTAAGGATCTGTATGATGTATGACAGGTGGTCGTGCGGCTCCCAGATGGTTCCCCAGCAGCTGGTGTTCCAGTACAGATGACTATAACAACATCCCAGGAGAAGTCTAGAACAGACATCACCAACCAGCAGGGGGCAGTGTTTTCCATCTTTAATTTCCCCACTGACAGTACGATTGCTGTTAAGGTTAGTATCCCCAAACAACTCAATTGAAAGTGAAACTGGGAAAGCATTGGTGGTTCAGTGTGTGAAGTGTCCTTGTCATCTATGCTGTGGTTTTTGGCTATACTAATTGTTCATTGCTTTCCCTTGTATCCAATAGGTGTCTGTCGGTGGCCAGGAACAGAGTAAAGTCATCCCACGTGCCACATCAACAAGTGGCTCCTACCTGTATCTGAGTGTTACCAATAGGATGTACTCTGTGGGCGAGTCTCTTTCCGTTTCATACCAAACCGTCAGTGGTGAACCACAGGATGGATTTCTATACTACATGGTGAGGCATTTCGAAGTAAATGCAACATGATTTGTTTTCACACGGAGTAGAAACTGCTCTTTAAATAAATGATCTATGTTGTAGGTCTTTAGTCGAGGGATCCTTGTAAAACAAGGTTCCATCATATCCGGAATTAGAACTAAAGACCAGCTGCAGATAACCTATGATATGGCACCATCCTTCCGTCTGATTGGCTACTACTACAGCCAGGCTGGTCACATCATTGCTGACTCTGTTTGGGTAGATGTCAAGAGGGAATGTGAGAGGAAGGTCAAGGTGAGTAAACAGTTGAAACAAATTTGCAGACTGAACATGAGTGATAGTGCAGACAAACAGAACTTTAACCTCTGTTGATTGTAGCGGTTGTGGGGTGTGTGTGTGTGTGTGTGTGTGTGTGTGTGTGTGTGTGTGTGTGTGTGTGTGTGTGTGTAACATCTAATGTATCTATCAACCTCTTCTCTACATACTAGCACAATACATGATATATCTCAAGATGTTGCCGAGGCAAATAAGAAGGATTTGTGTTGTTATCATATTTACAGGAGGCATGACATTTCCAAAGCCAAATTTCATTCAAAAAAAGTGGGACAATCTTCTATATTATACTCCTAGTTTGGATGTATTAATAGACAAGCGTAAACTATGTTAATCTGTTAATATGTTAATAACACACACATCTTAGATAGAACATTTGTTCTGAACGTTCTCTGCATGTGATTTGCATTTGTTCTTGGTCTTTGCTCTCCAATATATATGGAGGGTTAAATGTGACAATATTAAATAAATAAATCATTAAATAATTAATTAATTAAAATGGGAAATATAAGCTATTTAATTGTTCATTTCCACATTTATTTAATTATTTCCATATTTAATTATGTATTTCACTATGGTTGCTGGTCTGTGTGTGCACTGTGAAATGTAAATCTGTCAGCATCGACAGACACAATTTACAAATTCACATTTTAATATGTTGTTTTAATTTACTGATTGAATTAAGATTTTAAAATATACTATGTAAAATCTATGTAAAATAGCACCCCCTTCAGGCGTAAAGATGAATGACGAATTTAAATCAAAACAAAGACAAAACATGCCTCCACCCCTTCCAGACAGCACTGTGTGCACCCCCTACTCTCCCCTATGCGCTGTATTAAGTAACTCTTCTCTCTGTACATATATTTACAGAACAGAATACAGACGACAACTACACCGAATCTAGTCCTCATAACATTAGTTAGTAAGGCTAGACTAGTTTCTCCTAGCAATAGTCCAGATAACAAATGTTACATAACATAAATTGCGCTTACCTATCTAGTAGAAAAAACACCAGCTCAGTTGTAATTCTTTTGGTCTGCCTCAGGTTCTTCTTTTCAACAGCAATACAACTTCCTTCTCCTCTGCCATTATTTGCACTACACACTGGGAGCCTGGATGGGAGGGGCGGGGAGAAGATTGTAGGCGTGATAGACTCTCATCTCTAAATCTCTAAATCCAGGTATCTTCAAGAACAAATCAGTATAGTCCTAGCCGAAAGGTTGATATAGACCTTGATGTAGATGGTCAGAAAGCCAAAGTGGCCTTGCTTGCTGTGGATAAGGCCATCTACGCTCTCAATGCCCATAATAAACTCACAGCCAAGCAGGTAACTACTCCCCCCTTACACCTCCAACAGCATTATGTAGTTTCCTCTGAAGCTCACTTTCACAATATAGCACATGATTTCATTTAATCCATGGGTGACAATATGATGAGACAGTGTTCTTGTTCTCACTTTTCAGGTGTTTTCCTCTATGCAGTCATATGACCTTGGTTGCTCATATGGCGGGGGATCTGACACAGCTTCCACACTAAATGATGCTGGCCTGTCTTTTGTAACTCTGCCCCAGACGAAGGAATCAGAAACTAGAAAACGTATGACAACTGCACACGCTTTCTTACATTAATTCTGCTAAAATGTGATATGCCCAGTGTTTCCAACATCCTAATGTTGAGTAAGCACTGAATTATTGTTCAGCTATGTTTATCTGCTGTATTAGATGACACATTCAAAACATTGTGAATAAGAGATAGAATCAATCATCAATCCAATGGTATTCTTCTGACTGGAGGCATATACTTAGGTCTTACTATAACTTAGGGAAAGAAACCAAGGATGGACTTGTGATTACAGTGCAGATAGATCAAAAAATAATATACTGCAATAATTCAGGTTTCTAAATATTGCAATTCCTTGTGGTGATCCATGATGTATGGTTACCGCACACAGCAGTGCTGGTCGAGTTACTGGTCGAGTCGCACTTCCCTGCATGCGGTGCAAAGCCAAAATAATACAGTTCAGAAGATTCAGAGTAAAGCTCTCAGTGCGTTTCACAAATGCTCCCAAACATTTTCAATCCCACAAGCAATCTTCGTCAGATCAAAGCAGGTGCATACTGACAGGTGTCTTTATAAACGGCATCAATGTCCCTCGCCTTACGTGTGATCAGAACAGTATTATAATCACAATATCAAAGTACAGTGTTTATGTGGACAAAGCATAATGAAGCTTAGTATATTTTCAAAATATATATTTATAAAAATAGTACATTATATATCTATATTTTCCAAACATCATGCAAATACTATTCTCTTATTGTCTTTATGTTGTCTGGTTGTATGCCAGTTTATCAGGCCATGACTGATCTTCAGGTTATAATTTAACATTTAAAATCATTAGCTGACCTCCAACCTGTTTGAAACATTAATGCTAATGATCTGCCAGACCAAATAAGAAACCAGCCCCTGGATAATGACAAGCAGGCTAACTGGGACTATAGATTAAAGACAAGCTGTTGTCTTCAACTTGTGATGTACTAACAAAGAAATGGAAAATTATACATGACAGTCAATGTATATGCCAGTATTAGACTATGGGGGCATAACCTACATGCTCAAAGCATTTTCTAGTTTGATGCTGCTTATCACCACCTTGACTGCTTTATTACTGGCTTTGCTGATGATTGATGATAATTAATTTAAACTGTATCTGAGTCTACGATGGTTATATCATGAGGAGAGAGCAGCAGTGCCTATTCTATCGGCAAGCACTAATGTAGTGTAATGTAATGTTACTTTATATTTCTCTTATAATACCAAACAACAACAACCAACCAAGCTCACTCTCAAATGTAGCTCATCTAGTTGTAGCCAGTTGCTTAAACATAGCCCAGTTTGAGCTTATAATGATATTGCGGCAACCCCTATGCTGATAAATATCTTTTTCAGGCTTTGACTGTGGTTCACATTCTGCACGGCAAAGACGCTCCTTGGACCTAGAACAGGAATTGAGCCTCATAAGTAAGATAATATTCTGGCATTACAACCGCTGTCTGAGAGTATGCCAGTTCTGGTAAGCATGTACTGTAAACATGTTTCTCTTATCTGTCACCTCCAGAATCGAACTACTCTAGTGAAGAGTTGCAAAAATGTTGTGTTCGTGGCTTCACTCTCATCCCTATGAAGCTAACATGTGAGGAAAGGGCTAAGAGGGTCTCTCAGCTTGAAGCAGACCCAGTCTGTGCAGAGGCCTTCCTTGAATGCTGTCATCAAGGAAAAAAGCTGAGAAAGAGGCTAAGACAAGATGATGCCCAGAAAGGACTTGGGAGAAGTGAGGATGATTTGTCATTGTGGATACTAACCACTTAAAACATGGAATAACATTTAATGAGCATGGCTGAGTTTAAACACAAACCTCTAATTTTCTTAATCCTTTAGCTGCAAGTGCATTGGACATTGAAGAATTCTTCTATGACACCGCCAATCAGTACATTCGCCGATATTTCCCTCCAAGCTTTGAATTTAAAGTATTTGATGTCAATGGCAAAAAAAGGTAAGAGGTGGACAGTTCGCTGAGAAAACATGGACAAAGAATTTGATACTGTACACTTTGATAATGTACTATGTAGTTTCTGTCATAAGGTCCTTCCCTAGTTGCTAGTGTATATATATATATATATATATACACACTAACATTTGACCCTTTAACTCCTTACTATTTGTTGCTTGTAAAATTGATAATGTAACAGCTAAGTCTCTTATATAGAATTTGTAAATAGTCACAACGTATATCTGATCAACTATATTACAACTGGTTAATTTATTGTGTTGTGAAACTTTAGTCATCGCTTGTCTCTGCCTGATTCCATCACCACCTGGGAGATTCAAGCTATCAGTTTATCTGCAGCCCATGGTAATATCAGCTCACAAATGCATGTCAGATATTTGACTGAGGATCTGCCATTAATTTGTCTTATTCCATATCTCATGCAGGACTATGTGTAGCGGAGCCCTATGAGTTCAGAGCATTTAAGAAAGTATTTGTGTCTCTGAGACTGCCTTACTCAGTAAAAAAATATGAGCAAATATCCATTGTGGCTGTCATCTACAACTATAAAGAGGACACTCCTGCACAGGTACATACTTCCAACATAAAGAATATCCTGACAGTGGCACATTCAATACACACAATTGTGATTTTTTTTCTTCTCTCTAAACGCTTGTTTGCAGCTGGCAGTTCATATGGAACAAACTAAAGGGCTTTGTTCCCCCGGCTCAGCCACATCTACAGCCTTCGTTAACATTACTGTGGAACCTCGGTCTTCCCAGATTGTCACTTTTTCTGCTGTCCCGATGGTAACAGGCGCAATACCAATCAAAATACGCGTCTATGATATAGAGGATGAGGACGGAATAGATGCAGTTGAAAAGACTTTAAATGTTTGGGTGAGTAACAAAACACTTATTTCCCCTCTTTGCGAAAGAAGGGTTTTATGATACAGGAAACCTACCTATGGCAAGCTTTAGTGGGGAAAAGAGGAAGTCACATGGTCGTACTTCCATCATAGAGACCCTCCGAGGACATCCTGGTTTTACATCTAAAACTATGAATTTAACTTCAGTAAACATAGGCATAGTGCTATTGTTGTATATGAACAATAATATATATATAATATATAAATTATTTATCTCAACAAACACTGCTAGCCTTATGTGAGTATTTCTACAGTCTAGCCCCATGTCAGTAGGTATCTGTTGTACAGAAGGGTGTCACACTAGGCAATCTAGTGCATGCATTCAAATGATGTCCAGTGGGGACAATTCTCTAGCTGAGTCTAACGTACTAGTCACGGGCAAACTTATAACCTAGAGAAATTTCAGTCCACACGCTTTTTCCACTAACAGGTTTTGATGTGTAAACCAAGGGATATACAATAATTCAGCACTCTTGTCTTGTTGTAGACAGAGGGCGTAGAGCAGAGAGTGGAAAAGACTCAGGTGATTAAATTGGATGGTGAGTTGTTGCAATATTCCTCATAGTGCTTGTCAATGTTTTCTTTTAATGAAGAGTACATTTGGTACATCTGGTAATTGACCAATGACTTAAAAAAGATGCAAAAATAGGAATCTTTTCAATCCAACCAAAAGAGAACAACACAAAAAGTGGACACCCCTCACTCTTTGTGTTGTTCTCATTGAGGGGTGCAGTTTATGCCATCGTCAGTGCTTAAACAGACACATTTATAGAAGAGAACAATCTTCACCTAACCAGCAGCAAATAGATGCAACTAGAATATACGTAGAGCTATCTCATCTAGAATGTGTTACTCCAATAACTTCCCATGGTCTTGATAGGAAAGACCGATTCTTTCACCATTGATGGAGCGCTACCAGATGACACAGTCCCTGACTCCAACTCCAATATCTTTATTAGGATTGAAGGTATGTACAATTAGACAAATCAGTTTCCTATGCTCTGTACATGACAGTTAATGTCTTTTCCCGTTCACCATTCTCATCTGACTCCCAGGGGAGGGGTTTGGCGAATCAAAAGCCCAGATCCTTCTCTCTCCTGAGGGGATTGTTGGTCTGCTCAGATTGCCTCATGGATGTGCAGAACAGACGATGAAACGATTGGCACCTACAGCTCTAGCCCTCCGCTACCTTGACACGAAGCAGCTCTGGTTTGACCTGCCCGCTGGTGCCAGAGATGAGGCTCTTCATCGCACTGAGGAAGGTGAGGATATATAAAGCAGAATCAAAATCGATTGATTTGACGCTCTCTTGCTCATTATTTGGTAAGTAAGTCAATAACCCACAACAAATTCATAGGGAGAGAAGAGTTATCATTTGAGTGTGATTCATTCTTAAATTCTAAAATTACTCCTAAGGACATCATGGAGAGTTATTTGTTCATGTTGATGGCTCTAAATTATTCTCTCTTTGTCAGGTTATATGAGAATTTTGACATACAGAAAAGATGATGGATCTTATGGAGCATGGCTTTCATGGCCATCTAGTACTTGGTGAGTATATACTTTCTAATGCCCTAATATAATGACCTAAGGTAAAATTGTAAAACAACTTTCTCCATCCACTCTCTCTTTGTTGGTCTTTCTCTTATCCCCAGGCTGACTGGCCTTGTAGTGAAAGTGCTGTCCATGGTGGCAGAGCGTCAGTCAAAGATTATTGGACAGCTGGGGAGGAAGACTAAGGTTGTATCCTTTGAAGAAATCAGACGCTCAACCAGATACTTGCTCTCTGTGCAGAATGGTGATGGGTCATTCACTGACCCAAATCCAGTGATACACAGAGAAATGCAGGTAAACTCTTTCAAAAGCTTTCAAACAATATGGTGCGATCTTGCAACAGACTGAACAAAATATCTACACAATCTCTGTGAAATACGACACTGTCTCTCTGTTTAAAATGCAGGGAGGTATTAGAGGCAAAGATGAAGAAGCATCCATGACGGCTTTCATTACTGTTGCACTGCATCGGTCCCTTCAGTTCCTAGATGAGAAAGAGCATAATAATACGGTGAGACAATACATACAAAGACTGTTTCTGTTGTCGTTTTTAATGTTTTTTCATACACTGTATGTAATGTATAATGCACAAAGAAAATTTGATGCAAAGAATTGACTGTCTTTTGTGCTACTTTTCATTAGAAAGCAAGGATTCTTAGATCAACAACGTACCTCTTCTCACGCCTCCAAGAGCTTGAGAACCCTTATGCTGTTGCCCTTACAGCCTATTGTCTCTCATTTTGCCTGGAAGACAAACTAAATGCTTTATCTGCCTGGGGGAAACTCAAAGAATTGGCTACTGAAGGCATGTCCCATCGCAGTAAACACATCCATTGTGGTCAAAATGAAAAGCTGAACAATGAGAATATTATATTATTTGAAATGTGAGACCTGTGAGTCCTTTTCATTTGTTTTCTTTTTCTTTGACTAATCAGTGAAGGGTACATGTCGTGTGTGGCTTGCTAATGGTGAAGCGCTGAATCAAGGGGAGGAGGCTGGGGCCCTCACAGTGGAGACGACAGCCTATGCCCTCCTAACTGCAGTAGCACTTGGGCAGTTTGCGTGGGCAGAGAGCGCAGCCTGCTGGTTAAACTCACAAGAAAACTATGGCGGAGGCTTCATGTCAACTCAGGTGATTGGGATGCTAGATTGAGAATGAAAGTAGCTGAAATATTATTTTTAGGACATGGTCACTATATTTTTTGTATAGTGTATATATTCCAGATTAATTGTCATAATACAAAAGTTAAATGTGTAATACTGCCTTATTGCCATGTTCAGGATACTATTGTGGCCTTGGAAGCCCTCGCTGAGTATGATCTGAAGAGGCCAGTGAGGACCTTCAACAAAGTGGAAGCAGATTTCACTGTTCCAGGAAGGAGTGACATTATAAAGCTGTCACTGAAAAATAACAAGGAGAAGGTGGAAACAGAGCTGAAGGTAGTGGAGAACAGCAATACACTTAAATGTACACATGAATGTCTAACCTCATACTTACATTAACTGTCTTCTCTTGTGTTTGCCGTCTTAGAGACTGATAGGGAACAACATCACTGTGATGTTGAATGGAAAAGGGAGTGCCAAGCTGAAAGTGAGTTTGGGATGATTTAATTTCTCAAGAATTGGTCAAAGAGATCCGAAATGTACAGTAAATCACCAGTCTGTTTGACAGGTTGTAAAGGCTTACTATCTACTGGAACCCAAGGACAAATGTGAGACGCTGTCTATCAACGTCGAAGTGGAGGGGAAAGTGGCGTACACTGGTGAGCCTTAGCCACTGATACAAATTCAATAATCAAAACCGTATGCAATGCTGAAAAAAAGCAACATACTACTGACTGATGTCTCATCAGCTAAGGTTATGGAAAACTATGACTACTATGATGAAGACTACAGTAATGATGAGGGGAAAGAGGAGCAAGTGCCACAATCAGCAATTGAATGGTTTGATGCTCGTACCCGATCCAGGAGAGATGCCGACCACAGCCCAAATTCAGAGAATCTTGTTACCTACAGAGTCTGTGTCAGGTTAGTTACAGTGAGAGTCACATTTGCTCCTCACAAAGTGTGTAGACCTCTATTCAATCGAACTCTCAAGTATTCAGCTGTGGGTATGGGTCACAAAAACTCACTGCCTATATATGTTTATATCTATGTAGTCATAGCCTGAGCAGGAATCTCACAGGAATGGCCATCGCCGACATCACACTTCTAAGTGGTTTTGAGGTCCAAACTGACGACCTGGACAAGGTTAGTAGACATTCTCCTTCTCCTCCTCCTCATCAACATCATGGTGCCACTGGACCAAATTTGAAACTTGTAAACACTAAAGCAGTAAAAATGGGAGTAAAGGAATCCAGCATTGGCCTTTCGTCTTCTGTCTTCTCAAAGTCAAGATTTATCTCTCCACAGCTAAAATTGCCACCAGAGCAATACATTTCACATTATGAGGTCTCCTATGGAAGACTACTGATCTACTTCAGTAAGGTAATACTGACATTTATACATGATACAATTTATACACAATCATTTTAAATACCTCACACTAAGTGTTTTTCTCTCACTCTAGCTCATGGAAAGAGAGGAATGTATTACATTTGACGCTATACAGACAGTGCCAGTTGGCCTTCTACAGCCTGCTGCAGCCTCATTCTATGATTACTATGAACCAAGTAAGCATAGACTTTATTTCATAATAAAGTGCACATTTTCTGTTTATCTGTGACATTTGCTGAATTGACCAGGAATGTACTGACTATCTGTGCTTTCCTCGCAGACAGAAAGTGTACGGTGTTCTACTCTGCCCCCAAAAGAAGCAAGATGGTCGCCAAGCTGTGTTCGGGAGATGTGTGCCAGTGTGCAGAAAGTAAGCCTGTTTCCCAGGCCCTATAGTGACAACACACTCTCACAAATTGTGTAATATATTTATTAATATAATACAATGTCCATTGTTTCTTTAGGACCCTGTCATAAAGAAAAAAGTATATTTGCAACAGACAGGGTGAGACAGGACGCCCGTTTACAACATGCTTGCTTCTCTCCCACTGTAGATTACGGTCAGTACTGCACAAACAATACAATGCTTAAGTTCACTAAAGACCCAGTCCAGAAAGACAAATGTTATATTTATTTGAATTCAACATGGAAAATGTTGCTTTTTGCAACTCTCATAGTCCAATATAACTGAGAAGAGTCGTCTTTTACTTCAGTGTTTACAAATACTATCAATGTATACAAAGCTTTAAGATTCTCAAGCATACTGTCAATCCTTTTGTCCAAAGCTCAGTCACTTAATTTGAGAGAGAAAAAATGTCTTCAGTTGAATGAATCAAAACATAATCAAAGCTAGGAATAAGTACCATACTACTATTAATATTATGGAATGGGGCTTTATCAGTGAAACTGTTAAAACGAATTCTGTGGAAATTAACGGATGGTTGTTTTATTCCAGGGTACATTGTTCAAGTTCTCAGTGTGTCTGTGAAGAGTAACTTTGAGCTTTACACCACCAACTTAACTGACGTACTCAGAGCAAGTAAGTATAACTACAATTCTTAAACTAAAGCACTAACCTTTTCATTATGTAATATACACAATTTTCCTTAAGTCAAATGAACAACAAAACACAATGACTGTATGCTCTGTGTCTTGCAGATGGAGATGTGTATGTGAATGACAATGATATTCGAGTGTTCGCCAAGAGGCGTCAGTGTAAAGGACAGTTAGAGACAGGCAAACACTATCTCATCATGGGCAACGATGGCTCCACCACTGACTCAAGAGGAGAGTAAGTGCAGTCAGCGGTATTAGTGAATGGCGTTGATCTCTGAATTTTTACATTGATTCTCCTTCTGTACATTTACCGTCTCCCTCTGTCTGTAGGATGCAGTATCTGTTGGAATCAAACACCTGGGTGGAGCAAGTGCCTGCAAAAGGAAAATGTAGATCATCCACCTACAAACCAAGCTGCAAATGGTTTAATGATTTTGTATCTGACTACAAGTTAGATGGCTGTAGACTGTGAATGTTCAGAAAGCTCTATGGTATAACTTTCATTTTCCAGCATGCTCACCAGTATAACTATGAATATCAGATTTACAAAGGCAAAGCAAAAGTAAGTTAGCCGGTACTGAGACAGACAATAGGTGGTTGACTGATTCAGCCTGACTGAATCTAAAGAAGAATATATATACCACCACAGTGTCATATCACTTAAAGATCATATCATATCTCTTCTTAAGATGTATAACTCTCATCCCCAGTTAATCAGTCCCTCCTGTTCAATACACCTACCAATACTTCAATAAAGACAAGCCTCTTCATTTTGTGTAGCAAATGCCTCTGTGTATGAATGGCTATTGCTTTGACCAGGGATGCATATATGGTAAGATAATATTTGAACTGGAACACAGCGTAGCCTGTTGGACGAATCACTCCATTTCTGTCTGCACAAGAACAGAGCACAACGCTGGGGAGAAAAGTACATCCACAAACATCCACTCCTCTCTTTAATGTCCAGCCAAAAAGTGAGATTCAGTTGGGTTTACTGGTATGATTTAGCTTTCCTACCAAACGTATTTATTTTTGATGTAGTTTTTTCTGTTGCCAACAGTAAAGGACCTGAGAGAGGTCTCTGTACTCAAAGCAGCCCCCGTCACTACCCCCTCCTTCCTCAACATCTGCAAGGTGAGGAAGAGGGGAGAGGTGTAGGGTTAGTACAGTGCATACACGTCAAGTAGCATAGCAGTATGCACACAAGGCTGACTCAGGGGCTCCAGGCGGAGCTACAAAGTGACAGGCAGTGGATCAATCACCACCTCATTAAGATAAGAGCTCTATCGACTGCGATTCCCAAATACGCTCAGTAGTAAGATACATACGCAGATACCACAAAAGATAATCAGCATCATTACACAATTCAACAACTTGTTGAGATGTAGGGAGAAGTAATGGGAGAAAACGAGGCGTAGCAGGAGGGAGCAGCAGAGAAAGAGAAGAAGGGGGGGTATGGGTGGAGAGGTGAGGAACAAGGTAGGGCTTATGCGCTTATATTATTCTAATCTCTGAGGCCCGGTCCAATGTAAGCAACATGGGAGTACTGACCATCACTTCAATCACAGCCAGGTCAATGCCTGCACTGTTTCTGCTTTTGCCATTAGACATTTCATTAAATTTGAATCAATAAAGGGTAAGTAAATACGCAGACTTCAGCATTGCATATTTTCATCTCAGGCTTACTTTAGTGCACCGTGAGTAGCCAACACCAACAGCACATTTGAAAAAGTAGTCTTTTTTTTTTCCTGCCCCCTCCTGGTAATCAATGTTTTTGATGACTAAGCAGTATAGTCTTGGTTTTATCATTATAGGACAAGAACAATCACAATAGTAGATAGAAGTTGTTCACAAGTAATATTTTGTGTCACATAATAAGGCTACTGTACGTTATGCAAAGGGATAAAAATACCAATATTTCCCGCGATGAAAACAGATTGACAATGTAGAGCACAAGATACATTTATCTTTTGGCTGACCTGAGGGTCGGCTAAGGAGGCTAAAAATACACATAATCAAGGACCACATCCTCCCTTACTCTTAGACCATATATGCTTATTCAGCAACTGTGAAATTTGGCTGCGAAGATGTGAAACATGCACGCATGACCACATGTATTTTGTTAGGTGTGTATTAGCCGTAGCTGTTGAAGGTTTGTCTGCAGCCATTTTCCAAAGGCCAAGACAGGGTCAGTGGTTTGAGGGTGGTCTCTGATGCTGCAAGACGAGTAAGGCGGAGCTGTTCCTGGAGGCTGCCACCAGATGGAGGCACTGATGAGGGGGGACCACCCACTCAGGACTCCACGCTAAGAGTGACAAGTGCTCTTTGTTTTTTCATCTCAATGTGAGGTTGACTCAGTCCATCACTAGGATCGTAGACCAGAGATGCAAGGGGCCAGTTTTACTGCAGTACCATATCATACCTGTAGGGCACATGATAGGGCATACTGGTCACAAAGTTGGGTAAGTTAAGTCAACAACAGCATGTCTTTAAATTCAAAGTGATAAAAAGATTCATGTAATGGATAAAGAGGTATGTTGTGCCGTATCAGACATAGTGAGTGAGTGAGTGAGTGAGTGAGTGAGTGAATGAGTGAGTGAGTGAGTGCATAAATGTACGGGAGTGTCAGTCTGCATGCATGAAAGGGTTACTAACCTAGCATACACTGTGTGTGCACGTATGTGTGGTTGTGTGTGTTTGTGCCTGGGGATTTTTGTGCATGTTGCGTATGCGTATGTGTCCAAGGATGTGTGTGTGTCTGTGTGTGGGTGTGTGCATGCGCGTTAAGAGAGTAGACTTGTCTTCATGTGGTTTACAAAAGGTGGGATGGTGGGTGGCCATTTGGTCAAAGATGCAGTGCCTTCACAGAGCATTCGTTAAATCTGTTGGGTATTTGGTCACTTACATAACTCCCACGTAGTTACATCTCATTACTTCCAACAAACAGCCAATTCATATGGAGAGAGGTTCCTGTCCCCCACAGTCAGTGGTGAATACCTGCAGTGTTATGCTATGTATTCCAGCTGAATCATGATTCTCAGACCAAGGACTTCATTCAATCAAAGACTGTGTCTAGGTGTTAGAGATGTCTGGTATAAGTCAAGTAACTCAAATAACCGTCATGAGCCCTGCAACATGTTGGAATCAATATGCTGTGTTCTTTTGGTGCTACATGACAAAACGTTGCCTTATTCCAAGTAGTGTGCATGCATCTAGTATGAGAGCAAAATTGTATTATATTGACTAAGAAACTGACTTTGCTAGTCATTAAATCACATTTTTAAAATAATAATTCATGTTATCCAAAATATATTGACTTCACCTTGGATCAGTTGTATTGTTGAACCTATAAGCCACGGTCTATGGAAGGACTATGAATCATATGTTTTCTTTATATTACAGAATACAGGTGATCATATTCAATGCACTGAAAATGCCACTGTTTTTGTACGTCCAATACAAATATTTTCCGTGGTGGTTGAGAGAGTGGGACCAGAAGGGGTGGAGGGGGGGTCCTTAAGTAGGAGCAGACTTTATCGCTCTCCTCCTTTCTAGTGGTGGTCCTTTCTCTCTCCTCTTTCCTTCTAGTTCATACCCAGCAAGTCTATGTGAGCTTTTCCAATCAGATGGAGGGAGCAACACAAAGAAAGACATAAAGCCAAGAACGAACCATTATCCTGGTAGGTTAATTATCTTTTTCCACGCATGATATACTGTCATGGTATCATAGTGGTAACTGTAATCATTAAGTTAAGTTGTACATACTTGATATCAGTGTTCTTTGCCTTTTACTGAGCACAACTGAAAAATCATTCTCAGTAAATTAGTAATATAAGTGAAATAAGTGAAACGAAGTAAATATGAGAAAAGTCATACTCTTGTTGAATACTCTGAATACTCTGTTTTAAGAAGAAGATTTTTTTTTCTGGAAACACTTGATTTCATAAACAATTGCACTAGTTTTGGTGAATAGTGTGAATGGTCAAGTATGATGTACATGCATTAATAGTTCAACCAGGCACCGGGTGGTGAGCATGGTTATAGAATTGAGCTGAGCTTCAAGAATTCTTTATTTCATTAAAATTATTCCTGTGATAGCATGGCAATTTACATCTGAAAAGTAAAGGATGTGGCTACTGTGATTCAGTCAGAACTGCACCCAATTAACCAATTAATCCATGCACCCCCATACAGCATTGAAAATATATTTACCTATATGTATTTACAACATGCTCCCTGAGTCATTTAATTTGCTAGAGATTTATAGCCAGGTCTGGCCATATTTCTTTTAGTGGTTTTCATGAGATGTGGGTGCAGAAGATTATGTAACCCCCTGTACAGTGAAAGACGTACAGTGTCCCACAGTCCCATACAGTAAAGCTCTGTTAGCTCTCTGCATAGTCTCTCCAGCAGCCTCTCTAGAGCTTTTTCCTTTTTCCTTCCTGCTCAAAATCAGCTTAATTTGGATTTCCCTTACTCTTGCAAGACATAGAATTAACTGTTATGGTTGACTGGAGCACTGTTGCACTGTTTTTGTTTTGGATTTACATTTGGTTTATTGTTACTACTTAAATAAATGATTCATTCCAAGCTGACTGAAGGTTTAACATGGCCTCCTGCACTATGAGCAATGAACGTACAGTCTTCTGGACAAATTTAAAATAGCATTTCTCATAATTCTTTTGTTCAGTTTGGGGAATTTACAAATATTTCAACTTTCAAGTAATTCGTTTATGCACAATTGCCAAACTACAGCAGTGGCACACAGGGAAATGTTGAGAAGTTGAAGAAACATCTTACATATGTTTGAAATAGAAAAAAACAGTACTATGTAGTGAAAGGCAGAGCCCAAGAGAGATTTCCATCAATGTTTCAGTATGTTCTTATGCTTACATCCATTGTAAACAAATCTTTAAACCTCAATGGTTTCTTAGCTATCTGAAGACAGTATATCCAAACTTTCAGAGATCCAGCAGCCTAAAGGTTAGACAAGTGACTGGGCTTGAGACTGGAAGGTTGCCAGTTTGAGTCCCTAAGCTGAAAGGAAAAGCTGAGTGGGGAGTAAATAAGTAATGCTTTGCCTTCCCCCAACAGCTACCATAAAGATACCCTTGAGCAAGGCACTTAACCCCAAATTGCTCCAGTATAGCTATTCAGTGGCCAGCAGAAGAAGACCGTGGTTGTACCAGGGAGCACGCAGTTGTGAATGGGAACTCTATGAATGTGAATCTGGGCGCAGTGCTTACAAAGAGCATGTATGCTCAGCAAAACCCTTCTCTGCATAAACAAAGCTTTAAAATGGCTTTGCATAAAATGTCAAGCATTAAACTCAGTCATGATTTAACTCTTTCATTTTTTTTATTTCTAGGAAAGACCTGGTCACTGAAACATAGAGGAAGGAATTCATAATTTTCCGGCAGCATACATACAGATACTCTGAAGGTTATTCCATCTCTGGGTACTGCTGGTGGCTGCTGGCTAAAAATGTTGTTTACTCTAGGACTTATCCTCCTGCTCACCCCATTTCCCTCCTTTCAAACCACGACCAATGAGAAGAGAAACTCCACAGGAAGTGACATGACCAAGCCCAATGCTGTTTTCATCCTCTCTAAACCAAAAACCACTGCTACTCTTGCCAAACAGAGCCCTCGCCCCACCCTAAAGCCAAACACAGTTAATCAGACAGTTTCAACCACCAACCAAAAACCTCCAACAGTCAACGCTCCAAAGACCACCAATATCAAGCCCAGCCCCACAGTAATTCAAACCACTCTGTCAGCACCCGCAAGGCCTACTACAGCCAGTGGTACTGCGACCACCAAAGACAAGCTCACTCAGACTGTTTTAACTAAATCTCCTTCAACCAGTGAAGTGAAGACTAGCAAAGACAAGCTTGCCCCCACAGTAGTTCAAAATGTTCAGTCTTCATCTGCAAAATCTGCTACAGCCGGTGGCAATAAAACCACCAAAGACAAACTCACAGCCTCAGTCAATCAGACTGTTTTAATAAAATCTCCCTCAACCAGTGCAGTGAAGATTACCAAAGACAAGCCTGCCCCCACTGTAGTTCAAAATGTTCAGTCTGTATCCACAAAATCTGCTACAGCCGGTGGCACTAAAACCACCAAAGACAAACTCACAGCCTCAGTCAATCAGACTGGTTCAATAAAACCTCCTTCAACCAGTGCAGTGAAGATTACCAAAGACAAGCCTGCCCCCACTGTAGTTCAAAATGTTCAGTCAGCACCCACAAAGTCTGCTACAGCCAGTGGCACTAAAACCACCAAAAACAAGCTCACAGCCTCAGTCAATCAGACTGATATAATAAAATCTCCTTCAACCAGTGATGTGAAGACAACCAAAGACAAGCCTGCCCCCACTGTAGTTCAGGCTGTTCTGACAACACCCACAAAAGCTTCAACAGCTGGTGCTACCGTGGCTGACAAAGACAAGGTCACAGTCTCTGTCAATCAGACCGCTGTTATCAAATCTCCTACAGCCAACATTGTGAAGGCCGCCAAAGATAAGCCTGCCCCTGCACAACCCATCAAGGTGGTCGTAACTGATGGCTGTGACTCCAGCCACACCAAGGAGCAGGAGCTGAAACTGAAGCCTGGTGCTCCTCTGGTGATGACTCATAAGATCAGCTTGTTGCCTGGAGGCTGCGCTGGGAGCTGTGAGGCTGATATGGCTGCTCTAAAAGGACGTGTAGCACGACTGGAAAAGGAGATGTCCTCCCTAAAAGAGAAATGTATGATTTCCTTATCATTATTACGGTTTCATTATGTACATTTTCATCATATTTCATCTTATTGTTCTACTCCATTCATTTATAATTGATATTACTAAAGATACTTTTTTGATGTGTTAATATGCAGTCCCTCTAATCCCTTTGTTTCTGCCCAGGTCCATGTTCAGTAAATTGTCCAAGTGACTGTAGTGGCAATGGGAAATGTGAGAATGGGAAATGTGTCTGCATCCAGGGATTCCTAGGTCCAGACTGCAGTAAGTGTGCACCTGGAGCCGACTGTAATAAAAGTAAGTGAGAGCCTGTAGCTGTCATTGAGACATGCTAGAGTCTTGGATACAGATTCATAGTGTCAATAGCTCATCCATGTCTTGATCCCAACCTCTGCACTCCAATTTCAGAAACTGCCAAAGGGAAGGTCAAGATAACAGTGGAGACAGTGACCCTGCAGGTGAACCAAGACAGCAACACCATCAAGGAAATTACACAGGGGAAGAACACCAAGGCTGAGCAGACACTCTTTCAAAAGAAGGAGCAGAAGAAGGGGACTGAAGGCAAAGAGACTGACACCAAACAAAAAGTAGTCACCAATGCAAAAGTGGGCCTTGTTAAAACAGTCGCAAAACAAGGAGCTTCTGTCAATAAAATAACTATTAAAGGTTCTGCAAGTGCCACAAAGACAAATCGCCCAACTGTTGGTCAGGTTCTGCTGAAACATGAGGGTAGAAAGCAAGAGGAGGCCCGCAAAGGCAAAACTACAGTCCTGACCTCCAAAGAGCCCCTCCAAAAAACTGATCCCAAGCTAGTTAGTGTTAAGGAAGGAGCTGCAGGTAAAGCACATATTAAATCTAGTCAACTGAAAGACCAACCTCAAATCAACGTGACCCAGAGCACTGTGAAGAAATCTAATGGTACGGCTAAAGTTCTGACCATTCTCACCAAGGTCATGGCAACATCTATCAACAAAACAAGGGCAGGGAAAGAGACCCTGGAGCAGTCCACATTGGCTGAGAAGAATGTTACCCAATCATCTGGAAATAAACTCATCAAAAAGGTCAAAGTAGACCAAAGTAGTAATGTAAATGTGACAAAAGTGGTGCAGTCTGTTGACAACAAAAACACTGAAGCAGGCAAGATTGGGTCTGGAAAAGGGAAAAGTTATACAGAGGAGTCAGTACCTGGTGAATATGACCATTGCAACGATATCAGATGAGGCTAAGGTTCTTCAGAACAAGACAGCTGTCCAGGCCTCTGGCAACACCACAAGGAGGGCAGGAGGAGCTGGCATAGGCTCTGTGAAGGTTGCAAACATCACCTCCTACAGCTTCACTCTCACATGGTCAGCTCCACAAGGGATGTTCAAGAACTTCACCGTGATCAGAAGAGAACTGAGAGCAGAGGGCGAGGAAGAGGAAGATGAAGAGCTAGAAGAGGGAGCTCTTGAAGGAGATAAGGCAGCCACAGCTAAGAACACAACTGAAGTCCAGATACAGAGCGAGAGCACCAATGGAACTGTTTCCTCTACTAAAGCTCTTGGATCGAAAGGTAAAGCTGAAAGCAGGAGAGTCTCCATGGTTCTTCCTGGCAGCGTACGTTCTGTGGAGCTCAGTAACCTTCGGACACAGACTCGCTATACCCTGCACGTATTTGGAACTGCTCCTGGGAAGAGGTCCAAGATTCACAGAGTAACTGTAACTACAGGTAACTACAGATAAAGACGCCGCATGGATAACGTGTCCATAATTGCTGTAGTACTGCCGGTGACTGGTTCTACACTAGAGGCCTCTTTTCCCCTTTGTCTCTCGCTTTGCAATATTCATTTGTAGGTTGCTGAATTAGAAAATCTTCTGACACCATGTGGTCTTTTCTTCTCCTCTCACCAGGTCCTGAGCCAGCCACAGAGCTAGTGTTCAGCAATGTTACAGAGACTTCTCTCACCGTGTCCTGGTCCAAACCAAAGAGCACATTCACAAGCTTCAGGGTCACATACACCCATTCTGTCACAGGTCTGTCAAAGGCTTCTTACCTACTATCCTTGATTCACAAATGTAACACCTGTACATGATTATGGTCTGTATGGATGGATTAATCAGTTAGCATGACTGTGTGAAGTGTAATATTTATGATGTATCATCTTGCCAGGGGAGAGCCGCTTTATGACTGTGAACTCCCAGCAGTCTCATGTGGTCCTGTCCAAGTTGTCTGCTGCGTCCTCCTACATAATCAGTGTAACTACCACACAAGGCAAGGTTCAGAGTGATGCGCTCACATCGAGTATCACCACAGGTACACATCAAGATTAACTTTCTGTTACGTTCAGTGTCATGATTTTGGTATGCTTTAGTTGTCTTGGTCTGTGAAAAAAAACAAATCATGCACTATGGATTGTCTCCTGACTGCAGTGCCCGCCCCTCCAACCCATCTTCAAGCCATCAACATTACAGATACCAGAGCTGTGCTGCAATGGACACACAGTCTGGGAAAAGTAGACCGTTTCATCATCAGCTATGAGTCCTCAAAGAGTGAGTGTAGCAACATTCCCCGACTTTATCTATTTCAGCCAGGACTAAGAGTTAAGCTATTTCATTATTTTTCCCTCTTGGCATAGCTCCTAATGTGACAGTGACAATAATGGTGTCTGGAAACTCAGTGGAGCACCAGCTGAGAGGGCTGCAGAGGGGCACCCTATACACAGTCAAAGCCCTGAGCCAAAAGGACAGTCTCCAGAGCACAGCCATTTCAACCACATTCACTACTGCTAATGGTGAGTAGAAGGGTAATGAATAAGGTAAGATTAGACTTCTTTATTTGTTATGTGGTGAAAGACAAGGTGGCAATAAAGGAATGAAATGCCTCTTCATGGACAGGTATCATCTGGAAATTCTGAGTCTGTATAGTCTGGGTATATAAACTAAACAGTTGTACATTATTGTGCTCCTCAGTGGTTAAAGCCAGTGAAGTGGGTTCTCGCTCTGCCGTGATAGTGTGGAAAGCACCCGCTGTTGCTTTTCACAGCTACAGACTGACCTACCAGGTGGTAGGAGAGGAATCAAAGGTAAGCATGCACCCTTAGCATTGATACTCACATATGAAATCTGAATGTAAAGAGTGTCTCAATACTTACATTGTTAGTGAAATTCACTGTGTGTGTGTGTGTGTTTGTGTGTATATATCAGGAGTTGATCCTGGACAGCACCACCACAGAGTATAAGCTGACAGGGCTGCTGTCTATGTCACGGTACATTGTTCTGGTACAAGGAGAGAGAGATGGCCAGTACACATCTGTTGTCACCACAGAATTCCTCACAGGTAATGCATTACAAGTAGTGTACTCCCTGTGACAAACCCCTAGTATTTTAACTGCCCGATCAATACATTCTCATTCTTTTATAGTAATTCTCAACTCTTTTTTTTCCATCTCTCAGGGAAGCTGCGTTTCCCTTTCCCTACGGAGTGCTCTCAGGAGCTGTTGAACGGAGCGCTGCAGTCAGGAGAGGTGGATATTTACCCCCAAGGAAAAGAGGGAGGGGCAGTCAAAGTCTACTGTGACATGGAAACAGATGGAGGCGGCTGGACGGTGGGAGAAATTAATGTTACTCGAATTAAACTTTGAAGTGTCAGAATGGATCTAGACTGGTGTTGTGGTTGTCTTCTAGGTGTTCCAAAGAAGGATGAACGGAAAGACAGATTTCTACAGAACCTGGACTGAATACAGCGCTGGCTTTGGAAACCTCAGCGAAGAGTTCTGGCTTGGTACAGTTGTGGCTGATTATGTTCAAATCTACACCAAACATTATTCAATAAATCTGCCTAAACTATATGCACTCCTTCTCCCTACCACCACCAGGAAATGAACTCCTGCACAACCTGTCCAGTATTGGCCATGTGAGTCTGAGGGTGGACATGCGATCAGGAAATGACACAGTCTATGCCCACTACTCCAACTTCAGCATTGAGTCAGAGGAGAAGCACTATACTATCGCGGTGTCTGGATACACAGGAACAGCAGGTGCAATTTTTAAGAATTCTCTTAAACATGTATACTATATGCCTGATATTTCTTCTATGAGAAAACGAAGCATACTTTAATTTCACTGTACTTCCCAATCAGGTGACTCTATGAGGTACCATCATGGACGCCCATTCTCTACCCAGGACAAAGACCCTGACCCTCTGGGGATCCACTGTGCCAGGGCCTACATGGGTGGCTGGTGGTACAAGAACTGCTACAAGACCAACCTCAATGGTCTCTATGGCATCAACAGTAACAATCAGGTACAATTTACCTCTTTGAAGTTATCTTAATGAAGAATGAACTTTCAACAGTTTTACCTCCTGTGTTATAGCACATTGCCTAAATGTGTCTCTCTACTTTTTCTGCTATGCTACAGGGAGTGGTCTGGATAGACTGGAAAGGTAAAGACTCCTCAATTCCCTTCACCGAGATGAAGTTCAGACCGTCTGCGTTCTCCCCTGCAACTCACGGCTAAGAATGCTGTGCAATCTCTATGACCTCTCCAAGTGGATCACACACTTGCTGCATCTCACTTTCCAACTAAAGTTGCTTGTGCAGTGATTTTGACAGCAGCAATGACAGCTTAACAATACGTCTGATTCAGTGCAACAGGAATTTGTTCTGTTTTGCTGTTGTGCATCTGCAGCTGTTTAAGAAATGTACCAATAGAGAGCAGAGATATTTTTGATTGCAACACTTTGTATTGTACTGTTCTGCCTGACCCTGCCATCTCTACACAGTTTTGTTTTGACGCTAAAACACTTATATCGTACATCACCAAGGTATGCCACCCCACTACTACTGTAATTAAATATGCACTGTCTCACTCTATTGGAATAAACGTGGCTAAAGTGGGTCTGAAGTGTGGTTGTTTTATTTTGTACTCGCTTTTGTACAACTGGATCACAAAATCCGATAATAAAAAAAAGGATAGGCAGCCATGGGACACATATAAATAAAAATACCCAAATCCCTTTTTTAAAGTTTCTTCATTTGCCCCACTCTACAAGATAAACAAAATCAAGATTACCTGTCAACTGACATGTTATCATGCCCTTCAGTAAGTATCTTCCATAGAAACTGTGGAGAATTCTACTTCATTGCTCGCATCTTATTTCCAACAGCTAAAAGAAGGTAAAGCAACTTTCTACGAAAACATTGTAGAATTCTAAAAAATACTACTTTTACTACTTTTATATGCTCATCAAGCTGAACTGTTGCTGCACATCTTACATCATCAGAGCTCTTGACCCCTATCAGGTCAAAACAATATTTAGTCATCCTTGATTTCAGGGAAACACTAACACTATATAAAGAGCTGGCATGTGAAGAGGCTTGGATGAAAAGACAGTAACAGGGTGATGAGCAGCTTTTTGAAGCTGGACAGCAACAAGACACAGAATGGCAATAGAAATATCAGTGATCAGTGTGGGAGCTGTGCTTGTGGTTGTAGTGCTGTTACTGTTATGCATTTCTGGACTGAGAGACAAATCCACACAGGGAGGACACCAGGGAAGTCAGGCTGAAGGTAATTATCTACTTGTTGTCTTCTCAATTCAATCTGACTACACTGGTTGCTTACTTGAAATCACAATCAGATATGAATGGGACAGGTATTCAACACATGCACAACACTACTGGACGTAATGGTTGATCTACTTGACTGAATTATTTTTCATCCTCTTTCTGCCTTCTTGTCTTTTCCTTTCCTAACTCCCCCACCCAAGTAGTTGAATCTAGACTACTGCGATATCTCTATTGGTTTCTTCCCCACTCCGCTTCTCCTTCCCTCCCAGGTCCTCCCAGCCTCTTCCTATTGGGCAATATGATGGATCTGGTACATGACCACCTGCCAATTCACCTGACCAATCTGGCACAACGCTACGGAAGCATCTACCGCCTTAAGTGTGGCAACACAAGTAATCAGTCAATTTCAGATTTCTGAATTTTGGAAAATTTTATAATGTCATATTTTGACAGAAATAAAAAGGGGAATTTTTAGGAAAAGTCTTTACTTACTTACTAAAGATATGTTTTTATTAGGATTCAGATAAACACAATATCAAAACCTGGTTGTGTCAAGCTGTATTTTTTGTTTTCCAGCCATGGTGGTGCTAAATAGTAGTGAAGTCATAAGAGAAGCACTGGTCAAGAAATGGTCAGACTTTGCTGGGAGACCAATTTCCTACACAGGTAAAGAACTCAAACTTCTTCTGCCACTTGTTGCCACAGTGTTATGGATAAATATTGTTTATCCTTAAAATCTTCCTCCCCCTTGATTCTATACCTTTGTCAGGGGATATTGTGTCTGGAGGAGGGCGCTCCATCTCTCTGGGGGACTATAGCGAGGAATGGAAGGCACAGCGCCGTCTAGTCCACAGCGCTTTGCAGCGTTGCTCCCAGCAATCTTTGCATGATGTGATTGAGAGACAGGCGCTGCACCTGCGACAGGTACAGAACACAAGACACTGTACTACAAGAGAAGATTGTTGGCCGACATCAATAAGTAAACAATACAGTGCTTCATCTAAAAATGGAAAATGTAACGTAATGGAAGGGGAAAGCAGAGATCAAGACAGTGTTCTTCACCATCATCATCCCAAATGTTGGGGCATTTTCCAAAATGGTCACATAAACAAATAAAACATTTTTAAAAATCTATTATTCATTGCTGAAATATAGTCTTATACTGTTTAGGTTTTGATGGGCTATCAGGGCAGAGCTGTGGATCTCTCTGAGGATTTCACTGTGGCAGCCAGTAATGTCATCACTACTCTGGCCTTTGGAAAAGAAGTGAGTACTTGTCCTCCCCTCAGCTCTGTGTACCTCATGAGGAAATGAAAGTGAGACTATTGGAGATGGAAAAATGTAATATTTACCATTGAATAGTAGTGGGTTATCTAGTGTGTTTGAGGCAAATATGTGCTTGGTTGCCTGGTAATCGCAAGAACTGGGCAACGTCAGCTTATGTTGTCCATCTTAGCAATTTGCGTCACATAGGACATGACCAAAGTTACTGCTAATTGATAGTGTTGTGTAATGACATTGTTAGTGGACACAGTATTTTAGTCCTGGGATGTAATAACATGTAAACCTGTGTGTTCTCTAGTATGACAAGAGTTCATTGGAGCTGCAGTGTTTGCACAACTGCCTCAATGAGATTGTTGCTCTGTGGGGCTCCTCTTGGATCTCTGCTCTGGACTCCTTCCCACTGCTCAGAGTCAGTAAATATTCACTACAGTGACTATAAATGACAGGGCATACAAACACATTCAGAATAGCGTTTCACACATGTGATGCTCTCTTTTCTCAAAGAAACTACCCAACCCTCCGTTTGCCCGTCTCCTAAAAGAGGTGGCCAGGAGAGATGACATCATAAGAACACACCTGAACAATTACAAGGTTAGTAATAACAAACGCAAAACCAAGAAAGGTTGAGATTTAGTTAACATATGATTTACCAGAGGTGAGTCTATACCACCTTGCTCAAGTCAAAAATGCAGTAGGTTGGACTCTTGATTAGGCAACCATGTGGCATAGACCAGGAACCTGCAGGTTTTCCAACCAATAAGTGCAGCAGCTGATTTCACTGATTAGTCCTCCTCTCTGGTTGAAGGTGTGTTAATCCTTGAAAGCAGCTGCTGTAGTGTTGGCTGGAATGGCTGGAATGAAACCCTGCAGACTCTCCATGGCACACGGCTGCCTATTACTCCTCTAAACCCACTGGTGAAATGCGTACATGTAGGTATGTCTCAGAGAAATCCACAAAGAAAAAGTACCTAATTACACTCTGTGTAATATAGCATTTGTGTGCAATAAACTCCTAAAAACAAATTCTAAGTCTCAAAGTGGCACACCAAGTCAAATCAAGTAGTCAAAATCAGAAAGCAAGCCAAGTTGAGTCAATCGAGTTGCTAAATTTGTTGCATGAAAATAGTTCTGCATCTGCGTCTATTTTTGTGCAGAAAAGTAACACTAAGAGAAAATCAGACACCATCTGCCTGCCAGACAGGCAGGAAGGCTTAAAATATGGTGTCAATTTGTATCATGTTAACGTCCTATTTCAAACGTCCTATTTCCCTCTGCCTTGTCAAGTCTAAAATCTTAAATGTGTGACTTAAGTCATAATTTAAGCTGATAAATCCTCAACTGTGCTATTTCCTACTATGTTAATACCAATTGTTGTGTTGTCCTCTGTGTAGTCGCAAGACAAAACATCTGAAGACTCCATCACAGGCTGTCTCCTCCAGGGTCTTAACAAATGTCATGGCACAGCACAAGAAGTGGTAAGTACTATTTTGATTCACCATTAACAGGTATTTAACACAAAGATGTTCTCTAATTAATCACTTTGATGAATGAATGAATGAATTCCCAGAAATGTCTATATTTTTTTTTAAATGCCCTTCAGTCCAGTTTCATTTCTACCTCACTTCACTACCTTTTTCATCTATGTTGTACCTTGATTTAAAATTCAAGTTAAAATTTATTGAGCTGAAATGAACCAAATTTACAAAATGTACTGAATATCGTGAATAAAACTGGTGTGTTTGTCTGTAGCTCCTGACAGATACTCATGTCCACATGGCCACTGTGGACCTTCTCATTGGGGGGACAGAGACCACTGCAGCCTGGCTAAACTGGACTGTGGCCTTCCTACTGCACAGACCAGAGGTACGGCGCATCATTACAAAATACAACAACCTAAATATATTATGTAAAAAGTGTAATAAGCAAACACTGAATTTTAACGTACTGTGTTTTTCTTCTCTCTTGCCTTCATCGTCAGGTGCAGTGTAGGGTGTACGATGAGTTGTGTATGGTACTGGAGGGACGCTACCCTAAGTACAGTGACAGACATCGACTTCCTGTCCTATGTTCTGTGATCAACGAGGTGCTCAGACTCAGGCCTGTAGCCCCGTTGGCAGTGCCACACAGAGCCATCAGAGACAGCAGGTCAGCTACGTCATGCTCCAGCTAGAGTATGCCACACAGAGAGCAATGACATAAACACAATTGTGAACATTTAACTAAGTGTACAATATAAGGTCAGTTTAGGTACTGAGATAATTGGAGCGTTGTTAGGAGCAGAAGTATTTACACGTCTGACAGAGGCCCACAACCTCCCATGGTTTCGCTCAGAAAAATGTTGTTTACCCCAAGGGAAACTGCCTAGTAGTGTGGTCTGATGCTGGCCCAGCATCAGATTTATGGAAGCACGATGACAGGATTGTAAAATATTCCATTTGACCGTATATAAATACAAAATCTGAAAGGGATTTTAAAACATTACTTTATAATGAGGATTTCCCATTTGACAAAGACGTAGCAACCAACCTAAAAGCAAAAAAGCAAATAGGAAACCCAGAACTCATCATGACCCAGGCAGAACTGTAGCTAGCCAGAACAGGTCTGTACATTACCAGTTAGTTAGTTCATGCAAACCTGAGACAGAAAAATAAATGATATGTTGCATGACTGCAAGCTAACATCTTATATGTGTAGACTGTCATTGTAAAACATTATATACATTGCAAGATATGCTTGGGTCCTGTTGAGTTCAATTATAAACTGCAGAGTTCAATTTCTGTTGCTTTGACTTAGAAATCTACTATAACATATTTCTTGCTAACTCCTACCTAATCTGTTATATAGGTCAACCTTATGCAACCTCTACTCAGTGTGCATTGCTCATGTTTAGTATTGCAGGTTACTTCATCCCTAAGAACACGGTCATCATTCCTAATCTTTTTGGAGCGCACCATGATCCGGCAGTGTGGACAGACCCCCACCACTTCAGACCAGGTAGCTCCTGAACTCACTGACTCACTTGGCTCAGCAGAGTTCAGATGAAGTTAACAGTAGCCACTCTCTCTTCCAGAGCGCTTTCTGGAAGGCGGAGGAGGCTCCACTCGCGCACTGCTGCCTTTTGGAGGCGGCGCTCGGCTCTGCCTGGGGGAGTCTGTTGCCAAAATGGAACTTTTTCTGTTCACTGCCTACTTGCTGAGAGATTTCCAGTTCGTCCCTGATGTCAGTGAGGCCTCTCTGCCCGACCTGAGAGGAGTTGCTAGTGTTGTGCTCAAGGTCAAGTCCTACAACGTTATCGCTCATCCAAGACCTGTGGCTTAAACTTAAACTGAAGCTAGTGTAATAGATTCTTGTTGCTCAGACAATGTGCATTTATATTTGAACATTTTGAATAAATGTTCAATCATTACTGAACCATCATGTCTGTTTACCATTACTACAGATTTTTACCTATCTTCAGTATTGAACACCCTTGTTAGAAACAGTGTGTTAAAGGAGCGATAATAATGGAATTGAGTACATCAACTATACTTGCTCATCAGTATATAATGTAAATAATGTCTTTAGTAAGTGAAACCCCGATTTTTTTCACCTCACCAATGGTAAAGTAAAACAGATTGCATTGTTAATGCTTTTGTAATTGTAATGAATTTCCCTTTGTGAATATTATCAAAATGTTAATTTACACTTCAGCATCGTCACTAGAGAGGGAACGTAAAAGACTGGGCACCTAGTAGTAGTTCAGCAGATGATGAGTTCAAATCTAGGATTTCTAGTTTCTGATACATTAGTCACATTAGATTACAGCTTTATTTTCTTACCAACTGCTCCAACCACCAGTAGTCTGCAAAATAATAACAGCACATCTAGCACATGGTCCAATACCACCACCCTGTGGAAATACATTGAACATATTAGCAATCTGACAGAATGTGAAACTTGTTTCCTTTGGAGAAAATTCAGCAGATTTACCGGTCAACATTCTTCATCAGCAGATTAGAGGCATGTCAAGCAGAACCTAATGCCACAGAGCCAACATGAGACCTTTCAAAAGAAGAAGACACAACACAAATTAAGGGCATTTAACACACAATAAATGTTCAGGACCACTGTGGCTTGAAGAGGAAAATGACTTACTATATCTAGCCTGCATTCAAAATCTAGATTATGGAGACTACTTCACTGTTCCGTCTTGTTGCTCTTACTGTAGAGTCCGGATGAAGGCCTGGTACACGGGGCAGGCAGGAATGTCTCCCTTGTTGAGTGCCCAGTAGTACAAGGCAAAGGTCCCTGCCAGAGTGGACTGGCCAAGGCCAATAACAAAGAGGACACACCAGAGGAAAGCAAAGCTGCTGAAGACATGCAAGTAGATGATGTTCTGCTGGAATACCCCTTTATCATCGTACTTTGAGAAGATACAGCGGACAGATGGGCAGTGTGGGTAGGCCGAAGTGTTGAACATCTGATGAAAAAAGGGAGAAAAGGAAAAACAACAGAGTAATAAGGTTGAATTCGGAAGCTGACAGGAAAAAACAGAGACTTTTATAGTCATTTTAAAATGGCCCCTACTATATTTGTGATTTGCAAAGCACAATACAACTCCAAAAAATCCCTATTTTCAAATAAATGTACCTTTGGCCAACACTCCTCTGTACCATTGATAAGTTTGCAGCCACTGACAGAGGTGTTGAGAGACACTACCCTGTATAGGGGAGCTCCAGAGGTTGCCAGGAAGAGGGAAGTCATTGCCCAGTAGCAAACACACAACACCACCAGAAAAAAGGTATACAGGGGGTAAGCCAGTGTGGACATCATGTGCCTTATAGCTCTGTGGAACAAAGACATTACCAACATTTTAGATTGACTAGAGAAATGTGCGATCTTAGCAACTAGTAAAAACAACAACAACACTGTGAATTTTTGCCAGATAGTCCTGTGGCAGACATACAAATGAATATAATTTGAAAAGAGGAAGTCAGTTGCTGACTCATCTAGAAGGGCCACATGTAGGGTAAGTGGTCAAGGATCAACAGCAGAATGAATTCAGTCAGAATAATCACTAGAAACAGAGAATATGTCATTACTTCACATTATTATATTGATTTAAATAGACATCCATGTGAAGCTAATAGACATTTTTTATCCTACACTTCAAACACCAAAACAAAGAAGCTCACACTGTTCATTTGTATTTGATTATTTACCATCATTTATGTGATCATTTAAAGTGGGGTACTGCTAAACAAATGGCATGGCAGCATTTTACCTTTTTTATAATGATTGTGAACACCAAACTCTAGTAGATGAGGACTACAGGTTGTCATAGAGCCAAAGTTGTAAATTCACAGTCTCATAAAGATGCCTGTATTTGTCACACATAAACACAATCATTGTTTATACAGTTGCAAATCATTCATCGGGGCTGTGAGAAAACATACAAATGACATGATCAGTAGGAAAAGTAATGTTCTAAGTATTGTATATTATTATTTGAGGACAGGCTAGTTTAAAGCAGAGCTCTCTATTTCAGAAGGTGAACAGTGGTCAGATACTTGCACCCGAGGCCTCATGCTCTGGTGGGCTGTCCTTGGATGAAAAATGAAATGGGTATAAGTTGCCTCCCTGTCATTTCCTGACAATTGAGAAATCTTGCACTACCAGCTATAAGCAAGAACATTTTTTGTGAATAACATGGTTTCCTTTTCATTGTTAAGACTCTGCCTCTTCTCTCTCATACAGGCAACATTTGAACTTCAGCAAGCTGGTAAATATGAAAAAAATATTTCATGTGTTATAATTTTCTTGCTGACTTAATAAATGACTAAGTTTCTGACAAAGCAGTAAAAAAAAAAGGGAAATTTACCAGAAACATACATACAATTGTCAGGAGTAAAATAAAGTTACATCTGCAATGAGAGCAATTGTGTTGTAACCTCACTTGTCCTCCACAGATGTCAGGGCAACTAATAAGGTGGTAGCCGTGGCTTGGCAATGTAATAAGAAACTCAACTTATACACAACTTAAGTTTAAGGTTATAAATAAAAGTTATTGAATTTTCTGTTTTTTGTCAGTTTAATATTTGTAATTATTATTTTTTATAGAGATTTTTAAAGCCACTACACTCTTGAATCACAAAGTCAACCTAACTTTTATGCATCCCTATTGGACATGTGATGGAGGATACAACTTTTATTTCTCATTTTATTTTGCAGTTCTACAACTGAAAATGTCAGAAATATTTCCACAGTATTGTCAAGTCACTACCAATATATAAGTGACCTGGAAAATGAAGTGCTACATTTTCATCTTCTCCAACAGATCATTTGGTCATGTTTGCTTCAGTAGGAGGTAGTATTAGTTTATCATGTGGCATACCTTCTATCAAATCCTGCTCCTCTGTCAACTGGAACATGAGTGAACCGGTATTCCAGTTACCAGTTATTCAGCTGGTCCAGGCAGGCATGGTGACAGAGTCAAAGTACCACAGGTTTAAAGTGGCAAAGGACTGCTCTCTACAGATAAATCATCTGGAAATACATGATGCACGGCTTTACACTTGTGACAACGGGGCATTCAATTCAAGTGTTTCTTTTGAGATTCTCCAAAGTAAGCTATTTGTTTTACTAACTCAGAACATTCTTGATACTGAAGAGCAACAAAATAGTCACTTTGTTTTTTCTTTGTCATTCATCAGTTACGGAGAAAGAGGAAACCTCTAAGGAAATAATAGAGCTTCACTGTTCCCTGAACACATATAAAGGACTTGTTCAGTCCTGTAACCAGGGAATACATATCGAGTGGCTTACCGAGGCCAATACACCGATAAATGGAAATAGATTTAAAGTTAACCGTCCATCTGACTGCTTCTCTAAACTGATCAGCACGCGAAAACTGACGGACCATCACAGGAAATGGAGATGCCAACTAACTCAGAAAGACAGTGTGAAAACCACCACCACTTACACCACAACACTAGCAGGTACTAAACTGAGCTGACCAATATTACTTCATTTTAAACATGCTGTTTATGTACTAGTGCTCCCTTTCACCCAGATGGCGTAGAGGAAGTGTTTGCTGTGGTGGGTGAGTCAGTGTCACTCTCTTGTGAGGACACTTCCTCTGTTGGTGTGGGCGGCAGGATGCAGTGGGACCTGGACACAAGGTCGCTGACAGATGTCACACGTGATAAGGAGCACCTAGTGGCATTTCAGGAAAACCAAGACTCCTCACTGCTCATTATCAAAGTGAGTGCCTTGCATTCTGGAAACTACCGGTGCTCACTGCCCTCTGGTGGACAAAAGGTGATCAACAGAATCAGACTGCATACTCTTGAAAGTGAGTGTTAAAACTCAAGTGCAAAAGCAGACCATGAATTGTGAGGTGTATAACCAATGTATGATCAATTCTTTTCATGTTTGTTTTCACAGTTATTTCTGAGTATGGGCCAGGAGGAGATAATCTCACCTTGACTTGTCTGCTTACCTGTGCCATTACAAAATGTGATCAAGACTTCAATCTAACGTGGACTGGAAGTATCCAGCGCGGCTCACAGAGCAGTTTAATTACTCACAACAACACCCTGATATTAAAGTTATTCCTCCCAGATCTTCAAACCGGAAGAGATACATTTACCTGTTCTGTGTCCAGAGAGGGTGTTGTAATGGCTTCAGAGATGTGGCCCCCTATTAACAGTAAGTATGTGACACTCGGTTGTAGTTTTTTCTCTTGACTGAAAGCCACATGAGATATGGTGCCCTAGTTGTTGATACTGATTTGAAGGGGGAAAAAAAGATCATTCTGTGATAACAGGTTTGAAAGCAGCTGCGTGGTTAGCCCTTCCTCTAGGCCTCTTGCTGTGTGTCATTGCTGGAGGACTCTACGTATACTTGAAGAGGAAGCACAATAGGGATGCAGGTACTGTACATGGCGAAAACATATGACTTCTGTACAAGATTGTTTTAACAGCCCTTCATGAGATTTTACCTGTATGATTTTCTTGTCTTTTCTGTTTTGCAGGAAATGATGTGTCAAGCATTGGAATGGCAAGCATAACCACTGAGAAAGATGTACGATACAATAATGCTTTTATTTTCTATCATTTTGCCAATGCTAGCTTGGCGATCTCCATCAGTGTGATTTGTGTCCAACCAGATATATCCTTAATCGAATGTAATAACTCTCATATTCTTCTTCACAGACTCATGTCTATGACAATATCCAGGATTCAAATCATAAGGACGTAGTCCAGCAAAGTCTACCCAAAAGAGGAGTAACCACCACCAATGACAGTTTCTATGATCTACTACAGGCTGTATACTAGTCCTATATAAAGTGTCATATATCGTGTCCATTTTAGCCTCAACCTGTGGTTTCAACCACGGTTTCTGTTCCAAAAACATTTTCACATCTAAAAAACCCCCACTCCCTTCTCTTAACAGCAAAAGGACAAAAAACATACATGATGCTACTGACACCCTATGAACTCATTGTGCAGGTAGATTTATAGCATTTGGATTATATACATAAGTAAAACAAAACATTGTAAACACATCTCCATTCATTTTAAAATATAGATATGTATTTGCAATGATAGGTGATTAGATATATTTACTGAAACAGGGCGACAAGGCAGAGTCTAATCAATAACAGGCAGTGTATATCCAAACACAGTAACTCATCATCAGTCAACACAGTCGCTGCTCCAGCTATTTATTACATTCACATGTTTGATGATATTTTCCCATTTAGAGGGACATTTTATTACATTTTGACTTTGTTATTACATTGTGTGTCAGTTCATACATTACTGTTGCTACACTACTCCTCCTCCAGTTTGCAATCATAATTCAAATGTTTCACAAGTAAATAGATTGGTTACAAATGACTCCAAAGTGTGAAGAAAGAAAATAATCCAATACAGATTGGACAGCAAATCCTTCATTTTTGTGAGATGAGCAAGTCATCTTGGCTGAAATCACTGATGCTGAACTGCAATAAAGGAAATAAAATGTAATTGTTTGACTACTTGTGAATATCATGACAACAAAGTGTCAACGCCATATCTTCATATCATATCTTATCATAAATTGCTCAAACATATTTATATAAAATACTCACAAGTGACGAAGTCCTCCTCCTGAAAATGTCTGCGTAGACTGCTGACTGCTGTACGCTCTGTGAGAGGAAACAAAGTGGGAAACATCATGACAGCTGGATTAAATAAGACATTCACTAAAGAAAATAGTAATGCTCACCTTCTGAAGCTGGAAAACGCACAACCTCATAGCCATCATTAGGCTGCATGAAGACACCTGGTGGACAGCGACAGATGTAACATGGAGTTATAATAATACTTCTCTAATAGTATCATTTTAGGGCTTAATTCAAATAGCATCTAGATAGATCATACCTGGGTCCCTCTGGGTCTGCTGTCTGTGTCTCTGGGTGTAACGTCTAAAGTAAATGACCATTCCCACTATCAGTGCAGCTATTACGATAATCACAGGAACGACTGAAGCCACGACTGTAGTAGATGCTCCACTTCTCCTTCCTTCCTGAGTTTTCGACACAATCTCACTGGTTGTGACTGCTGAAAAAGACGGGAGGTAAATCTAAGCATTTATTTGAATATCTCAATCCCGCAGAAAGCAACCCGACAGCTAACACGATATTTGACAGTTATGAGATCACTGATGCAACTGAATTAAGGAGTAACATATTCTTGTACATCAGACCTTGCACATCCTCTGTTGTAATAACTGGATCTGTTGTGACAATGAGAGCGTCTTCCACTTTGTAAAGGAAACAGAATAGTTACATATCAATTATATACTACATCAGTTGTTGGTAGAGATAATAACAAATAATACTTTAATACATTACCTTGGACTTCTAGCTTGATGTCAAAGCAACGCTGACTTTGGCCAACCAAGTACTTACATCTGTACCAACCACTGTCACTAAGGTGTACAGCAGGGATAGTTAATGATACTCCAGCAGGTTCAAGGCTACTATTGGGGTATTGAGATTCAATGCCTCCTTTCAGCATTGCCCAGGAGACATTTTGGGGTCGGTGTTGTCCCGATGTGTCCATTGGGCAATGCAGGGTAGCTGGTGAACTGGGTGCTTCCTTCACTGGTTTAAGGGTTTTGCAGTCTGACACAGGAGCGATAAAACTGAGTTAATACATAGGATGTAACTGAAAGGAGTGAGAATGGGGAGAACAAATTGTGTAATGTTACCTTTCACTTTCAGAGAGATGTTTTGGACCAGAATACAGTCCCACCCTTGCCAGATTTCACAGCTGTACAGTCCCTCGTCAGATTGGACTAATCTTGTCAGAGAGAGAGACCCGCCTCCCTTCCCATCTGCTTCCCATTTAACACGTTCAGCATCCCGGAATTGGGATGTTTCAGGCCTGGCAAGGATAACCTTCAGCCCAGGAGAACGATCTGTGGCATGTTTTGTCCATTTGACCCTGTAGCAGCTCTCTGGGTCCATGATGGCTGGTATAACACAAGGGAGGACTACATCTTCTTCTTGACTGGCTGTCATGAATGATGTTGGACTCTCTTTAAAATGAAGAGACATAAAGATTTCTACACAATGTTGAACTGTAATAATAATATAATATGAGTTCAAGTTCGAAGGTCTATTCGTCACATACACAGACATAGTGATACAAAAGTGCAGTGAAATGCGCGGTGGAATACTCAATCACTGTGCTAAAGGAAAAAGGAAAAGGGGGCTAAACCTAGGAGGACAAAAAACTACTACAAGAAATAAAAGATCATTTTAACAATAAAATAAATATATAGACAATATGGAAATGAAAATTAAGCAATAGAAAGTCACTTATAAGTGACTTTCTAATAGCTGTCATGACTTACATAAATTAGTTAACTTTACTCGGTTATCAACAATATGTACTTCTTACTAGTTTTTATGAAGTTACAGTTAATTGCAGGGTGAAAAAAACAATTTACTTCTTGTTTTGAGTGAAGATGACTTAAAACAATCAAGTAGCAACAAAGGCTGGGGTGTGAGCATGCGCAGTACTAGCCAACGTTCAGTCACTCTCTCCCGCTCAGGACAGGGTAGATTGGTGCCGACTAAGTGTGGAAGCTCAGGAAAGAAAGAGAGACCGCTTGGATTTTGACCATTTCGTGAAGTCTCATTTTGTCTTTTGAAGAATAATAAAGGTAAGTTATCAAGCAAGCAATAATTGTGTGTGAATTTGTGTTTCTGACTGCTGCCAATGTTAGCTAGCATTAGCTAACGTTTTTAGCTAACAGGCACTGCACAATATTCGACTGGCAGAACTTGTTCAGGCATGTTTTGGCCGGTATAGCTTTTTCCCCCTCTAAACTTCACTCAGTATTTTGATGTCAGAAATATTATTTATTTTATTGACATTTTAGATTTGTTTCCACTGAGATATCATTGACTTAAATAGTGAATTTGCTGTTGTAAACATTACTGTTGTTGCTCTAGAAAAAATATTTACTTATATTTAAAATATAAATCAATTCTAATCCTGTTCTGAATTAGGATTACTTCAGGGCATAGCACTTACTTCATCAGTGAGCGTAATTGTTTCACTTTTCTACTTGCTAATGTCTTAGTGTACTGTGAAAAGCTACAACCTGTGTTGGTTTTTTTTTATAATAATGTAATGATAATGGTCCAAAATTATGTGAAAATGCATAGTTTTTAGTCAAATAACATCAAATTGGGGGAGAACCACCAACCCCTTCTGGTGAGTTAATTAGTTAAAATTCTTAATTTTGCTCGCAAAGTGCACCAGATTGATGCATTCAACTTTAAAATGTTCAACATTTTTGCTAAATTAAGTTGTTTTTATGACTGAGGCCTCAAATAGATATTTATATAAATGTATTTACATTCATATCAAAAAACAAGTATTTTCCTGTAATGCCTGTAAAGCATGCACATATCAATGAATGTGTCTCTAATCTACAAACTACAACACTATAAGTGGAACTTCATTTTAACTAAGAAATTCTTTGTCCTTTTCAGAGGAAGTGGTCGAGGCAACTGCCTAAGGGCTCTTCACTGAACAGCTGCTTCGTCAACACGGGCCTCAGTACACTGGAGGTGAGATGCCAGTAGCCTATATTTTGGAGGATATTTCAGCTTAAGGAGTTATAACCAGCAGTAGAGCAGTTTTTGACAAAGTGTTCACTATGCTACACTTTAATTAGAATTAATTTGGGAGACTATCCTCACTTAAAATCTCCACTTAAAATCATTCCTTGCAGATTCAGTGGACCTGTCACAATCTTCAAGTCCAAGAAAGGAAGTGTTGGAGAGACATTGGCTGAGTTTGTGCAGCAAATTGATTCAGGGGTGAGTCTACTACAGGCTTCTTATATCTTTATTTATCATGGTGAGTTGACCACAAATAGTGTTTGTAAAGTTCACAGTAGATTGTATCTTAAAAATCACTTCTCCAATCAGTAACTGTTCGCTGCACTGTCAAACAAACATCGTGGTGACACTTGTTTCATATACACTTTGACAAACTTGTTTGTACTGTAACTTTTGAATGTTGCATAATCTTGAACTTTATTTGTTTATTATCCACTTCTAGAAACCAGTTGTGACAGCAATGCGCACCTTTGTACTCCGAGGCCTCCCTGTTCTACTTGGTGATGACCCCAGTAACTTCTACAACACCTGCTTCGTAAGTTTTCATCTTAGGAGTTACATCTTAGGAGCACACAGAGTTGTGGGGAAATTTGCTTTGTATTTGCTGGTATCTTACTGAGAGTCAAATAAAAAGATTAATGCCGAATATATATGCACCTATACAGGTGCGTGTGAAGTGAAAACTTAATGGGCAAGGCTGGAAGGCAGTGTAGGCAGGACAGATGACACGGTGACAATTGATCATGCCTATCAACATTTCCCTGTTGTAATGTTGTTTTTGTTTGGTTTTATACAGGATTCTGACAGTGATGAGGCCTGGGCACAAGTATCTGTTGGGGTGCTGACTGTCATCAGTGAAGATGTGCCTCTCTCTCCAAATCATCTCCACCTTGACCCAGTGTCTACTGCCATCATCGTTGAGGGAGGTATTGTAATGGACGATCTCCAGAACCTACCTCAAGCACTTTGCCTCTCGTTTGGGCTGTCATATGCTTTACACTTGGACTACCCTAAAGCCATGAAAAACACTTTCAGCTTCATTCAAATAGTGATGCTTGGCTTGGGAGAGAACAAACTCCCACCAAAAATGCAAACTCTTAAATATCTCCTGTTTAGTTAGCATGTAAATAAACGTATAAGATTATTGTTGTTGATTATTGTATTGTTGGTGTGAATCACAATTTCAAAGGAGCAACGTCAGTTGTTGTAGAAGGAATAAAAAAAAAAAAATGTATATAAATGAACTTTGAACTGTGTCACTACTACCTTGATTTATTATGTGTAACTGTAAATGGGATTATTTTAGGAGAATGGAATGTATAATGGATGTTTGAAGCACTTAAGTTACACGAGTAACACTTACTTGCTCTTTTTAAGGCAATCGGTTTGCATGGTTTTAACAAGTAAATCAGATTGCTGTTCAAGTAAATACAACTGAGAAATTCTAAGTTGCAGGAAATGTCACATTAGTTAGCCCAACTTAAATAAATGAGTAGTCTATACTAAGTCAAGAGTACATCTAAAGTAAATTATCAAGTACTCTATACAGGTTTTTTTTAAGTTACTTGAACTCAAGTGTAAGTGTACTATACTAAATAAGCATTTGTTAGTACAACATACAATACCTATTCCACTTTACTTAGTTTTTTTAAGGCAATCGGTTTGCATGCTTTTTTTAAGTAAGGTTAACTAATTAGAATTTACAGTGAGTAATGTACATATATGTACATGTGCAAAATATGAACAAATATAATAATGTAATATTACATTATCAAATACATTATCTATGACACCTTTATAGTTGGATCACATTCAGTTACCATATATACTCCTTTAGCCAACTTACTATAAAACAGGAAACTGAACATGTGAAATATGTTTATAATATTCATTGATTGAATTTGAAAATATTCAATAACCTACTCACCCGTGCAGTCTGATATGATTATCAGTATAACTAATGTTGACATATGCTGGAGATGTGCCATTATCTGTGCGTATAATGTAGCCCAGTAGACAGGACAACAGTTTATTAAGAAGCTGAACTACTGCTGTCTGCTCTCCACATATTTTCAGTTCTCTTTTAGTCATAGATACATCTCCACGTGAATATACCTGGGGAGGGAAACGTTTATCTGATTGCTGTAGTTTTCATTGTATCATGAGACAAATAGTGCCACCATGTGGTAAGAACAAAAGGGTACAGCAGATTGATCATTGGCCATAGGATCATATTGTAGTCAAGTAGTCACAAACAATTAGTTTCTTTTAAAGCACGCCTTGTAAACAAACTATTGGTTTTCAAGACAATATCGCAGTAACACCTGCATTTCTGCCTATTGCAAAAGACACAACTGTACATCCGTGTATTGATTCACATCATCCTGACTTCCTGATTAACAAGTGAACTTGTTTTAGAATTGGTAGAGATACATCACTTTTTCAGATGGACTTTTTCAGAGAAGCTTAGACATTTGAATGAGCCTATCAAGTTTATTTGAAGTGTGTAAGTTTTAGGTGTCTTGTGTAAACCTTATCTATTGGACGATCCAACAGGAGTCTACTTTAGCCTATTTGTTTCTGGTCAGTCAGACTAAGTCAATTTTGTGAATTCACCAATTTGTCCACCCTCCATTTGTGCTCTGTCTGCGTCTGTCTGTGTAGGCTAAATGTGAGGAGGGAACTTCACTAATAATCACATGCGCTCTTAAACTTTGACACCCCCCACTTCCTCTTCTATCACCGTTTACAGAAATACCACCATACTTCTTCGCAATCCCAGTAGCAGAACTTGCAGCCCAACTTTCACTTTGTTTTTACTCACCATAGTGAACAGAAATGGACAAAGCTCAAGGTGAGTCTATCTGTCCTCTGCTATGTCTATTTATTATTTGGGCTTTCTATTCCTAGGCCTATAACCTAGTGTTCAGTGTAGCAAATATTTGTCTTTTTTTCTTTACATAATGATTCCCGACACTTCTGTAAATAGGAACCGAGAGCCGGAAAGGAATGTGATATTTGTGTGTTTACATGGTTTTTCCTTTCACAGGGGGTAAAGCATATGGTATACTCAAGTCTCAACAGGAAGAAAAACTGAACTCTATCAATGAGGTGTGTGAAACTTCTGATTGACGTCTTTAGGTCAAGTCAGGTTACAATAGACATCAGTGACTTGACTTTTGAAATACAATACCGTATAACTTTCTACATACAGAAAATCAGTGGCTCCCTCAAAACACAACTGTTGCTAATACTACTACTGCTAATAATCATAATAATAATGTCTGATTTATTTATCATTGATTTGTCACTTCTTAAGGCTTTTCTCTCAGACCCGCAGTATGCAGAAGAGGAAGACCTTGCCTCAAAGCTTGAATTGTTTAAAAGTGAGAATTCAAGAACTAACAAATATGCAACATGTTGTAAAACAATCAGTCTATATTATATTATCAATATTGGCATGTCCATGATTTTTTTTTTTACAGATAAATACATGGAGTTTGATCTTAATGACCAAGGAGAGATAGGTAAAATTATCTTTACTTGATCACAAGAGTCTTACAGCCCGAATACATAGACCTACACAGCTCAACATTGATTACTGATCAGCTACCTGTGTCATGTAATGCATCTCTTCTCATTGTAGTGTCCAGTATTGACTCATAACAAAGATGTCTATTCAGATTATAGGTATGATAACCTTTTACTTCTTTGACTTCTTTTAACTATCAATTTCATAGACATAATGGGATTAAAACGAATGCTGGAGAAACTAGGAGTGGCCAAAACTCACTTGGAACTGAAAAAGATGATGTCTGAGGTGGTTGGTGGGACAATGCAAGACACTAAGCCTAGGCCCATCTGCTACCATGACTTCCTGAACATGATGCTGGGGAAAAGAAATGCAATACTAAAACTGTGAGTTTGAAAACAACTTTATGTAGGCCTAGCCTGAAAATCACTGGCCTAAAAATCTGTCTGGTGAAGATTGTTTGGTGATGCTATGATAGAGTTTGTTATAACATGCAAAGCAGTTGACATGTCATTTTCCATGTAAAAGGATCTTGATGTTTGAAAGTATTGGCAAGGACCAGAACACCACAGATGTTGGACCACCTCGTCGCAAGACCTTTTCAGACCTGCCCTGAAGGAGCTCTCCATTTCAACTGCAAAATAAAATACATAATGTATGCTAGGCTATAGTGTGGCCTATAAAAAAAACACACCTTCCACAAACAAAACTATCACAAATTGTATGTCGGCATTGTTTGGTTGGCAAATTCATTAAAAAGTGAATTGGAACAATATTTTGTCACTATTATTAGTAATTTGAATATGGGGTACCTCCACACACTGAAGACAAAAAAAATATATGATATGAGCTCTAGTAAAAACACATTTCTCCTTTATTACCACACATATCACTACATTAATTTAATATTATATAAAGAAATACATAAAACTGGATAAAACACAGAAAATAGGTATTAGAATTAAATTAAGATAATACATAAACAGAAAATAATTGTTTTTAAAAAGGAGAAAATAACTGCTAATCAATTTGTTAACCAGGGTCTTGCAATAAAAACATTATCATAGTTAAATCATCTCGACAGAATTCATTGTAATTTGTGTCATATAGGCATAACATTTCATATTAAGTTGAATTAAGCTTTAAACCAGAAAGCAAATGACCTACCTCTTCACTTAGATATTTCCAATGCGTCATGAAGAGTTTTATTTTGAAAACTCCGGAAGACTTATTTTGTCAACCAGGGAATCATAAACGAGCTAAGCTTGCTAGTTAATGTATTGATATAAGGGTAAGTAAAATGGCTTATTTCCTGTTGAGATCATGTTGTACCTACATTAAGATAATAGTTAAATATCACTGATTCCCGTCTCAGCTATACTAAAGTGTTGACTAACGTTAGCAAGCAAGATAGCGTGTAAATCAGGAGCTAGCAGTTAGCAATGTTAGGCAAGGCAATGCAAATGGCAGGCTACATTAAAACAAGTGTCCTCGAGATAATAATTTCAGTTGAATGGTTTTGTACCTACAGTGGGATCTGTTCATCCGTGTTTGTAAAGTTCACAACTTTAACATTAGTGTTTAACGCTGCTGGTTTCTATCTAGCCAGCGCTAGCTAAGTTACCTAACGACGTTAGTATTGACGTTAAATGCATCACGGTCCACCGTTGACTATGTTTTGATTTGCCAGGAGGATGAGCAGCTCAGAGGAGGTGTCTTGGATATCCTGGTTTTGCGGCTTGAGGGGGAATGAGTTCTTCTGTGAGGTTAGTCTGCAGTAACCTCACGTTACTCCCTGCAAGTCTTCAGTCTCACGTTCACCTGATTGCTGTGATGACCTGTTAGTGTCATTTCAAAGTAGACTGAAGTCCAGATGAAAGCGTATTGCCCTAAAACTATAGAGGAGAGTTGGCCTAGATCCCAACTCGCTGCTTCAACATCAGAGTGTTGTAGTCATGTGTGTTGTAGCATTGCGCTGTAGCAACAGATGATTGCATGCAGTGGATAGCCATGCATTGCCTTCTATTCCTATGTTACAGGTTGATGAGGACTACATACAGGACAAGTTTAACCTGACAGGTTTGAATGAACAAGTGCCCCACTATCGCCAGGCTCTGGACATGATTCTTGACCTGGAGCCAGGTGAGGACATCAGGGAAGTAGTTTTTCTCACTTGAAATGTGATCAAACACTCTCATTTGAATTAACTACTTTAAATCACTTTAATTTGACAGACGAGGAACTTGAAGACAATCCCAACCAGAGTGACTTGATAGAGCAGGCAGCAGAGATGCTCTATGGGCTTATTCATGCACGTTATATCCTTACAAACAGAGGCATTGCACAGATGGTAGGCTGCATTACTGAATCACAACAGTCTACATTTCAAGTGCTTTAGTTAGCTATTTATCTCATTTCTAATTCTTCTGTGCTCAATGACGTGACAATGCTTTCTGACTTTGTTCTTTGTAGTTGGAAAAGTATCAACAAGGGGATTTTGGTTATTGCCCCAGAGTCTATTGTGAGAATCAGCCTATGCTTCCCATTGGTAAGTCTGACTCATTCGATTTCATTGACAAACATTCTCCCTTGCACAAGAGCCAAGCTCCACCTTTGACAGTGTTTTATGAAGACATACTCCACTGTCAGTTATCTCTTGTCCTACGTAGGTTTGTCGGACATCCCAGGAGAAGCCATGGTGAAGCTTTATTGCCCAAAGTGCATGGATGTGTATACTCCTAAATCCTCCCGACACCACCATACAGATGGGGCCTATTTTGGGACAGGATTCCCCCACATGCTCTTCATGGTGCACCCAGAGTACCGTCCAAAACGACCAGCCAACCAGTTTGTGCCAAGGTTTGTTTGTGCCTAGGTTAAGTGTCTTTCTTGTTATTTATTGCCAGCATGAACTTATTGGCAATGATCTGTCTTATTGAAACATATCTCCAGAAACTAATCTTTTCAGAGCTTGTGCAAAACTGGTTTACAATCATTGTTGCTTTTTTTCATTACATCATTGGCTTGGCTTGGGATGATGCCAGCTGCCAGTTACAGTAGAAGTAGATGAAAATGGAGACACTGGCAATATAATATGTATAAACCTGGAGATCTTGTATTCAGTAGGATGTTAATGTGTAGTTTTCCTAAATGTACAACCGTCAAATGGTAAGTAATAATTACTATTGTTATATTCTTTAGTTCCTTGGCTCTTTTGAAAGATGTTTATAGGAAGTGAATTATAAGATTCCGCATAATATCCAACCACAAACTTCTTGAATTGTCTCAGATGGTAGCATGAAGCAGGTTATTAGCTACCGATTGCAATGGTAGCAGCCACATTTTTTGCTAGTCTTCTAATGCACCTTCTGCACTGATTTGACTGATATTGAGAATTCTTCATTTATTTTTTAGGCTTTATGGTTTCAAGATTCACCCAATGGCCTATCAACTTCAACTTCAGGCTGCTTCAAGCTTCAAGAGCCCAGTGAAGACAATTCGCTAGAAGTTAACCTGGACCAAGACAGTGACTATAGACTTTTTTTTCATACTTGTTTGAAACAATGGATCATGTAATATCAATAAAGGCTTGTACAGAACTCCCAACCCATCTCAGTGTAGACAGACATACATTTTTCAGATCCACCAATTTCCTCCTGTGTCCATTTCCTCCATTATCATTCCCAAAGGATCTCCTGATAGTATTTTACCTTATCTATTCACACTTTTAAGGGTGGTCTCTCTGGAAACATGACTGTAGTGATAATCTGAGTTTTGGTATAGGTGTAAAGTTTACACTGTGGCTTATTCCAGGTGAATGAATGTAACAGGAAATCTCGTCACCGGCCCCAGACAGGTCTGCCTTATCCGTGATTGTCATCGCTTTTGAAAGTAATGTTAAACTGCATCAAATCAAATGTACCTGTCATGCAGAAAAACTGTTGGAATGTGCATAAGCGTCGCTCCTCTCAGGGTGAGGGCATCATTTGTTGAAAATGGCAACAGATGTACATAAACGTGATCAGGTACTGTTTCCAAGAAACAAGGAACACCATATTCAGGGTTGAAAGTCAGAAGTTTTCTTGAAGATGCACCTTGCTTTGTTTCCATTTTCTGTTCATGTCATTTGGTTTCATTGAATGAGTGGTTTTATATTTGCTTCATTGTTATGCACCATAACACCAATATTTTCCTGATTATTCTCTACTTGCAGGTATACTATGTTTACATTATTGTACTACAATCTAGAAACAAACTAGCTACATTTTTTCTGTCTGAAGAGTTATTGCTGTTGATTGACTGATTTTAAATATGTGGCATCATCCACTATGGAACAAGTGAAGAGCATTAAATATTTATTTCTTACAAAGATGTCATTCATACTTTAATTCTAGGGGAGCTGCAATTCACATACACACACAGCCCAGTAAAAATGCAAAATAATGCATGTTTATTTTTTTCATAAAAAGGGATAAGTCACAAGAAAGCAACAATATTTTCCAATGTCTAAAAACTATTTTTTTCCATGTGAAATGCTAACGTTTTCTTCTGAAAGGGGTTCTCCTTTCCATATAGCTAGAATACCAAATGCTTTTTCAGGTAAAAAAAAAAAAAAGTCTGCTACCAAACATGCTACCTAAAAGGGTTTTCAAGCATTTTGTTTTCTTCTACAGAAATACAGGATACAGCAAGTCAGAGCAATCTACTTTCTCTATGTGATAAAAAGGCTTTACAAACTTGGGAAGATAATGAACGCAATATTTAACAGTGTGACATCTCTAGTAGAAGCCTGGAAACAGGCTTGTTGAAACATCACAGTAAAACAAATCACATGAAACAGTTCCTACTTTACAAATAAATTACTGTATAGTAGAACATATACAAAAGACAAAAATCGTGCCCCTATGAGAGAAAATCCACATCCACTGGGAGAGCTGCCTTCACCTCTTAGACGCATCTTTACTGTGACAGTCAAGCTTCATATTTATTGACCTCACTGGCTGAACAAGAATGTACATTTAAGGTAGGGATGGATATACATAGCTGAACATTCCTCATACAATCAATATACTTGTAGTCTTACAAAGAATATCAAAACCTGAGATAAACAGACCAAAGCTTGTTAAACTTTTCATATCAACCAAATATACGCAAATCACTTACAAATCGTATGGTACTAAACAAATAGGGCAGAGGGAAGGACTCCTTTGTCATTTGTAAATTCTGAAAAGTTTGATATACTCGGTGATGGTTTAAAAGAGGAAAGAAGCGTCAGGCAAGACAGGTAAGGAGGCCTTTGATAAGGACCTCAAATTTCAGAGGAAGCAAGGAAGCAAACAAAATGGTAACCTACTATTCAATAAGTAGATGGATATGAATAACTTAAAAACCTCTATACAAATACTATAAAAGCATTGATTCTATAAAATAGAGAAACATTTCAAAATAGATCAATTTTCAATTCAAACTTTACAATAATGTGTAGGCTACTAGTACGTGGCTAGTTGGGGAAGAAAAGATTTAGAATTTTGTTTCTTTTTTTTTTACCTGAGCAGTGAACAAAGCTAAACAACTGTCCAAATTTGAGCACAGAATATCTTTGTTCGCATGAATGTATGTGAGGTATTTCATTTCACAAAGTCTGTTCCTCAATTAAAAAGACAAGTAAACAAACAAGAATATAGCCAGATGTTTCCCTAGCAGCACCAAGGGAAACAAATGCTGGAAATGATGTCTACACTACAGTGAAAACAGTGCATCTGTATAAAAGCAAAATGTAAAAATGTTCAATAATGTTCAAAGCAAGAACCTAGGAAAATAAAAGCATTTTAAAGCAAATGAAATGGAAATCACTCGACTAAAAATGCATTCACTAGGCTTTTTAAACAACAGGATGAGAAACAAGCATTTGATCAAACACAAGAGCACAGTGGAGCCCTCTACATATAATGAGCAATTCAACTGCAATAAAGAAATTATCTACTGAGACTTATCTAATCAGTCATCCACTAAGTTTAGGTGCAGAGATGGATTTATGAGATATTGTTTGGGTATGTGTGTGTTAGATAGAGCTAGTCACTGTTGGCCATGGCCTTAGACTAGTGGGGGAGGGAATGAATAGAGTATGGTCACTGGTATAAATGAAGGTGATGGTTCAGTTACATTGCTGATGCTCCGCCGTCATTCCCCTGGAAGACACAAATTTTGTGTACTTGTATTAGTCTTAATTTGAACTGGTAAAGATCAAAATAAGGCCAGTTGGATACAATACTCTGTCTATTGCTATTATGTGTCATGGGCAGAGGGTTATAGAGATTTCTTTATCTGTACCTGGTCTTGGTCAGTTTCAGACTCCGCAGTTATGACAATTCTCTTCTCTACACGAGTCTCTGAGGATCCGCTTTTCACTACCTGATAAAGGGAAGAAAAAGTGGCGTTGGAGAGGTTGGAGAGGCCAAAAAAAGAAACAGAGAGCAAGACAGAGAGCGAGCGTGTACTGCTGACCTTGGAAATATGAGTGGTTGTGGTGACTGTGGTGCCACTAGTGGTTTCTGAGGTAATGGTCCGGGTGCTGGACAGAGCTGTGCCATCTTTGTCCCCATCTGTCTCATCAACGGTCACCTGAGAAGAAGACCAAACAGGGCTGACTCAGTAATACGTTTAGGCATGGTGACCCTGTGCTTAGCCAGGGAAGGTGCAGTGCTGCTTCATGCTCAGCTTGGAGCCCCGAGCCTGGTCCTCCCAGACCTGCTTACTCTATAGTCAGCTTCTGCTGCCATCCCCTCCATGCAAAATGATGGCGATAGATAGGGGTTGTCAATAGCTAAGACAGATCTGGGCTGAGCAGGTGGCGGAGCCCCTACCTTTGCAGACTCATAGGTGATGGTCTTGGTCAGGACGATAGGGACCTCTGTGGTGGAGATGTCACTGGATAGGGAGTTGGAGACAGCTGTGATGGTGACTGTCTGGGTCTGCACCAGAGGGGGCTGTGGATGGGAGCATAGCCCCATGAGTGGCTGTGTCCAGACACCTCACACCATTTTATTTCACACCATGCATTCCCTTCGAAACCATTCTGTGTGTAAATCAATTCTCACCACAAACGTCATTTCATCGGACTCGGTAATTTATGAATTGTTCCAATTATTGGGAACACCTGAATTCCTTGGCTACCTCCCTTCCCACCACCAGCTATTACAAAAGGAAAGGGGAAACAGAAAATTATCAAGCCATAGGTGGAGTGGATAGAGGATGAAAGTCATGTAAGAGTGTGAAAATAGTAGCGCTATGGCGACCCATCACCACAGTTGAGAACTCATCACACCACTGTGCACCACCTCTGCAGCATGCTGTGTTACATTCAAACATGCTGATGAACATAATTCACAACATACTAAACTACTTTTACAGATTCACCGTTTTGGACTTGTTTTTCTAGTTCTGATGGTGCTGCAGAGGGGTGAGTACCAGCCATGGAGTCATACAGAGGCCAAGCAGAGACAGAGAATCATCCTGAGGAGGTCAGGGAAGCTACCTGGAAGCAGCGTATGACCTGGGGACCACCGTTCACGAAATAGGAGGCTGGGGAGGATCCAACTATCCTCCCAGAGTACTCCAACCCCGGATATGATGCTTCTTCCTCCTGCTCCTCCTTCAGCTGGGTCTCCTCTATAGCCATACTTGAGGGGTCTTGGGAGGGAGGCAGCTGAGCCATCTCCACCTCCACGATGGGCACCAGGGAGGTCTCAGAAACTACACCTTCTTCCTGATCACAAGACTCTGCCACATCAGGGGCATCATGGGCTTCAACACTATCAGGCTCACTCTTTTGGCTCACAGTGGGACTGGGTATGCCTGAAAAGCCCAAATTGCTGCTGGCTTCGTCGTGTGCAGCCTTAGTGTCTGAACCAACCCATATGGGTCTAATGCACAATCTCTAAAAAAGACACAACACATACAGTCACTGTATGATAATGGGTAGGTGAAGTGTTTCCTACTGACAGGATATGTACAGTAATGCACATTTAAATAGATATGTGAGTTAAATATATATGTATTTATGTATATAGTATGATATAGTATGTATGTGCATTTAGTGTCCACTTTATTAGGCACACTGCCCCATACGTAAACGGTTTACTTGGTAAATTCATTGGTAGCAGATATATAGAGGTAGTAGCAGTCCTGTGTTGTCCACAATCAAATAATTGTGCTGTAAACAGCATGAATCCATGGATCATCCTGCGTGGTGTCAACGGTACAGGCGCGTGGTGTCGGTCTTATGGTGTAGGGAATGTTTCCTGTGCACACATTGGGCTACTTATTACCAATTAAGCATCGATTGAATGCCGCAGAATTGTTGCTGACCAGGTGCATCCCTTGATGGCCACAGTCTTACCCTTTTTCTAATGGATACTTCCAGCAGAATAAAGAGCCACCATCTCAACATCGTTCCAGGACCATGGCAGTGACTTGGCCTGCACAGTCACCGGATCTCAACCAAATAGAGCACATTTGGGATGAGGTGGATCGGCATGTTCACACACTATTGAGTCAGAATGGACCAAGATCCCTGTGGGACGTTTCCAGCACCTTGTTGAAACCATGCCTCAAAGAATGTAGGCTGTTCTGGAGGCAAAAGAAGGTCCTACCCAGTACTAGCTAGGTGAACCTAATAGAGTGGATACTGAGTGCATAGTACCTGCTGCATACATGTTAAGTATGTACAAGCATGAATGTCATGCATGTGTGTCAGAATGGAATGCTTTGGGTTTGGGTCTGGGAGGGGTTAGCGAAGCTGACATGCCATGTACACCACTCTCGGTAGATAGCTATGTACTGAAACATAAAGAGTTTCTGTGAAGCAGAAAATATAAACTAGGCTCCTTGAAAGGAACAAACGTAATCATAGGTACTGTGTATATGGAATGCCTTTTATTCTTTTGGTCAAAAATGATTGTCAAAAAGTCATGCAACAGGAATCATGCTATGCAATGACTTGCCAAATACTGGTGAAGGACAAAGAGGTTAATACGTATTACTATAAAGCTGCCTCATGGTCTCCCATCACAGGAAATGTGAAAAAGAAAATATTGAAAAATGACCCAGTAACCAGACTTTGTGGAAAATTCACAGAAGATATCAAGTCCTGGATTGTTGTTTAAGTGCTGAATTCATGTGGTTTCAGTGACACGTGTTATGTGTTATGATATGTTGAAAAACATATCACAGGGTCACCGATCTGCTAATCTTAAAATAACGTCTGAAGAAAACTTACAAATTTACCTTAATGTGTATAAAAGCAGGCTCTAAGTGATGTACAGACATCAAAAACTCTCCAGTTAAAAGCCAGGAAGAAAATACCGATATGTATATCTAGTGGTAGACATGTGTATGTCTAGTCCAAAATACATCAGAGAAAAGCAAAAGAGAAAGTGGCTTCATTGTCATTTCCAGTCTTAACCAGTCTTTGAAAAAAGCACATCTGTTTCTGGCTGAAGAAACCAAGATTTAGTTTTACTGCAATGAGAAGCACAGGGGGGGTGAAGGTCTAGTTCCAGAGACCAGAAAAACCTCCCGAATACAGCAGAGGAGGATGAAAAAGGAAGAATGCAACAGTGATGTTGTAGAGGAGGCGAAGGAAGGACAGGAGGAGGAGAGGAAGCGAGAGGTTGATGGGTAGATGACTGGGTTCGTTCTCCACGGGTCACACTCACACCTGTGTGGGACTTCTGCAGGGTCAGGACGGCCCCTCAGCTGCGTTTGGAGTAGAAGTCTAGGAGGGGGCCGCGCGGGAGGCGGGTGACAAACTGAGGGTTGAGGGGGGAGGAGGGAAGAGAGATGAGAAGTAGGAATTTTGAAATGTCTGCAATGACCGGGAGTGAACTGACTTGGTATAAGCCTGAGTGGGAAATAAGTCATTCAGATAGTATAGTAAGTTTAGCTTGTGATTGTCACAGTGATTACCTACATTAATCTGGAAGTGTACAAGTGGTTTCTGTCCCAGAGGTTATGCTGCAGTTGACTGAATATTACGGCAAAAGTCATGCAGAATACACCTCAGTATATACAGTACTCTCTACTGAGTATAGTATAGAGTTGTGCTGGGTTGTGATTCTAGTCTATCCACTGAAGAGCTGTCATGTTATTATTACTACATTACCATTAATACTAGTAATGCATTAGAATTCTACTAGACTCCTATAATGATTGAGTTAGTGTTAATATAGGAGGAAGGGGGCATAGAGCTGAGATAGTTATGGTACAACTGAATGAGGTTTTGTGTGAGAAACAAACCAAGGCTTGGAGAAAGCGAGCAACAGAAGGGGGAAAAGCAGCGGGAAAGGAAAGTGCACAAAGCAAAGAGCGTGGAAAGTAGAAGGGAAAAAAGCTCAGCAATGAGGGAGGGAGAGAGGGGAGAAGACTGGTGAACTCCACATTCTGCTCAGCGTGAAAACGTGCAAGAATTCAGGAGAGGTCTTCACTGGGTCATGCAGTAAACCCTATCCACGTCAGGTCTGTCGGCCATGCAATGCATGTAAGGACGGGTTAAGGCTCATAGGCGTCCAACGGGTATAAGATGAACCAACTGGGGTCGCAGCTGATCCCCATTACTCTCAAAAGTTGAGTACAGACACTATCCAACAAGTCCAACTGCATTCTTTGTACACATGCATGTGCTGCATACCGCATGCCATCACTTTGAATAGGTCTGCACATGCATGTAAAAATCTATGATGCTTAAAATAAAAAGAGTACCAAGAATGACACAATTCCACAACTGGAAGGGTCTGATCCTCTCTAAAAGCTTATTCATTCATCATGTAAAAAGAATCAGGTCTTATGGGGCCGTTATGAAACTGGCCTCAAGGTTCAAGATGACACAGGATTTAAAAACGCCACAATCCTGCTCAAACCCGTCATGCAGATTGCTCACACTGCAGTGCCACGTGAACTAAAAGAAGTGCAGGGGTGGTTTCCAGTCCAATTCAATCATCTATGTGGATGTACATAGAGTCAAAATGGAAAACACGAGATGAGGCATCTAGAAATTCCATTTCAACTAAGTCAATTCAGGAATTGAAAATCATGGAAAATCATGAATTTATCATGTTGCATTTATTCCAATGAAATCTGTTGAAGAATTTAGCCCATTTCCTGAACTGACTTAGGATATAGCAACTATAGGAAGTTGGTGTAAAGTGGCTGGTGTGGGAGACTTACCCCATCTGCACTGGGAAGAGGTTGACCATTGATGCCCAGGGTGCGGAATGGAGAATGTGTGGACAGGCGCTTGTCCCACTCACTAGGCCTGGGCTCGGGGACGCTCTCCATGAAGTTCCTCTTCAGCTCACTGATACTGGCATGATGCTTGAGTAAGTCCTCCTGAGGCTTATCGAACTCCTACACCGAGGACAGGGGAGGGAGAGAGAGAGAGAGTACGGGGTGCGAGGGAGGAGATGCCCAGAAATTCGAACAAGGAGACATATGGAGGGTGAGGGGAGATCCATGGATAGATAGTAGAGGTTGAATGAGGAGAGAAAGGGAAGTTTAAGGAATAGGGAGAGATGTTTGTGGTTGGGAGAGAGGGAGAGAATAAGGTGTCAGATCATTTCTGCTGCTCTCATAAAATGTGTGTTTTGATTTATTGCTGAATAAATAAATGATTTCAACAAAAGCAGAAGCAGTGTTATTTTGCTTTTGTAGACCTTTGAAATCTAATGTTACTTTGTGTCGGCCAGAGCTCAAATTAACTGAACTGGTTGTTGAGTCACGAGTTGAGATAATGCTTCACAAGGACTCAATGCTGTGATTTACAAAAAAATCAACAGATTATTTTGAGTTCTGGATATGTAGGGGCTATAAACTATAAACACAGCATTAGGGCGTGTATTTAACAGCATTAGGCTAGCAGTAAAAAAAAACGTGTTGAAAACAGGCTGCAAATCAAAGAGCGTGAGAGGTGATGTTAGCAGATGTGGCACAAGTTGTCATAGATGCAGCCCCAGTGTAGATGGAGTCCTGTCTGTTTTAATGGGAATGACAAAAGCACCAGCAGCAGCATTGATATATTTGGCAACACTTAACACCAAGTTGTTCCTTCTGGGCCTACATGCTTAAATTAGTAGAGGGCATGAGACAAGTATGTCACCACACATACTGAAAGGTATGCTCTCAAAGTCACGATGAATAGAGGTGCACGCTAAACGCTTCAACAACTACTGAAGTAATCACATCTTACTATGGCACTAAAGAGCAACTTCATGTTAAGTGTTAATCAAAATCTCATTCAATTCACACATAGCAGCAAATGTGTATGACTGGGTGGAAGTGTTTCAATTTACATTCCTACAGTCAAAAGATTTCATCTGTAGAAATGCAGAGAAAGCTTAATGCTTTACAGGCAGATATGATGATGAGAAGGAAGATGGAGAGGAAAGAGCAAAAGCAGGAACAGGAGAATACTGTAACATGGAACTGTTTGTGAATCCTGAGCAGAAAGGGAAACAACCTGGAAAAGCTCTTGCTGATCAACACCGTAGCTTAACACATTACAGGGCTGATCATTTCGGCTACTTTTACAGATGCTATAAAGTGCATCATCCACACTTCCTTCCATGTCAGAAGTGTAAGTTTGTGTATACCTGTGCAAGTACAGCAAGTACCCCAATCCTAATCAAATACGTATTTGTCATAAACTCAACAGAACTCTCCTGAAACAAGTGATTGGGTTAGTTATATTAAGTAAGTGATCTACATTGCCAACCAAACGTGCTGATGCAAAAAAAGTAAATAATGCCACATGCAAGCGTGATAATGAGCAGCAGCCAGTGAGCCAAAGAGCAAGAAAATCTCCAGAAGGGATACAAACCTCCAACATTAAAAGGCTATGTCTGATATAAATTGAGTCACCCTCAATTTTCTTAGCTCTTTTCTGTGAAAAATGAAAGAACAAAAAAAATGTTTTTTTTAGTTTCCTTGTGTGACAGCAGCAGAGTGCCACACCTTGGACATGCATTTCTACTCTGTTCACTAAAGTGCTAATACAGTAGACAAGAGGAGTGGAGAGGAGTCATGCATGCAAAATGGTTTGGGGGGCCAAGTGACCATGGGGACCAAAGACCACGCATAACCCCAGGTACGCTAAGAAAGCAGGGGACCTGAGGCTCTAGAAGCCTGGCTGAAGAATTTCATTTTGAAAATGAGGAAGAAATAAGAAGTGATAGTGTGGCAGAAACACAGTAAAACAGTAGTTATCATGCCCCATTTAGTACATTTAACCCATCATCATGCATGTGCATTCCAGGGTTTAGGACAGCCGCAAGCAATGAGGAGACATTACTGCCCTATAAACGTATATACTGCTAATTTAAAATAAATATTTTGAGGCAAGCATAGTAGTTTCATATTGATGTTACTTTGTACTATTTATCCAAAACAACAATTACAGTTTGCTCACATTCTAGCCATTAAAATATATGTGGATCGAACCTGATGTGGATGTTATTAAAGACCTAGCGGTATGAGAGTAGATCATGAGGAGAGGGTGAGATTAGTCTGTTGGATGAGAGGCTCAGTATTATCAGAATGGGGGTGGAGAGATGACTATGGAGACACGCCTGAAACACCAGGCTAAGAATCTGACCTTGCGCATTCGCACTGCCCCCGTGCTCGTCTCCTCAGACTGGTGTTACCCCAGGGAGGAGAGAGAAGGACAAATGTTAGCATCCTAGCCACGGTGGGAACATGTGCTCTGAGGGGCGACATGCATTAGGCCAGTGTCTGACACTAACCTGAAGCTGAATGTCCCCATTGATGGTGGGTGTCAATGTAGAGGCTACTTCTCTCTTGTCCCGCCTCACTGCTGGCTACAGCAGCAAGAGAGACACAGTTCACACTCAGGCACAGAGAGACAGAGAGAGAGAGAGAGAGAGAGCGAGAGAGACCTCTGCTCTGCACTTTAGCATCTATGCTTTTTTAAAACTATATGAGGTATTTACATTCAAAGGGTTTCCATTAATGAAAATCCTCACCAAGAGCACAGGAATTACCTAGCAATTCTGTTACACTGGCACCAGCTATCCTAACAGGCAGAGAAGGTCTACATACATATATGATACTACCCTTTTTTTAAATTAAATTTGTACTTTTATTGCAATTATGTGACAAAACGTGTACATATTACAGGATATTGATTAGAAAACTCGAGTACCTTGACCTCAGCCTCTGTTTTTGAAGGCTCCACTGCTTCTACAGTGACCTCCAGTTTCCTTTCGTCCTGGCGGCTGGTCTTGATAGGAGTAGAGGTCTGGGGCTGGTCTAAAGGGGCCATGGGGATCCCTGCCTCTGCCAGGGCAGCCTGAGAGAAGACTGGGGCACTGACTGGACGGGTGCCCCTGTGTGTGCCCACCACTGGAGAAATAAAAGGGATAAGAGGGAAATGTGAATGAAAGGCAACAGCTGGTGGGGTAAGATGGCATGCACAGTCGAAATATCAAGTACACGCACAAACGCATAAATGCAAACAGCCACACCATACTTACAGTCGGTCTCAAGCCTTGATGCAATCAAATAATGCACAGACTAGAGGAGCATACTGTACCTTAATTGCCTTGATCCTAGTTTATCTAGAATGACTAGCGCACGGCAGAACTTGAGGTGAGCCAGAAGCGAACATCCACAATGTGGAATGAGAGCAAAAGCAAGGATATTAGTTCTGGTTACCATCCAGTGATGGATGCAAAGGCAGAAGTTATCGAGCCGCAATGAGCTAAAAAGCTCAAAATGGTTGAGGAGTTGAAATGTTGAGATTAAGAAAGCATCATTTCTTCAATATCCAAAGCACAGCATGATGAGAGGTCCTTGAACAGTGGTGAACATGCACTCCCATCTCGGGACGCATTCTCTTCTGAAGAGAAACCAGGGCGTATTACAAAAAGGCTGCAACGTTTTGACCTGATGTTAGTATGCTTTCCATGGAGCCAAAAAAGCAGTGTGAGTTCTGCATCTGAAAGAATACAAACCAGAAGCGGCAAAAATACCTGGCTCTTTGAGGTCAACATCTAGCAGAACAAACCAATCATCATTGATATCTCTACGTGCTAGTGGACGCCTCTCCTCCAGGATCCTCTTTTCAAACAGCGGTCTCCTCTCAGGAAGAGCAATCCTTGGTTTGGCCTCGATGGTTGGAACTCTGACTTCAGGACTCCGGATGCGCTCACGGACAGCAACTAACACAAATACAACAATTTAAAGGTGATACTGTAGAAATAGAAACTGTGTACGAAATATTAAGACCACCTGCTCTTTCAGTGACATTGAACAGTTGAATCTATGTACAATATCCATAGTACATTGGAAACCATACTCTTATCAAAAAGAGAAGTTAATATTTGCTGTGGATTATTCACACTTAGGTACGTAGGTATTCACAAATAAAGCACATATCTCAGATCATCAACGGTATGTCTACCATAATAATCATGGTGTGTTGATGGTGATGGTACCTGTTTTCTTAGGGGCCACATCCAGAAGAATAAACCAATCATCTTCCACCTCTCTCAATGGCTGAGGCGGTCTCTGCTGAAGCATCTTTTCCTGTTGCCACATCTCCTCCACTATAGTAACTCTCTTCTGTGCTCTCTGTTCAATGGCTGCAAACTCTTTAGAGGGTCTTACCTCAGGATACATATAGACACGTTCCCCCACAGCCACTGAGGTAGAACAAAGAATACATATATATCAACCTCAGCCATTTCCTGAAATGCAGTAAGTTGTTCACTCAAGTTCAGCACACTGATGGCAAATGTCTCCTTCCACTCTCTATCAGAGGCAGCAAACAAAAAGCAACCATAATCCTAATAATATAGGCTATGGCTTCTGAATATTTGACTTATATACTTATACTTATATATACTTATATATAATATACTGTCTACTACCTACAACTCTTTTTTCCCTAGGCCTATTGTGAATACGATTTTGCTCATGAATTGGTTTGTAATCATCCCACCTTAAATACATAAAAACTGGAATCTCCATTCGTACCACTGATCATAATACAAACATTCATAGCTCTAAGGCCCGTATCTATGGCCCGATATTGCTCAGTCACTCATACCAAAAATAGAGTTTATAAAGGAATAATGGGAACTCTTTAACAGATTCATGCTGCAACAGGCACACACACAAAACAGCAGAATACCTTGCACTTTGGCTGCAACATCTAGTAGCACAAACCAGTCATCATCCACCTTTCTTGGTTGTGGTGGTTTAATCTCCACAGGGGACATCTTCACTAACACCTCAGGTCGTCGCATGTCTTCCACTAAGACAGTTTGTTTTGGCTCAAAGGCTGCCACCACATCCTGAATAGACGCGACCAAAGCGACTGACAGAGAACAGTACGGGTGATTAAAATGCTACAACCCAACCTCAACAATGGAAGCAAATGAAAGTTGGTATTTCCTCATGCAGCTATTTCAAGTTGAAAGCATCAGCTGTTACGTTAGGCCAGTTTGTTTGCTATCCATGTACACACACACTACTTAAATAAGCCTTTTAGCAGAGGGAGTGGTGAGTTTACATGAGAGTGTAAGGAGAACCTTTGGTGATGAAAGGTACCTGGTGGTATGACGACAGGCTTTTCACGGATGACGTCGAACAGGACAAACCAATCATCTCCTCCTTCTCTTTCTGATGGTGGTGCTGTTTGGACTAATAGTGGACGTGTCTCATATCGCCTGCTATCCTCACCAATTATCACCTTCGTCCATGTTCTAGACTCTGTGGTTGTCACCTCAGCCACAAACGTCTTGCTCACGTCTGGAATAAGCTCAACAGGAGCAACTGGCACAGAGAAAGAGAGTCAAAGGAACGGAGATACACTACCATAAAACAAATGTTCAGCTCGAAAAGAAAGGTAAGTATGACACAAGAGATCGCACATTTTAGGGGTTGCAAATGATGCCATAAAAGGTCTACCTGGTGGCACTATGACTGCCTCCTCACGTATGGCATCAAACAGCACAAACAAGTCATCGTCTCTCTCGGGCAGTGGCTGCATAGGCTGCTGTCTAATGTTCTCCAGCACAACCAGCTCTGGTTTCTGCTCTATGGCTTTCACTTCAATCACAGGAGGTTGGATGACACCGGGATAAACTTGACTCGGTACGACCAGGGGAACTGAAAATGAACAGGATTCATACTTCAGCTTCAGCCAGAGTGGAAAGTGCCACAGAAGCCATACATTTCCATGGGCCAATAACTACACTATGTACTAGTTTGATTGACACACAATTAATCTCTATTTTAAGTTGGTTTTATTGTTGTGAGATAGGCTGAAGGTAAAGAAGTGGAATTTTAGACGGTAGAGAATACCTGGAGGTAAAAAGGAAGTTTCTCTTGGAACAACATCCAGCAGCACAAACCAGTCATCATCTCTTTCGGTCACTGGCTGAGATATTTTCTGTCCTGGAATAATCTTCTTGGGAAGCTTCTTGTCCTCCTTCTGTACCATGATGTCTTCGACTATAACCTCCTCCCTGGACTCTACTGCTATCGCTTTAACCACAGCAGAGATGCTTTCTTCTGGATAAACCTGAACATATTCCTCCATGGTAACTAATGAGAAAGAGAGAGAATCCTAAGACACCGGAGCCACAAAGGTCAAGCATTATGTGTTTATGGTGGAACTGAGAGGCAACACATGGGGGATTTTGGTAATACCTGGTGGCACAAACGATGGTTCTCTAGGGGGAAGATCCAGTAGCACAAACCAGTCATCTTCTACTTCTTTCACAGGTTGGGGCGGTGCCATTTCTCTCAGCTCTTGTTTTATCTCTGTATCTTGTACTTCAACTTCCATTCTTTTTTCTCTCCGCTCAACTGTTGTCATCTCAACCACAGGGACATATTCTTCTGGACTCACTTGAACACGCTCCACAACACCAACTACCACAAAAGAGATAAAAATCCTCAGAAACTACAAACTGTAAAAGCGCTTTAAGAATAAGAGCATCTGCAAAGATCACGGAGCTGGGATTTTTAGCAGTACCTGGGGGTAGAGGAGACGTTTCTCTGGGAACAGCATCCAACAACACAAACCGGTCATCATCTCTTTCGGTCACTGGCTGAGATATTTTCTGTCCTGGAATAATCTTCTTGGGAAGCTTCTTGTCCTCCTTCTGTACCATGATGTCTTCGACTATAACCTCCTCCCTGGACTCTACTGCTATCGCTTTAACCACAGCAGAGATGCTTTCTTCTGGATAAACCTGAACATATTCCTCCATGGTAACTAATGAGAAAGAGAGAGAATCCTAAGACACCGGAGCCACAAAGGTCAAGCATTATGTGTTTATGGTGGAACTGAGAGGCAACACATGGGGGATTTTGGTAATACCTGGTGGCACAAACGATGGTTCTCTAGGGGGAAGATCCAGTAGCACAAACCAGTCATCTTCTACTTCTTTCACAGGTTGGGGCGGTGCCATTTCTCTCAGCTCTTGTTTTATCTCTGTATCTTGTACTTCAACTTCCATTCTTTTTTCTCTCCGCTCAACTGTTGTCATCTCAACCACAGGGACATATTCTTCTGGACTCACTTGAACACGCTCCACAACACCAACTACCACAAAAGAGATAAAAATCCTCAGAAACTACAAACTGTAAAAGCGCTTTAAGAATAAGAGCATCTGCAAAGATCACGGAGCTGGGATTTTTAGCAGTACCTGGGGGTAGAGGAGACGTTTCTCTGGGAACAGCATCCAACAACACAAACCGGTCATCATCTCTTTCGGTCACTGGCTGAGATATTTTCTGTCCTGGAATAATCTTCTTGGGAAGCTTCTTGTCATCCTTCTGTACCATGATGTCTTCGACTATAACCTCCTCCCTGGACTCTACTGCTATCGCTTTAACCACAGCAGAGATGCTTTCTTCTGGATAAACCTGAACATATTCCTCCATGGTAACTAATGAGAAAGAGAGAGAATCCTAAGACACCGGAGCCACAAAGGTCAAGCATTATGTGTTTATGGTGGAACTGAGAGGCAACACATGGGGGATTTTGGTAATACCTGGTGGCACAAACGATGGTTCTCTAGGGGGAAGATCCAGTAGCACAAACCAGTCATCTTCTACTTCTTTCACAGGTTGGGGCGGTGCCATTTCTCTCAGCTCTTGTTTTATCTCTGTATCTTGTACTTCAACTTCCATTCTTTTTTCTCTCCGCTCAACTGTTGTCATCTCAACCACAGGGACATATTCTTCTGGACTCACTTGAACACGCTCCACAACACCAACTACCACAAAAGAGATAAAAATCCTCAGAAACTACAAACTGTAAAAGCGCTTTAAGAATAAGAGCATCTGCAAAGATCACGGAGCTGGGATTTTTAGCAGTACCTGGGGGTAGAGGAGACGTTTCTCTGGGAACAACATCCAACAACACAAACCGGTCATCATCTCTAGTTCTCATTGGCTGTTGTGGGGTTTCTTGTAAATGTCTTGTTTCGTCTTCTCTTATCTTTATCTCTTCAACAATGACTTCCGTTCTCTTCTCAACTGCTGCGCTGACAACCTTAGAGGCAAAACCTTCTGCATCCATCTGGTAACGTTCCTCCAAGGTAACTGATACAAACAGAGTGAAGGACAATCTTTTAACACTAGGGGCAAGACAAAGCGCTAGCACACTGGCACTAGGGTGTCAGTGGTGTTTTGACAGGGCTGAAAAGCAGCAGGGGGATTTTAGCAGTACCTGGTGCTACGTAAGCCATTTCCCTGGGAACAACATCCAGTAACACAAACCAGTCATCCTCTCTTTCTCTGACGGGTTGTGGTAGTGGGATCTCTGGTACACGTCTTTCTTTCTCTTCTCTTATTTTCATCTCTTCAACTATGACTTCCCTTTTCTCCTCAACTGCTGAAATTTCTCCTGCATCCATCTGAGCACGTTCCAACATGGTAACTGATGGTGAAGAAACAGAATGCGTGAACATTGCAGGAAAGATATAGTAGATATAGATTTACTATATCTTTCATACATTCATGTATTAAAACTTCCTCTTATAATGTTAATAACCAATACAAGAATCGGTTAATTTTGGAGAAGGTCATTTTAGGGAGCTAGGGATGCAGGGATAGAAAGCTGATTGCACAAGGGCATACTGTACCTGGTGGTTTGAACGGAGAGCGGTCAAAAAGCACGAACCAGACATCCTTGTCTTCCATCTGATATTGATCCTCAGCCTGAGGTCCCTCTATAATTTCTCTGTCAATTCTCTCCAGTATTTCTGTCTTATGCCAAACCTCCACTTTTTCTAACCTCTCCTCTGATATCAGGGCAGGTTGTGCCTGCTCCTTTTCCATATCTTCCTGTACCAAGTCCTTTAAAAACACCTGCTTTATTTGCTCTTCCAATTCATCCACTTCATCCTCCTTATTTGACTCCACCTCCTTCACAGATCTTTCCACCACTGTCTCTACGAAATCTTTGCTTTGTTTTGTTGTTTGTTTTAACGCTTCTTCTGATAAGTCTCCCGGTTCCCCTTTGCTCTTAACTACTTCCTCTTTCCCTAATTCCTCTTCTATTGCGCCCTGGAGTCTCTCTGCCAGCTCGTCCACCTCCTGGAGCCTCTCTTCCAGAACCTTCACTTCCCTCAGTCTCTCTTCCAAAACCTCCACCTCTGCCATCTTGTCAGCTAAGGTTATCACTTCATGTAGCCTCTCAATGGCCTCCCCATCGGTCTGTTCCTGCTCTGCCTCCCTCATGCCTTGCTCATCCATCTCCTGGAGCTGGAGCTGGGCTGGGGGAGAGACTGAGAGTAGAGTAAAGAGTAACTAGAGGAACTAAAATGGGTAATGTATTGTATGCTGTTAAAGTGCCTTCATACTAGCTGTATTCATCACAATATAACACAATTTCATATGGTTGTCAGTCATATTTCAACACCAATAGAAACTCACATGGAGGTGTGCTGGCATGCTCAAGCGAGGATATGGTGCGGTCAAAGAGCTGGAACCAATCGTCTTGCTGTTTCAGCATTGGTTGCAATAGCCTGTCCACAGAGCTCATTTTTGCATACCTGAGCTTAGCTGACAACATCAGAGAAACAACGCTGTAACTCTTACATACCACATAATACGAAGCCCAAACAGCTGAAAACACAGTGTGCAATAGTTCCTACAAAAGCCTAGGTCTATTCCTTTGAGGATAACGCAGCGTACACATAGTGGCCGGCATACACAGTGACAAAATACACATGAAAGGTAATTATCAAAATGTGGATAGACGCCAGCAGGTATTACTAGGGCAGATACCTGGTTGTATCACAAAATCAAAGGATGGGACAAAGGGAAGAGAAGGATGACGATGAAGCAGGGAAAACCACTTGTCTTCCTTTCTCTCAGCCTCCTGCCAGGTCTCTGTGACCTTCTGAATAGACTGCCCCTCATCCCAGGACTCTGTGAAGGTCTGTACAAACTCCCCTTTGGCTGTGGAGAGATGACGAGGTGAGAGCGGAGCGATGAAGGCAACACTTCGCTGTGCTTTTAGCCGTTTTGTACAGGTCAATTGCACCGGACCATTGCGAGTCTGGTAAGCTGATGTTAGTACAAAGCTGAATGAAAGCTGGTGCAACATGCCTCTTTGGTCTGTATGGTCTACTTAGCACACACGTCAAGTCCTTCAGAACAAAGATAAAGGAGAAGGGCAACACGTGGCTGTTGATTGTTCAAGTCATTTATCCTATGTTTCATGGCAGCCATTGGAACGAGTCCGTCAAGCGCTGGGGTAACTGAGACCCGCTATGCAACACACACAAAGCAGCAACTTCTTAAAACGCAACACAGACCTGAAGAACAGCAGTCTCAAGATTGGAAAAGCCCATGCATAGTTATGTGTAATGCGCAAATAAATTCCCCTTTTTTCTGTCAAAATCCATGGTGACCAAAGGTACCCTGGGATCATGCCAGGGAAAGCACAGTGTGGGTGTCACTGTCCTGATGTTGTGTGATGTTAACCATCTGGGCTGCAGTTCAGAGGCAGTCTTCAAGGTTAACGGACATGAAAGCAAATGAACCTGGGTGGATGGTTATGTTAAATCGTGCAATATGACTGTTAGCAAGCCAGAATAAAATGAATGCTGTAAGTATGCCAAAAAGCTCAGATGTGGCTCCACACAGTTCCTGGTACCTGACAGTTCTGGAGAGGGTTTTGGTTTGTCAGATTCCAGCATCAAGGACCAATCATCAACCTCAGACCTGTTTGAGACTGAGAGCTGTTGCAGGAAATGAAGCGTATCATCTCCAGCTGCAAAAGTGCGACAAGTTAGAGCGGGGCTGATCTGGAGGCTGTGCATTTATTGACACACGGCAACCATCACAGATACGTACACCAACACACAAGATCATACCAACACATGCTCTCACACACACACACACACTTACGCGTACTTCCATCTAGGTTACGGGACAGCCTCTTGCTGGCAGAGCGTGTGAAGCGAGGGGCTGGGCGGTCGATCATGGAGCTGGCCTGGCGGGTCTGGGCCTGGGTGCGCCCGCTGTACCGGAACTTAGAGCCCAGGAGAAGGAAACGACGCGAAGAAGGGGGCTCTACCGTTGAAACCCTGGGGAACACACGCACACTCATTTAATTGTCAAGCATCAACCATTTAATCAAACTGAAAGAAAGGTCCACGGGCAGTTCAGAGACAATCTCATGGGACAGCCCCACATACCGAGAGATCGAGTCTGTCTTGTAAATTCCACACAGGTCACGTGCAAGTCATTTTGCATTCCTCACAAATGTTACAAGGTTAGCGTCGACTTTACCTCTTGACTTGTTTTGTAGCTTAGGGCCATGGGTATGTGGCTCTTTATCCTGGGTTAAACTGCCATGTAGCCAATACAATTACTCTGAGAGATTATGCTGCAGAGGCCAATTAGCCAATTATCTAGGGGGTGGAGAACCTGAGAATGACCTCTGTTGCCAGGCAGGCAAGTGCTGACTATTCAGGGTAGAGAAAAGCGACCTGTTCTCACCTGAAGAAGGTATGGTGTTCAACAGAAACCTTCCACAGCTTCTTAGAGGCTTTGTAGTTGGGCAGTTTGAAGCCAATTGTGCTCTCGTACTGCTCTTGCTATAGGTGAAGAAAAGAATAAAAAGTTCAATTTAGATTACTCACTGGCAGATAATGACATGACATAAATAAACAACACAGCATGAAACATAATATATTACGCAGGGTTGAGGAGCTAAAATATAAGTTAAATATTGAAAAACTTTTGGCATAGAAATATTGTCACATCTAATCTATTAAGATACAACTGAAAAGAAATGAGCTACCATTAAAAATGAATTGTAGTTTCTATTTACAGTTTCAATTGACTGAACTGAAAGTGTTAATGACTCAATAAAAAGACAAGAAAAACAGGATAATACAAAGACTGAATGTAAAATATAATTTAGAGTTACCTCTGATGGTCGGATCTTGATGAAGAAGCTGCTGCGTTTGTAAGAGATCTTGAGCACTTTGGGCCAAGGGAAACGGTTGATCCTCAACTTGTCTTTGTAAACCATCAGACCACTGGCGCAAACCCCAAGCATAATGTCAACACCCTCAAGATCCTGAGTGAACACAGAAGAAAAAACGAAAAAAAAACAACATTAACAACATACAATTGCACACCCTTTAACTGTTAGTTTGCATTTCAGTCACTAGGAGGCAGACTTTCCCACACTTTGAGCCCATGGATTTTCAATTTTTTTTACTGAAGAGGGGCTGACATCAATTCTGTAATTAAAATCTGAATGCTTCTGATGTTATACAAGCGTGCTGCTACTAAATCATGAAATGCATTTTAAAAATGAAAGGAAGTCACTGTCAACACGGACTTAGGTGCTCCCAGACTATGGTCCCATCTCTGATAGCGGTTTAGTTTCCATAGAAAACTAAACAGTTAACCCACAAAAAGCATTAACCCAAATAGCTTACATAATTCACACAAAACCCTACCTTGGCTTGGTGTATGTCCACTCCGTACATGGAGAGCTTCTTGGCATTTTCCAGAAACAACATATCTGCTTGGGCTGGACTCATTGACCTGGTCAAGCACATTAAGACAGAGAAGGGTGAAAGGGTGTTAAGATCAGCGATGTGTTTTATGGTCAAGATCATTTGAAGGGATTTTTTCAGATCACATAATCAAGCAGTTTTACAAATCCAAAGCACGTAGAAGCACGTATAATCCTCATGACTCACCTGTATGTGCGGTGCAGCTCCATCACCTTATCTTCCAGCTCTTTGCTCTGTCCCGGGGCCAGGCTCAGATCCTTGACATAGTCTGCTCCATGGAGCTCCGGGTCGTACTCCCCCAGCTCCGACTGGGCTGTGTAGGAGCCCAGCAGGGACAGCGTGACGAAGGAACAGGGCAGGACGCCACTCATGATGTCCTTCCTCAGCTGAAGACACAGATAGTACCTGCAGGAGAAGTGAGGAAAAATTGATATGAAAACACTGCACACTGTTCCTTCATAATACAGAATGTGATTTGAGTCTGTAGTGGCAAGAGGAGCCTCAGCAGAGACAATGACCTGGTGAGGTCTTCTGTGAGCTGCACCGGATCAGCAGGGTAGAACTTCACGTTGAATGTAAACTCATAGACGGCACCTGAAACCTGTTTGCGGATCTCTTTGGTGGCGTCCACCCATGTCTACGGAGCAGAAACACGGGATAAAAGTGAACCTTATCACACACAAACCGATTACTTCTTAGTGTGTCGTGTAAAAAGTCTGGGTATGTCAATGCATAGTAACTAGAATTGAGTAGGAAGAGCAGAAGAACCAGCCTACCTTATTGGTTGGGGTTTCCCAGTTGGCCAGTCCGAAGTAATCTTTCTCCAACAGGTTGAGGTGGTCACACACCTTGGTCAGCAGTTCCTGTCCTTTAGCATGTTTCTAAATGAGAGAGAGAGAGAGAGTTCATCAGCTGGGATGATAGCCATTGCACAAACAGAATAGAAGAGATGAGACGAGACCAAAGCTCGGGAAGTCGCTTACATCAAGCTCACACTCAAACTGAGCGTCGTCCAGTAAGGTGACTTTGCACTGCATGGTTTTCTGTCGTTTAGAGGGTTTAGCCTCTTCTGCTTTCTTCTCGGTCTTCTTTTCCTTTTCAGGCTTCTCCTTCTTGGCCTCCTCCTTTGCCTTCTCCTCCTCTCCTTTGGCTCCTTCCTCCTGTTGTACTTCCTCCTCTGTTTTCTCTGTGTCCTTCTGCCCTTCTTCCATCACAGGGTCCTTCTTTATCTCAGCTTCTTCCTTGTGGTCCTCTTGAGGTGGCTGGGTGAGTTAACACAAAAGACAGACATTTGAAAAGACGTGTAAAGTGGGAAGACGTGATGTTGTACTTTATTTGGAAACAATGAAGATAAGGAATATAGATAAATATGTTTGTTCTAAACAACATGTCTTGCATGTGGCCCACTGCTGCTCGTATCAAATCTAGATCTTTCAGTTCAGACCAGCGGAGGGACTTTTGCTGAGCAAGCAGCCCGCAAAATGAAAGATTAATGAGAAGGAAACAGAAAACATGAAGCTACAATAAAGCAGATCCAAGCCTTGTGTTCCTCTAGTACAACCTGTGCCCAGGACAGCTGTTTTTGACCTGTATGGTGGCCATTTGACCCAGAGAAATTATGAGAAAAAAAGCAAATGGTGGGAAAAAGATCTTTCCTGTCTTTCTCCAACCCTGTGTCCCGACCTTTGGCTGCTAATCTGATCTAGTTGTGCCCTTCACCCTCAACTCCTAGTTGAGTCTAATATTTGTCCACGCTCACCTGAGTCTCTGTGCTGCTTAGTGAGTGCTGATCAGCGGCCTGTTCAGTCTCCAGCTCTGTTTTAAGCTCCGGCTCTGGAGCAGCAATGGGCGCCTTCACCGGCTCCTTAGTTGGGCCTTTCTCCTCCTCCTTCTCCTCCTTCTCCTCCTTCTCCTCCTTCACCTCCTTCACCTCCTTCACCTCTTTATTTTTCCCCTTTTCTTTTATCTTCCCTTTTTCCTCTTCCTTCTTCCCCTTTTCCTCTTTTTTTTCTACTTTTTCTTCTTTCTTCTTTTCCTCCCCTTTCTCCTTCTCGTCTTTCTTCTTTGCCTCCTTTATTGTATCCTCATCTCTCTTTTTTGCCTTCTCCTCTTTTGCCTTTTCTTCTTCCCTCTTTTTGGCCCTTTCCTCTTCCTTCTTCTTTGATTTTTCTGCCTCTCTTGCCTTTTCCTCTTCTTTCTTCTTGGCTTTCTCCTCTTCTCTCTTTTTTAATTTTCCCTCTTCCTCTGCTTTCCGCTTTGCTTTTTCCTCCTCTCTCTTCTTTGCCTTTTCCTCCTTTTCTTTTTTCTTTGCCACCTTCTTGTCAGTGTTTTCCTCTTCTTTGCTCTCCTTTTTTCCTGCCTCGGCCTTCTTGTCTTTCACCTCTTCTGTCTCCTCTTGAGCCAATTCTTTTGTCTTTAATTTTTCCTCCGCCTTTGCTACCGTCTGCTGCCCCTTCTCCTCCTCCTTTTCCTCCTCTTTCTTCTTCTCTTTTTCCTCTCCTTTCTTCTTCTCCCTTTCCTCTCCTTTCTCTTCCTCTTTCACTTTCTCCTCATGCTTTTCCACCACTTTCTTCTTAGCTTCTTTCTTTTTCTTCTTACCCCCCTTCTTCTCGACTTTTTCTTCCTCTTTCTTCTTCTCCTCTTTTTTTTCCGCCTTCTCCTCCTCGTTCTTTTTTACTTCTTTTTCCTCAACTTTGTCTTCCTCTGCTTTGGCCTCTTTCTCCTCCTCCCTCAACTCTTCTACCTTTTCCTCTTCTACCTTTTCCTCCTCTCCCTTGTCTGCTTTTTCCTCTTTGTCTGCCTTTTCCTCCCTGGCTTTCTCTGCCTCGAACCCCTCTCCCTCTGAGCCCTGCGAACGGCGCTTGAGAAAGGAGGAGAAGAGGCGAGACAGGCCTTTGCCAGCAGAGGTCCGGGTACGAGGCTTCAGCTGCTCCTCTTCAGGGGAGGTCACACCATCAGCAGGCCCAGGCTCAGAGGTCTGCTCCTGGGCCTTCTTGCTCGGCTGCTCCCCCTCTGGGTGGGATGCTGCTGCCCCTGGCTTCTGCTTGTTCTCTTGTTCGGGCTTGGGCTCGGCTCCGCTGGCCTTCTGCTTGTGCTCAGTGTCTGCCTCACTCACCACACTTGCCTCTGTTGTCATGGTAGCCACTGGGAAGGAGAACAGAGGGGAATCAGAGATGGAGAAAGGTCACTGTGCTGTACAGCGTGTGACAGTGCAGAGCACGGCTATACTTGGAATACAACAAACAAGATTAGGAGCAGTGGACTCATTAGACCTATGTCTAGGAACCGTTACCTTTCACTTTGCTCTGAATGCTGCAGAGTTAACCCGTACAGTAGGGATACATGATGCAAGCTCACAGAAATGCTATATTCTACATTGATATAATCTATCAATTACTAATATTTTCAGGTCGGAAAACTATTTAGCATCCATTATGTTCAACGACTATGACCATGCTCTCAGTTAACAGAAATATTTTGTTTAGTCAAAACCCAAAAGAAACTAGAATAGGCCTTAGTTGTTCTCATCACCTCAGTGATGGTGTAATAAATAAATGGCTGGTTCTAGCACGTAAATAGGGTAATTGGTTCATTTTCATTTAACATTTAAGCCTTTTAGCTAACGTCTTTATCAAGAACAATTTGCAATGACTCATTTTTACAATGAGTAATTTAAGTTATTGTTACTGGCCCACCATTATATTACATCAAACAAGACAAAGGCCATCCGCAGATTAGATTTCAACACATACACACACACAAACAAACAGACAGACAGACAGACGCACACACACACAATCACACAATGGCCTCTCTTGTATGGGTGTATACGTCTACATGAACTTCTGAGGGCAAGCCCACAACAGTGTCTATCACAGGCTCATTAAAACCCTCTGACACAAAGGAGGCATTCTGCTCTCTGGCTGCCTATTAGCACAGCCAGGAGCATCCTCACCGAGCAAGCCCAGATCTTCCATCTCCCATGCCCCTTCTGCATGGGTCAGCTGGGGCAGCTCCGCGCACCGAGGTGACCTGAAGCAGCACATCGGTTTACACCAATCAGGTAGTACCAAAACAACTTTTGGCTCGTTGTCAGCCAGTCTGTAGCTCCAACAGAATAATGAGACTGTTGTCAATATGAAACAGTGCAAGCATACTTGCCTAATTACTTATCATCACAGTCAGCGGGCCTCAGAGTTTAATGAACACTACTTTGATTCATCAGTGTGGCAGTGAGGGAGCCAGTATATTTAGAAACCTCTTAGCCACAAGATAAATCACACAATTGACTGAACTATACTGCAGGTATTACGCAACCACACTACACCCCTCCCAAGTGGGGTATAACAGTTACAGCAGCTTGCATCGCAACCAGTACTTCATCTCCATCGAGACAGATATGCCACCTTGTCTACCCACGGTCTAGGTCTTGTTTAAAGGGTGACTAATGTGTCTCTTCGATATGTAGTTAATGTCTCACCCTGCCTTGCATGGAGTGGGGGAGGGGAAATGCTAGACGGGGTTGCAGGCAGACAGACCGGCAGGCAGGCCAATCTTCCAGATGTACAGGGCCGCCCATGCCCCAAAGGGCCTGCTCCTCCATACCATACACTTCCCACTGGCACTATAGGACAGCAGGGGAGGAGGAGGGGGTACTCACACAGACCAAATCCTCTTTAGCCCTCCCATTGTTTGTGTCCAGTGACCAATAACTGCGTTGCACACTATAACTAATCCTCCCTACCCTTCCCCCCACAAGACCCCCCATAGGTCTATTCCCTAGGTCACCACGTACACACACACCGGTACGCATCAGTGCTCACAGGCTCCTCTGGGTCTTTTAATGCCCCGTCATCTCAATTCTGATTGTCAGGAAACAGACGTGCCCCTAATGGACCAGCTGAGCTTGTGTCTGCTGCCTCCTCCATTTTGTGTTGCCTATCTAACATCTCTGCTAGCGGCCAGCTGAGCAGGACTAACCTGCAGCATGACCGATTGAGATAGCGCCAGCCAAGTGAGAGGATCTCTTCAGACTCAATACATCACAATCATAATACAGGGCCTAATTCTGCTTTGAGGTAAATGTAATGAGAGATTTTGCTGTATTATAAAAAAACCTGCCCTTGTTACTGTATAATTAGTGGCACTGATGAGCTAAATTATATATGAAGAAGGCTACCCTCTAGCAAGAGTGTGCTCGTTAAGAGCTGGTGGATCAGGTGCACGGGCCAGGGTTGGGGTTCAATCAGAATCTGATTTGGAATTGCGGCCAATCCAATTTCCGCCACAGGAAGTAGATTTTAAATTTGAAAAGATTTGATTTGAGTGAATGGATTTCCACTTTAAAAAGGAAACAGAATTTGACTCTGAAATTCATTTTTACATTTTATTTCACTTTATTTCCAGCAGGACTTCAAGGTGAGGGTGACGTATTCCAATTACTCACATTTCATAGACTTTTAAATGTGATACCCTTGAATTCAAGTCACACTGTGGTTTCGATCTCCAATTAATGAGAACTCATTTATTCAACTAAACTTGACTTCATTCATAAATTCTGAACAGTAACTGAACAGTTACTAACGGGAAACGATAAGTGGATGTTTCCTTTGACATTAAACTCAAAAACTGACATCCCAAGAATCCATGTCTCTGATCGATCTAAAAGACTTCAGAGCTTTTCCTCTAGTTACCAAAGTCTTCCCATTGCAGTGCATCACATTGCAGTGATGCTGCAATGTGTGTGTGTGTGTGTGTGTGATGAGAGGGTTGAATGGAGAAGAGCTTGTAGAGGAGGTATACAAATAGCTGTGTGTGCTCAGGATGCAGAGACTCATTAGTTAGCCTTACAGACGAGCTCATATCTATTTATGTTCACAGTGCGCTGCACACAAACACGCACACTGATGTATGCATACACACACATATGCAAGTTAACCTATAGCCGAGCATTTGATTTGAGTGAATTTGATTAGCACTGTCCCTTCCTTCCTAAGTCACCTTAGCAACTGACTCACATGAGACATGAGTTTCAAAACTAAGACGTAAAGAAACATGTTTCCTGGGTACTGAGAGTAGGCTTAAGGAATTAGAAGGAGTTTAGAGTTAATCAGGCCCCAAGTGACCAAGTGAGATTATCTCTCTATCTAGCTATCTCTCTCCCTTCCTCTACTCTTATTCTGTGTGTGAGTGGGGGGTGGGAGAGAGAGAGAGAAAAAGAGAGAGAGAGAAGAGAGAGAGAGAAGAGAGAGAGAGAGAGAGAGAGAGAGAGAAAAAGAGCTGGCAGATGCACAGTGGTGTGATCAGCTGTGCTGATTCATGGTTTTATATGGAGCCCCGCCTACCTGGCTCAAAGTCAACAGAAATGAATTTAAGGCCAAGATATCAGTCCTCTGGCTACATAGTGGCTCCTCTTAACCTCACACACAGACACGCATGCCAACACTAACACACGTCTGTCTATGTATTCAGTTAATGCACATACGCTTGCTCAGCTGCCCAGTGAATACACACAATCTGTGCAGGTCCTGAGTATCAGTCATTCCAGTTTTCACAGCTTATTTGAAGGAATATTACTATGTGGATCATATAATGCTTTCACGATGTAGCAGAGACAAAGAGTGAACGAGGAAAAGAGAGAGAGAATGAGAGAGAGCACGACTACTCTGGTTGACAAATACAGAACATGAAAGAAGCTTAGAACAAAATACTGTAATCATGGATTTTACCATAGCTCATGGTGAAATGAGTGATACTACATCGAAAGGTATTAGGCTACACAGGTTTATTTTAGTCTTCGTCTGTGTAAGCCTATCCCAAACCAAAGTCAAGTAATCAATACACACAGATGGTCTGTGCTCCTGATGCTGCAACATGAACCTTCCTGGGAAGGGAATGGAGTAGCTTGATTGATTTACTGTGGTTGCCCTGAAAGCAATCCTAAATCCATTTCCAATATGATCTTAGCCCAAGTCTATTGATTGTATAGTATTTCTGTACATTAGTGTGCATAATGAAAGAAGTGCTCCGTTTGTGGAGCAGTTTATGCTGGACAAGAAACAAGATCCAGTCGTGTGTCTAAATATCATGATCCATCTGTCAAATAGACTCAATAGGACTTACTGTAACTTATTTATCGGTTTGTAAAAACAATGTCCAATTGTTCATTTTGACTGATCTCACAATTACTCGCAGGAAGATGGTATCATTCTCCACTTCATGATCTCTAAGCCGGGTAGAGCCACAAGCTTCCCCCATTCATCAAGAAAAGAGCAAAGGAACCTGTATGAGGAGTCGGTCTCCCATTTGGTAGCGCTCACACAACAGAGTAGTAGTCTAACTGCACGAATGCATCATAACTCCCAAAAGAGGATTAACACCAGCAAGCTCTTCTGGGACCTCAGTGACCTCATGCTCACACAGCGGTGCCAAACACATCCTTGAGCATCACTTGAGCAGCTCTGTGTTAATACCACTGCTGATTCAGCAGGATAGGAGACCAGAAACACCCGGGTCATTTAGGTTTTTTACCTATACGTTTACTTTTTCCCCCCTTTTTTTTGCTAACATCACCTGCCAGTCCTATTGCCTCTCTCTCCCTCATCCACTCACGTCATGTGTGCAGCCCTTCATAAAAGATAATCTGACTATATATATCCAGCAGTATCATCAATGGAGACAAGGCTTATTGGATGAGTCTCCCTTAAGTGTGTTATGGGAGGTACATGCGTGCACGCACACAGTAACAGACACACATACACATATGCTGTCCTCCAGCAAAGAATGAGGGATATTTTTAACCCATACACTCCTCTTGGGATAAAAGCAAGTCATGTCAAGCAGAAAATGAAAACCAAAAGCCACGCAATCTTCCAGACAGCATGAAAAAAAACCGACATCTGAGGAGGGGTATTCTTAGAAATAGCTGTACTTTATAACACACTTCACAGAGGAGCGTTCAAGATCAAAAACCTGCTGACATTAACAGACAGGAGTGCATTGGAATAATAACTCTTCCCGACATCTGAAGGAACTAAGGAAAAAATAACTGGTAATTATGTCACATGTTAAAATGTGAAGTAGGTCTAATTTGGCCCGTTGGTTAACCTCGGGTTGGTAGTGGAGTAAACCACTTCAACTCAGTTTACACGTCTTTATTTTATCCACCTATTTAGCCTGACATAAATCTGTATGACATAATCTCTGACCACTCATCACACAGAGTATTATCAGATGGGTGCATGTGAAAGCATAAATGAATGCTTTTCTCAAAACATATGTTTTTATCTATATTGGGTTTTGTTCTCCAACATAAGTATAGTTCACCCAGTTTTATTTACCACTACATGTCAGGTTAGAGCCCGCATTTTATCGGCATGATAATGTTGATAAGATAAGTGTTACCCTTTAAAAATGTTGTTTTAAATCATTAGGTTATAGAGCGGGATTATTGCAGTTTTATTACAAAAAACACATGGGCAACTTTGTAAAGTGGGAGTTTTCCCTAACCGGGCGCCGTTCAGCAGCGAGGCCACTTGCGTGTCCTTTCATTTCTACAAAAAACAACCCACACACACACACATCACACATTTGTGAAACACTTTCCTTCTGCCGGTAACACACACACCACTTTTCTTTTACGGTTATTTAGTGAGACGGGGATTATTTTTAATTGAGCAATATAGCTTTATTTATTTTTATTTCGCTTAAACTCTTCGTCGTTCAAATGTCGCGTTGGGGATACAGCCCAATATCAATTCGTTATCTAAATAAAAAAATAAAGAAATAAAAACACAAAACAGTAATAGGCTGTATCAGGCCAACGTGCCGGGGCATTTAAATAATCTGTGTATGAAAATGGCGCCGAATGTGCAACAAAACAAATAAACACAAACTCCCCCCTGCCTTTGATGTGAAGGTTAAATTTGGCTTACCTGCTGCAAAACTACCACCAACGGGGAAGTAAATAGCGCAAAATCCAACAAAATCCTAAATTCCGCACGTTGAATGGAGAAACACTATTGCAGATCGACACATGCTTTGTTGTGCTCTAGGTGTCCGATGCTCGTAAAGGGGTGGAGCCTCAAACTGAGGATCGGACTTTGTTGTGCTCTAGGTGTCCGATGCTCGTAAAGGGGTGGAGCCTCAAACTGAGGATCGGACTTTGTTGGCCACACACACACACACACACACACGCTAACACGCACGAACACTAGCACGAGCACGAACACACACACACTAACTGGACACGGACTAGTATGCCTCAGAAACCCATGGAGAAATGGAGGAGCCTCCTTTTATGATAACATACTCATAGTTTATAATATACGTTTACGAATTGTGTAAGTTTACAAATTATATGTAAAAATGCTGCAGCGATATGAGCCCCAAAACAACAAGCAGAGAAATGTACACTCATAGCAAGCACACATAACAGTTGTAAGAAATAGCGATAATAGAGATTTTTGCCCAATCCACAATAAAATATTGACTTTGTCCAAGCCTAGCTTCTTATTGTGTTTGTCCAATACATTAAGCCTCACTACAAAATCCCCAGCATGCTTGGAGCAAGGCTGGCCAAAGACTGCAATCATTAACACAGTACAATGTCCAGCAACGGGCAGGAGGCAGGGAAGCAACAGGAGTACTTCAGGAGCCCTCAGTCAACCACCCGGTGCATTCATGAGCACAGTATGAGGGTGTCGTGCCCATAACCCTCTGTCATTTGGTGAGATATTGAAGCAGGCGCCGTTTCAAAATCGGAGTTACAGTATCAAGCCTCATCAGAAAAAGTAACATTTGGATGTATAATGCACCCTAGACAATCTTATCTAAACATAAAAGTCACAAACAAACAGACAGACAGACACACACACACACACACACAAGCTGTCTTTATGGACCCGGACATGGTCTCCACCCATCTGGCTGACCCCATTAGTGCCATACGGCTCATAGAGAGGCGGAGGAGGGGGGAGGTAAGGGGGTTCATTATTCAGCCAACAACACAGGGTTAGCCACCATCACCTTTGTCTCTCTAAGCCAAGTTCATGTGGCATGAAACCAGACTCCAGCACCATGCACAGCTATGTCATATTTGGTTTCTATTTGTAGAAGAAGCTCTTATCAATATGAAGCTGAATCCACAACTACAACAAATTATACTGCCATGAAGCTTGGACTACATATGAAAGGACAAGGAAGAGGTCAAGGGAATGGAAAATATCGCTCTAGCAATCAATAATTGTTTTTCCTTCAGACTTTGATCACAGAGCGCTGTGACGACACATCAGTTGCACTACAGAGTGTTCAACACCAGTGGTGTTCACCGCAGGATGACACAACGACAAGAGATCCAGTTAAGCCCAGCCAGGTACAAACAGAATGAGTAGGAGTGGATATTGTAGGTATTTGGTCTGATTTGCTCCCATTTTTTGGTTTGACAGACAGAGACAGAGACAAAGACTGTATGAACTATACACATCGCCTCCAGTTGCCTAGGAACCCCTGCCCTGCCCTGTGCGTACTGCAAGGAGCAGGTGCTGAGCTGGACCCTGGAGAGGGAGGAAGGAGAACAGAGGGAGGAGAGAGAAAGTAGAGAGGGGAGGAGAGGAGCAGCACTCACAGACCCACAGTCCCTAGAGACAGTGACAGACTGCAACCACAGACTCTGAGACCCCACCCCCCCACTCACACTTAGAAAGTCAACACGCCCAAAGTCAACACAGGCGTGCTTTGTGTCTCCTTTCAGTTTCCTCTTCGCTCTCTCTCTCAACACACATGGGGCAGTGCCTCACTCCAGTGGAGTGCATGGGGTATGTTTGTTTTGAACATCTTTATCCCTCTCTGGCTCCATCACTGAGCGATTACATAACGTTCCATACCCCTCCCACCCAATTCATCTCCCTTTGACGCTGCTCTCTTCACTGCTGCATCTGGGTACACATCACACACCGCACACCGCGCTGCCTTCCATCCTATGTCTTATGTAAAACAACATGTGCAGCTTTGAAAACACTCCAGTCCATATGATGGAAGTATGGTTTCAGGGGCTTTATTTGTGCTCAGCAGCTAAGCTCTCAAGAGCACCCGAGGAATAGATGGTAACAGAGCATCAATATTCATGCACCATTATGCTATGAAGAATTTATGAAGCAGGAATGTTCCATGTTTCTGCCCCTTCCTCCAAGCATCTATTGAGCTCTATTGCCTCTCCCCTGTTAAGCCAAGCTGGCATCCTCTCATCTCAGACACTTCACATTGCACAGCACAATGTTTCTTTGAAGGGAAATAAACATAGAGGGTCGGACACTTTCCCAGATAAAATCTGTCCTGCGCTACATTTCAGCCGATGGAAAATATTATTTACTAACATTTTTTTAAACCTGTATTGCAGGTAATTGCAGGTCTAAAACGCTCTATAAATAGGCTGTATCAAAGCCAGGGCCTCAGAGCATGTCAGACAGATTGCTGTGTACTGATCTATACCCTCCAAGTACATAGAACATGCTTCGATAATCTGGTACTACTGTAAATACCAACATTGTCTTAGTTTATACTGCCACCTGGTGGAGAGTATAAACTAACTACTAACTATAAAGTATACATTGGCCAACATTTAATTTCCCTAACATACTCTAAAACATATTAACCATTACAAGACTTTTCACATCTTTGCACAGTCTTTGTGTAAATTACAGAATATATGCTTTCTATCTTATTCCATGGTGAATGATCAATTCACTTGTAAGAAATACACACATGTTGCCTATGATCAACATATACATTTGTCATGAGAGAGAGGGAATCCCCGACTGCTGTACTGCTGCCCTACTACAACGCAGAGCCGTAATGCATGCTGGGACAGCAAGTGTTCGGGGGAGATAAAGATGTCTTAGCGTCCAAAGGCCTCAGGCTGACAGAGTGCCACTACCCCTCCCAAAACTACTCTGTTCTGGGCACCACCAGCTTCGAAAAACCAGAGTACCATAACTTCAGCCCTTAGTCCTCATTACACAAGGCACTACTTATTCTGTTCCTGTAGTGGGTAACTATAGTATGTCCCATCTGTTTGAACTTTAGAAACGGTATAGTACAATTCTGCCGGTCTAAATTGAGAAGCATTGATATCTTTTAATAGAGGAAGCATTGCAAACTGCCACACCTACAATGAATGCATGCATGCAAAAGATATAGAGGAAGCCTGCAAACACTACAGTTAGAGCCGAGGGGGAGAGTCATCAAGAGTGAATGTTTAATAGTCTCTAGGGAGGCTGATGAGCTATAGCTTCAAAGAGCCACTTCATAAATATAAATGAAATGCTTTTCTGCAGCTGTGAGCATGACTGTCCAATATTTCTGACATTCCAATTTACATTTGAGTAATATAATCTGGATGTGTTATCAGTTGTAACGTCTAATTATCCCTAATGCACGATGCATTCACAGCAATGCAACACTGCTAACAAACCTTGAATGCAATCATCCCATTTAAACATCACAATAATAGCTCAAACGCCTTATTCACGCTAAAGAGTGACAATTTTCATACAGCCAAAATTGATACTCACCAGATATCCACATAGAGGGCCATTTTGCAATGCATAGTCAATCCCAGACAAGGTGGCCAGGTCCGGAAAAGAGCGAGAGAAAGAGAGAGTCAGTTCAATAAAATACATATTTTTATGAGTAATAGGACACATGGTAGATGGGTAATCAAATAAAAAAGTGACAACAGACACAGGCAGAGTGAGAGAGAAAGAAAATGTCTTGATGATTGCAGTATGTATGTATTATTGACTAATAAAATGGTAACTGTCAATTGATCACATAACTGGTAAGCCCGATTCACAGTGTGAATCGCTTATGTGAATGTATATCACGCTGACATCCTCACAAGATAAAAAATAAATAAAGTGATGAAAACAAAGCGGCTCTCGGGCCCAATAATTATAGTCTCCCCTCATCCTGTCAAGTCAAAAGACCACCGTGACAGGCCCAAAAACACTTGTCCAAAAGGTTGCAGGTCTACAGAATGGTGCATTCAATTACCAAAGGATTTTACTGATATTTCTACTTCTTTTTTTGTAAATATATCAGCATATATTAGGCTTAACGTTACCAGTTTTACGCAATCCCATTGAGCTTGCTGTATATCTTTGATTATGTTTTGTTGTTTCTGAAAATGAAAAAAGCTGACCCTTACAGTTAACCATTTTTGGCCATTTGTGGTCCCTTTGTCATGTGGTTATCTACCAGTATCCTACACTTTTGCAGTGCCGTTCCTAATTTCCTCACTCAGACCAAAAATATCCCCGACCTCGTCGTGTTTGACATAATCCTTCTAAAAGGAGACTAGTGCAGTGCTGAACTCTGAACGAACTGCGGGAAACGAAACCTCGCCGGAATTGGTCGGAAACAAAAACAACACTGACTGGGTAGGTGAGTCTTACCTGAGCAGGCAGATGTGTCATGTTTGCTTCGGCCCCAAATCCGGTCCCATAATTCCGGTGTTTCCTTTCACAAGTTGGAGACTGTCGATGTAAGATTTCCACTGAGTTGGTGACGCAGCCGCAATGACGAAGCACTAAGTAGTGATGGGTGGAGAGCAGATCAGTGTTGGGCTCGTTACTCAAACGCCGTAATGGATTACTCGTTACTCGTTTCAAAAGTAACGCTACTACCCTTAGGGACCAGTGATTCCTGACACGCAACTCGTTATATAACTTTCCCTTTGTGCCCCCCCCCCCCCCGCAATAAATAAATAAATATGTCAGTTGCATCTTCTCTTTCCTTAAAAAATCGGGAACACTAAATTACATCTTCGGTGAATGATCAGGGAAACCAAATCACGTTGATGTCCAATGTTTGTGTTATCCTTTCATTCGATGAAATCAAAGTCGTGGGAATACTTCAGTCAACTTTTCCGCCATTTTCACATCTAAAATAGCTTAAATTATGTATTAGTTAGTAACCGTAAGACCGTTACTGAAGTTGAAAATTCGTTACACTACTCGTTCCTGGGAAACGTAATGTTTCCGGACTAACGCGTGGCCCCTCAACATTGGGAGGGTGCACTTACAGCACGAGCAGCCAGTAGCCAGGATGCTGTTTAACTCCTTAGGGGGTTGTTTTCTATGGTGTAGCCCAACCTATATGCAAACAGGTGCAGCTTCCCTGTCCACTACTATGCTGGCTAATAATCACCTGAGTACTTGGCATCACTGGAATGTGCGGTCAAAGAAGCCTTTGTACAACTGCTTTAGGCTACTTCTGCACTGCGGCCCGCCACAGGTAGAATACATACACTAACATTACATTGGCCCTAAACATGTTTCACACACCTTGAAAAGGATGGGTCGGGATAGCCTGCTAGCTTTGAGTATCAAGGGAGCTTTAAACATTTTTTAACTATGGCTCCATATAGCCTATGTGATGCCTCATGAAAAACAGCGTGAAATCCCAAAGGATGAATCAGAGCTCAGACCTTCCAGACTGCAGAGAGACTAACAGCTGCTACAGCTGGAGCATCTGTCTGTAGTGACAACCCAGTGGCCAGGATTAGACATAGATAGATAGATAGATAGATAGATAGATAGATAGATAGATAGATAGATAGATAGATAGATAGATAACAAAGCTATAGGACTAATGCTATAGGAGGAATGCGGGCTTAAATTCAGTTTTCACAGTGAAGACAACACATCTCTTTATTATCATGCTAAACAGCCAGGATCCACCCAGTGTGCAGATTAACTTTACTGGGTTAGCCTTCTGGGTCCCCGTGCGCAAAGATAAGAGCAACTGTCAAACCCCACACACGGACGCTCACATGTACACATTCAAGAAAAAATGAGATCATTTCACTGATGTGTGTTTGCTGGTTTAAATTTGGAAGTCTGAAAGCATTCAATGATAATTTGAGAACAAATTTAATAATTCATTTCTATAGTGCAAAAATACATACAGAATATGTTTAAAGACATGCTTCAAAATGTACAAAAAGTGTAAATGTCGATACATTAATTCGCAATATATTTTGGACACTGGAAATTGCTACATTTTCTTCCTATGCACTGTTTACAACATCTGCAAGTATATCCAAAATATGGCAAAAATATCCAACATTTGGCCGCTGGAAACACTTAATGTCCAGTAAATGTCCTCTGTACGTAAAAGCGCATTTCTGGTCAATTTGTACAAACATACCTCTAAACAATCCGTCGGAACTATAAGAGGTTTTTGCCATATGGGTTGTCAATATAAGCAGATGATTTAAAACAAGAAAATCTTAATGTCACGTTTATTTTAGAACTACCAGAATATAAAACCCAATCATTATAAGGACAATATAATCATATCACCAAAAAATCTCTTCTGAAGCCACATTCAACCTGTCTAGATGAACAGGCTGATGGCAGACTGACTATTGTTCAGGCCATTGTGTGAACCAGGAAGAAAGGAGAGTAGGTACGACAGTCCTCCGAGCTCTGCCTTTAAATGCTGCTTGGCTGCCGTAGGACTGAAGTTATGACTTTACTATGGCTGATAAGGGTCCACTTTTAACTTCATGTATTATTTTTTATCTATCGATTGGGGCGGCAATATTTCAAATATTCGAAGAGCCAAATTGGAAATCGGCCAAATCCGACTATGCCCTGGAAAAGAAAAGACTTTTGAATACATATACCTGCTTAACCAAGGAAGCTCTGGATGACATTTTGGAGGTAGGAACATAGCAACTTTACTATGATAGGCAAGACAATCATGTAGCCTCTTAACATTGTTTGAACGTTTTAGAGATGACTTGGACATTTATCAGATGAAATGAGTGGTAAAAATAACCTCAAGTAGGTTTATAAGTCATGTAAAGATATAGAATGACCAACAAACAAAAAAACATTTGTTTAAAAAATAAATAAATAATAAAGTCAAAGAATTCTCATTAGTTTTCTCAGTATATTGTAGTATACTATAGCAGTCACAACAAACCTGAGCCAACACATTCTTGAAAGAGCCATTGTGTGTGCATTGTGTAGCCATTGCATGTCAGGACACCTCAGAACCAGTTTTGCTGCTTAGGAGTAGAAAATAGCTACACATCTATCTAAAGCAGACTGTGGGAGGTTTGGTTTCTATGTATTCTTTACAAGTCATAAATGTTATGATCATGTTTGTTATAGCACAGGAAAGTTAGGAACATACTGTATATAACTGAAGCAACGCATGTTACCACCTTGGTAGTGTGCTTAACCTGAGGGAGTGTCACTCTCTGCTTACCTACCATACTAGACCAGACTACTGCCTAAGTCAGTGACAAATAGCTGAATATTTGTATAAGGTGTGTTGTAGCTTTCAAGGTTGAGCAGGGCATTCGTTGTGAGTTTGATAGGATCTCAAGATCTGTCATAAGCCTATTGTGATTCAGAAATGCGTGGTAGCAAATAGAGTAATAGTTTCTGCCAGTGGCGTTTGGCAGATAAATGATGTTTTCAGTATTCTGAATCTGAAATAACCTTTCCTTTAGTCAGATGTTTATGTTTGACATGTTTATGTTTATGTCATACCTCACATCTAGGTAGTGTCGAAGGCTGCTGGCCAAGGGGTAACTATCACTGGGGAGAGGTATATCAAAACCTGGGACTGGGGCAACTCTGTCATCTTTGCTGCCACTATTGTCACCACCATAGGTTTGTATGAGGCATATATGTCGATAACATAACCTTTCCTGATACAATATTAGCCTTATGTAATTTATTTGTATCCATGCGACATATAATTGTATTCATTCATACATTTCATTTATATTTTTATGTATGTAACTACTTAGACAAAATGACTTCCATGAGTTTTAATTTGGCAAACCTAACACAGTGAATAATTCTGCTGAAATCATGTTTGTTGTTGGTGAGCCATTGTATAAGCAAGGTAAGCACTAAATGCAGTTTGCCAAAGGAAATTGACTGAGACACAAACTTTCCTCTCCAGAATATGCAGGGAAAGCCCCTCAGTAATTTCCCATCTCCTGCCCGACTCCCTCCCTTGCTACCCCCCAGTTTTGTGATTTAACACTTTCTCTTACAATCTGTAGGTTACGGTAATGTTGCTCCAAAGACTGTTGGTGGTCGTGTGTTCTGCATCCTGTACGGTCTTTGTGGGATCCCACTGTGTCTGGTATGGATAAGTGAGCTGGGTTCATTCTTCGGGGACCGGGCCAAACGCCTGTCCCAGGTCCTGATCCGTAAAGGCATTGCAGTGGTGAGAATTTGACTCAAAGCTTGAGTTATTTGTGTTCGCACATAAAAGGACGAACAAAAAGGCATGCCATTGTTTAGGTGACGAAATATAATAGCAAGACATTGTGTTTCTTTTCTCCCTTTTATCAGAAAAAGGTCCAGTTTACCTGTACAGCCATCTTTCTGTTATGGGGGGTGTTGGTGCACCTGGTGATCCCTCCATTTGTTTTCATGTCTCTGGAGGGGTGGAGCTACCTGGAAGGCTTCTACTTCTCGTTCATCACCCTCACCACTGTCGGCTTTGGAGACTATGTAGCAGGTAGGCTGGAATTTAGCACAGTAAGCTTATATTAACTATATAATATACATAATGTAACCCAATGTTCTTCAAAGGTCATTCATGGTTCTGAACATTTTATTTGATTTCGTACTTTGCAAAAACACCATACCAATGGATCTACTCTCATTTCAGGTGCTGATCCAAACATAGATTACCCACGGCTGTACAGAGTCTTTGTGGAGGTATGGATCTATATGGGCCTGGCGTGGCTTTCTCTGTTCTTCAGCTGGAATGTCCACATGGTAGTGGAGGCCCACAAGGTGCTAAAGAAAAGGAGGCAGAGGCACAAGTTCTTCCTGGATGAGCAACTCCAGCTTGCAGAGGACAGGGACATCCCAGACGCAAGGCCCACCGTCATCGACATCTTCAACTTCCTATCTGAGAAGGAGGAAGACTACAGCACTGTCATCAAGGAGATTGGAGAATTGGCAAAGAAGAGAAAGCTCTCAGATACCTTTAGTCGCTCTAAGAGCTGCAGTGACATCTTGGTGACTGACATCCAGACTCTGGATCACTCTCCACGGCGGAGACGCAGACTCAGTATCAGTGAAGTGTTCATCAACGCAAAGACAGCCCTGGACACAGCTGTAAAAGAAGAGCGCCTCTCACTTATCCAGGACAGCGATGGAGACCCTGAACCAGCAGAATGTCCACATAAAGATATTGCAGAGGACAAGGGCAGCTGTGCATTTGACTCAGAAGAAGATTGCATCGTCATCGTCTGTGGACCTAACAAAGATATTAAAGAAGAAGAATGTATCCAGCATCCTGCTGGTGGGGGGACTAGGTTTACTATATCCAAGGTAGTGGAGGATCATCCGATCAGGGATGAAGATGAAAAAGGGTAAAAGATCTTAACGTTTAAAAAATTGTGGAACCACGTCATAAAGGTTTCGTGAGCCAGGTAGACGGAAATGTCAGTCATTGTGAGACACACTCACTACTGTGATCTGTTGTGGGGAAGCATGTTTGTGTGACAATATTTGATTGAGATTTATTTTTGTACAATATTATGAGTAGCAGGCCTAAATTCATGAACGACGTTATGATGAATGATGAATACTGTTACGTATCAAGAGGACCTATGTTGGTTAAAGGATACTACATAATTCTGTATTAAGTAAGGCTGCACTGTCCAATGATTTACCTTAAAAATCACCTTACAAAATGAGTTGATGCCATCTCTCCATTGTTAGCCACAGTCAACAAGCTAATGTAGGTGAAACTTGACTCTTTAATTTTACAAACGGTGACTCAAGATTTTATTTTCTTCATATACTGTATCCACACAACGTCGTGTTTCCACACAAAACATTTTATTACATAACACCAAGAGATTTCCATTCATAAAAAGTGGTGATCACAGAGTACAGAATACAAGACTACTTCAAATCACAGAGCAGGGCTTTATGGTAGACGGTGCCAATGAGCAACTTTCCCCCATAGGGAGCTGCTACAGAGGATCCTATGATCACACTGCCGTTGTCAGCATACACCTGGGTCACCACTGGCTGCTCAGAGTGAATGTTCTGGATCTGGATGACCTAAAGGAAACATGCATGATAGGAAGAAATATAAATTGCTGAATTAAGTTATCAGGCCTGCAAATGGAAATTGTAATGTAGATAACTAAAAATACTAACTTCAGAGCCAGGTGGATCTTCAGGGTCATTTGTAAATAACTTCATGCCATTTGGATGACAACCCAACCATAAGTCACCTGTCTCATGGTCCACCTCGATGTTGTCACAGAGCGAACCGACAGCTACAGACTGGTTGGAAACATTACACACATGAGACCTGATAACTATTTTCTAAAAGATATGATCAAATAGATCAAGATAAATGTGCTCATGTCATTTGTCATTTGTAGGGTTTGTCAGTAAAAAAGTATTTCAGTGATCTCTTTGTTTTTCTTTCTTTGCTGTAAATGTTAGGAAATGATTATTGTATTACCTTAACATGCACTAAATGTTCCCCTTCTAGTCTCTCAAAAACCTCTATCTCATGGTCTGGTATATCTGAAACATATATATACCTGAAGAGAAAAGTATTTGTTTTATTATATTAACACCATATAAGAAACATGCTGTGAACACACAGACACACACACAGATGTCTAGTCATCAGATAATAAATATGAAATAAAACATAGAGTAACCTTTTGTCAGGTGACATGTTGATGCCATTTGCAGAAGCAAACCCATTGGCTACCACCCTCACTTCTTCTGGACTGTAGTAAACCACATCACACCAGTGAAGACCCACAATCATAAGCAGCAGGTGCAACACCTCATTGGGATAGGAATGGTCATTTGTGGCATAGAAGCTCTCCACTCCAACTGCAACAATGTCATTCACACTGAGAGAGGTGATGAGTAAGACACAAAATATACAGAGATTGTCAAATAAAAACACCTCTGTGTAAGTCATACTGTAAAGGGTCTTCTACATACCTATGAAGGAGGTGGTGGGTAACAGTTTTCTGGTGCACAATTGTATGCTCTTCAACAAGTCGAAAGATCTCTACCGTGCTTTCATGTTGAGGGTGATTGACAACGAACAGGTATACAGAGTCGTCTGCAGTGGTAAGGAACAGTAAATAAGTTGTCATTATTTTCCCCAGAAGATAAAAATACACATGCACATTTCTCTCTATCTTGTAGAATGGTTGAACCCAAAGGGGGCAGGAGTTGACCAGCACCCAGACAAAGAGTTAATCTTATAAATTTAAATATGAAAAGAAGAGAGTTCGCTTCCAAAATTCCAAACTGGGGCAGGGGAGTGAAAGCAGAGAGAGCTACCTGAAAGATTATCAGTCCAACTTCCCTAAATTCCCTTTGTAAAGCCCCATGCACACTCAACACTCACACCCAACACTAGCATTTTGCTTCAGTAACTTTTCCACATGCATGGATAATATACAAGTGAATATGATGATACCGACTTGACAAATGAAGGAGTAAATTATAAGACATGTCCTCACAACAAGACGCAATTCTGAACAGCAATACTAGGCTAGTAAGACACCTGATAGCTAGTCTACCTTTCCGGTCCTACTGCTCTGGCCTCTGGTGTTTTTTTGTCACAATTGTATTTGCAGCATGACGTCTGGGAAAACTGATCTGGTTAAATGGTGTAGCCTATTCACAGGATTCCCTGAGAGCACGACACAGAACACCTTGGCAGAGAAATAAGGGGGAGTTGGAGGACGGCGCTATGAGTGAGCCACCGGCATCACAAGACATTTCAATCTCAAGACAAAAAAACAAATAACAAAGCAGTGCCGGTATTATTATTATTTTGCCTTGTGATATATTACCTGTTCACAAGACATGTTGGATCTCTGCTCTTATTAGCTTACTCATCTCTATGGTGAAAATGTATTGTTTATATCAATTACAGGCCACCGTAAGTTGTTGATGTTGTTGCAACTCCTTAGTCGCAGAGGTTGATACCTTACTGCCCCTTTAAGAACTGTGTTTTCTTACATAGGAATCCATTTCATCTTAATCTGGTGTAGAACGTTATAATTCAGAAACTTTCTTTGGATTCTGGGAACTAGACAACTTTCCTTGCCTTTTCTGTGTTGCACCTTCGGATTTAACTGTCTTGGATCATTTGTACTTCACCTGCGTCATCAATATATACACTAATGCCATGTGGATTGAAAGAGCTGAGGTCCAGCTGTCCTTGGATCTGCAGCTCCACGGGTCTTGGCCTGGGGTCGAGTAGGTCCAGAATGTAGATCTTCCCTGGGTCATCAGAGAACGAAGGCAGTCCAGGATACTTCAAACCCTGTGTGGAAAAGAATATATGTAAGAGGCTGGAGCTGCCGCATGGGTAGAGGACTCTTTGAGAAAATGACAATGATGCAATCTCAAAACTATCCTGATTAGCCAACTCAGAATTATCCAGCTCAGCCAAAGTGTTGTAAACCTGAAGAGATGGCAGTATAACAGTGGTCTTAAAAAATACAACATACTGTGCTTATGATGGCCAGTCCATCTCTTAGTATTGTGAGATCCTCTGCACCGCTTTCTGTACAACATTAGAAACATGAGGTTATCCTTTTCAGTTCTTCAATTTCAACACTCCATTGCCCTTTACACTCAATGGGAAAATAGTTGGCATGACTGCTGACATTTGACCTACTCAGTATCTAATCTGACTGGACTTCAAACTCTATAGCAAATGTCATATGTAACTGGTCAAAGTCCTAGCATATGTTTAGGTTGGGTTTTCACAATTGTTTTGATAATGTAAACTTAAATATGAAAATGTTGTTAAAGATGAAAGATACACAGCCAACAATGCCTACCAATATTCTTTAAAAAATGACAGTTGAGGTGTTTCACAGAAATTTCTCTGGAGCCAAGGGTAGTTTCCCTGTAAATGAGAGTAAAATCTTTCAAAAGACCGAGCAAAACCAAACCTTCTGCATTCTACATATAACTGTCAGAGCAAGAGGCAGAGCAAGATAATCTTACATGTCCATACTTGATTTGACAAACACTGTAAGAAACAGGAGTAGATATCAAATGAGAAGCAGTAATTCTATACCACCCCTGGAGCCTTTACTTTTACTAAATTCATTTTTAAAATTAACAGTTTACCTCAGTTTGAGAAATCTTTGTCCGACGAATGCAGCAAAGGCTGCAATAAAAGCAGCAACATGTATCTTCATGGCAGACCTTTCCAAATACAAAGGTTGCACAGGAACAAAAAGTACTTTCAGGGAAGTTACAGTTGCAGAGTTGAGCCACAGATGGGGCCAAATGTACACCTGTTTGTTTTTAATGAAGAGGTTTCCACACTGTCAGGGACCCAGCAGTAAAGGCAGGGACACAAGGATCATTTTTAGATAATTAAGGCTTTATTTCACAAAATCAAATGTTCAATCAAAATAGAAAAAAATAAGTTGCAAATGTTTAAAACACATAAGCAAAGAAAAAGGACATCAAAAGAAATACTAAATTTGAGCTCTTTAACTAAATTGAGGTCAACAAACAATAAGGCACACACACACAGATATACATGTAGTGACTACACATATTTATATATTTTTCAAATATTTTCATATTTTTTAGACCCCTTATTTATATCTAATTCTATTGTGAAGTGTTGCTTCTTTTTACTGTAAATATTGTTGCTTGTTTTTATTGTAATACTGTTATTGTTTTTGCACAATCCCATAAGCATTGCCACTTTTCATTTCACTATACAGCCTGTACGTGTCTGTGACGACTAAAGTTCTTGAAATCTGAACTGAACAAACCTGCCCTAACAAATGACACACACAAAGGGGGGTATATATACTCATGGGCTAGCCTACACAGACACAAAGGGGGAGAAACATAATTCCAGACAATTAAGACCCAAAATAAACCCAACAACTAATAATGACAAATAAAGTAAACAGTAGTTATAAATACTGAAAATACTAATACAACCAAACTCAAAAGGGAATATTCACATGCTGGCATTCATTAAGAGAGTCTTTTGTCTAGAGTTCCCCTGCCCAGCACAGGAAGTTGGTCTCTTTTACTTCCTGTCTTCAGCATAAATGGGTGCCTCAAACTTCAGCTCCTCTTTTGGGCGGATGACTCAGCAGCATGTGGAGAAACAAAGAGAAAACCAGGTAATACATATTAACAAATTCCAAACCAAAATAAACCTATGACCACTAAATGTTAACCAAAAATTAAACAAAAATAAACTTGCTTAATCAAAATTGTGTTTGATTATTTGTTTATACCTGTTATGTACTGAAATGAACAAAGTAAATTACTAACACTGCAGTATGGTGTCGGCCTATCGGTAGGGCCGTCACACACACCAAGGAGGTTACCGGGGCCATCCTGAGTCCTGGATTGGTGATGCCCCTAAACATTTTGACATCAGTATCAGGAGGAATGCCTGACACCCAAGGAGAAACCGAGGGATCAAAGTAGATTTCAGTGTTCTATTACTTAGTCTCCTACAGGTAATACATTTAAAAACGTTATAAAAAGACACTGGCACTATAGAGACGGATCCCCTCCTTAAGGCATATTTAAGATCAAACCACAAGTGATTTTCAGACTATCACTAAATATTAAGTCTATGGTGGTACGGTCAGATTTACCCTCAGTGACACCTCAGACTACCCTAAATATCATCCTGTTTGCTCGGATTGCTCGTGTGAGATTCCCAATAGGAACTATAAGTGTGGTGGGCGAGCACAGTGCAATTTTAAGCACAAATGTGCATCAGCAAACACTGTAGTAACATCAGATCTAATATGTGCAGCCGGGCCATAATGTATCCACATTAAGGTATATTGGTGTGGAGAAGGAAGGACCCATGCAGAGGAGACTGGAAATCTCTCCTGCACAAGAGATATTCCTGATTTATCATCTGAAACCATTTAGCATGAATTTGGACTAGAACCTTTCTATAAAAAAGATGATTCCTGTGGAGATGAATTTACTCAGGATTTCAGCTTTCAGATTCCAATAACACAACTGAACCAAAGAGGGAGCCAAGTGTGTATAACAAGCAGCAGCACTCTTTATTGCTTTATCTCAGGCAGGCATGACTAATCGTAACCATTCTTTTATTGGTTACAATAATTCAAATTGAAAAACAAACATTAAGTTACATACAGTGCTGTACATCTGTAAAGACTTTTCCTTTTTTCAAATGACCATTGAAAAATCTTCCAATCATCCCATAACACTATTCTCGTTTGGGGAGGAGATGCACTTACGATTTTTGGAGACTAGTAGTTCTCGTCTACCTATGTTGAATGAAAAGGACTCAATAATAGAACACAAATAAGCAATTACTATAGACTTTTTACATATTTGAAAAATGAGAACTACCTTATGAACACTTATCTTGCAAGTCATATTTCCAGGCACTTTTACATATCTGGGAAGTTAAATCTTAACTAGTGTTTGAAACCATTTTCAGATTTACCGTATTACCCAGGTCTGATTACTATAAACTCAAACATTAGAGGATAAACTGCATCTTTACAAGTGTTCTACGCTCAATCATCAGTAACCTATCACAATCAGTGCTTACACAAAAGGTGCAGGGAAATAGGTAAATCACAATGTCCTTGGCAAATTGATCCTCACTTAAAATTAGTGTTTTTAATTTGCTTGCTTGTTGGGAATCATACGTAATCACAGGCACTGACTACTTCAAATCACAGCACAGGGCTTTATGGTAGACGGTGCCAATGAGCAACTTCCCCCCATAGGGAGCTGCTACAGAGGATCCAATGATCACACTGCCGTTGTCAGCATACACCTGGGTCACCACTGGCTGGTCAGAGTGAATGTTCTGGATCTGGATGACCTGTCAGGAGAATACAGATGTGAGTGATTCAATAGATACAGCACTGTAGAGGTTTAATTTTGCCTATATTTCTTGTAGTGTGGACAAACCTCTGATCCAGCTGGATCCTCTGGGCTACTCAGAAAAGCTTTCCATCCGTTAGGGTGACAGCCCATCCACAGGTCACCAGTTTCAGGGTCAACTTCAACGTTGTCACAAAGTGAACCGACAGCCACAGACTGGTGAGGCGTCAGGAGAGAAGGTTATCACAACAGAGCTCATACTTATGCCATGGTGTCTTTGGGTTACGTTCAAGAGCACTTGCTTTGCACTTCAAGTAACATCAATGTAGTTCTGTCACATATTAATACTCAAGTTAATTTGATATAACACTGATATAATAAAGGGAACAACTGAAGTTCTTGAAATTTCTCTTTACTGCCATTTCTAATATTTACCTTCACAGAGACTAAAGCATGGTCCGGTTTTCTCTCCAAAACATGCACGTTGTGGTCAAGTATATCTACCACATATACATGCCTGTAAAAGGAAAAAGAACATTGTATAGGACTCAGACGTTTGGAGCATACATGACCAATAAGCAGAGCCCTGCAGGTTATCGCTGTACCTTTTGTCTGGTGAGATATTGATGCCATTGGGAACGTAATATCCTTCAGAGACCACTTTTACTTCTTCAGGACTCCAGTACACAACATTACACCAGGGCTGAGCTAGTAGAAGCTCCAAGTGTCTCAGGTAGTGATCAAAGTAGTGATCATTGGTTGCATAGAAACTGTCCACTCCAACTGCAACAATATCATTCACACTGAAAGACAGCAGAAATAATATTAGCCAGGTATTTATGTATAAATGTGGGATAGTTCCTTCGTTCTTAAGTACATCTCCCTGTTGCCTACAATTCATGGTACAGTTACAAATTAATTTTGTCCTCTTACTGTACCTGTGGAGAAGTTCATGCTTTATGGTTTTCAAATGCACTAAGGAGTGGTCCTCTTCAAGAAATGTAAAGAGCTCCACTTGGCTTTTATGTTGAGGGGGGTGATTGACAACAAACAGGTATATTGTGCCATCTGAAAAGTGATGAGACACAAGGGTTAAAGCTTTAACCTTTGGCATATAAGAAAACACCAGCAACCAAACTGAAGTGCCAGTCTGCTAACTGAGAAACACACTCAAGTTCAAGAAGTGTCAAGATCTGTAAAATGTATTTTGAAATAAAAAGCACAGCACTTCGGAGAAGAGCACTCCAAAGTGTAAGAAACTGGATTGTAAAAATGCAGTTGGTGATGCCTACAGGCCTGGGATCAGGTCCCATCCTGTCCTGTCTCCCTCGGTTTTCCAGCTGTCAAATTAGATTAAAGAGTGAACTGGCCACTCTTCTTTTTTTTTTCTTAAAAAAAAAGGTTGGATGTATAGATAGATGGGCAATACTCCCATTGCTTCAAATATAAATAAAAAACAATTTCTAATCAAATTCTCAAAAAGGTACAGAGGCTAAAATGAGAATACAGTCTGCTGCTGCTGCTATAGTTACATAAAGAGTGAGAGATGATGCATGAATAACTTCCTCTAAATCAGTAAAGGATAAGAATGATTTTATTTTTTTGAAATTTCTTAGCTGGTAAAGACTGAAATGACCTTTATGACACAAATGAGTAGTGAGCCACTGGATAAGGGTCTTGGCTTGCACTTGCATGCACATGCACATGCGCACGCACACACAGTCCAAGTTCACAGGGATGACGTTTGTGAATCTTGTTTTTAGTCGATTTTAAGTGATCTCGCTTTTACCACTTGGATCGGTGTAGACACTGATGCCGTGGGGATTGAATGAGTCCAGATCAAAGTTCCTTGGCATGCGCAACTCCACTGGTTTCATTCTAGAGCTTTCCAGATCAAGAGAGAAGATCTTTCCTGGATTATCTGAGAATGATGGCATTCCAGGATACTTCAAACCCTAGAAATATAAAACATATCTGCCATATTACAAAATAATTTTAATGCAAAATGTATGTGGATTATTGCTTATTATTGCTGCCATGCCAGAAAAAATAAAAATAGATCAGTATCACGTTATAAAGTTTATTGTTATAACGTGAAAAAACATCTTGTTATAACAATAAACTTTTCACGTTATAAGGGTGATACTGATCTATTTTTCTTTTTTCGGGCGTGGCAGCAATAAACTTCCGTATTCCACTACTTAAAGGAGACAATAAAATGACCTCTGGGACAGGGGTGTGACTAGGATTGTTGAACAACAGGGGGCTGAGCAGGGGAGACTAAATTCATCAGACTACATACATACAACCATGATAATATTACGTCTGAGCAAGATAGAAATGTTCTGGGAGAAAGCATTTAGCCCATACCATTGACTGGATTAAGAAATGCAGCTGGCATGACAGGTTCATCCAAAATAATGAACAGATTGATATCAAGAGTTCAGAATCAGAATCAGAAACAGGTTTATTGCCAAATATGTTTTCACATACGAGGAATTTGTCTTGGTGATTGGTGCATAATAAACAATAAACAATAAACATAGAAGATATCAGGGTGGTTTGTTGATAAAATAAAAAGCTGCATCTATCTTAACTCTCTTAAATTAAGCAAGGGTGTTGCACTGTGATTTTGTCAGGGGTGGTAAAAAGTAGAAAGTAAAGCTTCAGAAAGTAGAAATCCTAACCACTTATTTGCTCCAACCTGGCTCTTACCAAGATGAAGAGTTATGCTAATTAGAATCACCTGGTATATGGGATGGGTGGAGGAAAAACATGGTCAGTACATCTACTTTCTACTTCTACTTTTTACACCCCTGGATTTTGTATTGATGCTTGTTCACCTGGCTTTATAATTCTCTTGTGTCATGGGCATAGACTTGGGGCTCCACAAAGGGTGAACTCAAATGCTGCTACTTACAGTGCTGATGAGGGCAATCCCGTTTGGGAGAATTGTTATATCCTCTGATCCATAATCTGGAAAGAATTGGAAAGTTAATGTTCATTTCGTACAAAGACTATCTTAGATCTAGTTGCACTTTGCTTCGTACTTACCTAGATTTTTTAGCACATGACAGTTGGGGAGGTGATTCTGTGTAAGTTCTCTGGAAGCAAGTGTCCTTTTCCTGAAATGTTTTTCACCCAAATATTACAGATCACCATGTTGTTTTCCCTTACACTTTACTTTCCATGATAGTAGCTGGCGTCGTCAAACAGGATAGTTTTTCCCCCATTAATATGACAAGCGGGGTATAACTTGGCTAAAAAATAACGCCGCGTCGTGCAACTTTTCACTCACTTCAACACCCGCTTCTTTTAAATGTTGGAATTAATGTTGAAATTACCTGATGTTTATGATTCTCTCTCCAATCAAAGCCGATAAAGCAGCTACAAAGAGTGACACGAAGACAAGCTTCCCCATATTAAAAGTGTGACAAGCATTAATGTACGTAACAACAAACTTTATAAAACCTGCAGAGGCGTTACCGGCGATGCCTTCATGTACTGCCAGAAATAACGGAAGTCCAAATACAGCGCTCACGAACGCCCAACAAAGTGGTAAATGTCATTGTGTCATTTTTGGCTTTGCAGGTGTATAATATGTATTGCTGTATGTTTCAGTTGTCACTCTTTGTTTAACTTTTAGTTGTCATGCATTTCTGTGCATATCTACGAGTTTTCATCTGGGATATCCAAAAATACATAAACCTTTGGCTTATTTATTACATCAGTTACATGGTTGGTGTGCATATGCATGCAGTCCATTCATTCTGCTGTTGCAGCACAAAGTAGCTTTGTACCACTTGATTTCTAAAATAAAGTAACAGCCACGACAGCTAAAAAAGGTTGTATTGTAGTGTCCATTCTATTATTACCCAAAGCATTTGAATGCTCGACAAGTAGTATTTACGATTTCCGACCTCGGAACTGGGAGTTTACGAGAAGCACATGAAGGCAGCATAGATCCGACCGTTTGGCGCTACACCCCGAGCCTCCCTCTTCATGGCAGCCAAAAACAGATCTGGCATCAGATTGTTACGAGATTCAAAATTCAATACATAAACCGGTTCGTGAGTTTATTGCAACAACAAGCAATGTGTGGCAACATTCAAACATTAAAGACACGACAGTTGTGCAATTTGTCTAGAAAAACAGTTGGGGTACATTCCAGTGGCGGCTGGTGCATTTTTCTCCATGGGGGGCTATACCAAAAATCAAACAAACATGTACTAAGGTATCATCAGTGTATTTAAATAAATGAAAAGGCCTTTATTTGTATTTGCTGAGCTGAATGAACATTTGTTGTAATGAAACGTGCTTAAGGTAAGTTAAGGTACTTCAATTAGTGCAAATTCTTTATAATAATTATCTTTTATACTACAATATGTAATGGTGAAAGACTAAAGTAACCGAAAAGTGCCTCGATAAGTGCAACAGAAATCTGACAACACAGAACCCTGAGACAATGGCAGAAAATTATGAACACTGTAAGACCTAATAGAAAATAACATTTAAGACAAAAATAAATGAATATGGTATTAAATTTGAAATACCCAGTGCCATCAAAAAGCTGAGTGAACTGGCTCAAAGCCATATGACTTTGCCACCTTGTGGCTTAAACTTTTTGTACATAAATTTTGCCCTTCTCTCCTTGAGAGATGCAGATTTCTCAATGACTCTATGGCACCACAGAACTTGACACAGTTTATTATTTTAGACAGGATGTGCCTGTTTTTGTCAACCTCTTCATTATGCTTACAGATCCCTATCCTGTAGCCTTCATCAAGCTGAGCAGCTATGTTTACTTTCCCAAACATTTGCTTTTGATTTTTCTGATATGTGGTTTAAATCATTCAAACCTGTCTGAATCCATGCTAGTCTGAGACCTGTCGTTTGAAAAAGGATGCAGGGAAAGCAAAATAAAGCATTGGTGTCACTACATACAGTTAGCCAAGCCTTCCTACTACACCAGCTACTTGAAAACGACCGAGTATATTGTCTCATTCTGGCGCTTTTTATGTCAGATGTACCACGACCCACTCGCTCTCTGCTGCCATCCAGTGGTTGGTGGGGTGTAAATCAGCAGCATTCAGATAAATGCTGTTTGTACATGCGCAGTTCGTTGGTGGGGCGCAGGAAAGCTGGCCGGAAATACGTGACCTAGCAGTAACTTTAGACAACGTAGAACAATTTTAATCTACATTTTATTGCAGATTATACATTCTACTCACTAACTATATAATATTTACCTCGCTCATTTAAAAAAAGAAAGAAAGTAATTTTTAAAGTCTTATTCAATGAAGTCTAGGATGTGGGGAGTGGTGGGGCGGCGCCCTAGCGCCCTCTATTGGCCAGCCGCCACTGGTACATTCGATCTGTCAGATCTCATTGATCTGGTTTATAACAGTGTGTTTAAGGATAACAGGTCCGTGTTGCTTTAGAATCTTTTTTTCCTGAAACAGTCTTCTCTTTTCATTTCTGGCTAGGGGCATTAATGAATGTTCATTTAAGTACAACAGCACTGAAATGTAAAGAGTTATAACTGACATTTCACCTTTGTCAAGGAAAAATCTCCCACAAGGCACCGGGCCAAAGTTTTCACCTGAAATGTCAGGAGTCATCTCTGACCGCCTAAAATGAAATATTACATTTTTGTTACATTCGGATAATTTTTTGGTAGATTGGCCTAGATTTTAGTGATGTTTGTGCATATGACCACTGATAAGAAATACCTGTGCTCTGTGTGGTCACTCTATTCACTCACTTTTTAATCAAAGCTGAAGCATCATCGAATGCACCCTTTGTTTTTGTTTTACTTTGAAACCACTCATAGCTCCAATGGAATCCAGTCAACAAACGGGATCAACAATAACATGTAGTGCCCGTCAAGACCTGTTTAAATTGTTTATTTCTGAAGTTGTTTTTTTTTTTTTGCAAGTGATGACTCCTCCCGACATAAAACAAAAAGTTACAAAATTGTCTATGTAATCAAAATCATGTGTAAGAGACTTCATAAAAAACAAACATGAACACATACATACACATACAGAAGTGAAAGTAACATAAAATTGGCAAACTATTGACCCTGTGATACTCAGCATTGGGTGCATGCAACCTGACAGTAACTGTAGAATATCTACAAAAGTCCAATTAAAGAATGATAGCATCTAACAACTTCAAAACACCAACATCTCCTGCACATAACAGTGTGTGTGCAATCACTGAGCACTGTTAAGTGGGGTACACCAGACTCCTGACTTGTTTTGTGAAGTCGTGTAAAGGTTTCACAGTGTAATACAACAGCAGGATCCCCCAACAAACTGTTTCAAGCAAGACTGTATATTTGGAACATACAAAATAAATTTTATTATCCATTCTCTTCATGTCTACATCTTATTAGAATTTCTAGACACTGGCATTGTGAAATAACACACCCAAATTAATTCTAATAATCCTGACAGGTGCAACAATACATTTCTGTCAAGTCCAGATGTCAAAATATAATTGAATGTGAAAAGCAATTTAATTCATCTTTGTTATTCTCAACATAAAAAAGGGGAGCCATGGCCCTGGCCTTCACTGAGAGCTGGGCAGGACATGGCCATGAGCACACACAAACACAGGAGAGGAGGTGTCTTCAGGGTTGGGCCCCAGTGGCTGCTGGGACTTGTGTGGCCAGAGTGTTGGGGGCAGAGATGACAGGTGATCCAGCAATGTTAGCCAGTGGCTGTGAGGAGGACATTGAGGTGATGCCTAGAGGTGACAGGAGAGCAACATTTTGATAATTTCAAAATGTTTTAAATTGCGTTTCATCAATATGTCAAGTTACAGATGCGATGTAATGTTTTCTTTCCCTAGAATCAGACCAGACTGTAAAAAGATTAAATGGAAGTATAGGCTATTCCTTCAATGATGGAGGTTTATTCTGAGGAACCAAGGCTCAATAAAGCTAAACATGCTGTGGTTTGAAGTTAAAGAGTCTAGTGCAAGATGACTTACCGGCCATCATACTTGAGGAGCTGACTGGTGTGGAGCTGGCAGCCATGCCCCCTGGGGTGGCCCCCCTTCCCTGATCTTTGACGATGGGATCTGAGAATAGAAATGCATTTGAACGCCCCATATATCAAGAAGATATGTTGATACAATCCATCTATAGGAATTAGTGCACTCAATTGTGGTTAGAGGCAACAAATCCAAGCAATAAATAAGATATACTTTAGATAATAAAAAGAGGGAAAAGCAAGCGTACAGAAGTAGGGATGATCCATGGCCTCTCTAGCTGTGAGGCGGGCTTGATGGTCATAGCGCAGTAGTTTGTCCAGGAAGTCCAAAGCCTCTGTGCTGACCAGGTGCTGGTTCTCACTGTGCACAAACCTCTCCCATCTTTTACGGGAGTGTCTAGAGAATAAACCAGGGACGACGATGCAAAATGCATTAGTTGGCAAGATATTTAACAGTACCTGAGGTTAAGAGAATCTGGGATATTCTTACCTTCCCAGAATGTCATTGAACCGTGGATCTAGTTCAATGTTGTACTTGTCAATGTAGTCGTACAGGTCCTCAGTGCCAAGGACTTTTGCAATTCGCACAAGCTGTAATTTAGAAGAAAAAGAGTAAAACAATTAAAATAGTGATACCAGTCATCTATGGAATCACATGACAAATTGCATTTCCTACATTTTGAAGGGTATGGGGTTCTTTCAACCCAGATCTTTGCAGTTTGTGGTGTTATACCAAGCCAGGTATTGGGTCGACAATGATGTGCAGGTTTCATTAACAGTCAATACAGTTTTGAGAATTTATATTTTGTGTTTTTATGCATGTGAAATAATCTGACTGAATCAATTGAAAATGAGAATCCCATTGTTACCTGTAGCTCACATTTAATTGCCTGTAGCCATTTGCCACATTATGACAGATGATAGATATGACAGGTAAAATGAGACTATGGTTGGATAGGTATAATTTAATGCTTCATTTTGTTTGTTATTCACAGCACATTCTTTGATTCCCTTCATTTGACAGGGAAAGTCATTTTGTGACGACCACTTTAATTTATTAAATTCATTTCTTAAAGTTTCTGATATCTGAATGTTACTATTGTGTTATGCACCATTACCAGTGAAACCATGTGTGGAAATGTTTCAGCTCACTCTTTGTCAGATTGCTTGCAAAACACAAGCTAATGTCTGCAACAGGATATCTGAGCACAGTGTGTAAATCGTGCCAGATGATAATTTGACGTTTCACCTTTCCTTCAGTACATCTGCTATCTTAAGTATTTGGTGGATCCCTGAATCACTATTTCAAATGGAATGTCAGACTTACAAAACAAGCCCAATAAGACAGAACAGGACATGCTGTATGGTGAACGTTACATTGTGGGATGGGATAAAATAACTGAATCCCATGATCCATGAGGGTGATATTCCTCATGTACATCGTTGAGTGTAGAGCCTACATTTACATTTTCACATTTTGGTTTGACATGGTGTTCAACACCAACTGGCTGGGGAAATCTAGATGGCAGAAAGTGAATGAGAAACACTGCCATGACCCTCAACAACTGTTGACATTCCTTTGAGAAAGGTACCAACAGTTGAAGAATGTGGGAGGACTGGTCACCTCCCAGGCGTGAACGTGTGTAACTATCAATATGAAGCAGAGGAGTGCTGAAAATGCAAAGCTCAATAAATGCTTTCCTGCACAAGTAAAGATAAAAAAAAGTCAAGCAGCAACAGTAACTTGACCCTTGCAGCAACAAAAGATGCCACAACTCAAATGGGTGACCTGATTCTTCATACCTGATCGTAGTTGTCATGTCCGTGAAAGAAGGGCTCCTTCCTGAAAATCATGCTGGCCAGCATGCAACCCAAACTCCACATATCCAAGCTGTAGTCATACATCTGCAAAATGTATAGGGATGAAAAGGCTTTATCCTACCCTATGACTGCACCTTTGAACAAATAAACTCTCATCAATAATAATAATAATCCTGGTTACACTTTGACCATCCACTTCTGGACTGGCATAACCAAACTTGCAGAGGAAGAATATAGGAGCCTTACCTGGTAGTCTACCAGCAGTTCAGGTCCTTTGAAGTACCTGGATGCCACTCTCACATTGTACTCTTGGTTTGGGTGGTAAAACTCTGCCAAGCCCCAGTCGATCAGGCGGAGCTAAAAGTTACGAAAATACAGAGTTGAATGTATGTAATAGATTGTGATTAGCTGGTGTCACTGCAGGCAAGACTGGTATAAAAAGGTGGAGAGAATGTGATACCATACCTTTCTGTGTTCGTGATCAATCATTACATTGTGTGGCTTGACATCTCTGTGCATAATCCCCATACTGTGGCAGTAATCCAGAGCCTAACCAAGTGGAAAGCGAAAACAACAGGTTAGAGTACAGGTAAGTATTAGCACATTGTACCCTGCAATGTTTTTGGCAAATATTTCACCACCGCTGCAGACCAAGACATTCAAATAGAGGATGCATCACAAATCAACACCAAAAGCTGAGTTTCTTACCTTTAAGATTTCATACATGTAGAACCGTATGTCAAAGTCAGATAAGGTTTGATATAATTGCTGGAAAGAAAATTCATGTACCATTAGATACAATTATTGTGTGTTAATGTATCTCAAATGCCACATGCAAAAAAAAAAGCATTGATCCCTACCTTGAAGTCTGTATTGTTGACATGTTCAAAAACCAGAGCAGGGGTTCGGGACTAAAAGGAAAAATCAGACCAGATGTATGGGTGTGTTCATGTGTGGCACCATGTACCTATATTCATTCTTAGACAGTTATATAAAAATAAGTGCAAAAAGGACAAAAAAATTACCACAGGATCCTTGACAATATCTAACAGTGAGATGATATTTGGACCACCCCTCAGATTCTCCAGGATCTTGATTTCTCTCTTGATTTTCTTTTTTTTGACCGGCTGTGGAGAGAAGCATTCATGTGATACATGAAATGTGCATTTAACTGACTATGAAACGTTTTGACAATGATAGTGTCGCCAACATAGCTGTGTTATGTTAAATCTGTTAAAGGTGTGATGAGTTTATTATAAAAATCATTTGTACAACTGAAAAATTGCCAGGATATTCAAGCAATAATATCTATACCTTCAGTATTTTCACAACCACCTTCTCATTGTTTGTGATGTTTATGGCTTCAAACACTTCACTATATTTGCCTCTGCCTAGTTTTCGGACTAATTGATAGTCGTCTTGGTTCCTGAAAAGCAAAAAGTCATGGTGAACATTGCTGAGGTGTCTCAACTAGCAATGTAAACAAAACGTAAGTGAAGCTGCGGACAATAATACTCCACCGTACCCCCATTCAACAACATGGGACTCATAGTCCCAATATTCCCGAGGCCTCTGTGTGTTTACATCAGGGTAAACTCGAGAGCGGCTTGGAACAGGGCCAGACATATTCTACACAGGATCTTCTCTAAATATCCTAAGGAAAGACAAAAAATATCCAAAAATTGAGTCTTGAGAATATAGCAGGAATAACTAAAACCACAATGTGACTTATGTTCATTGTCATGTAAGTCATTTCTAAAGCCATTGTCATACAAATGTAGCATGAAGTGTATTTCAGAACACCAAAAAGGTAGCCTAGTACGATATAAGACAATACAATACCTTGGAGGTTCCCTCCAGGATGATGGTGATAGATGAGTTCGAACAGGAGCGGTTGAGATGCCTTTATGATAAGAAAACTACATGGGCAGATATGGAAAAGACAGATTTAGAGGCCAATACACTCCAATAATTTGCACTAGTTTAACATTACTCGCATGATATAGGACTGAGGAACGCTAATCAAAGTCTCAGAGACAAAGATGTTTACCTGGGAACTTAAATTTATTCCACTGTTGCAATCACGGTCAGTTGTTGTGGATAAGAATGTCAGTTAAATGACTCAAATGTAAACGGCAATGTTTCCAAGATGCCAATGGGAGACCGCAATAACAAAAACTGAAACCGTGGCTCAAGTCAAAGGACAAAAGACGGCTGTAAAAAAAACTGCCTATCAAACTAACTAAGTGCTGTAAGGATGTGTCTTTGTTGCAAACTCTAAACATATGTGTTTGAATATGGCGTTATAAGACGTGGAGAAACCTGGATATTAAAACGGGGCATCCAACCGATCTAATCAGGAGGTACGGGGTTCAATACAGTCATCACTGGGGTCTACACCAAGGCAATATCTTCTGTTAAAAGAGAAAGAAAAGAAAGATTTAAGGAGGATAAATACTGCAAAATAAGCCAATAAGAGCAAACTATGTTAGCTAGCGGGAACTAGCTCATTTGTTACATGGATTAAATGCGTCTGTGCGCCAAACATCCAAGAGGCAAATTGTCTCTATGGTCCAAAACACTTATCCCGTGCTCTTATAGCCAGCTTGCCCACATGATACTCTATTGCTACATGAAGTATACGCACAGACCCTATGTGGCCCAAGGCCTGCACAAGTGTAGTGGCGCTAGCTAGCAGGCGAACTGGGCAGCTGGTCGGGATGCTAGCTAGTTAGCATTAGCTCTTCAACAGCAGAGGGAAAAGCCGGGTGGAAAGTCACAGAGAAATTGCGAGCTAACTCGCTGCCATATTACGAGACCATGGTGGAAAATAACAGCAATCCATGTCAAAAAGAACCCAAATCAACATTGTGATGGTTACCATTAATCTAACGCTAGATAGTACGCTTCAAACAATATATTTCCTAAAGCTAAAAAGTGCTAAGCTAGCAGGCTAGGGGAGTGAATAGCTGGCTGGCTGGCGAGGCAACTGACTGACAACGCCTTGAGAAAACATCCTACAACACTGTTATCGAACGGTAGTACGGTAATGCAGTTATGTTACGCGTTTCCAGTATTTCTCTGTAAGTAAAACATCCAACAGCACTTCCAAACACACGCGGATTCATGGTTAAATAGCCCAATTTATATTACCTCTCAACGTTGTTGGGACGTCAATATGGCGATGCTTGGGATCAAGAGCTTAGCAAACAGCCTTTCCTGCAGAGGGCGCTCTTCTTTTCTCTTTCATGGGGGAGATTAGAGCGCCTGCTGCCGCCAACAGGTCTACGGGAGGCAGAAACTTTTTTTTAGAGCTGCGTTCCTTTTTATTACATCACATCTATTTTCTCTTTTATTTTTTGTTACTTCCACCGTTCATCCAGTCGTTCGTTCATTCACCCATTGAGTCATTCATTCATTCATTCAATCCCTTCAGTCTCTCAGTGCCCTATTACAGGGGTTCCCAAACCTTTTCATATCAAGATGCACTTTTAACCAAGGATCCTCATTTGATAAGGCTGTCACAGTGAACCCCATCTGACACGATTTTTGTTGGTAGTTATGATTTAATACAACATTGAACTGTGACAATGAGAAGAGTTAAAGAAGTGTTAATATTACACAACAAAGTTGCTACCACATTTTCAACTTATTCAACACATTTTCAATACATCTTGAAGACATTCTTGTGTTTTTTTATTTCAACCCATGAGAGATTACTTAAATGTCCAATAGTTCCTATTTGAAAAGGTCTTTGTTTGGGCAAAACTAGGACTACACTGGATAGTTGGACAATAGTGGAATAGTGACAGAAAACAATGCATGCTCTGTGTAACATTAAAAGGCTATCTCAATAACACAGGAGGAACGACCAGGGGCATTTTCTCTGAACCAGAGGAAGACTATTCCTTTCTTGTACCTTTTGGGTATTGGGGGCATCTGTTTTCAAAATGAACTGATATAATGAATAAGCCTTTGTAAACTAATTACAGCTTGAAATCATTGCTCATCTGGCTACTCATTCTTAAATGATTCCCATTGTTTCTAAGTATCATGCACTATTAAACCCATAGAAACAGTCTTTGACTCAATTCAACTCATTCTGATAAGTTTTGTCAAAAGCTGTCATTATCATGGATGAGAACTATTGGAGGTGAAAAAGCAGCAGCACATAAAAGCCCAGCTGCACTCTTGCTGCCACACAGAGAACATTGCTGGTGGTCAAAGTCTACGATGAAGCTGTAAGTTTTGATATTTTGTTATATGTTTATTCATATCTTCTCTTTCCAAAATATCATTGAAAGTTTGTTTTATTTTCTAGCAAAGAAAATTACGTAATGATATAAAACATGACATAATATATTCTTGGTGAAATCTAAAAATGATTGTGATTTTATTTTGTTTTAGCTCCCTGTGTTGTCTATTACTTCTTGCACTTGCAACTGTTGTGTTAACCAGCCCAATAAGAGGTAAGCTAATCTGAAGAGAGAAAATATCTACATATACATATATTGGAAGGCTGAACTGTCTCTTCTCAGCTTCACACAAATTTGGGAAGCAGTAGCAGGGGATTTGTGCATGGAATTTCCCTTGAGTTTATAAATGCTTCGCCTCTCTCTCTCTCTACATATACATACATATATACATATACACAAGCGTACTATATGTGTTGTAATGCATTTATTCAAGTAACACCGCACTGACGATAATCATTTCCCTTTCTTTCTTTTCAAGATCGAAGAAAAAATGTGTTAAGCTTCCTGAATGGTGAGTCTTTATATTTATATTTTTTAACAATATATTGCCCTATACATGCAAATTGGTGCTAGCATTACTGTTTCTCAGTATTGTATTGTATTGAAAATCAATTTTGCAAAGTAATAGAACCATGTCATCACTGTTGTTGTAGAGCCACTTGACACGACTCCTACTGAAAAACCCTTACCTGGAGATTTCACAGGTTTGTGCTTCAAACTTCAGTTTTCTTACATCTACTCCAAGATACATAGAATATTAAAACAGGTAGGCCAAATTCTGTGCCATGTTTATCAGAGACCTTCGATACAAAGATCAAGTCAGAACAGAGGAAGAAACAGAATAACATTTTGTTTGCCTTATTGTTTTATTGTTGAGATTAATCTTCAGATAAAAGGAAACAATTGATATAATTTACAACCACCTCAATGATCATCACCATATATTGGCTCTTTTCCATAGCATATCAAAACTCTACAAGTGATGAGCAAGACGACAATTCAGAAGGTACATTTTAATGTTTTTTTTGTTTTGTTTTTGGTATTGATATAAATATATGTAGTGTACAAAGCAATACATCTAAGTAATTATAACATTAGTTCCTTTCCCTCATTGTCTTCAGATTTGGACATTTCAAATGCTACACCTGCCACAAACCGCTGGATTAAAGGGGGTTAACATTGTTAGTATTTCATTTTAGATAGTACTCACATGCAGTGTTGTTCATTCACAGATATCTCAGAGCCAAATTCCACTGAGAGTGATTACTCCGATGGGCTCACAGGTATGTCGGCTACAGTTCAATAACAAAGGTCCAAAAGAGGTCTTATACACATAGATTTAAATAAATGTTTTCTCGATATTTCAGATTCAAGACTATCTGAAGAAAACCTTGGGAGTGAAAGCACAGGTACAGCAGCCAACATTAATATTGCAATCTATACTGACAGGTTCATCAATATATCTTAACATTCCACGAAGATGCTGATGCAGATGTTTCCTCGTAGGCCCTAAACATTCTGCAGAAAATAAAGTTTAGGCTATTACTGAAACAAAACACAGAAACAAGCAATAACCTTCACTCTTTTCCAGATGAGTTGAAAGACCTTGACAGCGATGAGACCGAGATTCCTGATGACACAGACAGTATGGAGGCAATGGGCACGACCAGCAGACCGGTTCCAGGCCACGGGATCATAGAGGCCCTGGTGGAGACACACCGAGCAAGAAGGGAGCTCATCAGAGTCAGTGGAGCCCAAGTGACTGAAAATGCTAGTCAAGACACCGATCTCCAAAGAAAGGCGTCACCAGGAAGAGATCAGCTCCTGCACCGGGTTGATGGGCTGAATGGCGTGTTGGCCCCAGGCCCAAGCAGAGAGCAGCTGTATCAGGCTGTCAATGGTAGACCTGCTGCGGCTGGCAACAGCAGAGACGTAGACTATGATGGTAAGACCTGATTCTATGTAAAATCGATCTTTCCAAGAATTATGCTCTGAGCAATCAAAGTCTGAACAATTAATCTCAATTTCCCCACAGAAACTAGATAATTCATCAGTACTGAGAAGTATCCAATAGGTAAGGTGATTGGTGAATAATGGAAATGGTCTGTGTGGCCACCAATGCATACAGTAACTGCCACTTTGAAAGGTCCTTCATTCTTCATTTTCCTCTCTCTTCTTTGTGATTTAGCGCCCTCCAGAGCACACGCCCAGTAGCTTGTCCGTGAACCAACAGCAGGGGGAGACAGCGCCCCCCCGGAAGATCAGGCTATGGAAACAGCTCTGTGACATGTTTACAGAGATTTAAGTGTCACGTGATCATGAAATGTCAACTTCATATGATTATAGAATAAAACTATTTCCTAGTATTTGCTTTGTCGACATTATTCTGTTACAGTGAATGTGTTGTTGAATAACATTGCAGTAGATCTTTTTCTCTGTTCTCCAGATTTTATTTCATAACTAGGCATTGACAACACTGGTGTTCATGAGTCAGGAGCTGCCATCTGTTGACTCATAGGAAACAGACAAGATGGATCAAAATATCTCCTGGGACTTTTTCATCCCACTTTGGATTTAGATTCATTGTGTGACATGTGATCATGTCACAAAATGGCACTGATATAGCCAGTTATGAAAAACGTGGAAATTGTGGGTAATACATCTTTCTTTCTGTCCCAGGTTATACAATATAATGATTAAATTTACAATTAGTTAAATACAATGACACTTTTGAAGAGACATTTAAAAAAATACAAAATAACAACAACACTTTAAAAATGTAATGCAGAAAACATGATCCATAACACAACACCATACAGTTGAAATATAATTCCACCACATATATGTTAGCCTTTAATGATATAGATATAGATAGAATAGAGCACAAATGCCTACAAGATTTTTTGGCACCAACAAAACAACACCTGCATTGTTTCCATCCACCTGTTTCACTTCCTAAAATGTTGAAGATCACTGTACACATCTGATTGGACTCCATGTAACTCCTACAAAAAAAGTAAATTCATTTAGAGAACATGGATACCTGATATACCCGAGACAATATCACAGTCATATTAGGTCTGCTTTACCTGATAAGGAGATTCTGTGATCTCTGGTGTCATTTTCTTTGACATTTCTGATGGTAGATTCCCTCTACCTGTTGAAGGGGGTGAGAGGATGCAGGGATAGATTCAAGTTTGGAAACAACCTCACCCACCGACCTCCTGCCATTCCCACCCCTCATCCATCCATCACACACACACACACACACACACACACACACACACACACACACACTTAGTCCTCCTCACCATTATGAGAATCCCATTCTCTCCTTCTCTTGCGGAAAGTTGCGACGCAGAACACAGAGATGGTGATGAGGACTGTCAAGATGATGTCGCAGGCAATAATGCCCACTATGGACCCCATATCTATTTGGTAACAGGAACCACATTCTGTGAAAAACGTGTAAAAACATGAGATTGCAAACCAAGGTACACAACACCATACCCCACAATCCTCCAGGAGTTTAAGAATATTTTTATGAAAGCTAACTACCTTGCTGTTCCCCTGAGGGACCTGAAAGACAAAGTTAACAACACATTAGATAATAACTGTCAAGAGAGTACTTACTATTGTACTAGTATCATTCACACTGCCACACATCACTCACCAAATAAAGATCCCACGATACAAAGCGTGGAGGACATCTCCTCGATGTTGATGTTTGATAGAGGAGGAAATGAGAGGAGCTGGTTGAGGGTCACTGGTCCTCCTATTCTGTTCCAAATTGCTGTGATCTTGTGCCCATAAACAAAAATTGGAAACCAGAGGCAGTAGGAATTACAGACGGAGGACTGTCCACAAGAGACACTGGTGTAATGGTACTCACAGACTGTGTTAGGGTACCCAGTGAGAGAAGAGGAAGCCAATGTTTCTGTTTCTTATCTGTTACGTCATGTTCACATGGGTGCTATTGGTCTATCCTGCTGTAATCAGTCGCAGCTCTTTCAATTTGGTACATTTGATCAGTTGGGATTCAGGTCATTATCTGACTTTATAACAGTATATGGATTATGTACAGTAAGTGATGTGAAGATGAGAAGCTACAAGTTCAGATACTCTGCATCCTCCGATTCTGCTGAAATAGCGGCCATCATGACAACCTCGACCAGACCGTTTCCTCATGACCTGTGGTTTGCTGCAGAGGCTTGGTTTCAGTCACCCAGTCACTCCTACTGAGTGTTTGAGCGTTTGTTTAACCACAATTTTATCTGAAGCAATAGCTTAACCTGTCAGCAAAATGAAAGCAACACTTAATAATGCCATAATGTCAAATAAATGATGGTTAATATGGTTGAGAAAACACACGTAGGTTGGATTTCTTTTACGTTTCTTCAAAAGTTTTCTTTCTTTAAATGACTTACATTCCAACAATGAATCCTCCTGTAAAGTTGTTTACCTAATACATGTCTTTATATCTGAATGAGTGAGAGAGAGAGAGAGAGAGAGAGAGAGAGAGAGAGAGAGAGAGAGAGAGAGGCGAAGCATTTATAAACTCAAGGGAAATTCCATGCACAAATCCCCTGCCACTGCTTCCCAAATTTGTGTGAAGCTGAGAAGAGACAGTTCAGCCTTCCAATCCCACGGTTGGCCTCTTTAAAAAGTCTACCTCCAGTCATCTTTTCAATAGGGTATTACCCAGAACTACTAACTACAGATAGACTACCATCACTTGCTTCAAACAACATAATAGAGCTACAGAGGAGATAAATCAGACAGATAAAAAAGTACAGAGCTGGCTAGACAGTTGTATGTGTGTGGGCTATGTAGTGCGAGAGGCCAGGGTCAACATTTTATCTTTGTTTGACTAAAAGGCCAGATGGACATTTAACCACAGAATTATCTCAACACTCAGCACTGCTTAACATCATCTGCATTGCATGCAAACTGTTCCCCTATGTTAGTCATACTGTTGAGGTGCTACTGTATTACAGCATGATAAGATGAATGATACAAATAAATATGTGACATACAGTACTGTGTAAACGTTTTAGGCACCCTAGATTTTTTATATAATTTTGGTCTTAAATGTTTATTTTTTTTGTTTTCTGCATTTGTGTTTTACATCACTGCTCTTTATAGCAATTTCTGTGATATTTAGAAACTTTTCATTTCATTATTTTAGAAAGCATCTTTGCCTTACGAAATTGTTTTACATGTGACTAAGACTTTTGCACAGTACTGTATAAATAGAAAAATGTGCAAGCTAACAAATAAACAAAAAACAAGCATATGAACCCCCCATTAACAAACCAACGTGAAAACACCACATAATTCAACTATAGCTACAGATTTTCACAAGGAGCACCAGACGTCTTTTGGATGTTTTTTTGGGCTAAATCTGGTCGGCCGTCATGGTCTATATTTAGCCCAAAAATAGTAACTTGTGACGTTGTACTCTTCTTTAATATAAAATGTATCTATAAAAATATACGAGATTTTCCCGCTGCTTCATGAGACACATGCACACACAACCACGTCTTTTCAACAACCTGAAACAAATGTCTTTTCACTTCCTTTCACTTTTCAACCAAACCTCAACGTTGTTGAGACGTCTGGCAAGTTGTCTTTTCAACGTCTTTTCAACAAGTTTTTGCTGGGTGGCAGTGATTTGTGTTTCTCATTTTGACCTACAATGTGTTGAGGCTCCAAATGCAATTGTATCTACACTTATCTTTATGCATTAACAAGTGAATGCATGACTAACCCCTGAATGCATCAGTGGTTAGTCATTCAGTTTTGATGCTCAGATGCTCAACAGGAGAAACTAGAAACCTTACGCATCCACAGGTTCCAAAACCCATCCCACAGTCAGGAATACCATGAAGCATCTATGTAAAGTCATGATCTTAGGGCTTTCTTTCATTAATGTACTTGGCCAATACATTTGATTCTGATTCTGATTCTGATTCTGATTCTGATTCTGATTCCAGGCCTTGTTTGGACATTTTGCCGACCTAGAAGTTCAATCAAATGCAAAGGGTGCTACTGTGTGTGAGGTGATTTTAGTGCTAGCACAGGTTGATTTGACTAGTATCCAATTAAATTTGTAATGCACAAACTGAATCATTGTATTTAAAAACTGAATTTGATTTGCCAAACTTGAATTTGATTTGTACAATTTGACATTAGCTTTTATTGCTTTGCAAAACAACTTCAGGTATACAGCTGAACAAACACAAGCACACAATGGGACAGGATGTACAATACATTGTCATGCTCTATATTAAAACAAATCTTCTAAAGCTTTTATATAGTGCACTAAAAGGCATACATATAGAATTCAGAGTTACCAGTGTGTTTATTGTATGTTTAACAAATTGAGCAGAAATCCCCAAATCCTTTTTTCTGAACAGGTTCAAAATATGTTCAAGACACTAATGGCAAATCACTGCAAAACCAACAAGTTTATTCTTAAAGAGTTTCATTCAAAACAGTTCAATTTATCTTAGTTTACATTTTGTAATCTGATGAAACATGTAGGAGGCTTGACAGAGAACTTAATGTAGCTAACAATATCACAAGACTTTCTGGATCAAGGGGAGATCGCGCTTTTGCAGTTGTAGCCCCCAAACTCTGGAACGAGCTGCCTCTACATGTTAGGCTGGCTTGGCTTTTAACTCAGTATGAGAGTTGCATTTTTCTTTTTGTTTGGTCTTGTTGCTTTTATATTACTGTCATTCTGTCTCTTAAACTGGTCCTTGTGTTTTATTGTGTTTTTAAGTTTTTACGATTGATTGATTGTACAGCACTTTGGTCAACTGTGTTGTTTTAAATGTGCTTTATAAATAAAGTTGGATTGGATTGGATTGGATTGGATCAACAAAAAAGTTAACTTAAAATTAAACTTAATGTACTGTAACATCTTCAAATGTTGCTCTGTTGATTAAGTCTTGCAGTTTGCCCTGACATTCATATACACCTTATCAGCTGTAAAGAGATGAGGAGAGGGAGAGAATTGTTATTGAAAATATAAAGTTACCAAATGTACTAAGAAGTTATTGAGGGGGTAAAATAAATACAGTAGTGTTATAAATGATTAAGTTCCCCTCTTAACCTTAGTGAAACACGTTTGGTACGGATACAGGGGAAATGAAGTATAAAAAAGAAAGCAGGTCAACATGTGGTAAAAAAAATAAATATATATATATATACACAACAACCTCTTCATCTTGAATACATTTAACCCAGCACGCCATGATGAAAACGTGCTTGCTTTTCTGAAAGCACCCCCCACGGCCCTATTAACTTACCTTTTTCTTTCCTCTGACGCCGGCGGCTGGCACATTGGTAGGTGACAATGACAATGATAAGGGTCAGCACCAAGTCTGCAGAGACGATGCCAGCCAACGTCCCAGGCTCAATCCTGTAGCAATACGGACTGTCTGGTAGAGGGACAGGGGAGGCACAGACAGGAAAGAGGAGTGGGATGGTACATAAGAGGTCTGATGTGAGCGAGGATTGGAAATAATGATTCATCGTGTCGCCGGTTGTCTCAGTGTCGTCTGCATGTGTTTTGTTTATTGCACTATATACATTCAGTAAACGCTTGGTTACAGGTTCAAGTCCACACTTTGTTGTACGTACCGGTGTCAGCCATGGCCACCTCTTGGAGAAAGAGAAAGAGAAGAAGAAAAAAGTGTCAGTGCTCAATCATCTCACTGAGCCTGTTGGCTCACAGCTTCATGCAACAACACAAGTTGCTGTCTGCTGCAACATGCTTGTGGTTTCATTTTCCTGATAAGACCACCTTAATGTGTATGTGTGTGTGTGTGTGTGTGTGTGTAAGAGAGAGCGAGAGTTTGAGATAGAGGAAGACAGAGTAACAAAGAAACAAAAATACATGACTCCATGAAAGCTTATTTACCATAGAGAGAAAGTAGAAGAACCATTAACAATTTGTTGTCTGCCATAGTCTGTGTGAGAACTCAATCATGTGCTTTCTGAAAGTGAGAAAGGGATTACACTTTGATACTCAGTATTCAGTAAACATTCACAACTTACACCGTGATTTCATGTCCTTGTAATTTCATTTTATTTGACTTCAATGCCAAACTAATGACACTTAAACCATTCGAGACGGTGAATGTATAAAAGTGTTGACCTTTTCTTTTTCATCTTCACACCTACAGTGCCACATGTAATGTGCCTGTCTCATAATGAGTCATATGTTGCTTTGTGGGAAGCTGAGAAAAACGTAAAAATCATATACATTCTTATTTTAAACTTTGCCCAATACGAAATTGTTGTACTTTTTCAAACGTTGTAAAAGTAAAGAATATAAATAAAGTCAACTTCATTTCATGTGTATTGTGGTGTGCTGATAGTTGTATAAACTAACGAATGAAAAAACTAGATACATGATCATCCAGATGCACTCGACATTGTATGGTTAAAAGGCTAGGATGAGGAGGAGAAAATCAGTTCAGATCATCATACCTGACTTGGCTATGGCGCTGCCCGTCTTCTGGATAGTTGTGTGTGACTCTGGTTTACCGTTAGTTTTCACTTGAGTGCTGACGTCGATTTGACTTACTTCCCCTGCCTGAACAGGGACTGAAATGCCGCCTATATGTGGGCATATAACCGCAAAATATTTATAGATCCAAGATAGATTTCACACAGGTAAGATTATTTTTGGAAATATAATGTGCAAAAAGTATAAAGTGCATATTTGACTCATAGTAATTATAACACAATATACCAATCGCCAATCTGTCCATACTGCTGAAGGGTAGACCCCTGCCTAAGACTGTCTCATCTGAGGAGTAGAAGGATAAATAAATACGTTTCATGACTCTGTATCAATTTTCTCTACTGTTTACTCATTGCTGGAAAGCTACAATAGTACAGAAGTGTTTGGGGTGTTGAATGTCATCCATGTGCCCATGTATGATTCCCTCTAGCCTCTACTGCCACTTAGTGGCCAGCCACTATCAACAACAAAACCGTACAATTTGTTCAATAATTTTGATAAACTGCATTCAGGATGATCGAAGCAAGATTGTATGCCCTTTTTTTATTTTTTATTTTAAATTAAAAAAAAAAATGTATTTAGCAAATATCATCCAAGCAATAAATACGTCCAACACACAAGTAACAGATACAACCTGTCATGGGTAGTGACCAGAGGATTCCCGCCCTCCTAGGAGGAGCTCTAGGAACTGAGGCTCATTATCCATGATTGTGTGCACCTGTGGACCAGCCTATTTAAACCCCTCTCTGCTGTCGTTTCACTACTTGGTCCTGAGAGCACACCCTGTAACACAGCCACACTGCAAGCCGCTTGTTTGCTTTAATGTAGTTTTTCCCAGCTCATGTCTGGTAGTTCTTTGTTTGTTAGTTTTTGCCCGGCTTTTGTCTGGCTGTTTTTTGTTGCATTTAATGAGCGTTGGATTTTTGAGATTTCTACAGTAAAGTGCCCCCCCACCCCACCCCCGCCAATTGCTGCTTTGGGCCCTAGCCCCTGGCCCTTAATACACAACCATTTCTGAAAAAGTAATCTTCTAGCTCCATTGTCTATGCCCAGAAGAGCCATTCTCTTAGCTTGTTAACCTGTGAAAATCCTCAAGGGTGCAATCCGGTTTTTTTCCCGTTTTTTTTCAATGATTTGTCAGGCAATGGTCAAAACGTCTTTGAGACTATCCATCTGACCTCATCCATGATTCATCTTTAGGCTCACAGTGGTCCTTCCCTAGTATTGAACTAATATAACGCTTTAGTGGTCTACTTGTTTCAGGAAGTTCAGTGACATAATTATTTGTGTGCTTGCAGTTACAAATTAGTCTTCTTCCTCATATTTCTGCTACCCCTGTCTCTGCCCAATCGTGGTCATCCGTCTTTCTTCATACTTGAACGTATAAACTCCATTTCAACATTAGACAGCACAGATTTTGGAACGTGCGTTATATCGATTCTTTCTCCAGTACTCTTAATACTTTTGAACATGTTTTAGTAATACTACTACTACTACTAGTAGTAATAATACTTGAGAGTTATAGACATTTCTTTCTTTCATAATACTCGCTTGTCTTTTTCATTTTCATTTCATTTGTTTTTCCTCAACTCATATAATTGTATACTCTTCCAATCTTATATATAACCTATTCTATCGTGACATTTCTCCGCCGTTAGAACAAAGTCAATACATGGTGTGGCTTCCCATGAATGGGGCGTGTTTAGATCAGCGATGGGGAACCACGTGCCAGTGTGTATACATACTACAGCGGTAGGACAACAAGCCAGACACGCTTGAACATCACAGCGAGGAACATCAGAGCCCCTCCTGCTGCACTGTGAATTACAACTCCGCTTTTGAACGTGCTGGCGATCAAGTGGACAACCTGTAGAAAGGCTTCAAAGCAAAACAGTTTCTGACATGCACTGGGAGAAATGTGAGTATGAATGAGGAGATACAGCAGGTGGTGGTCCGGGTTCAATGTTTTCAGCAGATTCCAAGTGTTAGGTATGGTTACGGTGTGATGACAAGCTAGACTGTCACCGAGACTGACGAGGCTAGTTTATTTGTGGTTTCTTGACATCATATTGTGGCCTTGCTTTCAGCATTCATAAAGCTATGGGTGCTACTTTTATTTAAAGGGCCATTACAATTAAATAGCCGATGTATTACACTAGCCCACTTTTTAATTTTGTTTGAATGGTGTTAAATGAGTGTGAGTTAGTCATCCTGAATAAGGCTGAATAATATGTAAATGGAACACTTTTCATGTTAATGTGTTGTTTTTTTTGTTTTTTTTGTAGCCACGTCATTAATCAAAACAAAGTTAAGATCTGCCATAGATTTGATATCTCTGTGCGGGTTATTCAGTGAGTTATTTCACGCCATGTCCTGTCAGCTTTTGTTGAATTAAATTATAGCCTGGTTGAATTTTGGGAGTCAGGATGGGTGATTGGGGAAACCCTAACGAGCCCACACCCGGACTCGCTGTTTTCAGTTCCCGTTCTGGTAGTGAGGGAAGCGGCGTGACGAAACCTGGCTTTTTAAAAAGAACAACAAACATTACTTTCTTTGACATAGGCCTAAACTATCAACTATTATTATTATTATTATTATTATTTGTATTATTATTTAGTCGTGCGCAGCAGGGCTGTTGAACTGAACGGTATGCAAAAGATCAGGTCGCGTCACTCAAATTGAGGAAACTGGCCCTGTGCCGCCTGTTTCTCACCGCCAGAAAAGAAAGGTCTTCGGAATCCCCACCTCCCACGCACGTGACTCAGTGTCCAGGGGTTTTCACAACCCCCTATTTGAATATGGCACATTAGACAGAGTGGCCTAAAGCTGTGTGGGGTATTTCGTGTAAGCCCATAGTTTATACGTGGGCTGGGCTTCCCTCTTAATGTGTAATGGTTTAGAAAAGCAATGATATTCCATTTTCTTTATCAGTAGTTTCTCTTGGCTGATGTGTCACTAGAGAATGTAGAACAATCTAGATAGGCTATATCACATTGCCAATTATGAAACTGCAATTTACTGTCAGCTGTTGTTTGGTCTAGAATGGATTCCTGTTATAAATATTACTGTCATTAATAAGCATTACATCATCCGCCAACAGACCGAATGTTCTCTTCCTAAGATGAAGTGAGTCAAATTCTAGGCTGAACAGTATAGTAACACCTTGTGAACTTGAAAGTGAAACTAAGTACAACTCACTGATATCGACATTCAGAAAAAGTGACCTTTAATTTGTGGTGGGTCACGTCATATAGAGCACAGGGGCTTATTGTTCAGGATAGGTATCCATTTCTACGTAACACCATTATGAGAGAAAACAACTTCAAACCGGCAGAAATCTAACCTTAACCCCCAATCGGCAGATTAATTTTCCTCTCCCCTCATGCTTCACTGGTTACGTTTGCATGAATATGTTTTTGTGGAGGTACACCTGCTTTCTATTTGCTCCAGTGGATAGAGCTGTCTGTCCCTGCATGGCTTACTATAGCTAGGAAGGTATTCCCTGTTTCATGATTCAGTACGCAGTACTCTCACACTATGAAGAAAACTGAGAAATGACATGCCATTTAGCATCATGTCACCTTGTCATATGCTCTATGAAGACACTTTATGACTACTTAATAGAAGCAGTTGTTTTTTCTCAAAAACACAATTTTTGAGAAAATTGTGTTTATTGAATTGTCTACCATGCTATTTTAACATAAAGTTCCTTGTAATATAAAAGAAAGGTGGCATGATATCTCGTCCAGTATTTTTTAGTTGCATTCTTGTCTTTAGACTGTAATCAGTAGTGCGTTTTATAATATGGGAGCAGGAAAAAAACATGATACAAGTAAACCAAAGGCCACTAAGTTCCTTTTTACAGACAAGCATGGGATGCATCTGTCTGTGAGTTTCCAGAATTGCAGAACAAACACCGTTCCCTCATTATTTCCTCGGCGGCATATTGAAGTGCACAGTTGTGTGGGCTCAAGAGATACTCTTGATACTTGACTTCTTGTATGGAAAATGAAAGCACAACTTTCATTATCCTTCTTCTTGATGATTTCACCTTTCGTCTTAATTTCACACAGGCATACTATAATATTGTAAACTTGTACTATAAACTACTACTACTGTAAACTAATACTACGGTCTGATTATTATAGTAATGTTTACGCCATTCATATCATTCAGTACCACCAGTATGAATTTTATCATACAGTAGTATAAACACACACACACACAAATGTATCAGAATCTGTTATCAATACTAAAGAATGAGTGTAGGTGCACTATGAAATTCACTTGTTCTAAGAAAAGGTCAGATGCAGTTAGTACATGTGTCAGACACACAGTGAATCAGAGCAGATAAAGATCATTTTTGCCAGTAAATATGTTATGAGCATCTCATCTCACTCACGGCAGAGGAGGTGCCCTTTATTTAGGGTTAGGAGGTTCCTATATGCTTTGTCTCTTCGGTTTGATAGAAAGCACAAGGCACATGTGTCAAGGTGACGTCTCTGTGAACACACCAAAGGCAGGAAGATGTGGTTTGGGTTTCTGTTAGCGTAACGGAGTGAGACAGGAAGATGTCATAGAAAATAAGTAGTGGCAATCCCATGCTAGGGTTTCTGGTGAATCTGTCTGGTTGACATGGCCACACAATCTCTGTTCCTAATGGAGGAGGTTCTTCAGAGATTTATCTCTGTGTGCCGGTTCCACATGCAGGGTGGAAATATCACTTTATCTTTCACGTGTGGGGTGAAGTCTTTGAGGAAACAACCTGTCTGGTCACATCATGTCAACTGGAAACATCAGAGAATTCTGTTTTGTAGTATTTTTTTCCTATTTTCTCGTTTCCTGTACCTGCTTAATGGAAATCATATTTTTGATGAAACAGTAGAGGAAAGCATACTTATGACATAGTAGACTTGATATTGATATATCTCCCAAGGAGAGCAGAAAATGTCATCATGGAAAAACTGATGATCATCATCATCCAAGTGATAACATTTACAGCAATTGTATTATCCTATTCTATATGATATATGCCATGACCTTAAAATGGATAATCCAAATCTATAACTTTTTATTTAAAAAATATAATTTCTACTTCTATAGTCTTGGACAGCTCAGTCTACGTTTGTGACGGACTAGTCTCTCCTAAACCTAGAAACAAAAAAGCCAAGTATGTCTTGATGATCGAGACTCAAACACTTTCATCCATTATATAGGTTTCTATGGTGACCTGGGCACATTCTCTGGTTCGTAATTACAAGAGAGCTCATTTGGAAGTGAAAACTCTGTATGTTTCTGGAAGGTTTTGTCTCTTGATAGCATCGGAGCAATGGTTCTTTGTTTTCTGGCAGGAATAAGGATGTATAAACTGTTTTAACATGAGGGATAGAAATATTTCAAGTTCAAACATTATCCATCTTAGCTATCCATCACATGTAGTGACAAACTTGTCTTGGAGTCATATCTACTGTCTTAATTTTGTCTGCCACAGCACCAAAGGAGAAGCCGTGTTACACTCTGCCCACAGTGAAGAAACTCTTGGAGCAGAAGAGAAAGCGCGAGACGTCTTCAGTGTCACCCTCGTGCTCCACGTCCACAACGAGTCCTGTTCCTCCCACCACTGTTCCAGTAAGGAACCACACGGAGGGAGGCGTAGCATCATCACAATACATGATCAGGGGTTTATAGGCAGGTTTGTGTTGTGACTCACACATTTTTGTTTCTCCGAGCAGGTGTCCACACCAGAGCCATCTATCTGCACAGGTAAGAGTTGGATAAAATACTTTCATTTCCTATTTTGAGCATAATGATGAATGCAGCATGATGAACAGAGTGTAATGCAAAAATATAGGAATGGTCCTCCTCTCCCTTCCAGGTGCATCAAGCAGCTACTCAGACATGGCAGTGGGCTATGAGCAATGGGGGCCGGCACCAGAGTCTACCTTTAGTTATTACTCCAGCCCCCCAGAAGCCGGTTATCCTGCAGCCTACAGCCTTCCAATGGCTGCTGGATACAGCACACAGCAGCCGATCCAAGGATTTGTAGACACGTCTCAGACATATGTAAGAGATGCTTCTTATTTGCAGAGACAGTCCTAGATACCACGCTTAACATTAACATTTAACTGTCATTTTAAAGATGCAGTAGACTCTAACCTTTTGTAACTTTTCTTTCTCTATTCAACACAAACTCAAATTCAGGAGCCTAATCTAGATATAATCTAAACCTGAAATAAAAATAAATCATGTTTCAACTTGCCGCAGGAAACATCATAGCGCTGTATCTAAAATGTCCACTAATATGCTACTTCAGGTTGTGTTACATTTTTTATTTGGCACCTGGAGTAGAATCAGACTGTTGTTTGAGAAGATGGCCTGTATGCAACATCCTCAACCACCTCATTTGTAGGTGCAATACAATCTAGATGTGCAAAAGTGGAATCATACAGTAATATTCATCTTGACCCTTCTGTTTGTCAAAAAGATGAATGTTTTTCCTGCTTTCTTTTCAGGAGGAGTGTCCTGTGACAGTGGCAAGTCCTAGCCTGACTTCCTCCTGGCCAGGTCTGGGCCCCAGTCAGAGCCTGCAGATTAATTTTGGTTCGCAGATGGACGCCACCAAGCTGGAGGAGGCCAGGATGTTGCTCAGAGGGATGGACTACAACAGAACCACTGGTCAGGATGAAGATGGAGACACGTGAGTGCTTATTAGTGTTTGTTATGTTTGTGTGTGTGTGTGTGTGTGTGTGTGTGTGTGTGTGTGTGTGTGTAAAACGTAAAATGTAAAAGTCTCCCTGTGTGGCTTTTCTGGTAGTGAGCTAAAGGTGAGAGCCATGTGTGCGATCTGGCAATCCTAGTAAGATTTCAAAGAAAAAATGAGAGGATGAGTCAGCCATTTATTTCCATATGATTACAAACTCAGATGACCAACTATGATGAAATGGTACGATAAACTTCACAAAGAAGAGAATATTGTAATTAATAATATTGGTCATGAGGATTTACACTATTTTAACCTACCAAAACTAACTTGCCACATGCTCTTGTTTTGTCAGCATCCTGCATATCTACACTGCCAAGGGGCTCAGGGAGTGTGCCTTCGCTGCTGCAGAGATGCTGAGGGATTTAGGGAGGCTTGATGCCAAAGAACACAAGGGAAAGGTACATTTTGTGACAAATAGAAGCAGAAGATTATTATTTCACATGTCTTTTGAAATAAAGTTCACAGTGCAGTCCAATGTGTTTGTACACCAGACTGCTTTGTTGGTGGCGGTGACGGCAAACCAGCCAGATATTGTCCAAGATCTTCTGTCATTTGGAACAGACATCAATGCTTGTGATGTCAAAGGTCAAACTGCTCTTCATCTGGCTGCAGACTATGGATTCCCTGGGGTTCTGCAGGTAAAGTGGCATCAGTCCACACTAGTGTTGGGCTGACTTAGTTAAGCATGTCTTTCATAGTGGGTCACAAAAGAGATAGTAGCACTGATCACACCCAAACTGTGAATCTGTCTTTGCAGGTTATTCTATCCACTGGACCTGCAGTGAACCTGGAAGCTCGCAATTTTGAAGGTACTTTTGTCATACCAATTGTAATTACTCAGGGATCAACCATATAGAGAAATGGTGTTAAGATGTCATTCCATTATGATGTGGACATTATTTTGAATGAAACCTTACAATACTACATCAATACCAGAATATGCCATGATGTCTCCTCCTTCCTCCTTCCCTCAGGTATGACGCCTCTGCACTGTGCAGCCATTTCCCACAGTATCAGCATGAAGGCTGTGTCTACCAGTGGGCTGGAAGATGTTAGCCTTCAGACCAAGGCTGCGGAGAAGCTCTCCTGTCTGCAGATGCTGCTCCGTGCAGGGGCGTCCTTGCTCAGCCAGGTATAGTACAACTCTCCCACTACTAAATGACAGGTGAGCTGCTGTAGGGTAGGCCTGGATCTAGTGGTGTGTTAACAGTATCTGCTAGTAGTTGCTGTAACTTGGTACTGGTTCAGGTATTTCCTACATTTGGTAGGTTAAGAGAGAAAAGGGTCATTATGAAGGTAGTAGCTATTGTACAATATGGTGGCAGATTGGCCTCCACAAGGGTTGGATAAAGAGGCCTACTAACTGCTGGTAGGACACTGGTTCAACCAACAGGAGGATGGAAGCCCCACTGTCCAACCCTGACCTTTCATCAAATATATTGTAGCAATGCGTGCTACTACCGGGGCCGTGACAGACAGAGACCAAGGCAGGAGGGCAGAGTCAACTGGCCAGCAGGCCATGTTATTTGCACACAGACAGCATAATTCAGCCCGATCTTGACAGCCGCTCTCAGCGCCGTCTCGATCGGGTGGCGTACCTCCGTCTCTCCGCGGAACACCAAAGCCGGCCAATCTGCCAGGCTTCCAGGAGCATCCCGCTCCAACCCCGACTGACCAGCTCTTGCAGGCTACTCCTGGCTGCACCCGCCGCGGACCTCAGTCGGCCGCCGCTGCTGGTTCCGCTGGCTCTATCCTGCATAGATAGTCCGACTTGACCGCTGTCGAACTCAGTCATTCACCACCCGTTCACACACGCACACACTGGTTAAAAAGGGCCCGGATGCAATCAGCCTCAACTGGCTGTACCGGATCCAGGGGAGAGTCAGTCCACTGACTCAACTCTCTCCTGGATCCAGCCTAAGCCTCACCCCCACCCTCCCCCCAGTCTGCCACATATAGATATGGAAAGGTGTGTGTCTGTATGTGCGTGCGTGCGGGCGTGCGTGCGCAAATAGAAAATAAGCTATCTTTGTCTTCTAAAGACATTTTAAGAATGAAAATCCTCCCTTTTGTCAGTGTTTAATCTAAACATGGTGCTGTCAGTTACTGCTAACCTATTTTCTTGTTTCCCTTTGACTCTTATTTGTCTCTCTCTGGGTTATTGTGGTTTCATCGTTTCTTTAACACGGGTTCCAATTCTCTGATTCCAGGAAATCAAAAGTAACAAAACTGTCCTGCATCTGGCTGTCAAGGAGGGGAACATTGATCTGGTTCGTCATCTGCTGAAGATCCCTCTGCCGAACATGAAGGAGTTTGTCAACTTGAAGGTGAGTGTTCTATGTGCATGTGCATGTTCTATGTATTTGCAACATGTTCTCACAACAACAGTCATATAATGATTAAGGTTCAGGTTAAGGTTAGGTTTCGGTCATGGTTAAACAAGAAAATCTCTGTAGATGAAAACGTTATTCACCTCAGAAAACGTCTTTACATGAGTCAGGACTTGAACTCAGGTTACCCGAGTTGAAGGCAACTGTACACGCCTATTCGCCACCGTGCAAATTTCAATGTGAAACTACTGCCTGTTTCAGTCACGTGAGCTCCGCCTCCTGTTTCTCACGATTCGTAGAATATCACACAGAATTACACTGCATTACCTTTCGTAACTACAACTACGCACTTGAAATGAGAACAGGCTGGTATTTGTGTGCATGACTAGACATAATGCGTGTTGCTTGAATGTAAATAGTCTCAGTCATTCATTTTACCCTTTCCCATAGGCTCATGGACACACAGCCTTACACATGGCAGCTGGTCTCCATTGTAACCGATACCAGAAAGTGCTCCTACAGCTGCTGCTGAGCAAAGGAGCCGACCCTAGTATCCGCAACATAGAGAATGACCAGCCCGCTCACCTTCTTCAGAGGGGCCACCGTGGAGAGGAGGTGAGCTGCCACTCCATCTAACAGTCATGTCAGGTCCTGGAGTTTAAAGGTCCCATATTGTTCCGTTTTGATGATTCAATCTTCAAATGTAATGTTCTTCACAGTGTTTTGCAAATAAATTTAGCTTAGTTTAAAGTTGGCCTTCCAGTTCAAATGCTGCAAACTGCTCTGATGGCAAAGATTTCAGTATTTTTTTATTGAGCCAATCAAGACCAAGTCCAAGTGTGATGTGTTTACTGGAGTTGGTCTGAAACTGACTGCAAGGGTAGATTTTTAACTTAAAATTATATTTTGTTTTGAGTGGTTAAATTTAAACAATGTCTTCATTAAACATCTTTGATCATATATGTATATACATGGAGAAAAAATGATAATATGGGACCATTAAGTTCCAAGGTTCTTCTAGGGCTTTTTGTTCACAACTTTCATCTCTTCATCTCTAGCTCAAGCTCATCCTGAAGAAACGAAGTACTTCCACTCGTCGACGCATAGTGTCCTTACAGGACCAAGAGTGACTTTGATCACTAGTTCCCGTGTGTTCCTCTGCCTCTGGGACGAAATGGGTCTGAATACAGTTGATATTTCCTCTGATGAGGAGGGGATTCTACAGTATATTCTTATGAGATTTTCAGGGAGTCTCTGGCCTCTATATTATTAGAGCATTTCTTTGAACAATTAGTTTGACATACTATTCTTTATAAATAACAATTCATGTTGGAATTGGCCAAATTATGCTTTAGTCCTTAAAGCCTAAATTACCTGTAATTAAGTGCTATCAAGTATCATTACAAAATGAGCTATCCAGTAAGATTCATGTCTAATAATAACTTTATTTATATAGCACTTATCAAAACAGAGTTACAAAGTGCTTCACAGGAGTAAAACAAAATAAATGATAATAAAATACAAAAATGAATACAACAAATTAATATAAACCTAATAAAATGATTACTGCCTTGAAAGTCGAGCACATTATGAGTTAATATTAAACCTACGAGTCTTATTAAGACCGTTGCTCACAAAATGTTCATGTTTTTGACAATAGCATGTGTTTATGAATTATATGTATTATGGTATTTTGAAATGAAACCCTTCAATTAAATAGCAATTGTGTGACTACAATTGCTATTTAATTGAAGGGTTTCATTGTCATCTTGTCAGACTTGCAGAAATGGACTAACCATATATATACTTTTAAAAATAGAAGGTTTATGTGCTGTTGAAGGTGTAGTGATATTCAATTTCCTAATAGGTCAAACTCCCAGTCTCAAGTTGATTTCTATGAAATCATTAACATGTCCTTAGAAACAGTCTCTCCCAAAACCCCTCTCAGTCCCTTGTCAAAACTCCCCCATCATGGTAAGTAATCATATTGGTTCATTGAATGATGGTTGCGATATCAATTAACATGTGTGCTTATATTAAGAATGCATGTCTCTCAAGTCTTATATTTTATCATAACTTAACTTTTCCTTCTGTATGCATCATACATTTTGTATGTAACAGCAAATAGAATGCTATTATCCTCTATGGACCGATTTACTTTGCTGAAACAGAAACTTCAGTTTACTATGTAAAACTATTATGTATGTGAAAGTATTGTGTGACAAAGATGTTTTCTTGAGTGAGCGATGTAACATTGTCTGACTAATTACACATTTCACTCATGAGTCATGACTAAAAGGACCACAGCTATGAATTGAAAGTTCCATCTGATTGTTTTGATGTTCAGTATCACAGAAGTATAGTCACAGATATTTAATTGCAGAAATTGACAAGATGGAAATTAAACTGCTCCTCTACAAAACTATTTCTTTGGTAATTATTTACAACAATCATGCTCATACAGTCATACATTTCAAGTCTGATTTCCCCTGACCTTTACCGCCATTATAGGAGCCTTAGTCAGAGGTGGAATAAGTGATGTCAGTTTTGACATCTTTCAAGGTGTAAATGAGGTTTGAATGGTCTCTCACTTGTGCCATCTCTGTTATTACATGACTGTTGAGAATTCCCTGTACTGCACAAAGAAAGGATAATGTGTAACAATGTGTCATAATTGTTACTAAATGTTCTCCTTCATAAAATGGAGGGTGTGCAGGAGTCTCTTTTATTTTATGAATTGGAATAAACTCTTACTAATATTCTCTTATTGAACTGTTTCTGATCTCTACATTGCACTACAACCCTAAGCATTATAGAGTGATTTCTAACAGCATGATTTAATTCACAAATTAATAGCAAAAACATTTTGATACAGTGACATGAAAATATTGTTGGGTAGACAGAATTTGTTTTAATTGCAGCAGTGGTCTCATTGGCTAGGCTGTACAGATCACAATTCTATTTTTTCGGTTATACCTTTGCCTTAGAGTCAGGCCTTGTTACAGGGATAAAAACAACTTAAAATATAATACATTGTTAATATTAACATATTATAATAATATTTTAAAGCACTTTTTTAAATAATTAAACTTTGTTGCCAAATTTCCTTCAAAATATTACTCAATTTTTCAAGTTAACATTTTGTGAAATTGATATAACATTACAAGCATCGACTGGTTTCTTTACTATACCAACATGCAAATTATTTTAACTTGAAAGAGGAAATCTAAACAAAACTCCACCAAGAACAAAAGACATTAACAGAAACAAAAACTAAATAAAGGGAAAATGAAAGAGTTACAATTTTCAACACATGCGGTTCATTGTTGAAACCTGAGGATTTTATTACCTCATTATTACATCACAAAGCTGTAGGCTTCTAAAATGTGCAGTAAGTAGTATGCAACTCTATTATTGACCATGCAGTCGTCTTTATTGTTGTCCGGGAGTAAAATGAACTGGTTTGATGAAAAGTACCCTGTTCAATGTCATCATTTAGATACACACGGACATGAGGCATTTGCTTCTAGTCTTAGAGGTGAAAGTGAATTCAGCTGAAACTTTGCCAGCACTGAAGGCAATTTCCTCTCTTTTATTTAAATTTGAAGCACCAAAGATGTCAATGGCAAAATTCACACACAATTACATCCTAGTACAAGTTGAATGAAATGTATTTCGATGGAAATCTTCCATTGGAAGTATTTATTAATCTTGGAATATATCTTTGAAAAACCAGCCCCAAGGGTCACAAAGACATTGACCAGCCTATTGATAGATAACTGATATTTAGCACATTTTAGACTTTCTAAAGGATTCAGTTCTACTACCGGTTAGGGTGTGTTGGGAATCGCTGTTCGTTGCTCTCCCAGCTGGCACCGGTATATAACAGTAATGGCCATAAACAACTGAGGGTTTTAAGGAGATGGTGTGTATGTGTATTCGCTGGCATGGTTCCCATGATGAATTCCTCCCTCTCTGACAGAGACATACAGTATTTCCTATACAGTTTGAGGAGGTACTGCAAAAAAGAAAGCAAATATCAAACGTGATGGTTTTAATTAAACATGTAAGGATCCTCTACCTTCCTCCAATAAAATGAACTTACCCTCTGTCTTTGGAATTTGGCTGCCAGATGAGCTGGAGCTGAAAATGGGAAGAAGTGAGGAAAGTAAATATTAAATAAATATTTATCCTTTATTACCAAGTACAAGAAAAATGATAGTTTTACATTGTTTAGTAGTTTGAAAACTGTGGCCACAACTTCATTCATACAGTGGGAATTGTGTTTGATCAAGGGGATCTAACCTATTATATTGGTTTCATAGATCCAGGTATGAAAACATAGTTGAAGCCACAGAGTTCTGGTCTGGTTTAACTACAGACAAAATGCATTTTTTTCAGCTTGTCCCTTTAAAACAGCAGCTTGTTGTCTCTGAGTTGCCATACAAGCGGCATGCCATCAGCTAAGACTATAGTGACACCGCCCAGCCACAACCAACACATACATGAGTGTCATACCTTAATACAGAACCAAATAAAATGTGATTCTCGTGTCTATAAAGGGTGATACAGAGAATAATTTAGCATTATCTCAAGTGTTTCTGTCACACAATGTTCTGGTTATGCTCTTGCATGTGTTGGAAGTGTTTGGGGTTGTTTATAGAGAACAGGGAGAGAAGCATCCAAGGCAGGGGTGGGAAGGGCTGTGGGGACTGGGGAGCATTGTGTTTTCATCATAGGAGAAATATTGAAAAATCCACACTGGTTGGGTGTCCTGCTCAAAAGTCAGATTCATACAGCATGCACAGGCGGATCATCCACCAAGCCTTGTGCAAACTCTTACTTGGATGAGGATTTTACACATTTTGTGAATTTTTTACCTGTTTAAGGAATGATAAATTACACAAGTTACAAAGATAAAGAAATAACGTGTAAATGATGTTGCATATGTATGCAAGGGATATGTGAGAGAGAAAGAAGTCTGAACTTACTCAGGGCTATTAAAATGCCAGAGACAAACATGATTATAGCAAGCACAACCCCGGTGGTCCGCAATGTCTCATAATCTATAAGGGCCAGAGCAGCAGTCAGACAGACCCATCAGAGTTTGACATGGATTCACACACAGAGTATTAATAAATACAAAAAAGTGACACATCACACATAATACACAAATACCAATACAAACAATCCAGTGCGCAAATCTTACCATAATCAAAGTCACTTTGGCTAGGAAGCATCTCTTCTGCAAAGAAAGACTCTCATTAGTTATCGATCTTTTAATAGTAAACTGTGTGTGTGTGTGTGTGTGTGTGTGTGTGTGTGTGTGTGTGTTCAGCACCGCGGCCAGCAAGACGCTGCATTCCTGCAGTCTCGGCTACTCTCGAAACCCTCTCCTTTCTGAGAAGTCCACAAAAGCATTTTTACCGAGGAGCCTCAATGCAGAACCTTTGCTCAGCAGAAAAAGATGCGCCACGGAGAGTGAGAGTGGGTCACAGGCAAGCAGTAGGACGTGGGACGATCGTTTAGAGTAAAAAACTTAGCGACCAGACATACTGACAGGCTGTGTTCAAGCAATTTCTAATCAAAACAATATAATAATGACGGGCTACTCTTGACCAATACCTGAGTGACATTTATTTTGCAAATATGAAGGTTTGGCGTTGCGGGCTATTGTTATCTGGGCGTCGACAATGCGGGTTGTATGTTGCTGAACCCCCACTTTCTCTAATGGCTTAGTTGGCGCTTCTCCACTCTGCCCTCCCTCTTCCAGATATGTGGACTGCTCAGTTTGAAAGAAACTAATACTAAATATCTTTTACACGTAAATATTTGTTCATTCCAACAACGAGTTTAGTGAAGAACTGCCACCATCTTTCACGATTATGAAAGGAGGATGAACCACAGCAGCAGAAGTGGCTTTTGGCACGGTGGCAGCAATGCACCAATTAATAATGAATTACAGAAATGACAGAGGTATGGAAATAAAACATTTCTTTTTAGTTACCTAGACTAAATGATGCATCCAAAATACCAAAAACGTAATTGATCAAACTTGAAGACAACTTATCAAACTTAAAACTGAATATATGTGTCACCCTTAAGATTCCCCTGGATGTGGAAAAGAGAAACAAACCTCCCGTAGTTGTCATGACTGCAGTGTAGAGATGTAGAGGCGCTCGGTCTCCCTCAAATGTAGTGGGGTTGCTGGTTTGCAGGTGCAGAATGGAAATAAGATGGGAGCTGGACAGGAGGGAGGACTGCGTGTCTATCTGCTGTGGGAACCTCCCATGTCAACTCAAGGGCCCTCTGGTGGCAGAGGCGAGGTGTTGCACCCGTAGTTCAGTGCTGCAACCCAGACTTCAGGCTCTCCCCTAGGGACAGACTGTCAAGCAATGCGGATGGGTTTCCGTTGTGGAGTACAATGAGCGAGGTCTCCTTAACGAAAAAGAACCATAGAATAGCCCTACGATACATTGTAAACTGTAGATCTCCATGTGGTTATTAAAACATAATGGGAAATAAAAATTACTATAAGATCTCTATAGGAACTCACTATAGAGTACCACAGTCACAATAAGTCCCTATAGAAATATTATAGCGATACCATAAGAGATGCTAATATACCATTACGTACAATAGGGTCACTAGAAACTCACTGTTCAGTATCCCACACTGTAAGACCCTATCGGACTATTGGGCCAGTGTGCATACTCATATTGCACCAATGTCTTGTTCGCTCATGCATTTGGGTTTTGCAGTGCGGTCTCGCTCCCCCTGTTCCTCTACGGACACAATCTACAGGAGCCGCGTATATTCAGTTAATCATGCCTGCAAAGCTCCCTTCGGTCGTAGATCAGTCAAAAACGTTATTAAACGCAATAATAGTAGTTTGCAGTTAACGACAATAGATCGGTAACATACTGTCGTTATTGATCACCATGGCTTTCTATTAGATGTGCGACTGTCAGCAGGAGCAGATGTGCAGCATGGTCATTAGTGCAGGGCTGTTAACTACCCGTGGCACAGAAAACCACATAATAATAGTTATCATGAACAATAAACAAACCCAAGAAAGACACCACTCAAAACGACATTGTTTTTTGTTGTACTCGTCGGAGTCAATTTATTTCAAAGTCCCGAGAAATACAATTTACAATCACATTATTACTACCATACAAAAAAAATAGACAGATTGTCTAATAACAGTCACTATAGATAAAAACACTGGGGATAAAAGAGAAGCAAAAGTATATCAAAACAGCACTGTAATGGATGATGATGAAATTGAAAGAAGCCTCATGTGTTCTTGGGAGTCCTCAGCTTTGATGGCGTAATTTGCTGCCCTCTAACGGCAAGAGTCAGAATTACTACAAAAAAGAAGAAGGTATGGGGACTTATATTGATTTGTGTTGCAACAGTACTTGCTGAAGATCCCCGTCACAAGCATTAGAGTCATGGATGTTTTTCAGATACTTACCAGACATCCACCCCTCTGCGTGTCTCTGTATCAACTACTCAGCTGCAGAAAGAGTTTAAAATGATTATTTCGGGATTATTTCAGTTACGCTTCTACCTGACAGGCATGCCTCATTTGATCATTCCTATGGATCATTATTGAAATACAGCAAGGGCAAATGCAAGACAAAGTGAAATATTTACCTCGTGGAACTCCTGATTCTGCATCAGGGCCCCTGGGCCTGAGGAAATAAACGGTGGCTATTTAGGAGGTGAAACATTACATCATTTCCAAATAGTTTTCCCAATAAGAATTTAGAAATGAACATCAACAAATGTCAAGGTTTTTTCTAAAAACGTACCTAGACTTGTCACTGTTCGAACAGGTACATTTCCTACCTGTAGTAGAGAAAAATGTGGATGAGGAGGGATTATTGTCATCTAAAAACTTTCACCTTTATGAACTGGAAACACTTTCACAAGTTGCTTAAAGCCCCAGGAAACTTGGCTTGAAATAGTAAAAATGAATATATGATATCAAAGTTTAGTGTCTAATTAAGCATCCACAAAAATCTGAGTGAAAATAAACGTTCAGAAATATTACAAAACCTAGTTCAAATGAGTGGGGGGTTCAGAACAGTGGGGTTGAACTGGGCGTGGTATTTTCTGAGATTTATGACGCAGAGAATTCATTAATCCAATCATTAAAAAATGCATGTGTCAGTTGTCCCTCCCCCAACAGGTGCAACAGCTTGAAAGTTTGACATGGGCGGCGCTATCAATCGTGTCAGGATGTCAATCAAATCCTGATCTGACACGCCTACACAGTCCTGAGAAATGGTCTAAACAGCTAAATGAGCTGTTTTTGAACTAGGTTTTCTAATATTTCTGAAAGTTTATTTTCACTCAGATTTTTGTGGATGCTTAATTAGATACTAAACTTTGATATCATATATTCATTTTTACTATTTCAAGCCAAGTTTCCTGGGGCTTTAAGTGGAAATTCTCTGTTAATCAAAATAGTCTAGAAACAGAATGATAGCTTGTTATTAATACCAAGCGAGGCCTTGCACACAGCTCTTGAAATGTGGCTGTTAGGAATACACTGTGATCATGACTAGCAGAAGCAGAGAGGTGTGTGTGTGTCTGTGCCCATTAATAATTTGTGTGGTGTTGGTTACAGAGCTACCACTGGCAGCAAAGATGGGGATGGAGGGTGGGAGGGAGCAGCTTGTGCTGGTGAGTAGGAGTTGTCTTGGAAGGGGAAAAGTGGAGTACGGTATGTAGGGCACATGGGGTAAGATACATGAAGCATGAGGGGTGTTGAGTGCCGGGGTTGTGCAAGACGTATCGGCATGCATTTCTCCCCCGCAAGACGTCTGAGAGAAACAGAAGTCTGAGAACATCACGAGGATCGCTCAGACAGACAAGGGATGGCAACGTGGTGACAAGGACACTTGAGCATGAAACATCTGCGGTGCACATCTGGCGGCGAAAAAAAACACTTACTGACGATGAGGGCGATACCCATGAAGAAGAGCACCACTGCAAAAACCAGGCCGCCGATTCTCAGAGATTCATAATCTGAAATGGAAGAGATTAATTTACAGTTGCAGAGGTGCACGGTATGTGAATAGCCGTAGATTTAACCTGACCTCATACTTCTGAGGCCTACAACCACAGTTTGATTACATTTCCTTGAGAAAAAAAAACCAAAAAAAAAAAAACTACAGATAAAATCATTAATCAAAAACACAATTAATGATGAGTATTTGCAGTACGATAAATAAAAGGTGTTCAATCTGAGGAGTCTGGTGCCATGGACGGACTCAAAAACAGGACTAGTGCCTAGTGGGCAGGATTGGAAATATTTGGCAGTGGAACTCCGGAAGCTTGGCCTCAGGGTGAATATTTTCCATCCCTTCTGGAAAAACAGCAGGAAAATGCAAACCCTTCTTAACCTCCCAGATGTTTCCTGTGGTGGGTCAGATGTAAAAAAAAAAGCTCACGCCGATCCACTCAACACTCACCATACTGAAAAGCACTGTCATAGTCTGGCAGGGAAGAATGCAGAGAGAGAGAGGAAACACATGAGAGCAGATTCACCCACTGACACACCTCAGAGAATACACCACACGTAATATTGAGACCAGTCATTCATGCAGTCACATAGACCATATAAATGACTGAGAATGTTCTGGAAGCGAAGCCCCTTTGGAGTCAAGTGCCAGATCAAATGTACATGCGACATAGCTGCAAGTGGATGCTCTAACTCTGATAATCCGTTCTGTAGTTAAAGAAACCCTCACCTTTCACCTTGTCCGCCGATGGAGCTGTGAAAAGAGTAGGAAGACCTTTATTATTTATAAGGCATGGAATTTGGTAGTGCTTGTGCAAGGCAATATTGATGGTGGTGGGGCATGTCCCGGCACATGTCAGCACCCCTCCAGGGACTGACAGAAGTGGGTATGTGCACTTCCCATACCTCTAAACCTCTGAATTGAAGACACAAAATGCTCCATTTATCTGTATTCAAGACAATTTAAGGCCTTGAGTTTAAATCTAATATAACTTAAGACTTGTTCAGAACCTGCAGGCACCCTGTCATATGGTCCACTGTATCCTAACTACTAGAGTTCACTTTAGGCCTCATTACCAGGCAGTACTAAAGTCTATCTCTTCCTTTGAGGAGCAAAAACCCATCTTGGCCAAATACTGGTGCCAACTAGCCTTTGGAAGGACGGTACTTCAGTAGCAGGAAGCATGACTTATCTTTGTAAGAAAGGAAGAAAACGTAGTGGGGACACATCTGCTCAATATCAACTTCAACCGATGGCATGCAGTGCACACAGAAAAACAGCCAAGCAATCACAAGGGAAACCTGGCAACAGTCCGGCTAAGTGGTGACTCAAACCCCTAGCATGAGGAGATGTTTATACTAGTTTGACATGGCCTTTTCTCGCAGCAGTCAGCTAATATACACTGTTTTAAAGAAGGCAAAGTTGATGCTGAAATCAGCATCATTAAGGACAACATTAAGGAGACACGTTTCATACACACTTGACAAAAACAGTACAAAAAATGCGGCGCACATCACAAGCAGCCATACCCAACAAGTAAGCAGCCAAAACCAATAGAATGGCCATGCATTGCGAGTGACCACGCTGATGCAGGAAACTTACCGAGCACTTCCCTGCCAAACGCTGATCCTGTTATACAGACAGACCAGCTCTTTAACATTGTGGGAGCTTACAACTAACCAAAAATAAAGCCTACAGAAAGAGTAAGCTCAACATAGGTCTATTTCTACAGGGGATCGAGAACCTGCAGTGAAAATGATGATGCTCACCCAATGCAGGAGCGATCCAGGAGCAGAAAGCCACCAACACGGCAAGTTCCATTTTACCTGCTGATAAGAAACAAACAGGCATGAACGTAAATACAAAATTCACAACATTGACCTGAGAAAAAAAGTATTTAGTGTTTTTTTTCATGTAGTTGTGGCTCGCACATATTTTAGTACACAATGGTCCCTCTTGAGGATAAGATCTGCTGGACCTAGAAAAGTGAGGCCTTGTTATGTGATTTACAGATACAACTTTGTAACTTGCTGGCTCCCTCCGGCCTTAGAAAACGTAGCAACTTTAACTCCACTGCTAACAGAGAGGGATCTGTTTTCAAAATAGCCAGCTACTCACTTCTCACCAAACATTACCAACCAGCCTAGAGGAAGTTTAGCTCAGTTAGAAGCATTTCTTGTTTCCCAGATGAGTGAGAGACCAGTAATGAGACCCCTCGTTATATTTATACACTCAGTCTATATATATATATTGGCTTAAACTGAAGCTTGGATTGATACTACTGATGAATCCATGGGCCTTTACCTACTGTCTGATAGGTACACACAGCTCTGTCTTGGCTAGACACTACATAACAGGATAATATCCATTCATTATTTGTCTTATAGGCTAAATGGATGTCTTATGAAATGGCCTCCTGACTCTGGTTAACCAGGAGGGCTATTTCAGGCTCAGAACATGGGACTAAGCAGTAGAGGGGTACAAGGCAGGGCAAGTGTTGAGTTACACTTGATATTTAGTCAGTGGGTTACAGACATGATTCATTAGCCAGGTCATCTCGTTTACATATGGACCAGGGTGTCTTGACATGAACCACAAAGTGGGGGGGGGGGGGGGGGGGTGGAGTATGTAGATGGCCTGCATACTCATCTAGTATGTTCTTTGGGATTCCCTTACACCACATACACAAATAGTACCAAATTTCAATGACAGTGCATGCCCAAAAAGCAAACTGGTTGGGCTTTGGTTGGGCTTTTGTTAGCTACCCGGTACAGAATCCCATATACCGAGACATGACGACAACCTCATGCAGATAGGGACACACAGCTTTAGCTCATGGCAGTGGCAGAGAAACTAAGCCAATGAATATAATGTTTTTGCATTGCAAAGATCAAAGCCCACATTAGCAGCCAAAAGTTTCCCTCCCATGCCCAAAGCACAGAGCACTGCTCGGGATTCATGCATGACTAGCGTGGGGGTGCGAACAACCACCGGGAGCAGGATTAACAACAAAGGCCTGCCAATCAGGTTTAATCAAACAAATACAGGGTGAGTTATTCTAGGAAGAACCAAATCCAATAATCTTGTTTGTTGGCCTTCTGACTGATGTAGTAGAATATAATGGGAAGAGAGGAAAGAAGCCCATAAAGCAACACTTAAAATTAATTACCTACGTGGACACATCTTGTAATTAAGAAAAAAAAAACACATTAACCCTTGAACAAATAAATGGGGTCACTGTCATGTGCGTTCAGGAGTAGGTTTACATTCTGATGGGACATAGGCTATGCCATGTCTTTATATAGCACAAGGTCCTAACATGAAGACATTACTGGAGGACAATTTCAATTTTATTTACTTATTAAATGAAGTTCATGGACACCGCTTCAAGGTTCATGGTTGCTCATGAGACGTGTTACATGCCTGTGCAGTGTTTCATGTGTTTTTCTTTTCTTTGCATTTCTGAGAAAAAAAAAAAAGATGGTCAAAAAGTAGTTTTGTCTTTGGCTTCCATTCAAGTCGGGATGCATTGATAGTTAATGGAACTTCTTGCGGTCTAAGGCTGTGCATGTGTTTAAAACAAAAATACAACAATATATTTGATATATAGTTTATTTACTTTTGATCATTCAACCACAACTTTTCAGGGCCTGATTCTGGAAAAGTACAAAAAGTGGTAACCTCTTACCAGGTGATAACAATATGGTGTAATAGCAGCAATAACGAAATAACGCAGTGATACAGAAAAACATAAACATGCTGCTGTTTTCCACAGTCCTTTATCAGGCCACTAGCAGAACACTTTAAACATGTGACACTGAACTCCATCGAAAACAAGACAAATGAAAATAGGCATGCACACTGAAATCCCCCCTACATAACCAATGACCATTAGACCAACTCCACTAGAAAACAACAGCTTTAGTTTGTGCACCAAAGGGTTGAACTGGAAAATCACATCACTGAACCAGAATCCCGATGGAATTATGGTCACGTGGTCAGAAAGGCATTTAGATGGAAGTTGTAAAGCGAGGGGGGTTGGAAGCAGTATCTGGGAGAAAGTCTTTAAACCCTTAGAAGTGCTCAGATACATTGCAGCCTGGAATTCAATCTCTTGGGCTGCAGATTTGACAAGCTCATTGATGTAAATGCCAAACCTAATGCACATATTTGCCCATCGCAGTGGTACGACACATGCATTCAGGGAACTATACTCATTTTGAGACAAGCAAGTCGGAGAATTGCATCAACTTACCGTTTAATACGAGTTACCAAACGCTTGGACGTGTATTTGACCCTTTCCCCAGCCAGCACGCCGAACTTCTTCTTCTTTGTTTGTTTTTCTGCTAAAAAAAATGAAGTTTTCCTTCAACTGCACCTTCAGTAAAGAAAACAAATGTGCAGCAATCTAACGTTTAGTCTATATTACGAGTCGCGGAAAATACGGACCTAACAAAATGAATTATTGTAGCATTCTGTGGAGATTCTTCTCCTGTATTCAAGCTGTGCTAAATCAGTATCCCTCCTTCCTTGGTCTTGATTTGTAATCTGTCTCAGGAATGAGAGGGAGGAGGGGGGTGGGGTGCTCAGTGTGAGCGCTCAACCACTGAGAGTTACACCCCGAAATTACCCTGGGCTGCCCTGCGCCGAGGTAAACAACACGAGGGCAGCTCCAGTGGCAAGCCGAGCTACCGTGCAGGGAGATTATTGCAGCTTTTTTTTTTTTTTTTTTTTTGTGCTAACCGTTGCTAATCAAGCATGATTTCACAATGAACTGTAAACCATACAAGCCTTTATTTTCCATTGCACGAAGTATGTAATACACAAGACTATCAAAATGTCTGTCAGTGAGCTTCAGTATTCTCGCAGCAGTCTGAGAACTGGTTTCTCAGGGTAAACCACACCACACTGCCAGATTCCACCCTCTGTGATATTTCACAAATGCAGTGCCACTGTGGCTTTGATGATGTTCAAGGTTGCTCAAAGTTGTCCAGACGTGGTCTCTTCAATAGTATTGGTGAATCCCATTCAGTGCTTTATAATGTTTCATCATTTGGGCACATGTTAGGAAACCACTGTGATTAGCAGGATTCAGATTTTTGGTTTATTTTTTGGTGTTCCTTACAAGAAGTCAAGTTCACACAGGTCCATCTACCAGGAGCCCACAGACATTTTAGCCAGAGTTACATTTATATTTCAGATTCAAAAGCATGGACTGCTCTGCTAGAGGTGTTGTGATAGTATATAGTCAGTTCTTTAGCAGTAAGAAATATTTATTCCACACAGTGTATTGAAAAAGTATTTATTGTTAAGAACAGTCAGGAGATAACAATTTGTAAAACAGACAGTTGAAAACTAAACTTGACAAGTATAAGACAAGAATAAGACAAGTAACTTCTGAGCCTCCTGAATTCTGTAGAATACAGAAATACAGGGAGATGATATAATTTCCCAGTCCACTAGATGGAGTTGTTGGTTAAGAATGATGAATGATACAGATAATTGAGGAAAGTTAAGAAGTATTTTTCTATTGTTGAAACGTATACATTATGAAGAAGAGATTGCAGTTGATCAGCTTCAAACATCCAGTACAGAAACATGAATTGACCTCAAGATCGTGGCTGTAAACATTTTTCATCCCGTTTAACGAAGGTAAAAAGCAGGGGTATTTCAGCTACGCCGGGACAGCAGTTTCATTGAGGAAATATCACTCCGTTGTTGTCGGAAAGGAAAGGACTGAAGTGTTTACCTGTTCACCAGAGAATCAACATCTCTATAGGCCACTGAAATGTAAAAGAGAAAGATTGCAGTCAAGGGCCACTGGGACAGAGTTAAGTCACATTCACTCAGGCAGAATAAAGAGATTACAAACAACACTCTGGAAACTTCTGTTGTTAAAGGCACACGCAAGCACTCTGAGGCACCAGTGAATCCATGACAACAGAACAAAATACCTCTGATGATAACTAGGGAGTCTACAGTTTACATTTAAAGTCTAGCGATGAGACAAAGTGCCAAAATAAACAATACCGTTGGAGGCAGAGGGGAAGGGTGATGCACAAAACTCTGTAAAGGACACTGAAGATGCAGGGGCTCAAATTAATATTGCACCCAGATGAGACTTAACTGTCCTTGGATGACAAGCAGCAATTGGATTGCAAGCTTGGTAGCTTTTGATGGCCATGCCTGTCAGCCTCACCTGCCTTTTAATCAGTAATTACCATAGGGGATTCTCTGGCATTTCTTAATTAAATTGGACCAAATGCAATTAAAAACCACACTCTCATTCCCTTAAAAGGGCTCCGCGGAGTCCTTGTTTAGTTCTTGCTGTTAAGAGAATAAGCGGTTGAATGGTCATAGCACCGTCCCATCTCTCGCTGATCTGTGCTTGATAATTTCACTGGTCAAATTGAGTTTGCAGTTTGCATAATAAAGTTCAAGATAGAGTTTAAGATTAAAACTTCAGCTAACTAGAATTGAAGATTAAAAGTGGAGGAGAAGGAGGAAAAGTAGTGGATAAGTATATTACGGCAATTACACTTAACATCAGGAGTCAGGCAGCTATTGCAATCCCACTACAGGTGAGGTGTTCTGGTTTTCAAATACTCACCATCTAGAGAAGTCCCCAGCTGTCCAAGAGCCAACAACCACAGATACATCAGTGGTGGCTTTCCCATCTGCAGTCCTCATATCATCTTTGGAGTTGTTATTGTAGTTGCCACAAGCACCGCACATTTTACCGGACAGGCTACCGTCAATAGTGATGGTGACCTCTTGTGAAATTGAGTAGGTGACCAGCACAGCAGATGCCCTCTCAATGATCACTGTCCTGTCTGATATCTTGACAGACACTTGATTGGTCAAAGTGCTGGGAAGAGGCACTTTCCTGCCATTCACCTGGTTAAGATGAGAAGGGGGAAAGAACGGGAAAATCAAAATCCATTAAGACACAGTCAGTTAATCACTGGAGTCAATTAAACACATCAAAAAGTTAAGCTCCATCATTTAACACCGTAAAATATTCTTTATCCCTCCCAGCCCTTCTCACCCAGGTGACATGTTGGCTGGTCACGGTGATGGTGGTGTCCTTGAGGAACATGTATACGGCGGCCACACTGGGAGATGCACCTTTGCTACAGACCCTGATGTCCACAACCACACGGAACCACTCGGCAGCGGTCTGGTCACACAGAGACGCCACTTCAAACGCCCCGAGAGCTCCTGCTGCTCCAGCCATGCCGTCAAAGGAGGTGAAGTGGGCAACAGGGGCTGACCTTGCAGTGGCTCTGTTTGACATGGCAACCTCTGACCCCATCCCTTATACTACAAACCTGCCCACTGGCACAGGCCAGCTTTTCACACTTCACCAGCCCGGAAGCCTGGCACACACACCTGCCGTTACACTCTTTGTCCACCACTGCTTGGCCCACCTGGAAACATACATCATGCGTAGTGTTAAAATTATTATCTTCCAGACCTTTGAATGGAACGTGTGAACTGTACATCTCTATTCATGTGTAAATACTATGACAAGAAGTACAAGGAGGCAATCTATTTGCCTAAAATATGTTGACTTTACTCTGTTGTATCGTGCAATTACTTCCATTTCTTCACCTTAACCATATATGTCAACAGGGTACAATTGATCTGAGTACAGTCTCACCGACAGGTATTTGCCATCATGGACGCATCCACAGTTGTCCATAGGAACACACATAATGCCATCAAAAACAAAGCCCCCGTCACACTGGCATCCCTCAAAGCAGCTTTCAGAACAGATCAAGGGGTAGATGAGGCTGGCACAGGTCACACTACAGGTGTCGGCACACAACTCATAGTGGCTGTTGGCAGGGCAGGAACCAGCTGCAAGAAGAAGGCATTTGTTAAACACTATGTTAAGCAAATAGTATAAAACATTAAAAAAAAAACACAAAGTTTCAACAGTGTATTATTGCAACAGCCTTGTGTTCAACTCACGGCAGAAGGAGCTGCTCCTCCATGACTTGATCTGAACCCCTGCATTCTGGCAGGCCAGAGCATAGGCCTGGACACTGTCACACAGGGTTTCTTTGTTGCCCTCCAGGGCGCAAACATCAAACACGCAATGGGAAACATACGCAGCTGGGTCCACCTTGCTGTGGCAGGCTTTGAAAGGCCCGTTGGGAGCACTGATGATGCCACAGGAGTCAGGTCTGCTGTACAGGGCAACCTTGGCCTGGTCACATACTGGGCACTGCCCTCCACAGCCCCCACATACCATCCCAGGCAGGTCCACCACCCACGCCTTCCCAAAGTCATCCACACTGCGTGTCAGTTTCCCGCCAGGAAGTCTGAAGTCATCATTAGGGTTCTTGTTGTAGTTGCCACAAAGGCCGCACATCTTACCCAGGTATGTAGATGGTACGATCACCTCAACATAGTAGACAGTGTCATAGAGGACTCGCAGGCCGAAGTCTGTCTGGAGGATTATGTTGCGACCCTCCTGGGTGACAGTGATACGCCCATCATCCAGGGAGAGAGGCAGGTTCAACAGTTCATCATTCACCTGGACAGAGGAGAGAGGAGAACAGAATCATGGTGAGGAAAACAAAACGTATGTAAAAACACAAACGTGAGCTGGAAAAAAGGGTTGATGAACTCACAATAACTCTCCATGCCATTTTCTGCTGGATGTAAATGACATAATTGTAGACCGTTACTGCCACCGACTTGGTAACAGCCACTCTTCCATTTCCGTACTTCTCATTCCCCTGGGTTACAGTGAACGGTGTCAGCTGGCTCCTGTCCTTATCGCACACCTCGGCCAATGTATAGACACAGGTGCCCTGGAAATCAAACCTCCGCCCATCAAAGGAAATGTAATGGGGGTCACCAGAAGCCACACACTTGCTTTGTCCCTCAGGGTGGCAGCCGTGTACCCCCTTTACAACCTTACAGGTCTCCCCTGGGCGGCACTTGGTCTTCTGGCAGAACACAGCTCCATTCTCTCCACAGGTGCACTGCTCTACACACTTGGCCTCTGGGTAGAAGACCTCTCCCTTCCTATAGTATTGACCACCGTAGGAGCAGCCACAGTCTCTCACAGGCACACAGACATCGCCACTCAGCAGGTAGCCGTTGTCACACTGGCAGGCCTCTGCACAAGGCCTCTGGCAGCTGGTAATGGAGGTCAAGCTGGCACAGGTGGCAGGACAACCGGAGGCACACAGAGTATAGTGGCTGTTAGCTGGACATACCATAGCTGTGGGACAGAACAGGGCAGAGATACGAGAGGTATTTAGGACTGGGAGCTTGTATGAAAATGATAATGAAACTAGATTGTACAGTAATGATAACAGGTTGAAAATAACATTAGAAATAGAAAAACACAAACTCAGACTTACGGCAGAAGCCATCTGACCTCCAGGAGTGGATGGTGACTCCTAGGCTCTGACAGGCAGAGACATAGACTCTTACAGCATCGCAAACCGAGCCCTGGTGACCATGATAATGACAGGCATCATACACACAGTCCTCCAGGTAGGGAGCTGGATCCACAAGGCTGTGACACGCTCTGAACGGCCCTGCCTTGTCAGCAATAACGCCACAGTGCTTCTCTGCACGGTACACTTTCCTCTGGGAGTCTGAACAGGCCTGGCACCATGCCCCCTGGCAGACTGAGGAGCAGCCTGGGACCAGGGCCACGCGCCAGCTCTCCCCCAGCCTGGCTACATCGGGGGCGGTCTTGCCATTCTGCATGGTCAGGTCATCTTGGGGCTTTCCATTGTAGTTGCCACACAGGCCACAGACGGCGTCCTGGTAGTTGCTGGGCAGAATAACGCTCACCACACTGCTCCAGTCAAAAGGTCACAGTGATACCAGCAGCGGTCTCCACCACAGCTGTCCGGCCACTGCGATACACATACATTTGACCGTTGTAGTCTAACGGCAGGGAAAGCGAGCTGTCCATTGAGCTGAAGAGCAGAGAATGAGAGGGAGGAATATTTATAGGAGATTATAGATTTAATAATTCTCCAGTGCTCGCTAATCCATTCTAATGTGCAGTTAAAGCTTAGTTTAATTAAGTCCGCCTGGATCACAAATTCTAATGTGTAATTAAATACACGCTATATGTGAAAGAGCACCAGGGATAGCAGAATTAGCACAATGATGGAAGGCATTATCACCCACACATTTGAATCAGGCTCAGAATATCTGTCCTGTTTTCATGTCTTGTTTCCATTCCTTTCCCTCCATGGTGCACGTTATTTCAGGTTTCAGGTTACCCCTCTCTACTTCTGGCTATCCCTATGTCCATGTTCAGCACTTACCAGGACTCTGAAGGGGTAGTCTCTGCTGATGGTGACGGAGACCCCATAAATGGTCACGGTGACAGTCCTGGTGTAGGATACGGCCCTGCTTCCCCGGTGGTCGTTCTCCACAGTCACCTTGAATGGCACTAGCCCAGGCTGCTGAGAGCACAGCGCCACCAGCTGGTAAACACATGTACCCTGGAAATCAAACCTCCGGCCATCAAAAGTCCGGTAGTGTGGGTCACCTGAGGCTACACATGTAGCGTGACTGATTGGTTGGCAGGTGCGCTCTCCGTCCACTAGGCTGCACTTCTCTTTGGCAGAGCAGGAAGCCTCATGGCAAGTCACCATGCCCAGTGTTGTATCACACTCACATAGGCGACCACAGGCCTCATCAGCCCAGAAGCGCTGACCTGCCGTGTAGTAGCGGCCCTGATAGGAGCAGCCACATGTTTTAGCCGGCACACAGACACCAGCACTGAGGACATAACCCTTATCGCACACACAGGTCGCCACACAGGTGCCAGGGCAGGTCTGCTTCTGCTCAGGGAAGGGGCAAGATGGCTGGCATTGGCTAGCGCACTCGTCATAGTGGCTGTGAGGCTGACAGTTCATTGCTGGATCAAATAAGAGTGAACTTGAATTAAAACAGTATTGTGCAAAATAACTGACTCTCATTTATTTGACTGGAACGTTCATCTTCAATAAATTAAAAACAACAAATTTATAGTTTCTCATAGTCAGATACTCACAGCAGCCAAACGTTTTCCTCCAGCCCTTGATTATAATGCCTTCCTCACGACACTGCTCACTGTAGGAGGCTAACGCCTGGCACAGCATCCTCTTGTCTCCCTTATTCAAACACATGTCATACACACAGCTGTTCATGAAGGCCTCGGGGCGCACTTTTGCATGACACCTCTGGAACACAATGTGGGTGAGGGCCCCACACAAGGCCTCGGTCTCATACAGCTTACGCTGATTATCATCACATGTAGGGCAGTTTTTCTCACATGTGTCCCAGCATGGAGAGGCCTTGTCCTGGTCAGCTGTTTGCCAGCTCTTACCCCACTCTATCACTGAGGAGAGAGCTTTGCCTGATGGGGTCTGGCGCTCGTCGCGGCCGTTACCATTGAAGTTGCCGCACAGACCGCAGACATTGCCATAGTAACTGCTGGGCAGCTGGATGACCAGTTTCCAGTTCCAGTCGTACGAGACGCGCAGGCCGAAGTCTGTCTGCACCACTGCAGTGTGACCATGCTGGGATACTGACACCTCACCCAGTTGTATAGGTAGATTCAGCAGCTCCCCATTCACCTAAGGGAATGGATCAAAACAATGTACTATAGAAATACTGTAGGTCAAAAACAGATGAACCTTTCAGTCGAGAACCTCATCTAAACCCTTACCGTGACGCGGCCAATTTGGTTCTTGCGTATGGTGATGGTGATATCGTATACAGCCACATCTACCTCCCTGACGTAGGAAACTGCTGTGTTTCCCCGGTTATCATTCCTCTCAGTGACTGAGAATGGAACTAGGCCAGCCAGGTCCCCACAGGTCTTGGAGATGATGTACTTGCAGGTGCCCTGGAAGTCGTAGTTGTATCCATCAAACGTGTGGTAGTGGGGGTCACCCCAGGCCCAGCAGGTGCCTGTGTACTCAGGGACACACACAGCCTCACCCTTCTCAACACGGCACTTCTCCTTGACACGACACTTGGCATCTTTACATGGGTCTACACGGGGTAAACAAAGGGAAATCATATATGAGCACCGCAATTTAACTCCAAAACAAGTATTCACTGTCCTCTTAGTTCTACCTCTGCATGATTTAAGTATTTATATAAATAATATAGCTTATTTGATAGACAGTATGTTTACTCAGGGATCAGTTAATATATTTGTATGTCTTGCCTGTGTTGTAACATGCACTGATTCCTTTCCTGACCATGCATTTGGTGTTTTTGGGGCAGGAATGAGCTTCACAGATCAGGCCCTTCACTGGACTACAGGTGCACTTTTTGTTACAGTCTTCCTCATAAACCACTTCACCAGGCTGAGGACACAGTGTGTTCATTACACAGGGGAAAAAAAAAATCACAGGATAAGAAACGATTCATCTGATTTCACACTTATTCCACTTTGTCACACAAAGTCCACCATTGTGGAAATTTGCCTTGGGCTACTCTGACATAAATTAAGAAAAATGAAAGAATATACAAAACATAAAAAACATGATGAATTCAGTTGAGAACATTTGTGAGTTCAATATTTGTTGAACAGAGGTTGAGCTATACCTTGTAAGTTTTTCCATTTTCATAGCAGCCACACTGTGTCTCCTTAACACAGGTCTGTCCATTAAATAAAAAGCCAGCGTCACATTCGCAGCCCTCTATACAGCTGGTAGAGCACGGGACTATCTCTGTGAGGCCCGGGCAGGCTGTGGAGCAGGCATCTGAACACACCTCATAGTGACTGTTGGCTGGACATTTCATGGCTAAAGAAAGAGATAAATAATCATGAAGAGGGCATTAGAGAGAAGCCTATGCATGCATGTAATACATACAGTGATAATATATCAGACAGGAGAATAACAAGTTTCACAGGTTTTGTGTCCAAACCTCATGCAATCCTCATCACTTACGACAGAATGAAGCCGTCCTCCAGTTCTTGACGTCCACTCCTGCCATATGGCAGTTGAAGGCGTAGGCTGCTATGCTGTCACATAGGACCTTTCCGTCACCGTTGGAAGCACACACATCAAACACGCAGTCTTTAAAGTAGGGCTGTGGGTCCAGTTTCTGATGGCAGGCTGCAAAAGGACCTTTGGGCGCTGTGGCAATACCACAGTAAGTGGGCTTCGTGAAAATGACCTTCCGAGCTGGATCGCAATCGGGGCAGTTCTTCCCTTCACAGCCATTAGCACACACCACACCGGGGATGGTGACCTTCCATGATTTCCCAAAAACATTCACGTTTTTGGTGAGCGCACGGTTGGGCATCTGGAAGTCATCATTGCGCTTACCATTAAAGTTGCCACACAGGCCGCAGGTCTTGTCACGGTAATTACCAGGTATTGTGAGTGTAACGTGGTAAATCAGGTCGTAGGTGAGAAGCAGGCCGAAGTCTGTGGTGATAGCATAATGCATCCCCTCCTGGTAGACCTTCACTGCTCCATCGTTAAGACTCAGAGGGAGGTAGTTGAACACTCCATTCACCTGAAAGAGAGGCACAAGTCTTATTTGTAAAAGAAATGTTGAACTGAAAATGACAAGAATATTAAAACGTGTTTATCTGGCTTGTCTTATATCTCCTAGCCATTTCTGCCATATGCCACTACAAGACAGAAGCAATAGATTTCACAAACAACACACTAATGTGCACAGCAGATATTGAGCACAGGTGCTTTTGCTCACCAAGACTCCAAACATGTTGGTCCTCATGATGAGAGTGAAGCCGTAGACCTCCAGGGCAACCAGCTTGGTGACAGCCACCACCTTGTTGTTCACCATCTGGTTCCACTGCACATTCTCTACCTGAACAGAGAAGGCCACCAGGTGGGTGCCATCCAGCCCACAGCTCTTGGAGAGTGTATAGGTACAGGTGCCCTGGAAATCGAATGCTAGCCCATCAAAAGTTAGGTAATGGGGGTCACCAGAGGCATGGCACACACCCTTACCAACAGCATGGCATTTCTGGATGCCATTCACCACCTTACACTTCTCATTAGGGCCACAGGAGAACTTCTTACATTGAACCTAAAAAAACAGAGAATGAGAATGAGTAAGAATGAGTAAAATAATAAGAATGTTTTAATAAATCAGAATTGCTATATTGCATGTTTACACTTAACAGTATTTTTGATGTTTCATTCTAATATGCACTACCTCTCCATCCTGTATACACTTGCACTCCTCCTCACACTTCCCATGGGGATAGAAGATTTGGCCGGTGCGGTAGTAGCGGTCATCATATTGGCAGCCACACTCTGAGAAAGGGACACAGCGCTCTCCACTGAGGATATGTCCCTCATCACAGGAACAGCCCTCCTCACACAGGTCCTGGCAACCCGGGGGAGCAGACAGGCTCTGGCAAGTGGCAGGGCAGGCAGTTGCGCACACTTCATAGTGGCTGTGAGTTGGACATTTAATAGCTGTAGACAGAGAGATCTTAATTAAAGGAAGATCGTTTTTTTTTACATTCTAGCATGAAAACTAGGACTACTTTTATAGCAAAGTCAAACATGTTTTTATTGTATCTATCAGGCATTTAAATATAGAGTGCAGATTTTAAATGTAGAAGTGTTTGCAAAGCTACATGAAAAACCTGAAAGGGTGAAAACTACCTACTACCACCTAGAAATGTGGGTTAGTATACCTCACAGAACTTACAACACTGGTTAAAATAATACACTTTCAATGATTTCAATGCATTTCATCTTTGTTTTCTACTCCTATGTATTCCAGTAAATAATACTCTCTTGGCCTTTGCATGTAAACGCATGTCAATACAATTAAGTTCTCACCACAGAACTGACTGGTTCTCCAGTTGTATATCTTGGCCCCTGCAGCTTGGCAGGCAGATGTGTATGATGTGATTGCCTCACAGAGCACATCCTTCCTGCCCTTGTACAGGCATACATCATAAACACAGTCTTCAAAGTAGCTAACTGGGTCCACCTTAGCATGGCAGTCACGGAATGGCCCTTTGGGGTCCCTCATGATACCACAAAACTCCCCAGTTTCATATCGCTTCTTCTGGGTAATGTCACAATCAGGACACACCCCTTTACAACCTTCGACGCAGCCTGGGATCTCATCCACTCGCCAGCTGGTACCAAAGTCTATTGCCCGGGCAGGTGTGGCACCATTCTTTGGAATCAGGTCATCCTGGGCTTTGCCATTGTAGTTGCCACATAGTCCCACAAACAGCTCCCATATAGGTGCTAGGCAACGTGACAAACACAGCACTGTTCCAGTTGAAGGAGACTTTGAGACCAAAGGTTGTGGTGACCACAGCGTACCAGCCACTCTTATACACAGACACCTGTCCTCCACTCAGGGTGACTGGCAGGTTGACCAGCTCATCATTTACCTGGGAAAGGAGACATCATGGTTTATAAATACCAAGATGGGATGCTAAAAGTATTATAGGAGTATAATATAAAATATAGCATATAATATAAGCTTATTACTGTAAGCAACTCATAGGAAAGTGTTCATAGATATGCTATTAGAAGTCTGATGTAGCCCTTACCATGATCAGGCCCTTGTGTGTCTTTGTAATGACAATGCTGAGGGAGTAGACCTTGATCTCCACTAACTTAGTGTAGGACACCACCTTGTTGCCCCTGTGGTCATTCTGGACCAGCACCTCAAAGGGCACCAGCCCTGGGTCCTTGGAGCACAGTGCAACCAGTTGGTATACACATGTCCCCTGGAAGTCAAACCTTTTCTTGTCAAAAGTCAGGTAGTGGGGGTCACCTGTGGCCTGGCAGGTGCTGTGGGAGACAGGTTGGCACTTTCTAATGCCCTCGACAACCTGGCACTGTTGTCCTGCCCGGCAACCTTCATCCTGACACTGCACGCGTCTACCTTCAGCAACACAGCGACACCGTCGCCGACAGGTCTGGTCAGCCCAGAAGGACTCTCCGGCAGGGATGTATCGACCCTCATGTGTGCAACCACAGCGAGCAGCAGGCACACACTGACCTCCACTCAGAATGAAGCCTGTGTTACAGGTGCAGGTCTCCACACAAGGGATGTTGCATTTGGAGGGAGCTTTAGGGTCAGAACAAGTGGCAGGACAGGCACTGCCACATAGCTCATAGTGGCTGTTGGCTGGGCATTTAGCAGCTTGAGAGAGGGGAAAGAATGGGGAATGTGAGATGGATGCTCAGAACAATATATGAGAAAAAAAGAAAGGTATGTTAAAAAACCAAAAAGTATGTTAATTTAGAAGCACTATCCAGCTCATAATGTGGCTGTTAACATCACTTACGGCAGCGTGCACGTTTCCTCCAATCTTGAACCTGGATACCAGCTCTCTGGCAGGCATCAGTGTATGCCTCCAATGCTCTGCAAAGGAACTGCCGGAGGCCGCCTCCCATACACACATCGTATTTACAGTTTTCCAGGTATGGCTTGGGGTCAATGAGGGCATGGCACTTGCTGAATGGCCCATCAATCACACTTATGACGAGCCCACAAAACAAGTCACCCTCCCACATCTTCAGCAGGCTGTGTTCACATCGCTCACACCCACCCACACACTCATCTCTACACGCAGCATCTTTCACCAGCCCTGGAACCTTCCAGCTGCTCCCAAATGCCAGAGCCCCACCAGCCTGGGAGCCTGAGGGTGTGGTGAAATCATCATTGGGGTTGCTGTTAAAGTTGCCACAGAGACCACAAGTCTTACCAGCATAACTGTTAGACAGAGTGACCACCAGATGGTGTTCCCAGTCATAATTGACAATCAGACCAAAGTCGGTCTGGATGACCACAGAGCGACCACTCTGAAGTATAACCAGTTTGCCCTTGTTCAAGACCATTGGCAGGTACCACAGACTGTTGTCAAGCTGCACAGGAGAGGGTGTGAGAAAATACAGTTATATAGCTATTATAATCACCATTTTTAATTGATGTTTTCAGTCATTCATTAATCTTGATCATTCAGCCATCCCAATCAAAGAAACATGAAAACTATCACAATCACGTCAAGTTATGTTAGTATTTGTAGAATAATCCTTATTACCTAATTGGCTTTTAGCAATAGAAATGGGAAGCCTTACCCTCACACGACCTGTCTCAGAACGAACTGCTGTGATGGTGATGCCGTACACCTTCACCGTCACCAGGCCAACATAAGACACCCTGAGGCTTCCTCTGTTCTCGTTTTGGGCCAGAATCTCAAAGGCTGGGAGATTATCATTGGCTGCGCAGTTCTTAGCAATGACGTATGTACAGGTGCCCATGAAGTCAAAGTATCGCCCATCAAAAGTACGGTAGTGGGGGTCTCCCATGGCCCAGCATGTACCAGGCTTACTGGTCACTGGCTTTGGGACACAGGAGGCATAGTCATCCTTCATTTCACACACCTCATTGGCACTGCAGGTAACACTCTTGCAGGAGAGAGAGCCTGGGAAACCAAAACGACTATATAGTCAATGCTAACTTTACATGTGCTTCCAGATGTATTATGGATAACATCAAATATTTGATCTTCGTATAGTTAATGTGTGATATATTCATGAAAGTTTTGATTTTTTGCCTTAGAGATTCTTAAACATTAAGTTCACTCTACCTGGCTTTGTACATTGTGCTGGGGCGCCATAACCATTCATCTGGCTGACTCCTATACTGTAGAGAGCAAAGAGAGAACCAGAGCTGGACACATCGTTTCTGCTGCCTGGTTTGTAGGACATCTTTGCCCAGGAGAAATCTGTCCCTGCAACGTTTCTCCACTGGACATTGCGGGGCAGGGTCGCACCATCAATGCGCAGCTCTGCCATTGCACTGGTCTTTGCTACAATCAGGGCTTGGTTTTCGAAGCCCGGGTGAGCTTCTAGCGAGTAACCGGAGCAGAAGCGATTGGTGGGCAGGATTGTCATCAGGAATGGGTCATAGAATTTATACCCGCCCATCCTGACGCCATTGAAAAGCATGAGGACCTGGATGCCGTGGTCCGCCTGAATGGACAGAGTTTCGGGATGTTTCAATTGGATCTCCTTTACCTGCCCCCTTGTCACACTCAAAATGTCATCACGCTTCCCATTCTTGACAGTGACCCGAGTGGGCTGGGAGGCCTGGATGTAAATGCTGTCAAAGTGTGTCTGGAAGCTCAGGGGAGCCACAATGAAGTTGGACCCCCAGCTGCTCACTGGCAGCAGCTGCTCATAAACATGGTTGCATTTAGAGAAGCGCCAGGTGCAGGTGTGGCCTGTGGAGACGGCAACAGGGTGCTGGGAGGCAACTCTAGAGCCAGACAGATCACCATTACTTTGGAGCTGGACACTCTCATAGGGCTGAAGGTCTATTACCATCCGACTGCCAGTGCCGTAGAAATGACCCTCAAACTTGATTGGACTGCGTGGGAAGACCTCTACTTTGTTCCTCTCCTTCCCATTGGTCACAGAGAACTCTTGAGAAGTGCCATAGGGAGATACGTGAGGTGTAAAGATAAAGTACTCTGTGCCCCACTCAGCGATAGGATATACCACAGAGGTGTCTGCTGTGAACTGTTTGTAGTTGAAGGAGGATACAGTCACGTCTGCTGAGGCCTCAATGCGCACTGTGTTGGAGGACTTCCGGCAGCCATACATCTCAACACCAGTAGGGAGACTGATGGTGACCCCCTCCCCAGCCTTCAGAGTTCTCTCCTGCTTGAAGTTTAAGGGAGGCACTTTCACTGTCACTTTAGTATTGGTCTGGAGGGCAGTGATGTGTAACTGGAAGCGAGGGCCATCGTAGTTTGGTCTATAATTCTGCATGAAGGAAAGGGCATACTCCCTCCCTGCCCATCCAGTACTAGATGGACCTGACAGACAACACAACAACAGAAGCATACACTGAAGAATACAAATAGTCAAAACTATTTTTCAAGTTACCCAAATGTAAGCAGTCAGGTACAAAACACTGTCTCAAAAGTCAGGTAAGATGAAAATATGTCAAATCGCATTAGGGAATGAATAGGGACATTTGTGCCAAAACACAAGGATTCACAGACTAGCAATACAAAACTTTGCTTGAGACTTCTTTGGCTTGCATACGCAGTACAAAGACAGAATATGACACCAAAGAGAAATTCACTGAAAAACACCTTTACTTCAGAGGGATGAATGCTAGTCTATAATGGATGGATTACGTTTTTCCTTGATAACAGTAGTGAGAGTTTTAGACTCAAGAATAGTCACTTGGTTGCTTCTCAGAGGCACTCAATAAGTCACTTATGCAGACAATATAATTGCAGAATGGAAGTCTTATCAATATCTGCGCCTTTGCTGTGGGAAGAACATTTTCCTGTCTCAGTCAGGGCCTGGGGAATTAAGATTACACTTCTGTTTCACTCATTCATATAATAGTTCCAACTCAATAGCGGCTGAAGGTAAACGCTATTCCTAACAAAAGCAAATCTCAATTTAGATGCCCATCTTTCATGTGCTGCACTTTCAAATTCTTTACCTGTTTAACATTCTACTCCATTCAGCCATGCAGCTAGGACGGCTGCACAGCAATGCTTTCAATTGATGGGGTTGACAACATGGATAAATTGCTGCAAATTGAGCAATCACTTGGCTACATGTCATGCTGAGGAATTCTACACCATGGCTTGAGGAAAGCTGCTGCGACTGATTAAGTAAGCCGAGCCAAGTTGAATCAGGTTCAGTATTAATGGTTACTGGTGGATAGGATTATTAGGAGGATAGAATATAACTATTCAAGACTTTCCAGAATTCTAAAGTTTTCATCGCTGTTCAGACTCAATGCTGGATACCATACTTTCCTTTTTGTTTAAATTTAATGGCTTCATAACAAAAATATATTGCAAATTACACAGAGTTTGAAAGAGGACCGGAATGAGTATTTCACATTACAGTGAAAATGTAACATTGAAGAGGGTCCTGAGAGCCCAGAACGATTCCTATTAATTTTAAACTTGATAAATTGACTGTCACAGTATTCATAAAATTTCACAGTACCACAATCAAAACTTACAAATGAGTAGAGCCACCACAGCACACAGCAGCAATTGGGTCCCCATGGCTGGGCAGAAAAAGAAAAACATTAAATGGATTTCAGTAACAGAAGCATGTGTGAATGAGTTTGAGTAATGCAAATGCATTAATGACAATTGCCAATATAGATAATCTTAGCAAAGCTTACCTGGGAATGGACATGAGCTAAAACTCATTATTCCATCGTTATTTATACCGTGATGAACCAAAGCACATAACCAATCACAATCACAAGGAAGGAGGAAGGAGTTTCAGAAGGAAATTAACATCTACACTTTCTCCAAAACAAACTAGGGCAGGACCTTTTCAGTATCACTGGACCTCACCTTTGTCAATATACAGTAAGAACGCACCCAGATTTTGTATATCAACTGTATGTACTGACATTAGAGAATATCTGTAAGAATTCATGAGATTCTCTGCATATATTCTTAAACGATTACATTATTGATAATAGACAACTAGGTATTAGCATTCCCTGTCCGTAAGCACTAGGATTTAGGTCATATCACTCATCCCCTACATCCTTCTCCTGAAGCTTAATTTATTGTTTCTCCTAGATGCAGTTTTAACAGTTTTTTGAAAGAAAAAAAAAACAAAAAAACAAATTGATTGTGATAGAAAAAAAGTATTTGGATAGCATGGTGTATTATTATATTGATCCTAATTTCATTAGAGTGTTACAGTTTTTTTCGATTGCTTTGACTCATTTTGCACAGCAGAATTTCAATGTACAAAACTCAAAATGCAAAGTGCCAAACTGACTTTCAAAATTCATACTCTAAGACACTACATCCTATGCTGACATACAAAGTGCAAAACTCTGAATCATCTGCTCCATCCTCAGAGTACAGCCACCTAACATTACAACAATGTTCAAATGCTTATTACTACAAACGCAGATAACTGAATCAGTTCATCAGGTGTTTGTAGCCATGTCTCATTACTTCCAGCAACCTTGCCCAAGTTAGTAGCATTGCAACACAATTGATAGTCTCTTCACCAAAACATAAAAGGCTGCTTAGAAACCTGAATGGCAGTTTCTGACCACATGGAGCAGGCCGATGAGGTTAGCAATGAAGGACAGGGTCGTCGACGGGGTCGCGGTCATGGCCGTGGCCAAGGAGTCAGAAGGCATGCAGTTGTGTCAAATGAAATTAGAGCCACTATGATCGACCATGTTGTAAACAAAGGTCTAAGAAGAAGATTTTACCAACGCTGCCTTGCAAATGAAGATATCAGATTCGATGTACATGAAATTCTGTGGCCAAATGCAGCAGAGAGGCAAAATGCTGCTTAAGCACTGAAATGCATTTATGTTTTTGTTTTTTTACTGTAAAGTTTTTTGTTACTGTAACTGTTTTTTGTTTTTACTGTAAAATACAGTTGAGTTTACTGCATTACTCTATGATTTCTTTCATATGCAGTAATCTAATGTAATCTAATATTTTGTTTGTCTTCCATAAAAACACAAGCTATATATATATATATACCTCAGTCTATCACAGGGGATCACAGGGGATGCTTGCTGTACTTCATTTGAAGTACTTATGAGTAAATGACCCTTGCATAGTCTTTTTTGATGACAATTATTTAGTGTTTGACAGCATTATTTGATAATGGCCATTGTATTTGAAAATGCACCAATAATTAAACTTCAACGATGAACATATCCAAAATTCTGGTGCTATGATAAACTTTTGCAGATAATATTCTCTCATTTGACACCGGTATTTTTATTTTGCATGCTATATTAGATTTTGAACCAAAAATGAGCAGTATAGCATTCTGTGTTAAGAGTTTTGCACATTGAAACTCTGTTGTGCAAATTGAGTCAAAGCAATCGAAAAAAACTGTAAATCTTTATGTTCATCTAACATGACCCAGTTCCACTGGGACGCACATGTCAATCTTGATCAAATATTCACCCACATTCAGATGTATATTCTGGTGTAACCAAATAATATTATCCATTTTAGACAGGGCAAGGCAGGAGTATGATAAGACCACAAACATATCTTATCTAAAGATTCTCTGAACAGACTTCCAACAATCTTATTTGTTGATATGTGTTTGATAATAGGACTGGATACTGGAATGAAACTAATGTTGGCGGAAAGAGTGGCAGTAGTTGGCATAACGGGTGGCTTCTGTTAGCTTTGTATGTCACCCAAGAATGAAGGCAGGTAGTGTTGTGTACAATAATAATTTTTGAATGGAAAGTAAATACAACGCGGCACAAAGTTTGCATTAGCTTATCAGATGATTAAAAGTCAAATATTTATTTGATCTACATTTGGTCAGAAGCCTATGGGCTTGGCCACAGTACACCTGAATTAGTTCTTGTATACATAGTGGGCTTAGAAAAGGGTGTACCCTCACTAATTTGTTGTAATGTACACCAAACTGGGGCCTGTCTCACCAAGCAAGTTCAACATAGTCATCCTGACAGTTTTGAGACAGTCGTGAGTCGTTTTTGTTAGATAGATGGCTTCAGAAAACCAAACAAATCTACAAAAAGTAGATAGAATATAAAAATAAGAAAAAATAAAATAAACTAGTCTATGAACAATTGTGGGGTTATGGAAACATGCTGCTGACAATTTCACCACGTTAAGTTGACTGTAAAAGTGGGAAGTATGGGAAATTTGTTTCTTTCTCAAGAACATACCATTATAATGAATAAGTATGAGCAATACAGAAAGGAAATGGCAAAAAGCAGATTGCTTAAGGAAAAATGTTGATAGTGTAAATATGTTTATCACTGCCCGTCACTAAGGCACAGTGGGTATAATTCTCATTGACAGTATAATATATTGCACTAATCACTCTTGGGAATGGTAATAAATGTCAATGCACTTATATGAAACAGTAAACATCATTCATTATTGATAACTATAGCCAACCTGCTATATGATAGAAGCTCACTTTAATAGCCAGAGGGGGCAAATCGCATGGAAACGCTACAAACATTTATTATATCTCTAATATAATAAATCCTTATGGAAAGCTGTCCTGACGGTCTCTTTAACCAGCATTGCCCTGCGAAGACCCCTTCTTACTATCTGTCATTTCTAAACTATCCTTTTCTTTCCTCATTTGATTGTAATGTTTTTGTTCATATCTGGTTTTGTTCATGGAATTTTTGCATTAAAGGTTATGTTAAAAAAAAGTTCACAGTATCCACTAGCAGAGAATTGATTGGTGGGCAGGTGAGATCCGATATCCTTAACATAACCTGCTCCAGAGCAGGTTAGTTGTGCAGCCTACGTTACCATGGTGATTTACCGTGCTATAAAGTGAGCCACCTTCATGATAACAAAAAGCAAGGGTTGACCCCCAAGTTAGCTCGCTAACCCACTATCTCGCTGTGAGACAGGTCCCTGGCTAGGACTTTATTTAAAAAACAACAGTGTAGGGGTTTATCACATTGGGATGCCACCATCATATGTGAGGTTACGTAATGGGAAGGGCACACTATTCAAGGGAGTTTGAATAACAGGCCATACAAAATTGTTTTTATCAAAAGTTTTGTATTCAACACTACGCATTCACATCATCATCATCCACTGAAGCCACTATGGAAAGAAAAAGTCAAAAAAATATATACACATGAACACAAATTCAAAATGAATCTCACTTTAAAAAAATGAAGCCTCACAAACTTGCTGTAAAGAGGTATAATCACATACCATCCAGAAGAAACTGGGAGGACCCATGACTTGACAAACTCGTGTGAGTGGAGGACATTGTGGTTTCCACAGAGGACACAGTTTTCCTGAGTACCAGAGAGGGAGCTTTACTGTCACCATAGCAACACCAATCTCAACCTTCAGCTCCGACTCCATCCCAGCATCTCTCCTCAGGACGACTATAACCTCTGACTTGTCTTGGGTCACACCAGGTGACAGGGACACACCTGATGGCAGGATAGAAGGTGTCTCGATTTACTCAGTCTCAGTTACCACATGGACAAACCTAGCCAATAGCAAATGTTCAAATGCCCCGCCTACAGGGTGGCACTAGCACCGCTGGGTGCAGTGCTCAGTGTACAGCTGCTCATCCATCTGAAGGGAGAATGGAGAAACCACACAAACTCAGTAGTTGCTTTAACCAGTTTACTTGAACTTTGTCATTAAAGATAATACTACCATATTCCCGTGATGTGTAAAAACACAAAAAACAGTTAGTATTCATTGCCAACAACAAGCATGTAGGTTTACCTTGATATATCTTTCACGAAGAACTAACACACAGACACTGACTGTATGGTACACACTCATACCCATCAAACACATTTCCATTGAGGCACTGGCAGCCCTCAGAGCAGCCCTGAAGAACCAGGAGAGCAGAGCATGAGTTGGCACTGGAGTTGCCACACTCACTTGGGCTGCCGGGGCCACTGGAGAGCTGACAGATATACATAATTTAGGATGGATCATCCAAATTATGATTAAAATGGTTGACTTACAGCAGGGAGTGTTTTTTCTCCATGGACCCACAGTAATTCCTTTCAACTGGCAGGCTGCAGTGTATGCTTCCAGTGCTAGGCACATGGCTTCCATGTGACATGCCCCAGTACACACCGCTATGATGCACACATCTCTAGAAACATGAGGGTCCACCCCAGTGCTCCAGCAATGGTTGAATACAACACGCCTGACCAATAGGACATCACAAACCATCATGGCCTCAGGGGACACACTACACTGATCACAGGCACAATTCTCATAGCAATGCTTGCTAGGTGCTACTACTGCCCAGCTATGCAGGAACTCTGCAGTGCTTTTGGTCAGATGACTGTTTCGCAGCTCCAAATCATCAGACCGATCCCCATTGAAGTTCCCATGGAGGCCAGTAGCTATGGCATCATAACCCTGCGGTATGGACAACCTGAGGTACTGAGTGGAGGACAACTGAATTCTCACCCCAGACATTGTAGTGATAGTCAGTCTGCTGCCCTTGTTATGCTTTCATTTTATCCATGTCAAAAGCTAAGGCGAGTGTTTCCCTGTTTAACTGAAAGCATATAGACAGGTCAAATGTTAGTTTCATAAAGTCGTTCCAGATAAACCAATAAGGCAGGCTGGAGTGGCCTACATAAGAGCAGGAGTCTGCCATGCAGCTATAGAAGTCATTCCTAGGACTCAACACTGAAGCACGGTCTCCAAATGGCCCCAGCTCATTCAATAGCACCACACAGAAATCACTGCCTTCAAAAAGCCTCTGCTCCTCTGCAGGGCAATGCTTCAATCTGGAAGCACAGCTGGACCTACAGGCTTCTACCCCTCCAGACCTTCAACTATGGGAAAACTCCAGTGTGTTTTGAGTGTGCTCTCCATTGGGTATCAATTGGTCATCATGTGGGTTGGTGTCATAGTCAAGCCCATCAAAGGTGTGGCAGTGAGAGTCTCCCCAGGCCCAGCACACACCCTGAGGGATCTCACTACTCAAAGAAAGGTACAATAAATTCAGGTTTAACACTACAAATGTACTTTAATTGCACTAGAGAAGTATTTTATATATGCTGTTGTTACTGTGTGGTTGTAATGCAGGCAATACTTACCAGCCTTTGGGCAGCACATGATACCATCTGAAACTAAACAGCTGTGCTGTGCAGGGCATGAATCTTCCTCACAGACAAGGGGAGGCTGCAGGTGCATTCCATGGTGCAGTTTTGTAAAAATAAAATAAATACAATAAAAACAGCAATCATCAGTACAATATTGTATTCAAACATTTTTAGTTTTTCATTTTGATAACTACGTCTGACAAAAACAACTTGTGTATATCATCATTTGATACGCCACACTACTACTATTAGACTAGTACACAGCCTGTCATGTTCCTCCAGAGGCCAACCTTTATTCCAGCCTCTTGACATGCTGCCTCATAGGCCTATGCTGCCTCATAGGCCTGCAGTGCATGACACATGGTGTGGCTTTACCTCTCTAATGCACCTTCATTTCTATACAGAATGAATAGTAGTTCTGTGGGCGCACCACCTGGTCACAGGCAGAGAAAGGTCCCCTAGGCTGGGTGAGGAGGCCACAGTACAGACCAGAGGTGTACTTGGGCAGAGTCAACTCTGCCAGGACTGGCAGAGTTGGCACGTGCTGTCACATTCACTTTGGATCAAACCACTTCCATGATGGCCCAAAGATGTCAGGATCAGAAATCAGAGTGCTGTTGGGCAGTTGGAGGTCATCTGAGGGATTAGCATTGTAGTTTCCACAAAGGCCACAGGTAGTCTGCCAGTACACATCAGGGATCTTGACCAGAATGTGGTTATGTCGGTCTGAAATAAGCTGGCTTGACCCTGAGGCCTAGATAGTTAGCCATTGATATTTTCCTCTGAAGCACAGTGACATTATTCTGGGAGAATTTACCTAAGAGAAATAATTCACATTTATACATAATATACAGTTAGTGAGTACTGTACTAAAGTAACTTATTCTACAGTACCTGCTCAGAGATGAACAGTAAAGCTTGTGAAACCATTACCTGAACTTTTCCAGGATATCAGGCCTCATCTGGCATCTTATAGACTTGCAGGTATATTTGTCTGTCCTCCTTATGGCTGCCCTGTACAGCTATTATGAAGGGCTCCACATCCATCCATGATTTCCTTGAGAGAGCATGTCTGGGCCAGGGCGTTACATGAACCATAAAAGTCAAACGTCTGTCCATCAAAAGTGGTGTATAGGGATCTACCATCAACAGAGCAGTGTGCCTCTTTGGGTTTGGGGCGGCAACTCTGAACACCCCTTCTAAGAGTACATTCCTCGTCCTGCACACAGGAGACATTACGACAAGTCATGTTTCCCCCAGCATAAATGGCTGTTGCCAAGCTGCTACTACCGGGCCGAGACAGAGGCTGAGACAGGGTTTTTTTTGGGGCAGAGCGGCAACGCCGACTTTATTACTGTCGTCACAAATAAACATACACAAATAAACACAACAAGACACGGACTCCCTCGCCCTCCTCACTGCGGACAGACAGAAAAACACACATATTAGACAACTTCCCCGCTGCCCGTCCCCACTCAGGCCCGATCTGCCGCAGCCCGTGTCGGGGCAGGGCGAACCCGCCTGCCAGCCCATCTCCACCCCTCGCACCCAGCCAACGGCCCAACCACACCACCAGTCTGCCACAGTGGCATAAACAGCTTTGTTCACAGGTAGACAGCTCCTGCCCTGAGGTATTCTCCGTGGTGAATGCAACCACAGTTCTCTAGATCGACACAGAGGGTGCGCCACTGTGAACCAAGCCTGCTCCACAGGGGCAGTTTTCCCCCAATGCTTGGAGGCATCTCTACTGTATTGTTCCGCCAGCCGACACAGAGGCAGAACTCATGCTGTAGCTGGTACTGGAGGGACAGGGCTCGTCTGTAGAGGTAGAAAGATGTGTCATTCTGGGCAGAAGAACAGGAAAAAGTTGTGAAGTAAGAGACAACAAGGTTAGGGTTGACCAGTGATGCATTAGTACCATCTAGTGGTCCAATGGCAGCTGGGAGGTTGTGGCCTGAATACCAACAGCTATTCAGCCAAGGGGCACTGTATCTATTTCATACTAAATCCGTCAATAGATACATGCCTCTAGGTAGACATTTTAAAGTGGAGTTTGTTTCCTTGTGCGTTTATGACTGATTCTTTATGCAAAGACTCTGTGGCATTTCCTCTTGATATGTGATCAATATCAACTAACCAAACATAATGAAATGTTCACAGGCTTCTGCAAACCGTCCATATTTCATTTGGTGCGCAATGATGCTGAACCCCTAACATCACGGTTAACATTGTAGTGAATGTTAATTCACTTGCATTGCAGTGCTGGAAGCACATTAATACTCACAGCAGAATCCTGGTCTCCTCCAGGCATAAACAGTCGCCTTGTGGGTAAGGCAGACAGCAGTATAGTCAGCCAGGGAGTTACACACTGCAGGCTTGAGCCTTCAATGAAGACACAGGTCACTGACACAGCGCTTGTAAAAGCTGGATGGATCCACTTTGCCATGACAGTCTCTGAACGGTCCATTAACCTCCAGAATCTCCCCACAAGCCCCTGGGTTCAAATAGTAGGCCAGATGCTCAAATGAACAATTTGGACAACTTCCTCCTAGACAGCCCTCCACACACCAAGAATTGTGTCCACCTCCCCAGGTCCTTTCCAAACTGCTCAGGACCAAGACGCTCCTGTGTGCTAGATGCATTGAGGTCATCAGCAGGGTCAGAGGTGAAGTTACCACACAGGCCACAGGTAGTTTTTGCATATTTACAAGATAGGCCAATGCTGACTCTGCCCTGTATGCTGAGACTAAAAACAAAGCCCAAATCTGTGTGACTGTAAGTGTACAGTCACACAGAAAAAAAACAAAGCAGCAGGGCCAAGTATATAGGGCATGTTCCTCTCCACACCATCCACTTGTAGGGGGCACCAAAATTGCATTCAATAGTCAGGACAGGGCATGCTATGATGCTAACCACTGAACAGACCACAAGCAATTATGCAAGGAGATCCAATGGCTGGCCACGTTGTTCTCTTGTAGCTGGTCAGCAGAGCAGCTTGGGCAGAGTCCTCCACAGTCTGCTGTACAGTAGGCTCCCTGATCAGGAACTCTTCAGCTCCAGCCAAAGGTAGTAGCATTACCTACTGTGCCCTGTGAGGGGCTGAGGTCATCCTCCTTGATGCCATTGTTGTTCCCACACATACAGTATACTTCAGGATTATTAGAGAGGAGGAAAATGGAAGCAGTCATACTTGGATGCGCAGGTTAGTATCCACAACAACTGAATCTTCACCTGCCTAAACTGTAGTCACAGGCAGGAGCCTTTTATGACCATTTATCTATGGAGAGCAGAGAGACAACATTTTGTATAATTCAATGCAAAATGCATTTCACATGAAGTTGTGCAGTGACATTTAAATCCATACAGGTTCACTGGTGTATGCACATTTGCCTCACTACAAAATTGGAAATGTACTGAGCAAATAAAATGCAATAATACAACCAAAATACATTTTAATGAAAGAACCACATCAACATGCCATGTTTCAGATTACGTGTCGTGAAAGTAATATTTAAAAATGGCTTTAATGAAAACCTGCCCATCAAATAAGAGTGAGCATTATCCAGGTGCTAATTCTGTTCAATGGTGTCAAATAATGGGAACACATCTCCTGTATAATTAAAAAAAAAAGTCTTAGACTGAGTGCAAAGCTAGGCTGAGGTGTGATTGTGTTCCCAATTTCAAAACCTACCCAAGCATAGCCTTTCTCCCTTCTGTAGATGTGGTCCTCAGCTACTTTGACATGAACGGCTTTAAGAGAAGCAGCTTGGTTCTGGGTCCTGGCGTTCTGTACCCAGTCCCAAAATCAATCAGTCACACTGCTGCTATTCCATATATGGACCAAAATGTAGTTGGACCAAATGTTGGAATTCAAACACCTCTCAATCAAAAGGTATAGAAGACGGCACCTCCCAGCAGCCAGCACTGGGTTAGCCAAGGTTGGCTCCTGGAGCCACAAGTCTCTCCAGTCTCAGAGTTTATGCTCTTCAGCGGAAAAATAAGGAGAAAAGAGTTTCTGATTGACAGACAGACAGAAGACACACGCAGCTGGGGATGTATAACTTGCCAGAATATCCACAGACATCATCCCTTATCAGACTAGGTTGTGAGTAACACAGATGTAATGACTGCAAAAGTTGATTCATTCACTTTGTGAATTGTAGTAAAGTATATGAGTCTGCCTATTATTTGTGCGATTATTAGTCTGCTAGTTGTTAAACATGCTAACTTACAACTGCAAACATTCCACAGTCAGGCACAGTCACAAGTGGAAAAACTGGCTTATTCAGATGGCATTCTAATGTTTATACACATTCAACAGTTACAACTTATTTAAGATTCATGTCACAAGAGCTTTATAATATATAAAGTACATTTTTGACAAAATTATGAAGGTGCATTATTATTTGTGATTGATTAACAGGATATACATGCTCACTCCCCAAGGCAAGTATGAGATTTGGTGTAATTTGGCTTTGAAGTAAAGTGAAGGGATGTGGTGAAAGAAAACTGAATCACCTTTGTGGTGTGAATCACAGGTTGCAAAACAACCCTGATAGATGCACAAAACTGTCTATAAAAATGAGTGAACAAAAGGAGTTTAAAACTCATTAGTATGTATGGTACAGGGGTGAACAACGCCTAGTCGGTGAAGACACGTCAACCAACCCAGTATAACCAGCAGGGCCTACCTTTCCCTACACAGCCCCAGGAATCGTTACAGGTGCAGCTCACTCCCTCAGGGCAAGAGGCTGGCTCACAGCACATGGTGGCAGGAGCAGAGCAGTTACACCGCTCAGAGCATCCCTCAGCCGAGAATGTCTCCCCTAGCTACAAAGAACAATGAGTCACTGTGAGAGTGTTACCCAACTGTTCCTTAAACACCAACATCCAACTGACAACCCAGGAGAATACAATGGCCAAAGGATTTTGGGATTAGTCATGCCTATATCCAGGTGACTGATGTGCACTTTCAGCCAAGCCACTGAGTCATGTTAATGCATGGGCCAACTGAGGCACGGCACACTTGTTTAGCTTGACTGTGTTAACATGTTCATGACTGCACCTGCAGTGGAGTCAGATGTAAACGTGTCATAACAAAATACACCCTCAGCAATCAAATAGGTTTATCAGAAGTGATTCCACCTGCAATCATGTGGCCACACCGCATGTTAGCAAATTAGTTTCTGTGGGTGTAAAACCATACACACATTTTATTGAGAAAGGCAAAAAATAGCAACTGCTTGTTGGTATAACCAAATAATGTGTAGACACTCACCTCATAGTAGTGCCCATGGTAGAAGCAACCACATTTCTCGCTTGCTTTGATGCAGCCATTTACACTTTGCACATAGCCAGTCACACTGGCATCCCTCAGCACAGGACTCTGGGGTTCTGTGTGTCATCTGTAGTATCGCCACTGTTTCCACACAACCCACACATTTCCATAAGAGACAGGAATGATTATTTGTATGAGTAAGTAATGAGTGATAACTGTGGCATCCAACTGCCATTGTTGTGTGAGTGTGTGTGTGTGAATGGGTGAATGAGAGGCATATATTGTAAAGCGCTTTGGATGAAAGCGCTATATAAATGCAGCCATTTACCATTTAAACAAGGCACACTTAAGCGCTTATATTCATAGATGTGCCATTGTTGAAGGACACCAAAGAATTCAAAGTTTACCTTTACTTTGCCCCAACTGATGTTCACTCCATAGACCCTTAGGTACAGCCAGCCCTGCTGGATAAGAACAATGAAGTCAGACAGCTCCTTGTCACAAACCTATGATAGAACATAACAACAGCTGCCCATATGAAAGCTTTACCCATCAAAGCTCCTGAAGTGGAGTTGACAGGTTGTGATGGATGACATGCCCGGTGATGACATTTTGTTCCATTTGGACATGTGTAGTTGGTACATTACACTTGACCATGGCCTATACAGGCAGAGTGCACTCGGCAGTGCTCATCAGGGTAAAAGTTCTTAGTACTTGGACTTATATATTACCCCTGGAGTACCCATTACCCTCGAAGACCACTTCCCCTGAGAGGAACACATCCACAGATGTCTCATGGTTTGAGCTGGTGATCACCGTTTGGCTGACAGCAGTCTGGTCAGGGAACTTCGGGGTGATGGGATAGTAGTGGGTCCCCCAGGAGGACACATCATGAAGGAGGCTATGATCACAACCAGTCTGGGTGCAGAATGAGGCCAGGACTGCAACAGGCTGTCTAGATTTCACACTGAGGAGGTAGGAGGAGCAAGCACTGGTCATTCCTACAGACAATGGCAGGTGGATGGTCTTAGACTGGCAGGCAGAGAGGAAGATATGTTGTATGAAGCTGATTTCCAGAACCTCCACAGTGACTGAGGTCCAAACACCACTGGCTAGTGACATTTGATGTTGGGTCATTATGCGGGGGAAACTTCCTACCAGGACTGGCCCAGAACGAGCCTGCAGAAGAACAATATGAAATTGAGTTATATTATTTATGGCATGTTGAATGGAAAAAAAATGGTTAGGATGCTCACATATCACAACTGCAGGAAATGTACTCTTTAGTTGGCAAGAAAGTCTTGACCAGAACATATGATTACACTAAATATAATTACTCTGGAAACAGATGATTTTATGACAGTAAATAATATGCTCGCAATAATAAATCCATTGTGAGCAGAGTTATAAAGTTTCCCACCATGTGCAGTAAGTAAGTCTAGCTGTGTAACAAAGATAAGAGTGACGGTGTCAAATTTCAATAAGTTCTGCAGCCAATGAAGAGCAGCTCCTAGTTCCTGACTGGAGTACACCTGTGTTAACGTGCACACTCACTCTCAGGAGGTTTCCATGATAACAAGGATCCTGGCGTGGGAGCAACGACATACCAGTAGTATATAGAGCCAACTCTGCACAACAGCTCAACATCTAAATGTAAGTCTGCCTTTCAGCCAGTACAATATTCTAAATATAGTATGAGGGGGAATTGCATAAAGGTATTCTGTTATTTCCTACAGCTTAATTACCTATTAACACAAGCATATGTGATCATATTATTTATAAGCACAATTATGTATTGTTGTAGTAACTAACAGCTAAGGTTATCATGAAACCCAACAAATGTGTGGCAAAGAATCAAAAGCAAAGGGAGGAAGGTGGATTCTAATGAAAGACACATGCTACTGTTATACTGGTCAGAAATCAGTATGCCATTGATTGAAAATAAAACCACCCACCAAAAATAACTACAAATACTGCTCCTGTCTACAAGTTACAGCAAAAGCACTGTGGGTAAACTGAGTGGCGGTGTTTTATTTTTACAACCATGAATGCTTCCCAATCACACCTCAATCAAGTGTGAAGCTCTCTCTCAAGACACCAATCACTGACAATAGCCGCCTTAGAATTATCCAGATGAGTATCTTTGTTGTTCAAGGGTTGAGACATAGCCACACCCCAATCATAACTCAAAACCAGACAAATAGAGCTTGTCAAGGTAGACAGCAGCACTGTTGAGACTTGAGAGGCTTAAGGGTGAGGGGAAATAGCCAAACAATGATGCAAGATTGTTCAAATATCTTCCACTGAGAGCAAGGGTGAATACACCAAATTATGACATTTTAAACTCTTCTTGTAGTCAATGATCAAAATTAACCGTGGCCCTATCCTCTCAGCTCTTATATGGATCAATATTGGGCATGGTCTGAGTGAAAAATGTGACTGTATCCTAAATGTTGAAAAACTAGTTATATACTGCACTGTTTGAATAAAAAAACCGTTGCCTCACATTACAGTCACTTACCGAATCCTAAGAGGCACACCTGGAGCAGCAACACAAACTGCATTACTGTAAACAAGAAAACTAAAGCTATTTGCACGCATGGGGAAACTCCTAACGTCAAAATCTATTGCTGTGACAATGGAGCAACGCCAGGGACTAAGAAATAAAGAGAAAAAAGTAAGCCGGCAGCATATAGAGAGCAATGGGTTTGTCGCTCAGGCCAATCACAGCCTGTCAATCACTTCACTCAGACTAGGACGTCATTATCTAGTTAGGTTGCAATTGACAGGTGATCTGTCAAAGGTGTAACACAATTCAAATTGAACTCCTCATCATGAAGTGCATTAGGGCACCTGGAGGTGCTTTTTCATTTTCATTTCTATCATGGGTGTCAATTGGAGGGATTTGCAAGCCATACTGTAATACCGAGTCCAAATTTGATCTTGGAGATTATATCATAATTGCCATCTATTTGGGAGTCATATCTAAAACGATAGTGGAATATCTAGATATAACTGAATGAATAATACATTGTCAGTCATTAATAATTGCACCACTTGTCCCCAGAAATGGTCGCAAATGATGGAGGGACTTTACCCTACCTTAATGAATTAAACGCCCCATATTGCCATGTCATTTTTTTTAAACAGCCTCCCATATTTTCAGGGAACTTTAACGGTAGTTCTTAAAACAAGACAGCCGACATAGAGAGGTATTTTCCGCTGTGGCGGAGCTTAGCTGGAAAAAAGCAACGACGTATTGTTAATTTTTTTTTTAACGAGTAACGGGCTGGCTGTGAATCCCCTAATCGTTGAGTTCTCCTCAACCTGGCCCTCAGAGCAGCAGAGCGCTTCCTGTCATCGGCGAGTGTGCACCGCTGTGATTGATCGTGTAGGATTACTGGTGGTGAGTGCCTTAACTTTAAAACAAGAGCAGACACTCATTAATTGGTAATCTGTTAATCCAAAACCTTGATTTTTCACTAACAGCACCTTTTTTTTTTTTTTTCATTTGGCTGTCCTCTGTATTGGTAAGTTATTGATAAGCTATTTTTCCACTTTAGCCAGTGTAGAAATGATCAATATACAATTACTTGACACTTTTTTGTAATCAGCATCACCATATACAACTGCACTCTTTAATGCTGTTTCATCCATAGGCTATGGTGTTCTAGTTTTCTTAGCTTTCCTTTGTGTTCTTATTAACAAGTTTGGACTGTACATGTGTAGGTTCAGGTAGTTCTTTGTTATTGATATCATTTAGAGGATGTAACTCAAGGAGAGGGATTTCTGATCAAGCAAATGCAGTTTTGTTATACAAAAGAGTGCGTCAATGTGACAGTAACTTGAATTTGCCATTCAAATGTGCAGACTAAGGAAGCAGGTTTATGATGATCTGTCAGGTGATGCTGCTGTAGATTTGAAACTCAAGTTGTCTGACTTGGCGTACAGGCAGGAATTGTCATCTCACTTCCTGTGTGAGGTGTGTGTGGGTGTGGGTGTGTGTGTTAGAGAATGTGATGTGGCACAGGGTGATGTGCTCTTGAGTGTCATTTCCCTAAATATTGTTCTCCAATAAAACAACCAAGTTGTTGTTGGACCTATGGCTCTGCTGCTGTTACTCAAGCTGCTCCCCCAAAGAGTTTTACAGTTGTGGCCAGTGTCGAGGAAAGAGGCTTGAGTGTTGGGTGTTGTTCAATAAAAGTTAGTATATTCAGCATATGCATAGGGAGAGCATGTACATAGGTAACAGTGTCTATGAAGGTCTGCTCTGAATATTGTGAAGACTAACCTTATATATAATATTATAAACAAAGTGGCACGTAAGAGGGGTTAACAGGGTATGACAGTGGGAATTTACAGAAGAATGTGACTTTTTCTATATTTACAGAAGAATAGCACTTAACTATATTTTGCCTTTGAGGCAGCTTGAAGCTGATTTTCAAAGTTAAGGTGTTTTGTGGTTAACATGAGGAAAGAACTAAAGAATAAGCAATAATAAGTATAGGATGCAGCGTTGTTTATTTTTTTACATTTCGTGTTGCTTATTTCCTGGAGGAATGATGAAAGGCATCAGCTCCTATGTACAGTTGAGATAGATTGAATTCTGAAAAGCCTCAGACTGTGACTGTAGTAGGCAACATGGCTCTTGTGATAGTGGTGTTAACAAAACAAAGAACATCAGCATTGTCTCCATCTGATACAAAAGTATACCCAGTCCTGTATGTAACTGGTCATTGATCTTTTGGTCATGGCAGAGGCTGACAACGGCACCAGATATGTTCCCCTGTAGCATCAATTCTGTAATAATTATTGTGTTCATTCAGTGGTTTTATTTATTTATATATATATATATATATATATATACACACACACACACAAAGAGAGGAGGCGACAGACAGGATGTCAAGACCTTTGTGTCATTCTCAGAAACGTTCTCATATCCTCATTGCTGTTGATGGTCTTGCCAAATACTGAATGTGTCATTCTTACACCACGTTTCAGAACAACTCATTTGTTAACCTAATTGTTCATTGATGGTGGATTGCTCACTGCTGTGCTCGGCATCGATAGAGGTATTGTTGAGTTTTTCTATATTTTTCTGTTCAAGTTTCCTTGTTGCTTTTAGTTTGTGGCCCAGTGGAACTGTGGAATATGTTATTTTAGAGATGTATAAAAAACATTTGCATTAGGCTCACCTAGATAAACAGCCCCTGTAGAGATGACAGAGTTGAGTAAACATTTCAATAAGAATATTTTCTCTCTTCACTGAACCATAGTAAGCTACCACATTTTGAAATTGACTGGCAATGAATAACAAATGATCTGGGAGCTCTCTCTCTCTCTCTCTCTCTCTCTCTCTCTCTCTCTCTCTCTCTCTCTCTCTCTCTCTCTCTCTCCCACACTCACTCACTCACTCTCCCCTGTCTTTTGTCTGTTGTGCTCAATCTTTCTTAGAGCCCGTCTGTTTTAGCTTTGCCATACATCTTTATGATATGTTTTTTCCCCCTGCTACTTTCTCTCTTTCTTCTGATCTACCCACCCTGCTTTCTCTCTCTCTGTCCCCCTCCATTCTACTTTTCTCTCATGTACTCTCCATCCTACAGTAATTCTGCTATCTGTTCACTTTGGGGATCGTTATCACTCATGTTAGTCATGTCAGCAATGAGCTGTGTGTGTGTGTGTGTGTGTGTGTGTTCAAAATTAAGCCTGGTAAACCTGATTTAGTTGTTCTGAGGGCCTGGCTAGACCAGACAGGTATGCTGTTAAGGGTTAATCCTATCAGAGGAAAACCACAAATGTAAAACAATTAAGACGCATTCACCTTGCACCAGCAGCACAGCAGTGTCTTTCTTCCATGCAGTGCTGCACTTCTGATTTACAATTCTTAGGTTTTTAGATTTGCCATCTCTGATCTTTTGCATCTCTGGCCTGACAGCCAGCATGTCTACTTTATATACAAGCCACTGGTCATGAGTTGCAAATTGGGTCTGGGTATTAAAGCACAAATTCAATTGGCATTCAAATGTACAAGAATATATTACCCAATTTGAAAAATAATACAAGCTTCAGGAGCCATTTGATACAGTCAGTGGACTATGTTGATAAATATTTCCAAATTGGATCAGCTTATTATTTCACCCAAAGCGATGCTGAAAAGCAAATTGGATACAGCAGGGGATTTTATTCGCGGCTTCTTAGGTTGTTTGGGTTTGGAGATTTACTGCAGCTATTTGTGAGGCCAGGTCTACACTACACTTCCACTCAAGTCAGTCCTCAGTCATCTGATCTGAACATCTTTAACATGTTTCTCCTCCCACGGTACACACTTCCACTAATTTAGCATGCACATGGTCTTGCTGTGGACTGGGCGAGACTCATTCCCACTGCGGCCCTGCAGGATGGACATTTGTCTACCATGGAAGTGTGTATGAAAGTGTGTAGAAACGACCAAGGCGGCACTCACAAATGAGATTGTACACCCAGATTTCGAGGCCTTCCTCAGGCATCAAACGTCTTACTGAACAAATGAACTGATATGGATAAGTCTTTCTCTCTTCATTCTCCACCAGCTAAATGCCTTTCACTCCCTCTTTTTCACTTCCACTCACCAAATATGGAAGCTCCACTTCCATAGATTATAGTAATGAGTATGGAACAGTATGTTGGTGAGTGCGAAAGGGTGGGTGCGTTAGTGGTTTGCTGTCGCCCGTCAGAGCCCTGGTGGATAGTCTGTCCCTTAACAATGCAGGTCACCTCCGTTCTTTCCACATAGTCATTAACTATAGAGGAAACGAGGACACAATGGGTATTGCTAACAATGAAGAGAGGCCTGCAATATTTGGCACACATGTCAATGGGAGAATTCTTCCAGTGTATCTAGTGTAGCATGGGTGAGTATTGGCTTCTGGTCCCGTGCCAGCCTCATTGGCTAAATCTGACCAATGAGGCTCCATCCGTCCGGCGGGACAGCCAGTGGAGAAGAGGTCATTTCCAAGTTTCCATGTTTAAAAATACCGCTAATTGTATTGTGCTGGTCCAGCTGGCTGCTGGGGCTTTGTTTGGCTGGCGAAGAACATCTGTGTTCCACATCTGTGTGGCGTGGAGCAGAGGCAGGTTTGTTTTGGGCCCTGTGCCATGAGGAAGTTGTGAGGTTTCTCAAGAAGAACAAGGAAGAAGGAACAGCCAAAGTAAATGTGACTGTTGGTCTCTCTGATAAAGTGAGGTTGACAGAAACTTTAGTATTTGTTTAAGTTACCATAAAGTTCAGGCACACATCAGCCTAACCCTAACTCAATATCATTGTTTAGCATTATACAGTGAATGAATGATTGCCTTTTTTTAACTTTTCAAATCAATGGTCACTTGTTTTGTTGCTTAACACCTGGCATGGCACGGAGCCGTAGCGCACACAGAGAGAGGAAAATGGTGAATAGACATTTGGTGCCAGCTGACTATGACGGAATGCTCACAACAGGTTTTCTGCTGAGCACTGTGGGAAATGCAGTTCTCATCCACTGACCCCTCAGATTACATTCTCGATTTACAATCAGACCATGTACCAGTTGAAAAAGTGCAAGGACTGGCTGGCAGCCGGTAGGCCTTGGAATTTGTAGTTTTCCACTGACTGGGACTATGTGAGTCTGAAACTCTAAGCCACGAGTGAAATTCTGGTGGAAAGGATATCCAGCCAGACAAACCCCAATAACAGAGACAGTTGCTGAGCTCTATCACACACCATCTCACATAAGCTACAACACCAACATTTCACACACATCAATGATATTAATAGCAGATATTTTTAACTTGATTTCTTCTCCCCCTGCAGCATTTGAAGATGATGCGATTGCTGTTCCTGTGTTTGCTACTGCCAGTTGCTACTGGTACGTTCTCATCTCCATGCAACGTTCAGATGATAAACATCTAATCGGGCTCAATGCATCTCTATGCCTGCATGTTTTTCCTCACCTACTTGTGTGCAGTATCTGTACTGCTTGCAGCAGGAAAAATGCATACTCACTTTTGAATCTTACTACCTAAGACAGTAGGTACTACAGCAGTGCAAGTTGTTAGTACAAGCATGTAAAGAAAAACATATCAAGTAAACTCTAGCAATAAATAATCACACTGCTGTAGTTTCCTGGTACAGGAAATCAAATCCAGCCTATATTGTCTATTGCGTTATTCCTATAGATAAGGAGCACTGCATGCATATTGTATATAGAATATGAGCATTAAATGTGTTTCTGTAAGTTGTCAGAAAGCATATTGGGAAAATATCCATGGGTTTGCTATAGATAGACCCCTACTAAATGCCTCTAGAGACAAAGAAATACAATGAGCAAGTATACCAATAAACTGACTGTAGCTCGCATACTCTTTCTATCATACAGTACAGTCTGTCTAGAGGTCCTCTGAGAGTGGCTGTGCTTTGGAGCAGATATGTAGTGAATAACCTTTGTGAAATTGTATTGTGAGTTAATGTAGTCCCTTACTCCCCACCCTCATACAGTTTTTTCAGAGGAGAGTGAAGGATCAGGTGTTGAAGGTATGTCGTGCATCTTTATCTGTAAAATGGGGGGGAAAAAACAGGGGCACGTTAATCTATGATGTCCTTTATTCAAGTGTGTGTGTGTGTGTGTGTGTGTGTGTGTGTGTGTGTGTGTGTGTGTGTGTGTGTGTGTGTGTGTGTGTGTGTGTGTGTGTGTGTGTGTGTGTGTGTGTGTGTGTGTGTGTGTGTCTTTTTTATGCTAGCAGGGCAAGCATAAAAAGCGTCTACATCTAGATCCCTTTAGATCTGCTGTCGCTAAGTGACTAAGCTTTATTCAGGCCTTGTTGAGCTGCACTGAAATGCCTGCGATAGTATAGTAGTATCAGCCAGTCACTCAACATAGTGTGACAGACGCTGTTGTAAAAGCATATAAACATACCAATCCCTAGTAATGATTCAAAACTATCACTGAATGGTAATTTCAGTTTTCATGACTTAAGTTTCAGTACTATTTAGAACTACATTGCCCTATTGGCAAACTCAAAAACAACAGCTCTTCAAAACAGTTACAAACTATTCAAACTTGGTACAACCTCATCAAATGTGTCCACCTAATATGCTATTAAACTGCTTTTATTTATAATGAAGATTGACCCACAAGCACTTTATTATCACATATTCACACACTTTATATTGAATCATTATTGCATTTCAATTGCAATATAATGAATGAGATTATCGTTCTATTTTGTTGTCCTCTATGCCCAACCTAGTAATATCATCACTCAGTAATCCTGGTGTTATCCAAGACTGTAAACAAATGACTTGTGACCTCCTTCTACTCCACACCCTTTGTCGTAGTTTTGCTGAAAGATTAGGGGCGTTGTCTGTATCCATGACTGTCATAGAAAGACAATTACACTTGCTCACAGCTGGCAAGCATGTAACTAGCAATACACTAGTTATCACTATTTTCTTTCTATCCATGCATGCATTTGTGTGCGTTTTTATTTACATGCATTTATTGTTTTATTCCACAGAATCCGATGATGAGGATTTAGTCAAGCAGGAGGGTGAGTTTACCTACATTTCCTAGTGTGTAGGGGAGGCAGTAGGATTTCCAGTTGCCTCTGCCCCACTCCTACAAACCCTGTAATGGAAGTTGTTCAGGAGAGAGTATGTGAGGTTATGGCCTCTGTAATTATTGTTAGTCAGTCAGAATTGTGTATAGGGTGTTCTAGCCCAGTTAGATGTGTGAGGGTCTGTGGCCCCTGTTGGCTTTCCCTCCTCCCAATCATTAAACCCAGAATGGAATCAATTAGCTCCCTAGAGGAGCCCTGAGGATTCTGCCGAGAGGCCAATGAACACGTCGACATCTCCCCCATCCTGCCAGTCAGCTAATCAACATTGGCATTCTCATTCTCTCTCAGCGCCTCTCCCCGTCACTCCTCATCTTCTCTATGATGGACCTTTGATAGAATTACTGATCTGTTTAGGACAAGGCTGCAGCCAGTCGGCTCTAGGAGCCGCAACCTCCCAGGAAAGACCCGGGCTTCCTCTGACGAACCCCCATCCTCCTCCACTCACACACACGCACTTCCTTCTGTTCCTCATTCTCCTCACTATCTGAAAGCAACTCTTGATCTGGTTCATGGGTTCAATCAGCACAGTCAAAATGATCATCTGATGAACTCTTCAACTGTTCAACCTCTCACCGTTTTGAAATGGCAATATTAGTCATGAAGTCAGCAGACCATTCTGGGTCTATTGGTAGTGATCTGTCTGTAGAACAGCCATTTGAGTGGGAAATGAAACATGCACACAATAATACACAAGTCATCATCAGCTTGTGTTATCTGTTTCTCTTTGCTTTCTTGCCTATTACAGTGATTCCAGACCAAAGATCCGCCCCAGCTGAAAGAGATCCTGGCTCTATAGTAAACGAAGCGAAAGGTGTAGCGGAAACTTCAGGTTGGACAAAATATCTGAACTATAATTTGTGATATAAATCGGTTTTCATATCACCATGTGTTGAATAAAAGTGTTTAACTAAAGATTCAGAGTCAAGTTAAGTCGTGATTTACTTGAGTATATTTAATAACAAAAAGCTGAGCGCTCAGGAGAGAGGTACACACACAAGGTAGGGTCTGCCAGGGAAACATCTGAACAGAGATTATAAGGCTAGGGAGGACAAGGGGGGTAGTTTCTAAACATCTACAAGGTTATTCTGATCGTTAGTCTGAACAATGTGTACTGTGTGAAAGTGTCTTGGGTGAAGGGCTCTCCAGTATCCCTCAAGGCACAGGCCTCTCAATATAGTTCATATGAATTCTGACCTATGACACACAAGACACTTGGACAGTTCATCATGTCACACCAACCCTAAAATCTACACATTAATGTCACAAGCTACATCAGTTCTTCCACACCGTGTATTCAGGTTGTTTCTACCAACTAATATTGTATGGTCTCATATTCATAGTATCATGTGCAGCTTTTTTGTTTGTCATTACTGGTTGTTTGTTTATTCCACATCTAGCTAACCTAACGTAACTGATGTTGTCTTTTAGATCAGTTCACACTCATTGTCATCGTGGTAGCTGTGAGCGTAGTGGCTCTATCAGTTGCAGCGATAGTTGGTAAGTGTTCTATGTCTTGATGAGACACACTTTTTAGTTATCTGTGAAAGGTTGCTTATTATATTCCCACTGTTGATGAACACACTGCTGTTAAGCCCTGTGGTGCGTGCTTGACCTGAATTACTGTAGTTAACCTTCGTCCTGTAAAGCTCTGCTAATACTTGTGAAATGTGAATTCTTCTCTAGTGTAGCCTGTGACCTTTTCCATTTTCTCTTGCAGCCATAGTGTTGGTGAGACGCCACATGCACAACCGGCAGCAAGGGTAAGGTCATATTTCTCTCCTCTTCTCGAACTCAAAGTTTGTCTTTGTCTTGCAAAGACAGAGAAAAAAGTTTTTTTTCTGTCAATATATCTTTCCCCCCCCCCCCCCCCCATTTTTCCATTGGTAATGGGGTTTGACCAGGGCTTTGAGGTACACTACATATTCTTTCTGTTTTCTTCACTTTCGGTTTCCTAAGAGGAACAAGTTAAAGTGTTTTCCTCCTGCAGCATCTGTACATATCAGTGTCTTTCCGAGATATGCACGCTCCACTTGACGCTAAGTCAGCCGGCAAGTGACAGAACCGGTCTGGTGGGTAACAGTCTCACTTGCCAATTTGCTCTACTTCACCCAACTTGTCAGCATCAAAACTACATAAAAAACACACTCACTTGGCAAACCCAACCGTGAGCATCCACCCAGCTAAACCCGTCTGGACTTGTACAGCAATTAGCGTCACAGCCTGAAGCCCTCCACCACCACTGTGCACCCACTCCACCCATCAGAAAATAGCCTGGAGAGTGCGCCAGCGGGCCTGTATGACCCTATGGGACAGGAGCTAACCTGTTCCAAAGCCTATCCCCTTAAATTGAGACCTGACTAGACAACTCTGGTCTCAAATGCTCAAGAATAAACCAACCCTGTAAGCAGTACACCTCAGCTTGGCGTCATGACAACAATCTGCCAACAGCAATCAGAAAACAGAACTGCCTAAACCAGTTGAACAGAAAGGCTCTCTCTCTCCCCTCCCGCCCTTTTGCTTGTGTAACCATGGTTAGCTCTGTGGGCTGGCTTTCTGCAGAGTAATCATTTTCTTTTGTTCTGGGGTGCAGTGCTACGTGACTTCTAGTTAGGGGTGAGAGGGGTTACGGAGTTCAGATTAGTCTCCAGAGATCTCCGAGCAGCAGGGAGAGCCGGTATTGTGCAGCAGACACCCAAGTCAATCTGTAAGGGTTAAATTCCTCCGCAGGATTACTGGCTGCCTCCCGGGGCTGCAGTCAACTCTGGCAGTGTTTGGTGCTGACTGATCGCTCTGCTGAAAAGAAGCTTAATCGCACAGCAACCCCTAGCTTGTTGGATCAACAGTGCCTTGCCAGGTTTATAAGTCCCACCTGGGGATGAGATGTGTTTTGAGGTGATGCAGTCACCATGTACCTGTCAGAGCCCCGCAGCGTGAGACAGACATGCATTTCCTCAATTCCAACACACAGGGATGTTGCTTGTCTCTCTCTGCTAACAAACTGAAAAAAAACCTAAATATCTAAATGGTTTCACCCTGTCTCTTGTCTTTTTCCCCTCTCTTCTCTTTTTACGCCTTCCCTTCCTGTGGCCTGTCCTCCTCTCCAGGATCTACTCTGTGCCTACAGAGCAGGGCCAGAAAGGGGCAGTCTAACCCTAAGAGGAGATCCAATCCCAACAGGACACCATGCAGCAAAAGAGGATCGATGCACTGAGCTCTATCATACCCTACTTTTTGACTCAGGGTGGGCAAATTTCTTTGCACCACAGCCTGCTTCTTACACTACGGTTCTCTGCTCCTCGCTCCTCCCCCCACTCCCTGTCCATAACTATGTAATGTTTGCTTTTCTTTTAACATTGCTGTTGTGTACTTTTGTCTCTGTCCCAGACATTTGTACTGCGTGCACGCACAGTTTAGCCTGGGACACTTGGAACACGTTCAAGCCTTTTAATTGAATTCTATTTGAGGAAACCAAATGAAAGCCACTGAATATGGATTAAAGTGGAAAAGCTTCTTTTGTTAAAAGGAAAAATTTAGCACAGCCACAACTCCCCATTTTTACCACCTGAAGTAAGAAATTATTCCTACCAGCTATTTGGTGAAACCATATTTGTGTTTGATTCAGTGCATTTGGACCAGACCTGTCTGTGTGGAACGGTCTTGTTTGAATGACACACAACATACTAATCCATACTAAGCCAGCCCAGTTCTCACTTCATTCTCCTATTCAGTTGTCTGACATCTCCTGTTCCTGGCCCATTAGGAGTGACAGGAGGCAATACAGTAGAAAGATAAAGCTTGCTCTCCCTCTTCTCAGCCTCAGTAGAAAAGAAACAAGTGGAAAAACTGTGTCTGAATACCCTCTTGCAAGGCAGCGAATTAATCGAGCGCCGTGAATGATGATGTTTTCTTCTCCCTTCTCTTTTTCGTTTGAAAGGCTTTCACTTCAACGTCCACAGCCTCACAAATTGTAAATATCTCTCTGATGGCTGGTGAGAGGTAGATTAATGTTGCATATGCTGTTACAGGGAGGCTGGGTGCAAAGCAGGGTGGAGGGGGTCAGAATACTAGAGAATCGAATAAAGTGTGGGGGGATGATTGGGGGAAATGCCCACGATAGCCATGTTTCATTCATACTGAGTGTGACTGCACAATCGCTGCTTCTCCCTTTTCATTTAAATGGAAATCAATCGTGCCCTGTTAACAGAAGCTGTAAGACCAAGGCACTGGCTGGCCTCTTTGTTCTGCTTTACCGAGAAGGGAAGTTGCCTTGGATGAGGTTAAAGGGGAGGGGATACGCTCCTGTTTGGCATGACAGAGTTCTTCATGTGTAGCTTCACGAGGAGCAGTTATTATGGAGTCGACGACTGTTGGATTGGGCATTGGATTTATCAAAACAGCATCACACTGTCCTCCTCCACTCAACCTTGCAACGTTAATCTCATCACTGGAGGCTGGGCTTGGCTTGATTCCAGTCAGACTTTTAGAGAGCAAAAACACCTGTGTAATCGCACGTCTTCGTCAGTGGTGTGTATAGATCTTTGCAACAAGTGCCTTCTTCAAAACGATGCATCCCGTTTTATCTTAATGAGAGAAATTAGCAGGTGTGATTGTTGTTTGTGCGTGTTTTTGCGTTTGAGCACTGTATATATGTATTTTTCATAAGCATAGTGTAGCTCAGGAAGCCTTCCCTAGGTGTCAGCATTTCAAAGGGCGTATCATTTGACAAATCCAGTACAAAACATTTCAGTTTCTCTGTCTTTCATATTCAGTCATATTCACAGGAGGTACTATTATAAACAAGCCACAATACAACTTTTGAATGTAGTAATGTCTTTGAATAGTTTTCCAAAATGTACAAAGTAAACAGACTTGTGGAAGCAGCCTAGAACCAAACAATCTGCAGGAATTTTGTCCAATCTGCCCCACACATTCAACCGCACTCTTATCTCCTATTGTATTATTCTTCTGCAAAGCCTCTCCTGCTTTGTTTCTATCTCCATGTTGTATGTGGAAAGGGGATGCATTTTTGAACACCAAAAAAAAAAAATGGAAAAGGATGGTTATGAAATCTCAAGGCCCTCCTCAGGTTGACTCTTTTCTGGCTAAGAGAGTGTTACTGGGCACAGAGTCCCTAACACCATCGGATCTGACTCATTCATACTAGGCTCTTCTATTCCAAAACATAAGGGTTGAGCAGATTATTATATGTTTTCAGTAGTAAGCTTTGCGTGTGCATTGTGTCCTTTTGATGAAACAAAATATCTTTGCCAATATGCTCTCACTTTCAGGGATGATGCACACTTCATTTGTAATCTGTTTTAAATATTTGCCAAAAGTCTGTTGATATTTGTGTTTTTATGTGTCATATTGTAGTGACAAAGTAGAATTTTGGACATATATTTTAAGTACTCACTTATCGTCTGTTCAGATTAACCCATATATCTTGTTTGCCAAGGACATTCACAGTGAGTCATTTATATTTAGTAATTTACAAAGTGTTTCAATAATACAACACCATATTTCTCATGAAACAATTATAGTAGTAAGACTGTATATCATGAATTACTTCCTTTTGCACAGCAGTCCAACATCATGCATTGTTGTTATTGTGTTTGTAATAGCAATTAGGATGGTGAATACTATATCATGTAGCTAGATATGCTGAAATCTGGATTATGTTGATTTTTGACATTAAATGTTATAACATTTGCTGTATTTCTTTCATTTTATTCTCTGCATCATATTGATGCCACATGGACATAAGCACACAGCCACTAAGAGGCTTACACTCCCTTTACTAAACATCACATTTTAGATCGAAAGTGTAAAGAGCATGCAGGAACTGGAAGGGGCTGTGACTTTATTTTATTTTTACATCTTGATGGAACTTGAGGGTATTAGTGAGATTGTCAAATATGAGATGTTACAGTTTTTTAACCTTATAATAATAATAATAATAATAATAATAATCCTTGCTATGAAACACTCTGCCTATAGCTGTGTTATCGGTAACAAGATTTTCGAAGAAACCATAAGGATAGGAAACTAGCCTGCTTAGTGTCTGAAAGTGTGATTACAATATGAAACATCTCTTCATTAGCCACCAAGATAGATAATCAATTTACGTTTCAGTTTTGCCAAGTAATGGAAATAACACTTAACAAAGATTAACTGGGTGATAATGGCCCTCTCTTTCACTTGTCAGCATGATTCATGTTTCCTTTGTTTATTCTGTGTTTTTCCATCTCGCTGTTCCTAAGTAAGGAACACATAACCCACATGCACATCCACACCCATGCGTGCATGTACACACACACACACACACCTACACACTCTGCTGTTTCTCCTTTCTTGTGACGGTTTACTATGTCTATCATGGTACACACGTCCTCTCCTTATCGTCTGACCACTTGATATGACCTGGAAAATAAACAAACGGGACATTTGAAGAATCAAAGACGAATTAATCAAACACTAAGTGAAGCATAAATAAACCACACAATCAGGAAAATGAACACTTTGATTTGCAGATCAGTCCATTACAGTATTGCTCAACAAATTGCTTAAGCCTGATTTTTGTAATCCATAAATCATCACATAGATTTTAGTCAGCATTCCTTTGAGCTACTAGATATATCTGAAGTGACTGATTCTTTACCATGCCTTATCCAGTATGATATGAATTCAAAACTTAACTTACTTAACTCATTCAAGTGCAAGCATGATATAAACACAGGTATACCCTTCAGGCACAATGCACTGTTTACTGAAGCATCCCTTTTGTCTGCTAGCTTAGATTGGCACCACAAAAACATGTTCAATGGTCATATTAGCTCATGTTGTTGAAGTACAAATGAAGAATATTGCAGTATGTGACCCCTAAAGCATTATAATCAGTGTGATTTGAGTACTTACTTTGATGACCTCGCATGACACCTAGGCAGCCGGCAGACTTTGCCACCTACAGAGAGTGATGAAGCAAATGAGAAGAGCGGGTGGAGGAGAGGTTGTTATCATGACACTAATGGTTCAAAACCATCAAAAGAGATTCCAAAGTGTCAAACTTACAGCTAATGACCATGAGGACCCAAGATGCAGAGCACTCCTGCAATGGTGAGTCCACCAAGGCGGAGTGAAGCGTAGTCTGGTCACACAAACACAGTACAATAAAACATTATTGGGCTGAACTATACTGCATCAACAGTTTGGGGAAAACACAAGGAAATTTTGCCTCTTACCATACGTGAAATGTTTATCATGCTCTTCTGGATCTATGATAAGAAGCAAAGTTTAGAGAGTAAACACTGGATTAACTTTGACTGTACAACACAAAACAGAGGTTCAACCAGGGAACAGCAGAACTGAAATGGCACGACAGATGTACTGGCCCAGCTGACATGCTGTTGATGGTGTATCAAAACCGTAAGCCAGCACAGCATGGGGACACAAATATCTTATCTCTTGCATGAGGTACAATCAAGCATTAATCTGTTGGCAAGAGAGGAAGTCAGGTGCTCTAGTCTACCTGCTCCTCCACAGGTTTTATTTGGGAGACAGGGAATTGTGATACTGTCAAATCTGCCGAGAGATAACAGCAAAACCTCAAAGCCTGTGGCATTTAAGGTAACTATGGAGCAGGGAAATTCTTAGTTACCCCAGGTTATGTTGGTTCCTTTGGTTGTGGTTGGGGAGGATGTCACTGTGGATGTTGAAAAAATAGACAGTAAAAACATTAGTTTCCCTGATTTATTTGATTTTCTTGCTCTCTTTTCCCTTTGTATTTAACATTTTAATACCCAGTTTATTAACACAATAGCATATTGCCACATATAGGAACATATGTTTTTTTTCGGAGACATATTGACTCCTTATCTCTGCCATATGAGTCCTCACATAATTACTTCCCATTAAATTCCAGGTGCATTCCCACGTTTAACTCCTTTTTTAATTGAATTTCTGAATATTTCAATGGTATGACTCTCAGAGGAAATTTAGCCTAACAACACTTTTTAAAGCATATCAGCAGTCTCTCTCTCTCTCTCTCTCTCTCTCTCTCTCTCTCTCTCTCTCTCTCTGTCTGTCTCTCGCTCCGGTGCTGTGAAATCCAGCAGAAATACTCCTCTATATATCTCAACAAGGACAGGGAGTTTAACATTTTCTAATTACCTGATAATTCGTTTTTAAGCTTTCTGCATTCTTGATGTGAAAGCTTAAGCTTGTGCAATTGGTTTACGGAGGTGTGTGATACCCCAGTGTTCATGGTTTATATACCAGGCAAACTCAATGGCTCCACCAGAAAGGGTGTTCAAACATGACAACGAGGGCAGTGCTGGTACCTGGCGTGGTTGCGGGCTTTGGTGTGGGCTGTGATGTTGTCGGCTTGCTGGGAGCTGAAGGACACAAACAGAAAAATGACTTGAATGAATTTGACTTGCATTTGGAATGATATTAAATGCGTACAGTGCTAACAAAAGACAAGGCTACCAGGTGAAGTCTTAGTTCTTGGTGTAGCAGTAGCGCTGACATTTACTGTGCTGGTGACAGTACGGTTCTGGCCCGCGGTAACTTCAGGAAGGGAAGGTGTTGGGGAGGAGTCGACCCCTCTGGTGGCTCTGGCTTTCCACTCTTCTTCCTGTTACACAAAAGTAGCTACTGTATTAGCAAAGGCTCAAAGACATCTGCCCTTTTGTTATATGTTGGGTGCTGTGGAGGAAAATTGTACCAAGAGGGGTTAATATAAATTTGAAAGTTCATAAAAAAAATAAATCTACAAGCGCTAATTACAAACATGGGTGTGCAGGCCACTTGTGCTACCCGGGCGCTTGGTGACACAGATTTAAGAGCAGCCTTTATTAGAATTAAGTTGTGAGATTAATGGTCATGGAAAGTTACTGAGAAAATAATGAAATAGCCCAGAGACTCTAAAGGCTGCAAAGTGACAGCTCTTAATAGCCAAAAGGACTGTACCCGTGGGAGGAGGACCGGGGGTGATCGTTGTTGAGTTCGCCGTAATGCTGTTCGTATTCGCTGTTTGAGCTGGGGATGTTGAGGAGTCAGCCCTTGACACTGTGAGGAAAACACAAGTCAGGTTAAACCTCATAGTGGAGCAATTTCACTTTGCAGGAGGAACAAAGAATATTGTTGTTTATCCCAGTGACTTTCCACCCAACAATGCTGTGATGTATTCCTGGTGTAGGCCCCCGACTTGAGAATGTGTCTGGCCAGGCCATGGCAGGGAGAGAGGGCTGCAGTTGCATTGAGAGTATGTCATAATAATAGTCTTGTGAGTGGGGCAGAGCGGCACAGCTACAAAGAAGCAGCTCTCAGAAAAACCTCTGGCTTACACAGAGGAGATTGTTGTATGGGGCGACGGGACAGTAAGGCCGTTGTCCACGCACTCACTCAGCACCTTCCAATTAATGCTGAAGCACTACAAACCCTCGCGTTTCTCAACTAATACTATGATTACAACTAGATTAATGAACTCATATGAGCTGACTCCAATATTTAACTAAAGGGGGCTGATGATTTATAGCTGATATTATTATTTCAGATGTATTGGATTTGTTGCCGAGTGAATTCATCTTTAGATTAGTTTGGTAGAGAAAAGGAGATTTTGTGTGCTTACCTTTTAATATGAGAAACATTAAAAAAGTCATGGAAACCAAATTAATCTGAAAGAGAAACCACATCATGAGGAGAAAGGGAGAAACAAACGAGGCAGAAAGAGTAAAAACAGGCTCTCCAATGTGTCTCAACTCAGTGTACAGTTGTGTAACCCGCCTTGTGATTAATGCAACACTAAGCTGACCTCAACTGGAATCTGCAAAATAATGCAAAGCAATACAGTTGAATACAGATCAGATAAATGCTGCTATTAGGGTGTATCTGCATCTGTTACAGTAGATTGGAGCAGGCTCACAACATCCAGACATCTATCAACTCTCATTAGCACACAGAAGGAAGGAAAATGTTGATTTATAATATTTCTCTATAGCCAGAGGAATGTCTTTCCAATCGTTACACCAGCAGAAAAAGCTGAAGGTAACCGGTAGATTAGACGGTCTGCTCAGATGATTGAATAGGGAACAACGTGGACTGTAAAACTCCATTGTTCCACTTTCAGTTACTGAGGTTACATGTAAGTGTGACAGACAGGAAGATGCACTCATCGAGGCCGATGCGACATAACCACTTCACCTTACTCTGAAAGTGTGCTGGCTCAGTCGCCCACATCTCTCGCACGGCAAGATGGCAAGTTGCATTCTTGTTATGAGTGTGAAACAAAAAAAGGTACACACATCATAACCAGCTGCTTTATTTCATATATCAAAGAACGGTTGAGGACACACACATTGCGTATATCTGGAATCCTCCCACACGCTCCTGTGTTATGAACTTGTGCCACTAGTGATCAAACTTTAGTATATTTCTGGGTTTACTACCATCACCAATTAAAACCAAACAAACAAACAAACGCTTTGCAGTAATCAAAATGGTGTCTCAGAGTAAAAAAACAGACTTTCCCCTCCTCCTCAAAGCATAACATCACCCTTAGGGTACAACAAAACACAATAGCAAACAGAAATTAACAAAAAGATCTGTGTAATATTGTAGTACAAAGAAAACCATCAACACCATGCGTACAGACCAGTGGAGCGACAGATGGAGGTGTAGGCCAGTGGCTTGGTTTGACTCCAACCCCAGTAGAGATGAATCTCAATCTTTGACCTATTCTCATGGCAGCTAGTCCGCAGGGCCTGGAACACTGACAGGTGAGCGTCTGCGGCCATCATGAGCTGCGACAGCTCAGATTAGCTGGGTCATGCCAATCTTCATTTCACTCCAGAGCATATGTCAAGATGAGGCCTGTTTCCCCCGGGCTGTACAAGCCCCTTTCCCCTCACCCTACCCTGACCCACCTGCCTGTTTGTCACATCTAGCACTCTCACTCACTCTCCGTCTGTCTGTTCATCCATTTGTCTGTCATCCTCCATCAATCTCCTCGCAATTCAGTTCACCAAACATCCCCCCAGCCCTCTGATATTGAGTCATCCATCCAGGCTATTCTGCTCACCTTAGTATCCATCCTGAGGTGCCCTTGGTTCCAGAGATGTGTCCACAGCCTCATCATCCACGGTGCTTTTCCTGTGTATGTCACTTCTAAAGGCAGATGGGGCAACAGTTAGTCAACCACACCCATGTGCTCACCATCACCACTTCCTCAACGCTCTTTCAGTCTCTCGCTCACCCACTCACTCTCACAACATAACCTCCTCCTCTGTCTTTCTGTTGTTCGGCTGTACTTCTTGTCCTTTGGATTCCAGTCTTTCATTCTCGCTCACTCTGCTCCGATCAGCAGCAAGTTTATCTGTGTTCAGCTCAGCTGTCTTTCAGCACGGTGGCTTGTCTTCCTATTTGTATTTGTATCTCCTATTTGTCTGTCTCTCTATTTCTGTATGAGTGTGTTTATCTTTGTTTTTGTCTTTGCCTGTCTGTAATTCTGTCTATTTGACTGTCTCTCTCGTGTTCTCTCAGTCCATCTGTCATCTGTTTCCATGAATATTACCATTGCAGCAAATTAAAAATGAATGAGCTTGTGGTAATTGGAGATAGTTGATATTAGTACAGTCACTAAACATTGCAAATGTATTGGTGGAAAACTTCCTTTGAACACATTGACATTGACATTGTTTACTCAGAGACATTTGCAGTATTCAAGTCTATTCCCTACATTAAATACCCACTTGTTCATCTACAATAAAAGAAGCGATTCTGTGTTTAAAAGAAAACATTTTCTTTTTTGACTCCAAGAAGTCTAGTCACCTCATCAATAAATGATTCAGGTTTCCATATTTATCACATTGAAATGCAGTTAATTGGTGGCATTGCAGAGCTGTTGAATCAACGGGTTATTTGCAGATTGTCAAAGTGTAGCTTCTATAAGTCTACAGGAGCGGCGGGTGTGACTGTGGCCCCACAGCATTACCCAACAGACGAGCACAATTCCAGCCTGGTACAATGGACAAAGACTGCAATTCACCCGGCCAAACAGAGAGGACAGTCTTTGTCACAGGAGTCGACGGTGCTTTTGGATCGGCTCGTCTCCTGTCACGTTCTCCACGCCTGTGGGTTCTCCAAAGAAATCACACTGACTTGGTTGGTCTTGTTCAATTTCCATGAGGTCTCCCAATCACTATTGATCTGCTCTGTGCCCTTTAGCGTACTACCCATATTAAAGAGACACATGTGGAATGTAAGGGTGCAGTGTTTAAATAATAGTTGTATGATAGATAACCATAAGTCCTTGTTGTTTTGTTTTGCGATCCCCCTGGGCCATTCGGCTTTACATACAAGCGTCATTAGTCTTCTACGGTAAAGTTTGAACGCTTGGTTTTATTTGCCATAGCATTGTGGTATTTTCCCTCCATGTGGCCTTGTACAGTATACATGCCAGGCCATCAAAACCATTAACCAACATCTATATTTGAAGAGGATCACAATGCTCTTTGTGTTTCAGCATGTATTCAAATTGGTCCTCATCAAATATTAACAATTCATTGTGTATGTGTGTGTGTGTGTGTGTGTGTGTTTATTTCAAAGTTGTCTTTCATAGACTACTGTTGTATTCATTCAGGTCTACTTTTTTATCCCTATTGGAAGGCAATTTACATTGTCTTCCCTGACAATAGGAGAGCAGAGCCACAGTCATAATATTAGCTAATAAATTCCTGTTCTAATTTGTAAGACCTTGCAGTTGTTTTCCATTTAATTTCTATTTAATTGAAATGGAAATATCTGAATAATGAGCACCATGACAAAATTGCAGAAATCAACCAAATTTTTGAGTTAGTTCCCTACTGGTAACACACCCTGTGATAGTGATAAAGGGGTATTATTCTATCGCATTTTTGTTGTTCCAAAAAAAAAAACCACATTGGAGAGAAGGGGTAGGAAGCATTTGGAGTTCTGCAGCCCAGCTAATTAAAGTCCTTTATTTGTTTCTCCTTTGACTTAATTGTGCACCCATGCAGGCTCTGTGTTCCAGCTCCCTTGGGATCTTTCTTCTGTACATAACATATCAAAATGTGCATGAAATGAGGGAAGAAAAATGGATGTTGACGTACAGTATTGAGCTGTCAAACCTTTCAGTTTAGCAGATTGCCGTTCCTCCCTGAGCTGAGCTGATGCATCGAGAACAGGCTGTGGTATGAACACAGCAGTCAGCTTGACAGGAACTTAAACAATTGTTCAGTAATGAGACAAACGTGCCTTGACAGCTCATGATGGAGAATAGCAAGCCTAATTGAGAGAAAACACCACCAGACCAGTGAATCACTGGGATTTATCTCCCAGCAGTCCCCCACTGAGGAAAAAAAAACATTTCTTTTGGTGTGGAGAAATGCTTGGACAATAACAATGTAGCCAGGCTCTCAATATCACCTCTCATCATTCCTTGAGAATGATGAGAGTATGCTATTGTTGTACAGTAATAACACACAAATACGTGAGGTCTCATGGGAACCGTGGTCCAGAAATAGAACAACTGAAGAAAAACTGTGGCTTATTACATTTTCCTCCTTGGGATCAGTAAATAAAGATAATACTCTCTCTATATATTGTGTGTCATTGTCTGTATGTGTGTGTGCTTGTGTGTGTATGTTTGCACGCTCATGAGACTGAGAATGAGGAAGCAGAAACAGTGTATGTGCTCAGTGGGTCTGCATACGGCGGTGTAGGAGCCCAGGGACTGTTTTCACATGCTATGACGCAAAGGGAACCAACGGAAACTTTGAGGAAGTTGTGTTCTTTGACTTCCTGAGACACGCAGACAACATTTAAAGACACAGTGACACACAAGCTACACAGAAAGAGCACACAGATCATGCTATTGGAGTACAAGAACATGTACTGTATGTTCTCAGGATGATGCTGCACACCAATGACAACAAAACTCTTTGTAAGCAAATAAATAGATTTTTATTGGTCAGATCTATGTAGACTGAGGAGCAAAATCCCGCAGTGAACTACGTTTCCTTGAACTACCACAATAAAAAAAGAGTAGACTTACTGTAATAGCCACAGTTGCAGCTTAGCTCAACCCCTGCATCTTTCTCTCCCCTCTCTCTCTCTCTCTCTCTCTCCTTCTGAGAGAGTAATACAAATTCCCTGCATGGTTTCTCTCTCTCTCGCTGATGTTGTGAGCTGAACTTCAATCTGGGAGAAAACAGGATTAGAGTCTGGCCTTAGATATGGCTCTACCTTCTGAACACATTACCACGCTCAATTAGCGTTCACTATTAGCCCATTGTGGAGACTTCCGCAGACTGGAGAGGCTAGCTGTGAGGTCTAAAGCTCTTTGTGTCAGACCAGAGGAAGGAGAGGCCACTGTCGATGGGTTTCTCCTCTCTCTGGCTCCTGTCGGATGCCCCGGAGCGACACATGTCAACGCCGGATTGTTCAAAAGGGCAATGTCCTAGCAGCAGGGCATCTGGAGGACGCCTTCCGCTCGGGTGGCACGATGACTCCGCGCTGCATCTGCCCCAAGTGCCAGCCAGAGTGATACGAGTCCAACTCTTCCCATTGTCTCTCTATCTGACTGACTGACTGGCTGTGGGTAGTGACAATGACTACAGGGAAGAGAGCGAGAGAGCATGGAGGTGAGAGAAGAAAGTGAGGTTAAGGGGATGAGGTTTGGGGGGAGGTGGGGTTGAGCTGGTGGCAGGGTGTTGGGTGAGTTAAAGAGTGTGCGTAGGGGTGAGCGAAGATGTGACAAACAACTGACCATGTTAAAAAAATGGCATATAGCTTCATATTCTGACATACTTGATACATACATACACTTTCTGAAGCATCTGAAGATAATCTAATATTCAAAATGACATACACAATAAAACTTGAACATACAATGATTTTGACGTCTTAAATGAAAGATACCATTCGAATAGAATAAAAAAAAGCAGCCTTATACAATATTGTACTGAACATCTGTCATTCAACACGTCTGCTGCTGAATGTCTGCTGTCGTCGTTTTGTAGTTGTTTGAGGAAAGCTGTGACCGTCTCTCTTCAGACTAACTCTCCTCGGAGCTCAAAAGGCAGATCGTAATCGTTCTGCTTTGGTCGATCATCCATGGACTCCTTCACTCTCTCACTCCCCTGCTGATAGACAGGTTGCGTCAGTATACACCCCGCTGAGCTGTATGCTGCTATATTTTGCTATAGTAAGATATTTAAGTCTTGTGCAGCACCACACCGGGACCTCCCACCGTAGGTTAGTTGTTCTGGTTTATTGCTACAGACCTGAGGGTAGGCAGGTGATCTCTCGTCAGCCCTCTGATGTGGGAATCTGTGGTCAAGCAAGGGAGGAGGGGAAGGGAGAGAGGAGCCCACTACATCCTGGTACAGAGCCCAGGTCTCTCACGTCCTCATACACAGGGCCTTGAGACTCCACTGGGTAGCGGGTGACATCTTGAAGAGTAAGAGCAGAAGGTTAGAAAGTCACATGGACAAAGGGAAAGGAATACATGACTAAATATGGTGTGAATAAATGTCCCTCTCAAACAAAAGTACTCAAATAGTAAAAGACTAACATTATTTTTGCCCATTCATAGTCATTTCACCAAGTCCACCAAAGTGGCAATGAAAAGAGGAAGATAAAATGAGAAAAGATTTATTTCTCCACTTTGCGTTGAGGACATCGAGTTGGTGACATTTATGTGAACAATTTAGATAATTGATCTCTTCTGCGTCTCACCAAGCCTGTGATTTTCCTCGGGGTGTGGATGGAGAGGGGGCCAGTAGTCACCAGTGGGGTAATAGTAATGGGAACCTTCCTGGAAAGTAACACAGAAACAAGAGACAGAATTAGATTAACTTTGATCTTTCGTCTCTTTAAGTAAATGATAATTCCATGTGTTTTAACATCGGTGTGCCAGACAAACTCCCGGAAGAAGCTTAAGAGCATAAAGTACGTATAGTTTTTCTACATCAAGGGGTAGCTAAAGCCAGCCTTCATGGGGAGTTAAGGTTTCATTATACCCCATCCTGGCAGCATGGCGCTATCTGTCTTGTTATACCTCACTCAACATTTTTCTTCAAGGTTCAGATCCTCGTTGGCCTTTTACAAAGAGTAAAATGATAATTTCTCCGAGATCGATGTGTATTTTGAATGCTAATTGTGCGGTATTGATCTGTGTTCCATCTCTGAGAACAGCTTAAGGTTTTCATTAGTTTATCTATCCATTTTCCCTGTTATGCCTGAATCCTCCGCTTCCTCTTCTCCCTCTGCCCAGTTTCTTTGCTCTCCTCACCTGTTAACTTATTTAATCAACCTTTTCTGTGACTTTACAAACGTTTCGATTGCCCTTTTCTCTTTCCCCTCACCCCACTCCCTCTCTCTCTCTGCTCTTACCCCGGCGTAGCTCTCGTAGACATTGTTGTCTGTTTCCGATCCGGAGTCGATGAGGAGGGTGCGCTGAGCTGTGGCGTTGACCTTCTCTCTGCTCTCATACCTATTGGAGTTGCTTACAGTGGACTGACTGGACCTGAATGGGGAGGACAGATTCTTCCATAACATCTCCTTTTACTTTTCTATTACTTCCTGCCTCACACACAGGCGACTCTTCTTCCAGTAACTGTTAATCCCCAATATTAAAAAACGCAGACGCACAAAAAGAGCTGATAGAAACATCCTATATGCACGTTATAAGGTTTTAACAAGAATCCATTTAGCTTGTGATACATGTACCCATTTAATTCACCATTGTAATGCCTGTTTGATGATACAGATGTAAATGGCCACTCTCCGGGCAGAAGCCTGTTGTTCTGCTTGTTCAGCTGTTTTAGTAGCTGGGTCAGCCTATGGGCCACGTCTAAGACTTCTTAAAGTGGATTGGATGTATGCCTCTTTATTAGCTCTACTGCAATGCCTTGACTTACCCCTCCTCTTCATGCTTCTTTCCATCCAACATACTGCCTTCTTTACCCCCTGCAGGGGGAGGAGAAATAGGATGAAATAGGATTATTATTAGGATACTAGAACTTGAAGAGAGGGGCATCGTCTCATAACCACTGAAACACGGACAGAGCAACGAAGAGGCCAGAAAGACAGACAAGTAAAGAGGTGAAAAATCTATGCAAAAACCAGAGGGTGGAAGAAGGTGAAGAGTGAAAAATAAGAGATAGTGAAGGGGGGCGACCTGACAGTTAGACTGAAAAACAAATAGAAAGAGACAGATGGAGAGATAGAGGAAGGACATAAAGCTAACAAATGAGGTAAAGGGAATAGAAGTGACAGCTTTGAAGGATGGATTTGGAGGGAGGGAGAAACTCGGCGAGAGAGCAGAAGGAGAGGAAACAGGATAGACAGACAGAGAGAGAGGGGACAAGTTAAGAGAAGAGAAGAGAGAGATGGAGGTGGAGGTGAACAGTTGCATCATGGTTCGGAGTAATCTCTTTGGAGTCTTGTTGACGGACGGGGACATTATAATGACAGAGAGTGAGGGAGAAAACACTTTCACGTCCATAGACGAGATCACTATGGTTACCTGTCTGGCCCAACCTCTTTTTCCACCTCAGTCCCAGGAAACATCCCAGTGAATTCAATCCTAGTAGGACTCCAAACACCACTGTGAACGTTATTGCCGAATAGGCTGGCAGTCCAGTTGCGCCTAGTTCCAAAAACAACCAAGATTAAGAGCAATAGTTTAATGCATAATAATGGAAAATAAAGAGGAAATAGAAATTTGGGATGATAATACAAACTGATTGATGCAGACCCAACCACTTCCTCAATTGCCTTTATTGGTTAAAGACAAGCAGAGGGGCAAAGGTATGGGTGGGTGCCATGACAACCGCTACTCTCAAAGAGCAAACATTAACAGCCTTGGAGGTGCATACATTAACATGATTTAGCCAAATGAAGCTGCTGCTGTGCAAAGAGCAATTTCCAACTGCCCTTAAGAGCTTTTTCAGGAAGTTGTGATAAAAGACTTACTTTGTGAGCCTGAGTCATTATCTGTCGGGACCTCCTCTGGCCCTGGCCTTTCTGCAGAGAAGGACCACAGTAAAGAGAATAACACAAAATACATAGCACGTCACCCTGCGAGGCATAATGGAACGAGCAAGCTTCTGTTAGATCTAAAGGTTTGTCAAGGTTGGGGCGACTCCAAACTGACCCTCGGTGGTGATGGTCAGTACTGCGTCGTCGTCAGCATAGCCACTCTCTCCCATTGCATTGAGGGCGTTGACAGAGAAGTTATAGGTGGTGATAGGGGACAGACCAGTGACAGTGAAGGTCGCTGCTCTGGGAGGGAAGACGTCCACATACAAGAAACTGTCCGACTGTGCCCAACGGTATCTGTCAATCAAGAGGCATTATTAACCCAATGAGTTTTATTTCATTCTAAATGGCTTATGCTGTGTTAAATAATCCTAATAACATTTCACCTGATACGGAATCTTTGCTGCAAACCGCCATCAAAGCCAGGGATCCACTCCAGAGCGACAGAGTCATGGCTGGCACTGACTTGGCGGAATGATGAAGGAGGGTCCGGGCGATCTGGGCGTGAGAGGAGGGAGGAAGAAGAGTGCGTAAAGCATATGCACTCTGGATGATGCAAAAATGCTGACTAGGAGCGCAACACCCAGTGGACAAGTGGCTATTTAAAAAGCTCAAAAACTCATTTTGAGCACATAAATTGAATCTTCTCAGCACCTTCAGAACCTTCTCCCCTGTATCTCCCCCACTCTGTCTCCCTCTCTGCCTTTCTTTGAGTGGACTTAGCCTCATAATGTAGCATCGGGCAGTGATGTCCTTCTAGAAGGACTACAGCAGGTATGTTGTTAAAAAAAAAATTAAATGCAATAATGAAAAATGACAATAACTGACTCCAATCCCCATCTCCACTTCTCCTGACAGAGGGGGAGAATAAGAGGGGGACAGTCACTATCCCTGCATGCACTCACACAGAGAGAGAGAGAGTAAGACATGTTGACAGTGAGGGAGTAAAACAGGCAATCACTGATTACTTGGCTTTGTATCTGTCTCCTTTGTATATTGCTGACTGGATGTTTTATACTACAAAACTCATGCTGCCATAGTGCTAGTAATGACTGATTGCACCTTGTGCTGATTGAGTATGCTTGCTTCTCTGCTCAGTCAACACAAGTCCCCTGGTCAAGGCATGCAGGTCAAAATGTATTAGCGAGCAATCTAAATAAAGGCTTGTTGTTTTTTTGTTTTTTCCTTGATTAATGTCTCTTGATTTTCACATTTCATTGTTTGACTTCAATTTCCATCATGATTTATTGTGGTTTTTTCAAAGACAACAGCATCTTTACATTTTTGAATGAACAGGAAACATGGGCAGAGCAACATGGCTGATCCATCTCACAACAAAGAGGCTGATATATTAAATGTATTCAACCAAAGTCTTGCAGGTGAAGGATGCAGACCCTTTATCATTATCCCATTTGTGGTCAAAGGTCAAACGAGGCTAACCTGGCTTTCCGTCTGTTACAGGGCAGTGTTTCAGTCAGGATAGTGAAGGGAAAGTGGATTATTTTGCATTTGGAGCATGAAAGAAAAAAACAGGGGTGGTGGGGATACAGAAGTGGGGTGGTTTTGGGGGCAGAGGAGAGATAGTCAAGGAGAGAGGGAAAGATAGTTGAGCAGCAACATAAGAAGGGAATGCTCTACTCGTCTCTGGCTCCAGGCTGCAGCTCAGTTTGCAGAGTAAATAATTCCCACTATCAGCTCCACTCATAAGATTCCAGGGCAAAGAGGTCAGCCTTATTTGGATCTCAGGCTCCCTCAAATCCAAAAGGCACCAGGCATGGAAGAAACTCCCTCTTCCTCTCAGGCTCTCAAATGATAAGGAAGCATATAAAATTTATTATCACTGCGTCAGATTAATTATGAATATTCACAGCGCTAAAAAAAAACGAGTGGGGTAAAAACAGGGAGAATATTGGATTGTATTTCACGCTTTTTATGGTAAACATTAAATGTGTCCTGTGACGGCTGTAGGGCTTTGCTGAGAGCAGGACTGTGTTGATGATGATGGTGCTGGTGCAAGGATACACTGGTAGCTTGAAGGCAAGTAAGCCTATGCATGCCGGGAGAGGGAAAACGTATCAATGCAGCATTATCTGAGAGAGAAGCGAAGTATTGCTATAGGCTCAATGATAAGGTGGAGATACGGCAATGGAATAAGTTCCCTAAAGGCCTGACACTCAGGACGACCAACTCTCTCCAGCAGAGAGAATTCTGCATGCTGGAGGGCCATCCCACACTATTGTAATAGCGCTGGAAAAGGATGATAAGTTCTCGGACAAGGCAGCATGGACACAATTATTTTGAGATGCTGCAAAATTAGGGCCAAAAGGAAACCTAGTATGTGATGTGCATCATCATACAAGATATGTGACCTAATCCTCCATAATTTGCCATTTGTTTAATACAGATTAATTTAACTCAAATGCAAATGCACACACGCGTACTTGTGCTGACGAGCTGGATGTCCAGAGTGTCTTCCCCAAGGGAGTTGCGAGCGGTGCAGGTGAAGACAGCGTAGTCCAGCGCTGCGCTCACGTTCACCACTACAACTGTGCTGGTGTGAAAGTAGCCCTCCCTCACAGTCCGCTCCTCATACCTACAGCACTCACATGCACATACATATGAGCGCGCACACACACACACACACACACACACACACACACACACACACACACACACACACACACAAAGAAAGAGAGATAATTCCTGAGCAGGCAGACAGCAGGGATTGTGATGTCCTGCAGATTGCACTAAGTCACCCAATTTCACACATCAAAGAAGCATTAAACAGGTATTTGCATAGTGAAAAGCAAAGTATAAAATGTACTAAATCTGGGTTTAGTGGTGAAATAGCAATGGAATATGTAATCTAACCAAAGTTAACGGTGAGAAAACAAATAGAATAATCTATTTTCTGACCTCGGGTTTGCAAAGTCCATGGGCACACCATTTTTTGCCCAAGAAAAGTCGATGCGAGGGATGCCCTCTGCCTGACATACGACCTCAGCTGTACTGGTGCCATCCCCTCTACTCGCCACCTTCCTCCATTGGGCTCCCTTCTGAAGCTCTGGTTGGACTACACAAAGCAGGAGGCATGGAGGTTATTCATGCATGGACAGATGCAAAGCAAGGATTGATTGACAGGTACAAAACATGTGTATGTGCATGTTTGCACAAACAACTCGCCATCTATGTTTTTCCTCTAATAAATAGAACCAAAATGATGAACTCACAGTGCACTACCAGCTGCACATCTGCACTGCCAGGGGGCGCTATACCATTATTGGCTGTACACTGGTAACGTCCAGCATGAGCCCTAGTCACATCATGGATGGTCAGTAGGCCCGATTCCTCTTCCTGCGTCTCCTCTCCCATCTCCATCTCCCCTTCTCCCTGTGGAAGACAGAGCGAGGGGGAATGAGAGGAGGACAGCAGCTATCCCTCCACACAGTCCTCCCTCCTCCTGGTGTGAGAGCTGGGTGGGCAGTGAGCGATGCCTTGCAAGGAGAGCAGAAACAGAGCTAGACAGGCTGACACTAAGGGAGAGTACAGCAGAGAACCATCAGGGCTAGTGAGGGCTGGGAGGGGTATCGGGGGAATGAGCTGTGGGGACAGAGAAAGATAATGCCAAGGGTTGGAGAGCCTGCGGGGGAAGGGAGGAGGGAGTGGGCAGGTGGAGAGCAGGACACAGAGCATAGACGGGTGGGGGTGGGGGTGGTGGGGGTGGAGAGAGAATCACTAGATACAGAGACCACGCCACGTTGACGAATGTGCCCTTTAGTCGTGCGGCTGTAATGAAAGCTATTTTTCTGGATTTGGGCCGAGTGTGGAACAGAGAGCGGTGGGGTGGAAGGATAGTTAGAGCCAGTGAAATATGGTTTATCTGTGCATTTAGAAGGGCGAGTGATAAACGGTAAGAACGGGTAAAATAATAGAAAGGAGGCCAGATAAAGGAAATAAAATTCAGTGGCTGACGGTGTTTCTGTGTATGTGTGTGTGTGTGTGTGTGTGTGTGTGTGTGTGTGTGTATGCAGCTCTCACCAGCCGTTTCCAGGAGAACATGCCAGGTCTAATGGGCTTGGCGTCTGCCACACATATCAGGTCTGCCGTTTCCCCCAAGTTCACATGCACAGGGTCTTTCTCTGCCTTCACACTGGGGGCGTCTGGGGGGAAACAAAAGGGTCAGGTAAGGTAAAAGGTTAACAGGCCAATCTGGAACCAACCGTTTATAATTACTCTTACACTCCTTTGCTTTCCGACCTGTTCATAACCCCATCCTAATTCTGTGTATGAAATGCAATGGCATCGACCTCTCTATATGTTGGAGCATAACAGATGCTTTCCCAGACCAACCTGAGCATGAGTCATATCCAGAAGGCCCTCCACTGACATCTCCATTCTAACTAAGTCAGACTGGCTGACCACTTCTGCCTCCCTTGATTCCTCTCTCCATCCCTCCCTCCCTCCCTCCCATCCCTATGTCCTGGATATAGCTGCATGGCTTCTCTGCTTGCCTTCGCTCCTCTCCAACTCCAGTGGCTTTTTATAGATCCCGTGGGCATCATGTACTTACAACAATAAAGCCATTAGTGCCAGTTTGTCTAAACCTGTGTTCACACACACAGAACATTGGTGAGAAACATGCATGTCATCTCTGAGTTGGTGGGATCCACCCATGTCTGCCTGTTAACCAGGAACGACATTGTTAAGTGGGTTACACTGCCACCCATAAAAGCTATTACAATCCTCCATACATTATGAATATCTACAACTGTCAAGCCCAATCAGATCAGGGCGGCAGTATCCATTAGGCTTGCACCGTGGGCTTTGGTGGAACAGTCAGACCTACATTTTCAACACTGCTATTATTAAATCATAACTAGTGGGGGCAGAGGGCCTGGGGCTGGAGGCTGGGCCTGGGACAGCGGTGGAGGTGGAGGTTCTTGGATGTGGGGCTAATGACTCAGGCAGGTTTGCTGGGTTGTGCATGCACTGATGGTTCTGATCCCTATAGCAGCCTTGGACACGCTCACAAACCTGCTGTCAAAAGCTTACAGATTCAAAGCCTATACAAATAAAAATAGACAATAAATGAGCAGAATTCTACTGGCAGCCGAGCTAGATAGAGACTAGTGATGCACAGGTTCTCTTGTGACCCAAGGTCCCACTGGTATTCATGCAGGTTGGGAAGGTTAAAGTCATAGAAAATAGTTTCCAAGTAATTACAGGTGGGTTGCAGGCAGGAAAAAATAAAATAATAGTGGCACATTATTCTGGCACATTCTGGCACTTCATTATTGAAAAAATGTGTCTATGATTTTTATAATCATCATCATGTTTGGGCAGATGCAGGCGGGTTCAGGTGTCGTCAAAACTGATCCGCACATCACTAATGGAGATTGTGTTTTCTGTATTCTCGAAACACGCTGGAACCTCTGTGACATTTGAGACTTGTAGTACATGTGGATGTTGTGAAATCAAACGTTGTTTGTCATGCTGGAGCCAACAACTCCTTCAGCCGCTCACTGCTTCAGTATGTTATTACATTGTCAAGAACATTGCTTATTTTCCCCAGTGAGTCGCTAACTCAACCAGAGTCAATATGTGTTCTTGTGCATGCTTGTGTCCTCCATGACACGTGTGATGCAAAATCTAACAGCCAATGTACAATTCCTACACAAAAGAATATCAAGGATGGAGGATAAAGAACCGATACAGAGATTTACAATGTACAGCTAGCTGACCTTAACATGCTCTCACTTTCATCATCTGTGTGGTAGTTAAATGGGCATTAAGTAACAACCTCTCTAGGAGCAGTAGGAATGGCAATAACATCGATAGAACTCTCCAGCACATCTACCATGTGATGGTGCATGGTAGATGGCGGGGCTTTGCGTTGGCAAAATGACATGTTGGGCACGTAGGTTGTTTTCTTGCCGGCGCCTGTTTGTTTTTTTTTTGGTTACTTGCAAGAGGCCAGGAGGAGAGGCACAGTAGTGTGTGTGTCAATAACAATCAAGCAGAGCAGAGCAATTTTGGTGTCAAGGATTACGGGGATTTGTGCTTGTGCACGCCTGCTCAGACCACGTGAAAATGTTCGTGGCTTCCCTCAAGCAAGTACAAATAATCATCCAACATAGAACTGTCATTATGCGCCATGACTCATAGAGAACAACATTGATGGGAATTTCTCTCATAAAAGGTTTTCTTCATAAAAGCCTTATTGATTGGTTAACTAGGTCGTATATTCGCTTGTGGCGATTCTGCACTGCCCGCACAAGGACATCAGTTTCCTCTTGGGAGAGGGATTTGTGGCAGAGCTGCTCCCGACTGTTTTCTTCCTTCACCAAAGCGCCGTGGTGGAGCGTGCACTGCTTTTAAAGGGAAGGAAAAGAGGTGATTTGATTTGTCATGATTGAAGCCAGACTCAACACACCACCTCATCCAACTGCACCTCTGGCTACAAAATTACCAGAAATCAGTCGCCGCACCCTGTGTGCTTGCACCATGTGCCTCTGACTGCGCTTGGCACCATTGATTCACGAAAAGAGAGCCCAAAGTCACATTTGCACAACAGAAAGTGAACTAATTTGAGTAGATCTCCAACAGAAATGTCTGGTGAAGAGGTAATGTTACTGTTATTGCATGTTTGGCTTGAGAACGAGGCATTCTAGCCTTTGCAGCTGAAATATCTTGTGACACCGCTTTCCATTACGGAGCATGTTGAACATGTGTGGAGAAAGGATTGCGTGGGGAACAGGTGAGTTGAATGAGATATGGAGTGGTCTTGGTCTTGGTCTTGGTCTTGGTCTTGGAAATTCCAATTGGTGGGGAGCTTTTGTTCCGAAGCAGAGTACGGGCAAGACAGTGAGTTTTGAAAGCCATAAATCTCAGCACCTGGTGAAGTAATCGTTTAGTCATTGGTAGATTCTGTTATAGAGGGCCATTTCTCACAGCGGGCACTCTCTGCCCAGATCCCATATTGTTTTCTCTCTGGTCAGATAATCTCACAGGGACAGAATGTCACTGCTGTGGACTAAATTTAAACACTCAAGCCTATGTTTTTCTCAATACATTATTTCAGACTATAGCTGATGGACATTCAGTTTCTGTTTCAGATGCTCTCTGGAACAAGGTTTTGTATGTGACAGACACAAGTTTTCTATGCCCATCAGGAAAGGTTTGCATGTGTGAATGTTCTTCAAATATTTAAAAATAACAACCTACAAATATTTATGCATGCTAATATTATTTAAAATGTAATATATATCACGTAATATTTTGCTTACCCTGATATATGGCGTCATTTTCTTTTTTCCTCTTTTTATTCACCAGCAAATGGGACATTTCTCTATTTTTTGTCATCAACAACTAGGACACTGGCAACTTGGGACATTCCTCGGGACATGTGTGGGGGGTGCGAGCGTGCACGTGTCTGCTCTTGTCTGTGCTCTGTGTGTGTGTGTGTGTGTAGGTGCTTACACTGGACGTCCAGGGTGATGGAGGTGTGGTTGACGCCCTCGTCATTCTTACATTGCACGGTGTAAACTCCGGCGTCTTTCCTCGTCACATTCCTGATTTCCAGTGAGGAATCCTCTGACCAGTAGTAGCGTGGATCCCTCTCTTTACACACACACACACACACACACACACACACATGGTAAAATGGTAAATTAAGTATTCATTACACGCTCATCAACCACATGTCCTCTGGCCACTGGTCTCTAAGTGACATCTAATCCTGCATTATTGATTGGCCTGGCAGGATTCCCACACTAAGCCAACAACCTTCTGTACCATAGCACTCAGAATTTAATAGGTGGGTTTCCACATTTGGGGTACAGGCGTTTTGTGGTGGGAGCTATGATGGAGATAATGGAGTTAATGGAGAGAGTGGCTAAGGTAGGGTCCTGATGACACAGACATGGAGGGGAAGCCAGGTTTGCAGTGATTGTGTTGTATTCAGGGAGACAGCAATCCTCATTTAGACTGCATACATTAGAGCCATAATGAGAATCACATTTGGCAGGCTCCCATGCTGGCTAACCTGCCATGTTTTATTCAGACCCTGAATGGCAGAGCTGAGTGCTTAGTTGCTGGCTCAGCTCAACTAGGACCTGGTTATAGAGCCATCACAGAGCCCGGGATCACCTTTGACCAGCTTCTCGCCGCGGCGCTGCCAAACGCAGGAGATCTCCTCCGGGTTAGCCGACGCCAACAGTGGCATAGTTGCCGTATCGTCCTCCACCACCTGGACCTGTTTTGGCTGGTCTGGGCTGAACTCTGGTGGGTCTGATACAGATACAGTACACATATTGGATTACCAGATTGGATTTACTCACAGATACTAACACAGAAACACAAGAAACAGCAAGACGGAGAACATACAGACACGCAAAAAACATGTTGAGCATGAAAGCAGGGAGAGACACTAATGAGAGTCACACCAGTAGAAAGTCGACATCCCAACCATAATTCCAGATCTAACCGACTTCACACAGGAAAGCAACGGGGGAGTGAGGCAATGCGGGGAGGAAGAGACAGGCATTAAAACAACGAGTGACAGTACTGTTGTCCAACCGCAGCTCCACACAAACACAGAGTGACATTCCTTCATGCTCATACACAGCACCAGGCTTTGAAGCAGTGGCTGGCTGCTGCCTGTGAAATGGCATCAAAGACAAACATGGCCACGCAGCAAAGCAAATGCACAATTAGGACACACTGCCGCAGAGCTCAACAAACCCACAAATCACAACAAAGGTTTCCAGTAAACAACAAACACACACACACTGTGCACAGACATTTAGGCACAAAGGGACACCGGCAAAGCAGCTTACATCCACACACCATCATAGATTATCATTATGTCCTGCATGCAAACCATGTCGCTTTGACACGCACTGAGACAGACAGAAAGACAGAAAGAAAGACATAAAGAAAGAAAGAATGAAAGAAAGACAGAAAGAAAGAAAGACAGAAATACAGAAAGAAAGACAGAAAGACAAACAGAAAGAAAGACAGAAAGAAAGAATGAAAGAAAGACAGAAAGAAAGAAAGACAGAAATACAGAAAGAAAGACAGAAAGACAGAAAGAAAGAAAGACAGAAATACAGAAAGAAAGAAGACAGACAGAAAGAAAGAAAAAAGAAGGAAAGACAAAAAGACAGAAAGACCGAAAGAAAGAAAGAAAGAAAGAAAGACAGAAAGAAAGAAAGAACGAAAGAGAGAAAACAGTTCAGCCCTTCTACTTACACAGCACATTGAGTTTGTAGAAGGTGTTGGCCCCCTCGGCTAGCAGAGAGCTGTAGGCCTGGCAAATGACCCTCTGGTTGTGGTGCGGTGAGTCCAGCATGAGGGACACGGTACTGTGCATCGACACACCACCAAACTCTGCCTTCTTGGGCGGCTGTTCCACCCCCTTGAGCCTAGGACACAAATGCCATCAGCAGGGGAGTTAAATTTCGATTTCAATCAGGCGTATTGGCCCATTTAACATGATAAAGATCAATCACTCAGCCTCCAGCGTGACTCTGCTAATGGACTGCTGTGCCATGGGCATGTCTACCCACTGCCTCGCCAAATGTTGGCCTAACCTGAGTGGGCCCAGGCTCCAGGAGATGTTGGCCTTGGGGTTACTGCTTCCAGCCAGGCACACCAGACTGAGGTTCTGGCCCCGACGTAGCTCCGTCTGTCTGGCTATGATCTTCACACTGACTGCTGGAACTGTGGACCAGTGGAATAAACACTTTTTATCGGATATCGAATCACAAGTATAAAAAGTAATAGCAGGAAATCTATGTGAATGGGATTTATGCATTGCTGACTTGGTTGGTGCTCCAGTACAACTCACACTGAACCTTGAGCTTGGTCTGGGCAGAGATGACCTTCTTTGCCTCATTTTTGGCATCACAGCGGTAGGTAGCCATGTTGTCACTGGGCCTCAGGACCAGGACCAGCTCTCGAGACACACCCTTTTCAAAGGACATCTGCTTGGGAGCATCTGGCACTGCCTTTCCATCCTAAAGCATGAAGCAGCGTTACTATACACAGAGGTTTATACTATGTACAAACCACACACACACACACACACACACACACACACAAACCTTGAGCCAGGTGAGGGTCCCAGTGGGGTTGCCCCCACTGGAGAAGCACACAAGGCGGACCGTAGTCCCTGAGTGGAGCGGGACCTCTTGGGGGGGGACGTCGAGCCATACCTTCAGGGGGGGGTCTGAGATACAAGCAGTGGAATAAAAAAAGAGTGATATGTGGTAGAATATGTTTCACCTCTATAGGGGTTCATACTGGCCTTTCTAGGGACCTGTCAGCACCGGTCACTTGATTTCAGGTTTTTACTTTCAAAACCTGATCTAAACACCGTCTATTCCTCTAACACAAACATGGATAAGTCAGCGCAGGTAATATTTGTTCATTCCGTGAGTACTTTTCAAGAGGTATTTTCACCTGTTTGCATTTATTGCATTTACTGATATTGAGACCTGGAAAAAATCCCTGAATGCTGGAGGTAACAGTGGATCCCCAGGACAGCTAATGTTGGCAGCTGACCACTCCTGAACCACTACGGAGGAATGCTTGCTCAAATGTGAAAATGAAATATCACTTTTTGAGTTTGGTGGGCTGTTCATGTCTATTAAAAACAGAACCATTTCATACAAGTGGACTCAAGCTCACTTACAATAGACATTGAGATTGGCGGTCTGGGTCTTGGAGAAGCGTGTGCCCTTGTTGAAGGTCTCACAGGTGAGTGGCAGCCCATTCTCCTCCCGTGAGACCCGGTGGGTCATGTTGGACATGGTTGTCATCCCACCATCGTCTCCCTGCAGACGCAAAGCACACGTGACGGTTCAGTCTGGGGACAGCCAGCCCTGGGGCTCTGGCATACCCAGTCTTGGGATAGAGGAAAACAATCCACACTGTATTGTCTTGGCGAACACAGATGGCAAATTAGCTGCTGTAATAACTGATGTTGTGCACGGTCAATAATAAATAAGCAAATTCATCGCACTCTTCCTCTTTGCACACTGTGATGAATTGAGCAAAGCACCATTTTGCACCTGTATGATAGAGGTCATGCCTATGCAACACATCTGGTTGTTAAGGCTATTATTGTGGTGATTTGTGTAAAAGCCACAGTCAGGAGGACACTAACAAAGAGACTGGACAGGAGTGTCAGATGCATTAAAGCTCACACACAGCACACTCGGTGCCTTGTGTAAGATCAAATGAAAATGCTGCTGCCAGATGAATAAAGAGCTTGTTTAATAATGCTAATCTTCCATGTCAGCTTTTATTCACTTTGATCTTATTAACAAACACAAAAGAGAAAAGGCAGAATACTCATTTCGGAACGAATGTTGATTCGTTTGCGAAGCCGAAGCGGGGCCTATTCATAGACCGCTCATGGTCAAGCTGTTTTCCTTCATCTGCGGGGGTTCACATGAAGTCAAATTTCATATCAAGGATGTCTTTCAATTCAATGGAAAGCATTTTAATTAAAAAAAAAAAAAAAAAAGCTTGACTGAAGGGCAATGCTTTTGCACTTCAGCAAATCATGCCTCATGTCCACAAAAGAAAAGAAAAAAAAACCTTTTCAATATTAAATTTAAGTACACGCATGACCAGCAGTCCTAGCCCGTTGTGTATATCATCTGCTGACAGAACATTGATATTACCTATCCAAATAAAGATCTCTGCTTAGTGCTGAGTGTGTACTGTGTACTGTGTAGCCCCACCTCTGCCATGGTGACAACAGTGGTGTTGAGTTCCTTGAAGCCCAGCCACCAGCGGATCTGCACAGGGGGGTTACTGGAGGTGGTGTAGCAGCACAGAGTCAACTCCTTGCCCTCGATGGCCTTGAAGGAACCTAACACCGTCACCTCCGCTGGCTCAACTGATACACACACACACACACACACACAAACATACAAACATACAAAGACTAGTACGTAAATTATCACCCCATGAATAGTACATGGAACAGCTACCTATTCTGATCACAGTGGCAGTGCAACTATTTTTGGATGTGAAACACAGAGTTGTATCATGGGTGAAGAAGAAAATCACTTTGAGTGGCAACTTGTCTTCTCTGGAGGTTTTCAATATGGTTGCTAAAGTCTGCTTAGTTTCAACCACAGGGGGAGACAGGGTACAATAGCTGCAGGCAAAGTGATGCAGCTGCATAAAGCCCTGGGGGGAAGACAAAGGCTGGAAGGGGGGGGGGGGGGGGGGGGTCATGTATATAAATCATACGCGTATTGGTGTGTATCCCACATGAGACACAGAAGGGGACACAAACGCGCATGCCACACACAAAGACTGTGGAAATTACGCAGGTGCCGAAAGGCAAAAGAGGCATATTCATATCACACCAGCGAGACTCATTCTGTGCCCCCCAGCTTCTGCCAGCGCCTGGAGCACAGACAGGCAGTCAGCAGCTCATTTTCAACATCCCTGAATGGATGGCTGGTAGGTATGGCACCTGCGGCTTGTCGGGGGGGGAGTAGGGGGGGGGGGGGGGGGTCTTGGCGAGGAAAGGAGGAGCATCGGAGCAACTTTACCCATATTTCCACAGCACAGGCCAATACCAATTCAAAACATGTTTCCGTAAGATAAGTGCATTGATCAAATAGCATTTACCGTCTGGCTCTGTAGTGGAAATCAGGCTCTTGTTAGACTCCATGCACCGAGCTTGTTGGATATTAACTCTGTATTTCTTTTGTTGCTGAAACAAACATCCAGAGAAGAAAAGTATAATCTATTACCTGTTGGCGTGTAGGCTTTACTGCCGCGGGATTGTGCATTGAAGCAAATCAGCTAAATTAGCTGGCTATGAAAGTGTATGCAGTGAATCTAATGCGGCGTCTGACTGAAATATGGGCTGCAGCTATAATAACCATTAGTTTCATTAATGATATTAGCATTAGAATTTGTGCTGGGACAGCAAAAGTCCTGGTATTGCAGTTAAGACAAGAATTATATTCCTCTGCCTCATGTTCATATCCTCAATAATCCAAAACTGTGAGTCCTGCCAGGGCTTTGAGTGTGTGTGTGTGTGTGCGTGTGTGTGTGTGTGTGTTCAAGCGCTGTGCATTATGTTAAGTTACTTTCACTCACAGAGCACAGTGATTTTGCGGCTGAAAGACCGAGGCGATAGGGACACCAGATTGACGCTCTCACAGCACAGCACTGCCTGGTTGTCCTTCGGGGTGACCTGCAGGGACAGGACGCTGCTGGACCTCTGGGCCTCGACGTCTTCTTCCCAACTGGTGGACAGAACTTCCTCATTCTGACAGACACATGAAACACATGAAAACCATGAACGGCACAAGCGGCTACATACAAACACACACACACACACATTTGAATTACTGTACTTGAAGGCTTTCCATTGGCTATAATCAAACCATAAGCCGTAACCCTTCCCATAACCCTCCCCAATCGATTCCTAACTGTTACACTTACTGTAACCTAAACCTAATCCTAATTTGAACCTTAACCCTAACCCTATAATAGCCCCTTGAGGAAGTGAGGAAAGCAAAATCCAAGAAGAGATCTTTTATTTCTTCTAGACACAAATGATCTGTTTTTAGCACTAAAATGAGACTTAAGGCATTTTCTCCTATTTCTCTAATTCAACTCAAGGTAAACAACCAGATAAAACATCATGTTGATCTCACTCTGATCTCCATGCATGAGACCATAAGATGAGAGAAATATTACGACACCTATGATTTGGATGCTTCTTCTCAAACATGCACAGTTATCACATACTGCTGCTCTTTCCTGCTCCATGGGGGCAGCAGCCATATAGTAGGAGCTTATTACCATTATATATGTCACATGTTAACATCTTCAAATACATCTCATAAAGTCTCAAGAATTTATTCTCTCTGCTATCTCCTCCTTGCTCCTAAAGGGGTTTTAGGAGACATTTCAGATCACAAAATGATACATAATTGAGATCATCCTTATTTCTAAAGAGATGAAGAAAAGACGACTGAGATTTTTCAGCTGAAAAGACCTCACTTTGCAAAAATGTCCTCACTCTGGAGGCCTAAAACTCCAACCGGTTCCCACAAGGATAGTAAAACAAGTACATGCTCACACAAACAAACACACACACACACACATTTTACATACTGTATAGTTGAGGATATGTTTCGAGGTATGTTCAAAACGTACAGAAATTGGCGTAACTTTATTACGTACTTTACTATATATACTATATACTATAAATACTACTATATAATATTTGCAAGTAAATCCAAAACACTCAAAAGATATTTTTCTTCATGGTACAGTCAATACAGCACAGTAGCTACTAACTACGGGTTACACTTAAAGTTCTTCATCTACTATCGCTCATTCATCCCAGTTTGTTAGTGTGTTATCTGTAACTCCTGGAGCTGATGATGCACCTTGGTCCAGTGAAGAGTGGCTAGGGGGTTCCCTCCCCGAGACACACACACCAACTTCAGCATTCTCCCTGCTTTGACTTCCTCTCTCTCCAGACCCTCAATAACTGGAGGCTGAGGTGGGACTGCCAGGAAGCAAGAGAGAGGGAGATAAAATTGACTTACAAAGGTGGATAATGTGATGATGGTGAGAGGCTGAGGGAAACGGCATTGATAAGCGGGTGATGGAGAAGTGAAGAGGAAAAAGGTGAGCGAGCAGAAGTGAAGTGATGAAGCAACTCAAGGAAAGAGGGGGGCGGAGTGAGCACATAAATGATGAAAGGAGAGAAGAGTGAAAAATGCACTGAGATGAGAACAGTCTTGGCAATTGAGTAGGGAGCATCCCTATTTGTTGAGACAGGGCCAATAAATTGGGCACATTCAACATGACTGTGGGACAAGAGGTCCAGATCTGATGAAAGCATTAAGTATTAAGGGAGCGGCGAGCTGGATCTGGTCCATAAAGCAAAATAACAGATGTTTAAACAGTAATAAGGCAACGTGGAATATGAATAAATTACAGGGTGCTTGAATAAAATATACGCAGTAAAATAAATTAGGGGAGGACGGGCCTTTGTTATTGCTGCAATCAGTTTCAGAGAGCAGGCTGCAGACCCTGGGCCGGCGTGACAAATTGCCACCTTGCTAACAATCTGGCTGGCTGAAAATGGCCACCGCGCTGGCTTTGATGGGCTGGCGTGCTGAGTAAGACTGCTGCGGTGGTCCCACGTTCTGCAACATTAGCACTTAGCACAGAGCTCCGTTGTTTAACACACAGCAGAGACACAGCGAGGAAGGGAGGAGGTGGTTCACTACTGGTGGTTTTGAACACAGCAGCAGCACCGTCTAATGTGGAGGAGTGTAGATGGAGACAACATTAAGGTGTCAAGTCAGCCGGTGGATAATACGGGGGTGGCATCAGAGCTGGAGGGAGAGGGACTGTGTTCACTGCTGAAGGTGTCAACAGCTCTGCTCAACTTTAATCAACAACATGATTTAGGCCCGGAAGAAGTAGGTGGGTGGACTCTCAGGCCTGAACAATCAATTACTTCAACTGATCGAGTGTTGAGGAAAAATGCTATAGAACTAGTAAACAGTAGCTGGGGTGTCAGGCTGTTTGTGCATTCAACAACACTAGCTTATAGTGTTGCCTTGCCAAATAAGAAAACAAGGCCAGCTGCTGTCCAGTCCCACAGCACCTAGCTAGGTGTGCAGCAACTGTTGCTGTAGTTTAAGTTCCTACAGTCCTGGAATGATCAAGATAACCACATCGTTCACACAATGTATCGTCAAGAAGAATAGATCCATATTATATTATATATATATATATATTATATTACTACACTCCAGTAGGCTAGCCGTCTTTCAGTATCATAACATCGGCCCATAACTGCCTTGCTAGCTGTAGTTGCAACTAAACTATTCACTGTTAAATCATTTTGTCATGTATAGGTTTGGCCACTGCCTTTAGCTTACACACATTAGCAAGACTGTAACACCGGGCGAGCGAGCATCACTCTATATGAAGTGAGAGAGCACCGTTGGCGTTACCTCGGAACAAACGATGGAGGGGAAACTCAACAACTGTCAAGTTCTTAAATGTTCACAATAATTTAGCTGTTACTTACTTTTATCTTCATTAGATACTCAATAAACCAACGTTTTCTATATGTTTTGGTTTACACTTAAAATAAGACTACGGTGTTATTATATAATATATATTAATATGTTCATTATAGGAATCTTACTGAATAAAGGAGTACATCTACACTAATCTTACTCAAATCTTAGAGCAGGTTCAGTGTATGATACTACACTGCAGTAGGCAGTATTTGGTTCAAAGTGACAGCAGCCTAGGCCTGCTGCTATTGTCATATCAATCTCTGTCCTCCAGGGGCAGCCTTGTGCCCCAGGGGCAGCCATACTCGGTGCTTTTTCCTCAGCAGGTGTGAGTTTGCCTCAGGTTGAATTTTCTCCTTGGACTGCTAACACAGACTGAGTACACAAGGCTAGATACCCTTGGGCCTCACCGAAACTGGGTCCACATCTGTGTGTTTGCGTGTGCGTGTGTGTGTGTGTGTGTGTGAGTGAGTGTGTGTGTGTGTCTGTGTGTGTGTGTGTGTGTGGGGGACACTCACAGTACACCCTCATGGTCACTGTGGTCTCCAGTGGCTGGGCGAGGGCGGGACTCTTAGCATGGCATGCCAGCTGCCTCCTGTTGTCAGAGCTCAGAGCCATGACCCTTTGGAAGTAAGAAGGGAGAAGAGGAAGGGAAGTCAAATAAATAAAGGTTGATATTGGGCCAAAGTGCCAAAGCAGAATACATCACATCTCAGTCCTGTCCGGCCACTTGCAAGAGCCGTGTGAAAGCAATTTCACGTTCAACTAACCAGTCCCTGACATACCACCACCAGCAATAACATGGACCTATTGTCACTCCACTTCAGTTTTCTGTTATGCCCTCTATATCAATAGATAATAAAAACCACACATGGCCCACTGGTGTGTATTATGAACAGGAGCATCAATATTGTTTAGGACCTTGGCTGTTCTGCAATAGAGCTGAACAGCATTGCAGCACCTCAGTACCAATGTTATCTCTGGATATGACAGGAGGTTATTATCTTTGAAATAGAGGAGACAAGCAGGATTAAACTAATCTATGGCCCTGTTGAATGTATAGGCACCAGGCGAACTAGCGAGGATCGGATCTGTCTTGCGGCTGAAATGTAATTTTATCTATTTGACAAAAGCTAATTCGATCACACGGCGCCAAGTAACAGCTCACTGTGTGCAAAAAATTCATTGTACTCACAGAGACAGAAAGAGAGAATGAGATGGGGGGTGAAAAAGAGAAACAAAAAACAAAGACAGACTTGGGGAGACTGAGCAGGTTGGTGAGGAGGATGGGTCTGGCAGGCGGGCGGACACATACGTTACTTCAGCATGCGTGTTCAGGAGCTTATCCTTTGAGCCAGACATGGTGAAAGACTCTGCACCTGTCAGCTCTACTCCGTCTGGAAGACACAGGAGGGACGGGGGGGGGCGCAAAAAGGAAGAATACTGTCTGAAAATGTATGTGTGTGTGTGTGTATACATACACCCATGCACACATTTCCACATATATATGTACACACACAAACAGATGCCCATTCACACATTTTCAAGCCTACTTTGTAAATATATATATGTATATGGAGCAAAAGCAGAAATGGTGTCTGTCATTGTAAACATCTGGAAACTTGCGATACAGCCGGTGTACATGTGGCGCTGTAAACACAGTGGTATTGGAATTTCAAATGTTCAGGCTATTTCCTCGCACACAAAGTCTTCACATCTCTGAATAGATGAAGAATGTGAAATAAGAAATCCTCCACTGAAGTCACATTTTATCCTCTGCACTGTTTTGTGTTCAGGGTTGCACTCTACAGTGAAGCCACAACGCAGGAATGTATAGGAAAGACTTTGTCCTTCGTGGTAACCCGTCAGTCTTAAGATCAACTCCTGTTTGAAGGTTTTTAAACTCTCGATCTATGTTTTATTCGCATGGCGGCCAGCACCGTCACACTCCTGTACTGACGGTTGAAAGGGTGACTCACCTTTATAAAGTGTGACTTCAGCCTCGGGTTTGGCATCGGGGGCAACGCAGGTGACTGTGTACGTCTTCCCTGCCACCCAAGGCGCTGCCATGTCCACCTCAAAGTATGGCTTGGAAGGGGGTACTGAATGAGAAGAGTCACATTGATCACAGCAGTTTTGGATAAGAGGAAGTCGGTGCCATCACGTTATATGATATTAGCTTTGTTTATTTCAAGGATACGTTAATAAATACTTTTGGGAGTGACTGGGATGTCATGCTGTCAGTTTATGAGCAATTTACCACAGTGAGGTTTGATGTTCTGCTGAGCTGGAATACAAATTGTGGACAAGGGGAGAAGAAATGATGATGAAACCAAGCCAATGCTAATCTATCGTAGCAAACACCAAACACTTCCTTTCTCAGATCACCCCAAGCTAAATATGTGCTTTCTGGGCTGATCAAAGCAGTCTTCACTTCTCCACTGTTCTTCTCCACGGTTCTTTTATCTGACCATAAATAGGAATCCCGGATGAAAAATATCTTTTAACACAAGGGACAAAAAAAAATATTGTTTGGCAGTGAATTGAGAAATCTGTCACCAGCAAATCATCAAAGAGATTTCAGCGGATCTGTGAGCCACTCTTTACCAAGACTATCAATTCAATCAAGCACCACCGGAAACCTGATAGAATAGAGCAAAAGGAACATGCTCAGTATTGTGCCAGCTTTCAGTGAGTGGGTGAGCCTGCGGAATTACAAACTTAAGGTTACTGTTAAGGTTGTGTTTTCAGCAGAGATCAACTGCAAAGTCTGCTTGGGTTCAGAGACAGAAGAGCGAGTTGGAAAGCAGGGGAAGGAAAAAGAGTATGTAATAGAGAGATGAAAGACTTTGACAGAGAAGTAGAGAGATAGGGCAAGAATGAAAAGTGAGAGTACGATAAGTTGCAGAGGGGAGCAGAGAGAAATGAGAGAGAGGAACGGGGGGGGGGCTAAGGAGAGACAAGCTCGTAGTTATCTTTGCTTATCGCCTTATCGTCAAGCAGAACACATCTGCCACTGAGTGCTGTCATAAATCCACTGCTTCTGTGCGGATAAACAGCCGGACCAGCAACTCAGCCAACTCAGCCAGCCAGCCATCCAGCCCTTTTCCGCTCTCCTCCGGCACATGCAGTCAACTCCTGACCACTAGGAGGAGCTGTTGCTGTGTGCAGAGTGGCCTATTGGCTCCAGTCTGCTACTGAGACAGATGAGATGTGGCTGCAGCTTCAAACTGATTTAAAAGAAGCAATTGAATCTGTGTGGACTGTGATGGGTTACCAGAGCACCGCAGAGGCGCGCACTGCAATAATGAGATGCATTTGTTTGTTTTTTTCCCCCTCCTCTTCCCTGAGACAATGTCTTGGCCATGCATCTAATGACAGCCCCTGCACTCTCAATCTACTCAGGCCCACATGATTCACATAGGCGCATCACTTGTTGTGTTTGAGGAGTGACTGCCGATCTAACAAATCCTAAAATAAGAATAATGATATGTTCACAAACAAGGCAAGCAGGTATCTCATTTTTTCCTCGCTCTCTCATGCCCGCCTGCTCTTCTTGTCTCTCATTCACTCCATCATCCCTCTCTACCAGCCCTAGCCCACCCCCTCTCCCCATGCTATCCTTCTTGACCACTGCAGTTAAACTGCGGAAGTGCGGGGGAAGGTGTGTTTCGGCTTGGGCTGGGAATTACAGCCCTGCATCCATCACATCCACTCAGGCAAACCATGTGACCCAATCAGCCCAGTCAGGGCGAACGTACACACACACACACACACACACATCCATGCAGGCGATAGCACATGTGGACATTAACCAAATACACATAATGTTCAATTTACTTGACGTGCACACAAAGCGATGAGCGGTGAGCGCACTCTCTTAATTAACTCTTTCTCCTCCTTCTTTGTCTACTAGACTGTTTGTCTGCTTATCTATTATGTTCTTGCTCTCCTTTCTTGCTCCCTCTCTCTCTTGTTAAGGCACATTTATGACCACAAAAATAGACAGGCACGCAAAGAATTGCTCCCGCCGTTCAGACGAGAAACAGTGAGCCGCAAAATTCGATTCATTAGACAAATACAGACGGATGGATGGATAAGGCAGATAAGAAGCAGATTAGCAGACACACATCAATATGCATAAGCAGCTCTTTCCACCTATCTCTCGCTCACACACACACACACACACACACACACACACACTCTCTTTTCTCTCTTGCACACAAACACCCAAAGATAAACTCGAGTCTACATGCAGATTTGCACACACAAACAGACTGACACAGATGAGTGAACGTGCAGACAAGCTACCTTGATCTCAGTTCAAGCTAAAAACAGGCTATACAGTCTCTGCAGGGTCTAACATGTGACACCGAGCTGATTCTCCAGAGAATATTGGAGAAGATCCAGGAGGTAGAGCAGTCTCTGAAAGGCTGATTGTGTTGAATTCAGAAAGTGATGGAGACCTCTACACCTTCTAGACAGCAGACTAAACACATCAGCGTTGTCTCTCGAAGACGAAGACGAACACAGACAAGACTCAACCCAATGTACGTACGCCAGTGTGTGTTTACATGCGCACGTGTGTAAAGACATGGATGGACATGCACACACATGCACTCTCTCTCTCTCTCTCTTTCACACATCCACACACACATCCCCCCCCACACACACACACACACACACACTGCAGGTGTGTGATCTCTGGGGGTAAAAGCCTCTAAAACAGTCCTCCTCTTTTCCCAGCTCTCCCTCCCTCTCTGGCTCTCCCTCCCCATCTGTATCTCCTCTGTTCTGAGTAAGAAGTGGAGCAGGTGTCTGGGACAGAAATAATCCCCCCCCCCCCCCCCCCCCCCACCACACCACCCCCCTCCGTCCCCCGTCCCCCGTCCCCCGTCCCACCCCTTATCTTTTGTTTTGGGGTCCATTACATAACAGTTAAAACAGTACTTAACAGCATCCCTTGCCCAAACGACCAGTACCCGTTACACCCCATGCCACTCAGCCTGTATGGCTCGTTGGAAACACACCGTGCCACTTTAACAAAGACATCGCATTCTACATACAACGTACATAACATGCCATCCTCTGACGGGGTTATATCTTGGGCAGCTGTCAAAACTTTCCATGAACAAAGTCACCATGTTCTATGTTGCTTGTGCCCCCGTTTATAAGCTGTTCCATTATTCATAACAGGGAATGGTGAAATGAAGGCTCATTATATACTCTTCAAGTGATAAACTCATTAGCTAGCGCAAAAACCTCACCACAGCCCTGGCTCCTAAAATGTCCTTTAACCTCCAACCAACACTGATAATAAGCTTACACACACACACACACACGCACACACACACACACTCCACACAATCTTCACATGACCCAGCCATGGCAACTGAATGAGCAACACAGTCTAAAACCAGGACACGTCAAATATAACGGTGTTTTGAACATTTGCAGGAGGCATCTGTACAGGCAAGTGTGTTCAGCGAGAGAGTTGTTCATTAATAGGATTAAATGCTAAGGCTAATGGTATAAACCGAGACAGAGGATGTGTCAGGTATGTGACGGGCACAGTGCGGGGTAAGTTTCAGCAGGGGGTTGGGTTGGGGTGGCAAGGTTGTTATTGTCATGGATTACCCACAGCCACTTGATCTGCCTATTGCGGTAATCCCCTATCTAAGCTCCACAGGAAGGCAAAAACACACACAGGAGTTATGTTGCACCGATAGAAATGTCTTGAAAACATCTCTTTGTAAGCCTGCGGATGGAGCTTATTGACATTTTTGCCTCCATCTCTGCTATTTACTGCCTGCGGTGATCCGTCTTGAATTAGCCAGTCATGACACTGCTCCCTCTGACCCAGGAATCCAATTAGATGACCGGCGCTCTCTGTTTTGTTTTCACATTCCCCCCCCCCCCCACCCCTCTCTATCTCCTCATAAAGAGTTTATAGTGTTTTGATTTGATGCAGGGCTTGATGGGTTGTGGGGCCATGGTTGACTGGTCAGGGGCGCGGGGCCTTGGGAGCTGTAGTTCAGCGATGTAGAAGTCTGCGGGGGAAACTCGTCGGCGATAGCGCTCTTCAAAAAGAGACGCAGGTTTCCCCAGTCCCAGTTCAGCACTAACAAGAGATTGAATTCATCAGCTCATTATCAAACCCTAGATTAGTCACGTATTTGAATCAGTGGAGTTGTTGGGGTGGAACAAATGACCCTTAAGGACCAAGGCTGCAGAGTACTTTTAAAGTCAGTCTCTTTACCGTTTGCCTCCTGTCACAGTACAGCTGCGATCGTGCGTCTTGAGCGGTCAGCAGCTGGAAACTACTCCCCAGACACCAGCTGAGAAGTGTGCAGGGCTTTGAGATCTGAGCATGTCAGGAACACAGGGCAGCAGTAGGTATCGGTCATGGTAAAATACGACTACTACCAATCCCCGACACACACACACACACACATATTCCCCACACATTTTGACCTTACCCAAAGGCAATTGTGTGGACTTTGTGTATTTGGGGACAGACGCAATAGGCATCTCAGTCGTAATAAATGTGGGAGCAAGGCCTGCTGTGGCTGCAGGTGTAGGCCTGTTGTAGGACATCAGCCTGCTGCAGTGTAGAACAGAACATAAGCCAATCAGCAAAGTCTGTCCGGGGTCTCTGCCTCTCCCTATCCCATACCATCCACCACCCCCCCCACTGCCCCACTGATGTCAGAAAAACCTGCTTTCTTCCCAGAATGTGAGGCTTTCTTCCCGGAGTATGAGGCCGCTAGAATCGCCACGGCAACCCCCTCCTCCCCACACCACCCCACCCCCACCCAGCAAATAGACTCTCCATGGTCACCAAAGAGAAAGCATGAAAGAAATGGAGAGAGGGAGAAATTGTGCGATGGAGAGAATGGGGAGGGTGGTGTAAGTAAATGAACTGTGCCTCGAGAAGAAAGGCTCTTTTAGAGTCCTCTCCTCACCACATATGGGCTTGCTCCCACAAGCAAGAGGGCTAGAGAGAGGGAGAGAGCAAGCGAGCGAGCGAGAGAGAGAGAGATATGCTGTTTGTTATAAATGACAACATGTGGCCTGGTGTAGTCACACAATTACATCTATTCCAGCACATGTCTGAATGGGAACTTTTCAATCACTTCTGCTATAATTTATTCCTGTGCAAGGCAGAGACACGGATCACCCTGGGGCTGCCAGGGAGAGAGGCCCTGCTCAAACTATGTACTCTGCAGCTGCTGGTGAAGCCATGGACCTATTGGGGCGTGCAGGGATGGGATAGTTCTTTCCTGTTCAAGAAATAAATATTGATTTTGAAGTTAACGAGAAAAGATGACATTGTTGCTTTTGTGACAACTCAACAATTACAGTGTTTGTTGCAAAGTTAGCAGTATACAGCTTGAAAGCAACAATGAACTGTACTTGTATTAAATTGTATGAATTCTATTGTATCAAGGACACACATTGAATTCAAATGCCTCTCTAAACTTCAAGCACTGCTTCGACAGTAACTGCCTTATCTTTACCGGATCAAAGCTTTTTTTCTTTTATCAATATAAATGAATATTTAACAGCTCTTTATATGCAGATTCCAGGTCAGCAGGTCTTGTATGTTGCTGGGGTACTGAGGATGTTCACTTATGACACCTTCATACAGTCATTATTTTCATGCTCTGCCTGCTCATAACCCCAGTGTCAGAAATAAACGTATTGGCTCACCTGCAAAGGGCTGGTAAACTTAAAAAATATACATTCATTCATATCCATGTTTCATAGAAGTGTCATCATACCTGTTATCATATTTCATAGCATATACAGAGCCATTGTTTTGCTATGGATTGATTGGCTCATATTCAGAGAGCGTGTACGGTGGCCAGCAGGGACAATGTTTATCAACGGGAAAACCCAAAAATGTATGTAACTGAGCAATTCAAATGTTATTGTCTCAAAAAGTTGCCGGCCAGTGTGACAGGTGAACCTTATCCCAAGACAAAGTTTGCCGCTTGATTTGCCGATTGATGGGTGTTAATATGGAAACCTGCACCACCACATTCCCCCTGAGGATAACCCCCATGGTTCAGCTCACTCTGCACATTGATCCAGACTGTATTGGAAATGATTGCCCGACTGGTCTCGGACCGGCCCACTTGACATTCATAGGGGGCGTCATCCTCCAAGTCGGCCCTTTCAATCTGAAGATGGTATTGACCTGGAATAGAGATGAAGAGATTAATTCTTGTCATAATGACACATTATAACAGTAGTTACAATGACTAGTCAATTTATTTCTCTTGTTCACTCTCCACTGAAAATAACATTCTGGTACTGTATATCGAGAAGTGCTTACTTGTGTTGATTTCAGACCGGCCGAGCTATAGGTAAAGATTGTACAGTTTGTACAAGTCTAGCATTTCTGTATTGGTTATAATGATGTGAATAGGGAGCTTTTTAATCCTCTGGACTCTGAAATTGCTCATGAATTCCTTTATGTGAAAACACTGCTCTCCAATAGACTACTGACTTTTGTCAGGGTATTTGATTCTGAATAGACAATTTTCTTATTTCTGCAGAAAGGAAACTTAGGCTGCAGGCATCTACATTGACATGCAAGTGTTTGTGTATATTCATAGCAGAGACATTTTGTTTCAGAATGAATTTCCAGTACCGTAACTGAAATTCAATCCCAGATTCAAAAAATTGACTGAATAAACTGTCTATTAATTGATGCCAGGCAGCGTCATTCTCTCTGTATCTCTCTCCAGATAGTCTGGCATGCCAACAGGGCTTGATTTGTTTGATGCATTGCCATAACTTCTGGGGATTAGATGATGTTCAGGGTTGGTTTTCCAGCTCTGATTCTCTGGCTCACAGCCTACTAACATGTGCAAAATAGTATCTTGGTCTGACAACCACCCAGGCCTAAAAATGTATGTGTCAAGTAAGCTGGCAAGATAATCAACACCAACCAGAAGCAATTTTCACATCAAGTTATCATTGAGTGCAGAGAGAGAGAGGGAGAGAGAGAGACATTGAAGTAATTAATCATTTTCCTCTTTCCTGAAATTACTCACAAATGGTGCAATCAAGTTGCAGAGAGTGTGTATTTATGGTAGGGGCGATGGCAGAGAGTTACAACACTTTTCGCTTATTTGTCTATTGCTCTGTGTTTATTTCAGCAAGAGCCATCAAAATTGTGGGCTATATCTAAATACCCATTATGTCTTTCTGCAGCAAAATATATTCCATCTTCTGCCAAGTGACAATATGTAAATTGGCCTCAAAGCCAAAGAGGCATATTGTTCCAATCTACCCTAATCTAGTTAGGGTTAATTAGAACAATTAGGAACAAGTCAATCCCACAAAACATAATTCACAGTGATAAGTAATTAATTGTGATATGCTGTTTTTCATGTTCTTAGTGTCTCCTCACAGCAGAATGGTGTTTTATGTCAGTATCTTGTTTGAATGGCTTTAAACGTCTATGGGCATTGAAGAAAAATATGAAGATCATGGTTAACAACTTGACATTTAATAATTGTCAGAATGACTAGTTGCTTCAGAGTAACCATTTGGCAAAGCAAAGTTCACATTTTTGAAGTAGTTTGAACTGCTCTTAGATTTCCCCCACTAAACAACTGTACTCTTAGATTTCAAGTTTATATTTTATTTCAATGTCAGTAGCCATTAATTTATGGCAACACAATTAGACGGGTTGGTAATAATAACATAGACAATCAATTTGCTTCATTCATTCAGGTGAGTACCATCATTTATATGAATGATATCATTTGTCTCACATGTGTTTGCTATCTACAGGCGTTATGTTAGAGAGCATATTCCACAATTTGAGACTATACCAAAAAGAACCATTCACGCAGCTCCCTCCTGCCTCCAAGGTTTCCTACTGTGTTGATTTTTTTTACTGTCTCTGTAACCACCAACCACCTCAGAGATGTTTGCATTGTCATGTAATCAGTGTATCCTACGGTGGCCGACAAGGGCAAACGTGTTACAACGGCCCATTAGGAGAAATGTGCTGCAGCTTCAGAAACGATGCCAATTCAAAAACACATACGAAAATCCAAAATAAATACAATAACAGCAAACACACTGCAAATAGAGAAACGATGCAAAATCAAAAACACACAAACCCCGAAAACAAATGCAAAACAAAACGCTGCACATCCAGTCAACACAACAGAAGTCCTCCAGGCCTCTAGGGGGAGCGCTAAGTGGAACAGCTTGATTTTCAACCCTAATGGAAATGTTTTGGGCCGTTGTAGCGCGTTTACCCTTGTCGGCCACCGTAATATCCAACATGCATGGCTGTGTACATTGACCACAGGATTCATTTTATAGCCTAATGGATCAAAATAAAATGTAACAAAAGCTTATTCAGTACCCAAAATAATTTGTGTCTGCATGTGTGTGTGAGTGTGTGTTTAAAATTTGCACACCTGGGCTCATGTCTAAAATACAACAGTACTATGTTGAAAATAACTCTGGTCTCAGTGTGAATGTGTGATTTTAGTCTTTTTAAACCATCAATAAACATCAGTGATGGTGACAATCAGTGAACACTGGTAGGGTATCAAGTGCAGTCAAGTGTCATCTTGAAGTGATTTGCACTTACTGTGCAGTGTAAAGTGATTGCATACATTTGTCTGCAGGCCTAAGTGTCCCTGCTTTTTCTTTTCCTGGTAATGTGTACCTGTGCTGATGGATGCTCTATTTTGGGTTAGCTCAGTCATTAGAGCATGAGACTCTTAGTCTCAGGGGCGTGGGTTCGAGCCCCACATAGCTTTGATCATCACCTTTGTAAGTTGCTTTGGATCAAAGCGATGACTAATGTAATGTTTACCAGCTTGTGAGACTTGTTGGCCGTTGGCAAGTGTTTTTATGTTTGTGTGCGTATGTACACTACAGGCATGAATAAGCATGGACAGTGTATGCACTGGCATCTGCGTGTCTCTCAGTGTTTGTGTGTTGTTGGCGGTCCGTGTGCGAGCTCCCATACTGTGGAACGGTGACATGCGGCTTGTCTTGTTGCCAGCTGATCAGGAACAGATGCTCTTCTCTTATTCAGGATTGCCTTCTAATTGGCAATTACTTTTTATAGACTGTAGTGCAGATACTGCAACACACTTTATTCTGCCACATTTCACTGATGCACTGACACTCTGAAGCTTTCATTTTCTTTTTTTTTTCCCACATGGAAGTGACAATCACATCAACCCCTCAGTCCCAGATGGTCCCTGTGTTGAGAGCCTCTGGATACCCAGTGTGCCATAAGGTCCCAGAGGTCTCTATAGTTGTTTATTACAGCGCTTTGAGACCATAGCAACAACATCAACGCATTTACTTTCAGAGAACATCCATTACCTGAGCTGACAGCAGCACTGCACAATTAACATTATATGAACTACACCATGTCAGAAAAAAATATAAATCTAATAATGGGAGCATATCGTGTTATCTTTTCTCTCATACATCACTGTACGTAACACTTGTGTGCGACAGATCTGTTTCACAATGTCATTTACCCCTACAAGCTTATTTGTGTCAAGAAGTATATCTGCCATCGTACATTAGCAAATTGTAATCCTGCCTTTTGCATGAAGCTCATCACTTATAGCTTGAATAGGTTCATCAAAGCCCAAGAAGCCCCACATCTCAGTCCCAATACTCATCACTGTTTACCTCTCTTGGGGTTTCCAATCATGCTGTAGCGTGGGAACCCTGGCAGGCTCCTTTGGGGCCCCAGGAGGAGGCCATCTTTCACCCACTGTACAGACCCCGAGGCCCGAAGCACCTCACACCTTAGCGTGGCTGTGGCCCCCATACGCAGAGTGAGGTTCCTAGGGCTTGGTCCTAAAGGCCTGCTGGGCCTCCACTCCTGGAGATGTGAAAAAAAGGAGGAGGAAAAGAAAGGATGATAAAAGGAGGAGGGGGGGAGGGGGGGGGGGGCTGTTATACATACATGTTACGGGGTGGAGAAGACCAGGGATCATGTGAGGATGTGTGAGGAGGAAGTATCTTAAAGGAAATGAAAGGAGGAGAGCGGTGAGGGCAGGGAGGACGACACTAACATACACCACAGGGATGCAGTCTCATGGTCTTTTGTCTGAAAAAGGCGCCCCATGGTGTCTGGCCACATTATTCATCCTGGCATATGTTTTATTGATGGGAAACTGGAGTGATACGGCCCTGCAAATGAGTCAATAAAGTAATTACTGTGAATTAAATCCCCCCTCAGCCATACAGATAGGGTATGGGGGAGGAGAGAGCAACGGGGGCATGTGAGACCTGGTTCACCTGCGGTTTTTCTTCACTGTCGATGTCCCACCAGCTAATTCCTCCAGGGGAGAGTAATGATTACCACTTTAATCCCCCTTGTTTGTCCTAGATGGGGTTGGCCATCCTTCAACCTGGCTCTGAGGTGACATGCTGTGGTACACTGCGCTTGTGGCAGAGAGGTAACCTCATAGCAGACTACCCCTTGAGCTTCTAACACCGGGGCTAGGATTATAGGATGATTATACATTGGCGTTTATGGGGAAATCCAATCCAAGGAGCCAAATGCAACTGCTCGGGCTAATTAGTACCTAACATCTAAGTGTGCATCTCATTTGGACGGCGCCCCACAGAGAAGGCTACTGGACTGTTTGAATGTTGACCTTCACTGAAGCAATGACCAAGTTGTTTGTGAAGTGCATGCTCTGTTACGCATGACAACATGAGTGAGAGGCAGAGCTCTCAGATCAAGGCTGAACCAGTCACCTCACGTCAAATATGAAGGGCAAGATTGGCCATTATAGAGGACGCATACAAACAACCACACACTGAAGCACGTTTGAATTCAGTTTACATAAATGAATACTGTGATCTACACTGGCTGTTGAAATACTACTACCGTAAATGCAATACTCTGGGAACAAAATAACAGAAGAGTGAGGTAGTGCTAATTGAATGGATTGATTGACTGACGTATTGGTCTCTATTGTATTCCTTTGATTGGATAATGCCAGGGGATTATCCTCAGACTGCTCAATTTTGTGCTGCAGCTATTCTCTACTATCCTTTCTGCATCTGTCTTTTCCTGTTCGAAGCCCAAGTGATTACATAGAGGTTGTATAGATAGCGTGCCCACTTACAGTATTTGCCACCTTATATATCCAAAGGTGAATGTCTATTGAAGAGAATGTATATTTAGAGCTAAGCCTTCTTTTCCTGTGATGAGATTATAGAATGGATATTTCTTTTCCTCTACTTGACTTGAGAATTGAAAAAAAAAGAAAAAAGGATGGTAATGTTTTAATGTTTCGCATTACACTGACATTCCTTGACAAATCATGCATTAAACTGCAAAGGTTTAATAGATAACAATTCTACAGAGAAAGCAGGTTTATATGTGCCAAACAAACAATTTTCTTGGAGGATAACATGAACAACACCATGCCATAAATGCTGGCAAATGCACCTTGTGTTGGACATATGGCAAACAACAACTTGGTTGCAAACATCAGTGGCTACGTTTACATGCACGGAGTAACCTGGCTATTGGCTATACTCCAGTTGAGGTCTTATTCAGTGAAAGGTGTTTTACATGCACCTTTGATACCCTGAGACTGAGTATCCCTGTTGCCATAAATAAACCAACTAACAGAATATTCCTGTCTACCTGAGGTGTTTCGTCCAGGTAGAACAGTCTGAAAAAGTATGAAAAAGATGGTTCCCGTCTTTGACTGAGCAATAGGTTACTTCTAATACAAAGGAAGTAAAGGATGATCCCAATAGTAATAGTAAGTTTTATTGACATCAAAATGTACCCATAACATCGTCACTGTTTACATGCCACGGTAACCCAGTTGCGATGTTTACATGAGTCAACCTGAACCTGTTTCTTGAGTAGCCGGATTAACAATGTAATTCTCCTTGCATGTAAACACAGCCACTGTGTTATAGAAAATGTGATTAAGTCTCCAACAAAGTCAGGGTGCCCACTGAACATGGACATAACTCGTGATTATCTTACCCCAGAGCAGCGAGGAGAAGAGTGGTGCAGAGGAGAAGACCATCCATGCTGACAACAGGTCCATTTCAACTCTGACCCCTGACCTTCGACAGTCCTGGAATAACCATGCAAAGAAAATCCACAACCAGTCACACCATGTCCTCTATAAGATGAACGGAGCAGGTATGGGATTATGGAGATGATCTTGATGTTGACCTCTAGATATTATTTGTCCCACGCATGAGTAAAGTGTTGTATGATGCGATGTCAGGATCACTGCATGTGCTTCTTGTGAATGGATTCCACAGACAGTTTGGAGTATGGACTGGGGGTCTGTGCCCGATACATCCCACTCTCCCATCAAATACTTCTCCTTTCTTTGCCCCGGAAGAGCCGTCTGTGCATTTCAAGTCAGTTTGTAATCACTTCAATTTATCTGCTGCTGCAGTGGAACAAATAATAGTGATTTACTTAATTGAAAACTAAATATTTTCTCTCATCTGAATAGACATAATGGATTGAAAGCAACAGCTCTTTGAGGCATCTCCCCTCAGTCGATTAGTAGCACTCCAACAGGCTTTGAATTAACTCACACTCAATTATTTCTCGCTCTCAAAAACATTTGTGTATTTCAGAGCCCCCAACATACATTTTGAACACACAAGGGCAATTGCCTTCCTCTTCAATGAATGAGAGTTATTTTCTGAGGTTTAAAGTACCCATCTTCTCACTCTCTCTCTCTCCCGCTCTCTTTTTATGCCTCACACCTCACACTGAATGCGGATACACACACACACACACACACACACAATCAAAACATTTCACCCTGCCTAATATTAATATTGGTCAATTTGTTTTTGTCTCATATATCATTTTCATTCAGCCATCTCCAGATCAGAGGCACCTGCTTTCTTTAGTTTCTCCGTAATGAAAAAGCCTGAACTTTTCTTCTGCTTTTTGGGGTTAGAGCTCAACCCGTGGCGCCTCACTGGGAGGGAGAGAAGCGATTGGTCAACAAAGGCTGTTGCTAGCCACATGACTCAGCATTTTCTTGGGGACCCTTAATGAGAGCAGACGCAGCCTGCCTGACCTCCCCACACTACCATTACCAAGCCAAACACCCGCCTTAATTGCTTAGAAAATACAGCCAGCCACAAGAATGTTGATTTGCTGATACACGTTGATATGTGTTTTTCTTTGTATCAAAAACTTGGACAGGTTTTATGTGATTTGTGGAACAATTGCGATATTTCATTTCACAATTATTAAAGAAGAAAGATTAGTGAAATGCCAGATTGAATGGCAATGATAGATAATAGGTGGGATACTTTGCCCAGAAGAAAGACCCACATTTTCTACAGCCGCACTCACTACCACAAGTTTCTTTTTGACCTTGTCCCTCACCGACTTTTTACAAAAGCAAATTAAGAAAGTTTGATTTGAAATTTGATTCGCTCTCGGAGACAAGCCTGCCACTCTCCCCGCAAGGGCATTAGAGGCAGCTGAACCATTCAGCGTGACCCCAACAGGTAGATTTTTAATGGCTTCTTTCATAACATCATCAAACGACTCAATACACTCAACCCTGGACCAATTTGACGCGAAACCCCATGAAATCAGTCAATGTGCAGAAAATGATGTTTCAACCTCCATGCAGCCATGCAATTCAGATGTGGTCCTACATCTTAATACCAGCCTAACCCACTACCATCTCACCAGTTGCCTGTGGGTCCAATTACTGGAGCTCATAGAAGCTAGGTTTGAACCCATTACTGCTCTATCATTGAACTGCTGATAGAGAAGCTCTCCAAAAGATGGAGATTAGATAATCAACAGAGCCTAATCACATCCAAATCACTAATTGTGCATGAAAAAATGGTGTTCCTTTGGCAGTATGAGTAGTGTTGCCTGGCTGGGTGTGCTGGATCCAGACAGAGCAGACCTCAGCCAAGGACAGGTTAAATCACATCAGCCTGTTTAGACGTAGCTTGACAATATGCATGTCCAGTACAACCCAAATAAATTGTTTGTGTGCTTTGTCTCTCTGTCTCTTTTCCCACTAGCAGTCTTCAAGTTTACCGGAGCACCCTGACTCCATTACACACACACACACACACACACACAACAAACATGCATGGGAGAAAGTTGAGAGACAGAGAGGCAAAACCTTTTTTCAAGCCTCCACCAACTCTCAACATCTGTCTGCCAAGAGTGCACAGAGAGAGAGAGAGAGAGAGAGAGAGAGAAAGAGAGACCGACACAAAGAGAGGGCATACCTCCTTCTAAAAAGCCAAGAATCTTTGAATAGGTGTGTGGATTTGCATGAGAGAAAGAGAGCTGCACTCACCTGTTGAGTGGCGCCAAGGCTCAGGAGCGTCTTTTTGTCTTCCTGATCTACAGATGGCTCTGTGAACACAAGTGAGCAACGGAGATGTTAAGGAATGCCAATGGGACTCCCCCCTCTCTCACTCCTTATTCCAAGACAGAGAATAAGGAGATAACAGATAAAGAGAGAGCGAGAGCGAGAGAGGGAGGGAGGGAGGGGGAGAGAGAGAGAGTGTGAATATGAAGAATGAGAAAGGTGTGTGAGAAAGGGGTGGGTGGTGGTGGTTGGTGGTTGTGTGTGTGTGTGTGTGTGTGTTGTGGGGGGGGGGGGGGGGGGGGGGGGGGGGGGGTGGGGGGGTCAGCTTAAGAGAAGACAAATGACACATTTTTACGAAAACGTAAAAATGTCATGGCTGCCTTAAACATTCGGTGAAATCTCTCTAGTTTTATAGCCACAGCAGAGAAGTGACACCGTTTCAGAAGTTGTGGGACTTTCTTGACTATCGTACTATAATTGAATTAAAACTAAAAAGCTTGACGTGATTGTAGTGAGCCAGTAATGAGAGCAGAGGAACATGCTCATGGCTTCTTTCTATTGTGCCTTTCTGAGGAGTATTCAGGGCTCCCATTATTTAGCATTTCACTGTGGCGGCTTGGAGGAGAGCAGCCCTCAACGATACAGATGCAACATGGATGTCTTCACAGCTGCTAGTTTGTAACATTTATGCTCATACATAATGAATGGAAAAGAGAGTATCCACATAACTATATTTCCTATACTGAATACTCCTGGGGTGATCTGCTCCACTGCAGAGACGGAGACCGAGACAGGCCAAAGAATTCACTTTCAGCAGCAGAATATTTGATTTCTTGCTGAATATTGCTTTTTTTTCTACCATTTTGTCAATTATATACTTCCAACTGAATGGTGGCTGGAGAATACCAGCATTTGCTCAGTGAAATATATTGAAAGCTTTTCTAGCAAGACGACTCAAAGGTCATGTTTATTTTCCATATGCTGTGTTTTTCATTTGATCTTCACACAGCCCACACATGTAGCTCTATGTTGACTCAGTACAGGCTATCTAAGTACAGCATCCAATGCCCAGTATCTCTTGTGTGTATGTCTTTGTGTACGTGTATAGTCGGTGGGTTGGATGTGTGTGGCCCAGATGTTAGCAGCTGGGCTGTGTAGTCGGAGCTGGCCCCACAGACAGTCATTAAGCCCAGCAGCCCAGGGCTAGGAGGTTAATTCCCCCGCCTGGAGGGGTATGGAGGAGGGAGGCAGGAGGCAGGAGGAAGGAGGGGGGGGGGGGGGGAGGAGAAGGGGAGGCAATGGGAGGCGAGGGGGCTGTGAAGCTCAGCACTCAGTTCACACAAACAGCACTGTCAGCAACACTGCTAACAGTGGAGCTGCTCCACTGCCAGACGGAGGAAGAGGAGGGAGAGAGCCGGGCCTGACAGAGAGATGGAGAGAGGGGAGGGGAGGGGAGAGAGAGAGGGGAGATGGACAGAGGACCTGGAGATGAATGGTGAGAGGGGTAATGCAGGGAAGAGGAGGAAAATACAGTAGGAGGGTAAAAAGAATTCATGTCAGGAGGCTGGACAGGCAGAAGGGGAGATGAAGGGGACAAGAACGAGCAAGGTAATGGAGCGAGAGAAAAGAATGGAGCAAGGAGACAGAAAGATACTGTAAAATAGGCTGTGGAATGATGAATAGAAGACGAGGGAGGAATGGGGGGAAGAGGGGAGATGGGAGATGGGGAGGAAGGAAGGCTGACATGAAGAGTTATTTTGAAAACCAACAGAAGGTCTACTGACTCAGACCAGTGCAGCAGGGGAACCAAGGAGGAGGATTAATCAAAGAACGCAATAAGCACCACGGTGAAAAAGCAACACAATATGGGGAAGAGGCAAAGATCGGGTCCGGGAGATTGATACAGAAAAGTGGAGCATGGGTGAGATTGCGTGCGGCGTATTTACTATGTGTGTGTGTGTCTGTATGGGTGTATTTGTGAGGAAGGCGTGGGATCATTGAATCAGTCGGATCACCATCAGTGACGTGGCAGCTCAGAGAGTGCCACTTGTTAAACGCAAAAAAAACAAAAAAAACAACACGTTTAATTGCAAAATGCAAACGACAGCTTGGGGTTAGTAGCTCAGAGCCTTGAGAGACGCACAGATACTCAACGTCCAATATGTGATCCACACCAAAAATAGGATTTAACTCGTGCGATACCCACAGTTCTTAGGAGGAGGCTTGTTTAATGAAAAAGGACCTTGGTAACCCTTCAAGGCTTCCAAGGGCTTTGACAAAGGCCTGCCGAATTGTCTTTGTGCATTGAGCTGGAGAGTATTACATCCACACTCTGAGCCCAGGCATTAACTACAGCCGTCCGACCTGATGATCTGATTGGTGCTCCGACTTCTGTTGCCTGCCACAGTACAGCTGCCATATCAGTGATGCTTCTGTGTGCTAAATCTGTAGACAAGGTCAACATGTTGTTTTTTTTTTCCCTGGCCAATCTGGCTCTCAGTCGACCACGGGAAAAGGAGCTGGAACAGGCAGGCGCAGACAGGGAGCAAAGCATCGCCAGAAACTAAGGAACGACAATTATGGGCGTGGCTAAAACGATAATAACAAACGCCTGCCGTTGTGATGAAGTCTGAATAAGGACACGCACCTCATCTCAGTGCTAGCAAGTTTGTGAGGAGAGATTCCTATATTCCTATGGCGGCCCACTGTGGTTCGGATGACCCAAGGACCACGTGATGCTGGAAGGACATGTATCGGGGGTCAAGAGGGATTTGGAAAAACCCAATTAAACACACACTGACACTTCCTGGTCCGCTCTCTGCTGTCCTGCTCAATCCCCATCCCTGTGTCCCGATGCGTATTGGCAGCGGCATGGGATTCAGAGCTGGGCATGCGTGTGTGTGTGTGTGTGTGTGTGTGTGTGTGTTAGGATGGGGAGGGGGTGAGACAACCAGCTGTGGTGTCCAGATTGAGGAAGGATTATTCCCCAAATCTGCTCCATTTACCCCAACTGCCTAACAAGCTCCTACATAACCATGTTAATTCACTGATATTGTGACCGCACAGAGTTGTAAATAACAAACACCACACTCCTGACCAATCAGAAGAAAGGACAAGGATTTGCCCTTTGCTCCTCTACAGATTCCCTGTATGGATGAAAGGTTTCATACAGACCTGCATGTAGGTAAAGCACAAGAGGATCGCTATGGCAACACACGAGTCCGAGCAGCTAAGCCATGGCCAGAGGATCTACACTAGAAAAGAGAATTTCATCAGACTAATAAACAAACAACATTAGACAGAGGGATGTAACTGATGACTGCATGATGCTAAATACATTACAGTCATATTAACTCCTGGATATCAGTGAGGGGCTGCTGGTGCATGTGATCACACCAGCGCCGTAGCAAAGAGATGAAAAGAGTTGAAGTTGCAGGCGGGCTTCTTTGAGAAAGTGGACCTCTTACTCTAATAGATTCCTGCATGATGTCATGAGGTCAGAGGCTGGGCAGGATCACTAAAACAATATTATTAGGTCAATGAGGGAAGAGGAGCTGGGACAGATAATAAGACTCAATCCGGCTGAGTGAAAATGCATTTGAGGGAAAAATGCTGACGCCTCCTTCTCTCTCTCATCCAATTCCCAGTGCTTGCTCTACACCGCTGATATTCATGCCAAGCTGTCCGTCCACGGCCCACAAACTTTAACGTCCGCTGTATCTGACACCCCAACTATCACTACACTACGGTGATGGACAAATGGAGGGAAGAGAAGGAGTGTGTGGGAGGGTGGTGGGGGTGTGGGGGTGAGGGAGGGGACAGTATCGAAATTTGAGGTCAGAAAAGACAATTGGTCTATCCAGTCTTGTGTGTCCCATTCATTTATTCATAGTCATCTCTCTCCCCTGTACAATCTACACAAACACACACACACACACACACACACACACACACTCACACACACACATAAACAAACACCGACACAGGCTACCAGAGCCTCCTATCACAGGCACTTCAATATAAAGATGCACAGAGCTCAGGCAATAACCTGATCCTGGTGAGAGATGTTATAGGCTTTGACAGGCAGGGCTGAGCCACACAGCCCGGCCTGTTCTCCCAGTGTCACTAACAAAACAGAAGGATTAGAGGATGAAACTGAGCTAAATCCAGGCGAGCTAAAAATGGGGGCAAAAACAAGGCATGAACAGAAACAATATTGAATGGACCCAAAAGGAACTTTGTAACGGAAGCAATGAAATGACGTTTTAATAACGTAAGCCTGGTGTTTTATGATTCATGCACAAATACATGCACACACACATACACACACACACCTTATTATGCACCTTATTACCATTTGCACCTTATTACTATTTGAATACTGTTTTATTTTATTTTTCTTTAAATACTTATTTGTCTTATCTTACTTACTATGTAGAGCTGAGTTGGCTCAACTCAAGAATTTCATTACTGGTAAAGATGTTGCATTGTTATCGAGTATATGACAATAAACTTGAAACTTGAACTTGAAACTTGAAAACACACACACACACACACACTTTATCTTTGTACTTCTATCCAGTATGAGGACCTCATTCATGTCCAACCTTAACCCTAATCCTAATCCTAAACCCATGACCCTAAACTAGTCCCTTGAAGAAGCGAGGATTGACCAAAATTACCTCACTTCACAAATGTCCTTATTCCCAAGGTCTAAAACTCAATCACACACACACACACACACACACACACACACACAGACACACACACACACACACACGCACACACACACACACACACGATCAGGTCCAAACATACCTCTGCCAACAGATGGGTTTACGGCTTTGTGGAGGTGGAGTTTGCCATCATGCCCATCCTGTTTTCAGAAAATCCACTTTAATTAACATATCAGAGCTCCAAACGAGGCTAAAGCTCTTCGCTGTAATCTGCCCAGTTTGAACTCACCGACCAGAGAGCCTACATGATGAGGCTCACCGATAGAAACACAAAGATAATCCAGTTATACCTGCTTTTACAGGGGACAGAAGCACACATCTAACAGCCCCGTCTCTGAAGTGCCACAGCTTTACACTCTGATCTAATCAAAGTGTTTTGATTTATTTATGTCGTGTGACACAATCTGACAGGATCCACCAAGTTCATTTAGCCACACTCTCTGACATGTGCTCCAGCTTAAATATATGGACCACTGGTGGCTCAGAGAGCATGGGCCTTTCTTTTATTCTTCCCTCTTGCCCTGCATCACTTCCTCCCCACCCTATTTCTCTCTCCTAATCATCTAACCCCAGACTGCCCTTCCATCTGCAGCACTTCATCCCTAAAACTTATTTATTTCCATTCTTTCAAGTTTACCCCCGAAAAAAAATGCATTCCCCCTCTCTCTCTACCGCTCTCCCTCCAGATATCTATCCCTCTCTGAAGGTGTCAGAGGAGCTATGGCAGGGTGACTGTGGTTCCCTCCACCTGCAGACTCACAACCCCCAGAGGACCGCCAGGGAAAGTTGAACAGGCCAACAGATGGAGGCTATTGTGTGAGGGAGGGTGTGGTGGCAGGGCCGCAAAACGATGTAAATGTAGAGAGTCAGGGGCATGGATGTCTGTGTGTGGTGTGTGTGTGTGTGTGTGTGTGTGTGTGTGTGTGTGTGTGGTGGGGGGCGGAGCAGAGCAGTTTAACACAAGATGTTTGAAATCTGTTGGCCTGACAGCGTGTCAGAGGACTGCTTGGTTAATAGTCTCCTGGAATGTCCTCTTCTGCAGTTTTAATGAACCCCAAGCCAAAAGGCCTAATGAAGCATGCTCCGTTTGCCAAAACAGTCCCTCAGCTTGACCCCATCTGACCCCTACCACTCCCACGCCACTGGAGGAGGCGCGGGGGGGGGGGCGGTCTCCATGGTGACCAGCCTAAAGAGTCCTCTAGACTAAAGTTGTCAACGGGACAAAGGAGGAGGCTGGAGTGAGTGAGTTATAGAGAGAAGCCAGCAGTTAAGACAAAGGACGTCAGCGCATGTGCCTGCATATGTTTTTAAAGATGGGGGGGGGGCGGGGGGCTCACCACTTTCAAGATTTTCAATTGTGCATATTCCCTCTCCTCTTTGTTATCCTGACAAAAAAGGCCAGTTAGCAGAAAGCTGGTGTTTTCTGGCCAAGAAAACATTTTTCTTAACAAGCTCTTCCTCCTTGTCAGCGTCGAAATAGACACACATATACACACAAAGGCAACTAGGCGCACACACACACATACACACACACACACACACAGACAGACAGACAGACACACACATACACACAAGTTGGCCCTCATTGCAGTTTAGCTGTCCTTTGTTCAAGCCAAGCTAGAACCTCATTATTCAATAAGGTAAGCCTAGGCCAGGCAGCGCTGTGTGTATACAAGAGGGTTGGTTTTGTCTATGTGTGTGTGTGTGTGTTAAGTATGAGTTAAGGACTAATAAAGTGTAAGGCCCCTAATTAAACAGTCTTTGTTTACGTTCTATAGCGCTGGTATAAACTCAGCAGGCACAATGCAGCGTGGTGCGCCAGGTCGCTACGCTCTCATTTGAATAACTACAGACAAAAGCGATGAGAGCGAAGGGGCCGATCAACTTCAAAAGAAATTCTTGCTTAATTGCAAAAAGTGTGAGAAAACTAACTAAAACAAGCTGATTAAAGTTGCACCGAATACACTTTGCAGTTCCATACAGCGATCGGATGTGCGTTCACTTCTGAGGTAAATTGAAAATCCTCAGTGGATGCAAGAGAAAAAGATAGCGTATAATTTGATTAAAAGTCTTTATCACCCGACTGTGATTACATCTTGACAGATCCGGAGCACAGACAGTAAATTCAGCTGTGGCTAAAAACAGACCACAGGTAAGTGGTTTCCAGACTGAATAATTTTTGATCAGCGTGTTTTTTTTGTTTTTTTTTGCTTTCCTGCTATGAACAGCTGAAGCAAAAAACACTCTACCGTCTTTGAATAAGAATAACTAGCACTAGACACGGAGCGGTTCCCCTCCCAGAGCCAAACATATAGAGAAACAAACTGCACATGGATGGTTGGCCTTTTTTAATTAGAAGGGAAACATGGATGAGAAATAATAATGAGAATCAGACCCTCCCCCCCCCCCCACCCCTTAAAGAAAACAGCGTGGAAAAACTTGAATGGGCAATCAGTGCTGTTCCACTGGTGAGCGTTTCTGAACGCAGCACTCTAATGGTGCCATTCATTATAGGCCTTATTAGAAAAAACACTGACTTTATGATATAATAACAAATAAACCCTGGCTGCACACACTGTTATGATCGACAGAAATTAAAAAGTACCATGGAACACTGTTACAATACCTCTGCGGTGGCATAGTCTCTCTCTCTCTCACACACACACACACACACACACACACACATTGAATAAAGTAATCAAGGATATTTAAATGAGTGTGCGGGCTGCATAAACAGTGCAAACGGTGCAGAACATTACGGGCCGAACGTGCTTGTGCATTCCTGATCTCGTAAAGGTGGTGAGAGGAGGGTGGGTGGGTGCTCAGTTTCAGTGTGTGTGTGTGTGTGTGTGTGTGTGTGTGTGTGTGTGTGTGTGTGGAAGGGTGGCTGGTAGGAGGGTCATTCGCTCCATTCACAGACACAGTTGTAACCACAAGCGTCGGTATATGCACGTTTATGTGCCACACACACACACACACACACACACGCCAAGGACTATGTACAATTTCTTGACGATTGTTTCTCCATTAACAATATCACATGCATTCATTACACGCATTTAGCATTCAAAAGACTTTACTCAGTTGAAGAAGTCAAAACTGTTTCGGCAGCACAGTTAGGACCAATCTGCATAATAACACATATACATAATATACACAGAGAGAACAGTGTGTCAGGGGATGGTGGAGGTGGAGGGTTACTGTGATCTGCGTGAGGAACTGGAGCTTAGGGGTCCCTGAGTGCTACCAGCTGACATTCCCCTGCAATCCAAAGACTAATTGATTAAAGAGGTATGAATGTGTGTGTGTGTGTATGGAAGTGCAATTGAGTGTGCATGTGTGCATGGCAAATATATGCCATATGGATGAGGGATTGCACCTCAATTAGTGTGAATGGGGTAACTGTGCTGTGTATCAGCACTGTCCCCTTGGCACACATACTATCCGCTTACACCCACAGAGTCAGGCTGGGGAAGTCTAATGCTTCCAAACCACAAGCTCCATGTTCAATCTCAGACTCACATACCACCAAATACATATTTCAACATACACAAACATAGAGCACTGGCCTGTGCATTGATGAGAAACAAATCTGGGGACCATGTGGTAATTAGTTGGCTTCGGGCCCATTGTTAATCCGCAAATGATTTTATTATCCCATAATGCCCCATATGGAAAATAAATATATGTCAAATATATTTTTTAAAGATATATTTTCACATTATGTGTAAATATTAAAAAATGGCACCTTCTCAAATAGTTTACATAAATATATTTTCCCCCTTATAATAAATAAAATAATATATGTTGCATACATGTAATTGATATATTCATATATTTTTTAATATGTATACCTATTGATCCACATAATATATGTCAAATATATGGACATATGGACTGTTATCACCATCAGATACAAAACAAGATATGTGATAGGTCTCAACATTTAGAACCAACCATGGCCATTTAGTGCTTGGCCCCAATAATTGTTTCTGCAGGTACAGCTTAACTATATTTTTCTCTTCAAAATGAAAAGAAAATTGATTTTACTGTGTTTTTCATCTTCACTGTGATTGCCCATGTTTGTCCCTGTATCAATTGATTCAGTCTGAATACCCTGATTCTTTTTACTGTGCATCAGGCCTACAGTCTCTATTATTATGCTCTTGTAATGGACCTTGTAGTGCAAATATGAAATATTGTCTAAAACAAATATGCACGTGTAGTCATTCGTAACAGCTGCTCATTTATTGTTTCAAAGAAATCTTTATCCATTCTGATGATCAGTAGCTTATAACTACATAGCCTTGCACATATTTTATTGATATATTTGTAACTAAATTGTGACGTATAGTTTCAAATACATTACTTATATTCAAATATATTTTTAATATAAGTATGTATTTGAAAAACATGAACATATATTGACATATATTTGGAAATCCAGAATCCAGAGAACTAATACTAATTAAAAGAGTATTAAAATGAAAATATTTTCTGGAGCTGTATGGGAGGCTGACTTTGTAGAGTCATTGAATGCTATATAGAACTTCTGCACCAAAATGAACATTATTTCATCTGGCTATATTTCATTGATGTGAGAATGTGCATTGGGGGGCTGCTGTTAGGATGAATCGACGCTACCAAATTGAACTAATTGCACTGGTGCCTGCCCAATGGACCCTGTCTGGGACTCATGAGAGCAAAGAATGGAGAGCAGGCGGCTACATTACTGAATCAGACTAATTGCTCACACCTGTGCCTGCCCAGTTGACTCTGTTGGGGATTGTGGAAAACAATAAAGTGCAGAGCTGGGAGCGTATGGGTAAGGCAGCAAGAGTGAAAGGCTATGTTCACAGTACAGGCCTTAATGCTCAATTCAGATTTTTTTCCCCTCAGATCCATCAAACTGTTCACATTCATGTTTGAAAGTGACCTACATCTGACATGAGTATGAACAGACCTATCCTGAAATGATCCACATGTGCAAATGCAACAACAACAAATGATGCCATTTTTACTTGACAGTCTGTCATGGAAGCCGGGTCCAAGCATTAATTTTAAGGAATATTTGCTATGGAGGTTGGATGAGACTTCACATTAATTCCAGTCTGATTGGTCAGACTCAGGTTGCATTGCCGCATATCGGATATGTATCAGATTTACAATTGCGGCCCAAATCAGAATTGAAAAAAATCAGATTCCATGAGGGTTTTTTTTGTGTTCACACTGCACTAAAAAATCTGTGCCACATGTAGGCCAAGTCCCTCACAATGCCACAACCGTCACCCAGGTTGGGATGGGCCATCTATCATTACTAGTAGTACCTATCATCACTGTATTGTACATGGCCTTGCTGTTCTACTGCCTGAATGAATACTTGTGCACATGGACAATGGCGCTGTTTTAACTCTCATACTGTATTGACTGAAACTAACTAGTCAAGGCTCAAGCCAATGAAGCCTCACGCCAGCTGTCATCCATCAGTAAACTGGCACATAATGTCATCTGTGTGCATGTTGCTCCAGACCCTGGAGATGCTCAAAAATATTCCCAACATGTGCTTTGTTGTTCCAAGACAGTGTTTTCCTCCTGTCTAATTTAGTGTAAGCTGTACGGGAAGGGTTGGAGTCAGGTCGACCTCGGTAATGAGAGGTATGTGAATTGTAAATTATTTCTGCTATTTTTTTACTCACTGTGGCTCTGAAAGCTGACAAATGTGAATGGCTTGTTTTGTTACTGACTGTAAATACCCAACTCTGTCTCTTCTATCTATCTGTCTGTCTATCTATACTGGGAGGCAAAATCTTTTGTGGATGTCACTTTACACGTAGAGATTCACTCACAAGTGAATCATTGGTTTACAAGGCAAAGGAGTGGCAGGAGCTGATTTCTATCAATCAAAAAAGACAGCTAATTGCCCTCGCCCTGGCACGCCTGAGACTCTTCTTGACTGGGACTGTGATTGGTGGAAATGATCAGACATCACTTTTTGAAATGCTTTCCGAGATGGAGGAGGAAGACTTTTCCAAGCGAGGTCATATGCCTGTGGTGGGCTATACTTACTGGAGTAGAGAAAGGGGAGAGCAGACAACAAAGAGGAGGTAAGCGAAGAGAGAGAAGAAAGGAGAAGGAAGTGCGTCGAAAAATGAGAAGAGAGGGAGAGTGCAGAGATTGCTGTCGTCTGATTGGACGCCTCCTGGGTAGAGACGAGATGATCTCAGAGACTCGCAGCATGAATCCCTCACACCCTTCACCACACACACAACCTACACACTGTACACTACACACACACACACGCTTTACGGCTCCCGCACACCATGCACACACACGGAAACATGCCTGGAAGCGCACGCACCCACACACATACACAAAGGATGGCTCCCAGACAGACCCGCAGTCCGCGGTTTTCTACCTGTAATCACCACAGATTTATCTTTAGCCAACAAACACAAATGAATGTGACTGTAACAACGTATCTTCTCAGCCTCACATGTACCCTCATATCGAGTGGTGATTTCTTCCCTGAACGCTTTCCATTCAGACTAGTAATTTAGTCTGTCTGTACGGAAACATCAACATCAGGTCAGCGATATGACAGACAGACATAACTGTGATTACAACGGCAAAGATGGAAATTGATGTTTAATGATGCTGCAGTTCCATATATCCTGTATTTATCCCAAGCAGGCAGTATCTATTTCCATCCATTTATCTCTTGCCTCACGCTGGGCTGCCGATGACGGTTATTGCAAACTGCTTCGCTTTGAGCTGTATGGAATTGTCCCATGGCCGCCATATTAAAAGTGTGCTGTGAATACCTGTTTACAGTCTCAGTGTTCACCATCTGTCCAACTTCATTGTGGCACCCACATCCATGCATTTATATCTCTACAGTAGAGGCACAATACATTCGTTTTCATTGGTGCAATTGTGTGTAACTGTGGGTCTTTTGTTGTTTGTGACTTGCGTCTTCATTGTATTTGTACCTTCTGGTTGTACCATCGTAAGGTTAAGGCATCTCTCAAGGGGCTACATGTACCTTATGTACAGGATATAACAAAGAGAACACCATCTGTATGAGTTCAGAAGGTAGGAAGGATTGTGCCTGCGTCTCTTTCTGAGCACGAGGGCACAAAGCCATCCCCTTATGGCCCATTGTTTTGGATGGGTATGACTCTTGCATCCCTCCCCTCCATGTTGGGGGAATACAGCACAGTCTGGCTAATATTTAACTAATGACTGTGCCTTCCAGCCTAGACCGCCCCCCTCTCACCAACTGCCAGGCCTGAGCCATCTCTGCAGTGAACGTCACTGAAGTGTGGCTGTGTGAAATAGAATGGGAAGGAATGGAGCTCTGCACAGTATCAGGGGAGAGGGGTGAGGGGGAAAATAACTGTTGGAGAGCCCATAAAGGAGCTGTGAGTGAGGGAGAGATGGATGCATGGTGTTGTGTGGGAGGCCAACGAGTCCAGCAGTGAGAGAATGCCATATGCTACCTTGAGGCGGGCAAAGTCTAGAAAGAGGTTGGTGGAGAAGCAGTCAGAGAAGACTGGCTAGCTTCCATCAACACTGATATCATATGTTTCTGGCCTTCGCTTTTCACATCAAGCGGCACATTAATCCCCCCAGCCCTCCTTATAGATACAGGCTGAGCCACTGACAGACATAGAGATGAAAAACAAGGGAAAGGGACTGAGAGAGGCACAGGAAGGGAGGAAGAAAGAGAGGGAGATTGAGTGAAAAGCACAGCTAGATAATGAGGTCTGTTGTGGGAGAAACAGAAAAGGAAAACAGGGAAATCTGTAAGGGCAACATAATAAAAATGAGTGGAAATGAAGGGGAAGTGGGGTAAGTTAAAGTTGGACAAAGAGAGAGGGGAGAAGTGAAGAAGGATAGATTGATATAGAAGATGCTGCAGGGCTGATTCTGGTTGTGTTGCCACCAAAGTGGACTGAAGTCCCGTGTGCTGCCAGGCAAATGTAGTATTAGTCACTTCAATAATTAATCACCCTGGGAGCATGTAGCAGCAGCCATGCACTGACCCATTTCTCTAACATTTTTTCTCAACAGTAACATACACACTGTGAACCCCTCTTCTTTCATACCTTCATTTAGTGAAGTGGGGGTGCAAGCCCAAATCCTCTGGGTCAAGCCTGGTCATTTATTAGCCACATTTCTCAGGAGAAATAAAAGTCTTCTCGCTGCTCCTCTCAAAGGCTGGAAACCATGCAGAGAGAGAGAATAGTGGCCTCGGCTCTGGCCCAAAAGGCCTGGCTGTCTGTCTGTGTCCTGTTGAAATATGAAGCCCATATGTAGGACGGCCAACTGAAAGAGGGGACCCAACAGGGCTCCTTCAGGCTTTGATGCTCATCACCACAAAAGCAGATGGTGGTGTCCTGGTCTTAAAACTTTTTTTCGAGACCACCCCCTCTCCTTTTATCCAATCCTATCCGGCCTATTAGCCCCCTGCCTGGCATGGTCTAGCAGCCTATGCTTAGCCCCCAGGGGGCTTCCAGAGCTATGGAATGAAGTCAAGCATCCCCTTTGACACAGGTCTCACTGGGTAGCTTTGAATAGAAGTCAACCGAGTGAAATGGCATGTTTTAAATGGAATAAGGTGTGGGGGGGGATCAATACTGCAGGGTTGTTTGGACCTGAAATGCCTTGCTCTCTGTGCACTCAGACAAAGCAGTGCTGACTGCAGGTGGCAAAGAATTTTTCCGGACATTGAGTAAAAAGTAACAAAGGGTGTTTAATGGAAGAGAAACCTCATGCATCTGTCTGAAAGATTGTGATCAAAGCATAGGGACAACCCACTGTGTGTTCTCTCCATCTATTCCTGCCCCTCGCCGCTGAAACAGGCAGGAGTTGCCACTGGGGTCGAACCCTAACCTGTGTGCTGTGCTGCACCCAAGTCATTTCTGAACCAGGAAGGCAATCAAGGACTTAAAGGCAGACACAATGCAAATAAGTCTGAGAGCCCATCTGTAGTAATCCAGTAGTCCCTCCTGTACCAGTCTGCTCTCTGTCTCAGCCTCTCTGTGGCACAAGCCAATTAACTGTTTGATTCAGAGCCGGGGATGAACAACCTAATTGATTACATGGCGATAGTCGATTCAATTATCAATTTAGGCACAAAAAGCTGAGCGGGAAAGGCTAAGCCCAGAAGTTTTTGCTAAATGAGTTTCTCAGCAGCTTGGCAGCACAATCGCGTCGGTATGTTTGTTTAAGTGCAGGGATGAAAAGTAAAGGAGGAAGGGAGGGAAGCGGTGGAAGAGAGGCAGGAAGACTGACAGTTAGCTACTGCCGGTTGTTTACTTGCAGGCTCTGACTTACACTTCTCCTCTGCTTCTTCCTCCACAACACAGACATTCTTCTCTGCCTAAAGCACACAGAGAAACACACACAGAGACTGACAGACAGACAGAAAGGCACACACACACACATAAACACACACAATACACATACTTATGCAGACCTACACATATTCAAGGACATACACATACATTGCATACATACAAATACCCAAACACACATATATTTAAATACACATTCACCCTTGCACACATGCATACATACAGTCACACACACACACACACACACACACACACACACAATGCAGACCTAAACCCACTATTTAAACACATGCAAATACACTCTTGCACACACCCAATCACATTCACACATAAACACAAATAAAAACCAACAGGGGTTCGCATCGGTTGACTCTCATAAAAAAAGCCTTCTCTTTTTCCTCATCATCCCTGTGATTCTGCTTTTGTTTACTCTGTCATAGAGAGTTGCTCCGTTCGATCAGGCTGGAGAAGCAGTATAGGTTGGGTGGTTGTGCTAACGAAGTCTCAGTGTACCGTCTGTCGACAGGGTAATTTCCCTGGGTAGCTCTGGTGCCTCGCGCCTGCCCTGCCTGGTTCTGCCGGTAAAGACGAGGAGAAGATCAGAAGCTGAGTCACCGGAGAGGAGAGGCCAAACGGTTACGACTGAGGCAACCTCTGAAGAAGGACATCCTTGCCTCTTTCCCCGGACCCCTTCTGAGGCACTGATGAGTTATACCCCTCTCTCCCCTCTCCTTACCCCCCTTGCAGCCACTACCAGGGAGTTGACAAACAATGCACTGCTCTGGCTGGGCAGGATGGAGACATGGAGGGAGCTGAGGAGGAATGCACAGATTGTTGGGAGAGATGGGGAGGGTGTCCCGCGGTGGGGGATTATAAAAGAGTTGTTGGGGACACAGACAAAAGTGTGCCAAGGGGGCTTCTCCATCACTGTGACAGATTCCTCCTTGGCCCAGCATGGATTTCTGGAGAGGCTATGTATGTGTGTGTGTATGAGGGTGTGTGTGTGTGTGGGGAGGGTTTAGGTGGATGTAAAGGACTGCAAGGGGTCCTCCCAGATGGTTGTGTCCCACTGCTGGTAGGGGGTCTGCAGCCTTTATCTATGGCAGGCACACACACACTGGTCCAAGCACCAGGCCCACGGGGCTGAAGTTATGAGAGGGGCAGGGTGTGCCGATGCAGGAACAATTTCCCTCCCGTCCTTTTTTACTATAGAAAGAAAAGACCTCAGTGACAGCCAGTGCTCAGAAACTCAGGGGACTGAGTAAGCTCACTCTGTTCTTTGGCGACGACTACCCTCTCCAACTGCCACACACACACATACATAAACACATGCATTCACGCACTCACACACACACACACATGCACGCAGGCACATACACACAAATGCCGCAGCATGGCTCCTTCCTCCTCTGAGGGCTGAAGCTGGTCCAGAACATCAGCCTTATTGGAGAAGCTTAGTGAGGGAGGGAGGGAGGGAGGGAGAGTCTGAGGGAGCAGGAGCGAGAAAGAGAGAGAGAGAAATAGAGAGACATAGAGGGAGATGCCAGGAGACACTGAGCCACAATGCATTCCTAATCGACTTGCTGCCGACTTGCAAATCCAGCGCTCTCATCTGGGCTATGCAATGTCAACCTTGAGACGTACAGAGACAAACCGAGGGAGACAGAGGGAGAAGTTAAACTGGGGAAGGATTGGAGGAGTAAGTAGTGCAGTGAATAACTGTTGTTTACGGTGGAGAGGTGGACAGGATCTAGATTTAGGACAGTGTGTGTCTGCTGTTCCTATGCATAATGTGAATTATAAAAGTTGTTCCCTTCAGTGTCCTCCACATTGCCACCTTTTTACCACGCAAATCCAGGAAGTCATTTTTCAAAGAGGCCGGTGTGTGCCAGTGTGTGTTGGTGTGTGTGTGTGTGTGTGTCGGAGCGGCGGGGGGGGGGGGTTATTCTTTTATCCTTTGACCCAGATTCGAGGGAGAGCTGAACAGGGGGACATGAAAGGCACGGACCTCCCAGCGGAGCCAGGGTCATATGCAACCTGAACACAGGCACACACCGGCACAGCCAGTGGAGCAGAAAACACTATTATACATACACACAGTCCACACACACACACACACACACACACACACAATCAAGATCACCCCCCCAACAAATTATGTCAATCAGACACACCTGCCGCAGCTCCCACACGACTAGCCTGAACCCTCTCTCCTCCATGCATGTGCACACAACATCATAAGGCCTAATGAGGGAACACAGAGTCACATATGTGTACTCGCTGATGATCATGAACAAATAAAGATTCACACAGGGTCCAGCACACATGAATATTCACACTAAGATGCAAGACCGGCACACGTGTACGCGTGTACGTGCACATACACACATTACGCTCTTTATCTCCCTCTAATAAAATGTGTGACAGCATGAATGTTTCCAGTAGATGTAAGCATGGCAAAAGGTGAAGGAGAATGATCACAGTGTGGATGTCCTCCGTGGAGCCGGCATTATACCGTCACACAGCCTGCAGTGACGTTGGACAAAGGGGAGGGTGTGTGTCAATGGGAAAAATAATGGGAAGCTTCATGATGTGTCAAGGATGGAGCCGACATATATAATATTATATATAAACACTATGATGAAAGTTGTGTGTATGTGTGTGGAAGAGGAGTTACATAGGGAGATGGGCAGCTTTACAGGCAGACAGAAACCTGGATGCACTGGAGACACAGTGTTGGGCCTTGGCCAGTGTTAAATATGGTACCTCACCTACAACCAGATGGTTCTTCACTCCTGACCCGCTGCCGCCAACCCCCCCTCAACACCCCTCACTTTTTGTCTCTCCAACAGTCTGCTACCTCTCCCTCAGGGAGGGCCATGGCTAAATGCTGTCATTTCAGCAACTCAATGTAGTGCCACAACCTACTGTGCTGTCGCTAAAAAAATTGTCTTTACTCTTGATATGACTGACAGACTTTGGCCAGACTCCAGTGACCACTTCTTAAGACCACTGAAATCCCTCCAGGTACACTTCTTTTTAAAGGTGACAGGTCAGCTTGGAGAAGAAAGCCATTACCAGAGAAGAAAGCATCAGCCATTAGAGACAGTCTCCTGCTGGTATAAAGTGCCACCAAATACAATGGCTCTAAGCCAAGGAACTATTCTGTGAAGTCTAATAGCACCATTTCTTCGCCTTGTGAAGCTACCTTGCTGCTAATTCTAGAGTTTATTTACCTGTCTTAAAGGGTAATTCCGGTATTTTTAAAACTGGGCCCTATTTGTACAAATTTTGGGGTGTAATTGACTAATACGTACAAAAAGTTGGAATTGGTCCAGTAGATCGCCTCAGCCGGCAGTCGCAAAACGGGCTGCAATGGCTGCAACGTAATCCGTTAGGGCCACTGCGCCCGATCAAAGTACGTCCACTAAAAGTGCTTGTTTTTGCCACTGACAGGCTCAGATTGTTATTTGAAGTGTCTGACAACATTACGGAAAGGATCCCTACACATATAGACCGTTGTTTAACCAGTAACCTTTGTTTAACCTCTTCCTGCAACAACTCACGAGCGAGCGAGACTTCTCCTTGAGCGAGACTTAGTTTTCTGGTTAAACAAAGGTCTGTCTCTGTAGAGATCCTTTCCGTAATGTTGTCAGACACTTGTCAGACACTTCAAATAACAATCTGAGCCTGTCAGTGGCAAAAACAAGCACTTTTAGTGGACGTACTTTGATCGGGCGCAGTGGCCCCAAGGGATTATGTTGCAGCCATTGCAGTCCGTTTCACGGCTGAGGCGATCTACTGGACCAATTCCAAAATAATTTGTACCTATTAGTCATTTAGACCCCAAAATATGTACAAATAGGGCCCAGGTTTAAAAATAGAAGTTTCTTTGGCTGAATTTTTTTCAAAGTTGAAGAGTTGTTTTTTTCTAAATTAGTTTATGGAGGATGTATCACGGAGAGAAAATGAAGGATGCTTCATATTTCATAGAACACCTGCCAATATTTCTGCTGCATCTCACTTTCATTTCCTAAGCCCCCACAAAGGAGAATTGACAATTCCTCCTCAACTATTCTGTAGCAGCCTCCCTCCTCGCTTCCTCCTCTCTAGCCAGAGTGAAAGCCTGGGAGCTTGGCCACATGGTTCAGGCCTGGGCTACAATGCACGAGGATGAGGGGGGATGAGGAAAGTACTGGGGGGTCGGAGGCATAAAAGTTTCTTTCTTCTCCTCCCATGCCTTTTTCTTTGAGTCAGAACAGAGCGTTGCCACGGCAATGAGGTTGGTCTGTCTCCCACGGCGTGGTCTGGGAAGAGCAGCAGCTTGCTATGACATTTACTCAGACTGGAGGAACGAGAGAGGATAGAGGTTAGAGAGAGAGAGGGGGGGGGTTGCAGAAAGTGGATGGATTAAACCATAGCACCTGTAACGTCAGGGGGTTTGACACACACTCGGAGAATTGGCTGCCACTACCTTTATCTAGCCCTTTTATCTTCTTCTCAGTCTCCATTCATCCCCGGCTTCTATTCCTGGCCTCTTCTTTCATTTGCTCTCATTCAGGCCTTGCCAGAAAGTCAGTTAACCAACACATATTCCCATCCAAATCATTTCTACCAAACTCATGTACACAACGAATGCACGGACAAACACATACAGTACACACACACACACACACACGCACGCACACACACACACACACACACAGCCATGGCCATGGTACTGAGAGGCCAACTGCCAACAATGCCAGTATGGTTCGTAGCCAAAACTAGGATGCCTGGGCAGAGATTCTACTGAACACAGCTCAAGGGCTTTTGTTTCACATTTCAGCACAGGAAAAGTTGAGCCAAATAAAATAACTGTTGAACAGATTCCTTTATATTCCTTGCCTTTTGTTTGTTTTATTGTGTGTGTGTGTGTGTGTGTGTGTGTGTGTGTGTGCACAGCCATGTCATTGCATGCATGTGTGTATTTTCAGAGGTGTGATGATCCTGGATCTCCCATGTACCATCAAGCCAACATGGAGTCAAACAAGCCTTTGAAACTAAAATACCCACAAGTCAAAAAGCGCTTTTCTGCTTTATCAGAAGCCATTCAAAAACAATCTGTCTCTGCTTAAAGACGGCTACAGCTCTTCTATCAGCAAATACAAGCAATGAAACAAAGAGGAAAATGTTTGGTGTGATGTGGGCAGAAAACGCAAGCTAGTACAGCATGCTGCTACGTTTAAATGCATGGTACTTTTCTCATGGGCCAGTATACAACACACCAGAGGCACAGAGAGGAAGAGGAATGCAACACAATATGTCTCAGCGCCACAAGGCAAGTCGGTATCCAACATGCGGCGTACTGTTGATTGAAGTGGCAGTATTTTCGTGAAGCATATCCATATGTGGCACTCTGTGAACTTGAGACGGACTGTGCTAATGTGCTCTTCTTGTTCTGACGTAGACGTATACAAGGCTCTTTGTCAGTTGTGAATGAGCTTTGTATTCTCTAGTGCTGGTGCCCCAGTGGAAATGTTCTCCGTTAGCCTCCTTCCTACATCTAAATAAAGACAACTTCTACTCAAGGCTACCATTATCCCCATACACGCACACACACACACACACACACACAGGCACACTTGCACATTAACACAAACGTACATTAACACACACACACACTCTCTCTCCCCATTCCTCCTCTCTATATTTGAGTGACTTAATAACAGTAACAACTACAGTCTTGTATAAATGCTGTTGTGTTCCTTGTTTGGGGAAAAAAAATTCAACATTTTGTTACCAGTGTTATTGCTGTTAAGTAGTAGCAGTACTAGTATTAGTAGTGACGTTGTAGGGAGAGTACTAGAGGTAGTGCTGGTATTGTGTTAAGATATATGAGTTCTAATACATTTAAAAGGCTTTTACATCTAGACGCATCTACCTCTCCACCTGCACATGACCTTATGACCACATGACCTGACCATTTTATTGTTATTATTATTTTTCTTATTTCTTATAGTATCTTTTCATATATTTTAGTGTGAATCTTTCTATTTTCTATTGTATTCTTGGCCTTTGCCTTTTACAGTACTTGCTTTTATTCTTGTTTTTTATTCTTCTCTTGCTTTATTGTTATGCACCGAACACCGAGTCAAATTCCTTTTATGTGAAAACATACTTGGGAATAAACCTGATTCTGATGACAAGGACATGGCCACCACCTCACTCACTCTCACTCTCTCTCTCTCTCTCTCTCTCTCTCTCTCTCTCTCTCTCTCTCTCTCTCTCTCCTCAGCACACGTGGTCATTCCTACAGTGATTTGGGGACAAAGAAAGACCAAAAGATGCTTTTTAGTAGCTTTTTCCGTCTTTGCCTATGATCTTATCACTCGCCGGGGGGCACCTTTCTGCAGACCAATGGGGGTCTCGGGCTTGTTCCCCTCTACCTCTCAGTCTCAGGGGGTCAGTCATTCTGCCGAGGCTGAACTCAGGGGGATAGAAGCAGCAGGAGAGAGATGAGCCTGGAGGGGATCTTCTCACCCTGAGACGAGTGATTACTTCGCCGGGACTAAGTTATGCTAATGCATTCATCTCCAAAAGCACCGTGATTATTTAGAGTTCCTCACCAACTGTTTTAGATTTTGCTCGCTTGCTATTTTATGCAAAGATGCTTTTTTTCCCCCCCCTGTGCTCCGTCGGCACAGCGCTTGCCGAGCTGAGGGAGATAAGAGGGGAGAAAATTCAGAAGATCGTTGAATTCTTTGCCCTTATTTTAATATGCCCTTGATGTGTGAATGAATGCAAATCAAAATATGTCTACTTTTTTTTTCCTTCCTGAAAGTGTCGCATGTTGCAATTTTACAAAATGACAGTGGAGTGGAATGGAGCAGATGATATTGCACACAGTATATCATCTCTGCCATCGCTTTCTCTGGCCTTCTAAATTGCCCTATGTTTTATTTAAAAGGTTCCTACACTTTCCCACTCATCCATAAAAACGTGGTGTATTTCCATGTCTGTCTAAGAACTGAACCCCCCTGTTGTCCCTGATTTGGAGTGTGGTCGGCTTTGATGCCGCACTCTGCCTGGCGTTCCCGCGTGCCGTTTGCGGCGACGCAGCATCCTGGCCGTGGCTGTGGTGCTCCTGTGAAGCAGTGTCAGGGGATATCAGTGTAATACCAGGCTGAATATGTTAGAGCATATTCCCTCTAATCCTGAGCACACTGTAATCGGAGGAGACCGGGCTTCCTACCACTCTGACAGGGCCGCGCAAACACATAACACACGTGCCAGAGGTCCGCTGAACCATGCAGAGGTGTGTGGGTGTGGGTGGGGGAGTTGGAAGACAGAGGAAATGGAAGGTTGGAGGGGTCTGAGGAGTCGTAGTGGAGGCAGCGAGAAAGATGAGGAAAGCAAGTGAGTGAAATCCAGTGACAAACAAGACGAGGAGAGAGGAGAGGAGAGGAGAGGAGAGGAGCGGAGCGGAGAGGAAATAATGTGCCGTCAGAGACAAAAGAAGAAAAAGGGATGGGGATAAGGTACACAGGAGTGAGGAGGAGGTGAGGAGGGCAAAATAAATCAAGAAAGGCAAGGAAATAGAAGAAGTTGCAGAGAGATTTAGAGGGATTCTGAAAGCCGCAGGGATTTGCAGAGAATTTGGAGGAGATTTCTGGAAATGAGAGCACTGCCCAGATGCGCTGCAGAAAGCAGCATCTGCAGCATTAATTACAATAGCCCCCCCTCACCCCCGCTGTGCTCCGCCACCTGTTTCCTTTCAATGGCCTTGCTATACGTGAGTGAAATCCAGGAATCCACATTCAGCACTATAGCTGATGCAACCACAGAAAACCACAGAAAACCTGCACAGAACCCTCCCCCTCCCCCTCCCCCCAACACTCACACTCTCGCCACACACAAACATACACACCACCCCAAACAATTCCCTGTGGGTATCTTGATGTCCTATCTATTAGGAAGTGAAAGTGAGAAACAGAGCAAATAAAAGCTCTTTGTCACCTAAGAAGTCCTGTCCATGCGCTTTGTTTCTCTCCTGCTCTTGAATTGGATTCGGTGAGTCAACCGCATCACTGATGGAGAGATTGCTGGCCTCGAGAGGACAGAAGCCCACTCTGTTTGCTGTGTGACGTGCACGCTGCCATGTCAGGGCTGCGTTGTGCCAGTGTTGTGGCTGTTATGTACCGCTGCTCTCCGAATCCCAAGATTACATCTGTTCAGCTGGGATTGTTTTCATGCTGCTCTCATGGAAGGATTGTCAAAGTGTATCACAGATTAAGCTCAACCTATTTTACAACATTAGGTCCAGCAACCAGCTAAGATGTGGGTCAAATCTTTACCGTCTAGGTTCTTGGGGAGGGAGGAGGACAGTGTCTTGCCGAATGTAATATGTAATATGTCAAATGTCTCTAAAAGAAAGATCTGCAAAGAGGGTTTGTGGTAAAAAATGAGATAAACTCTCAGATTTCCCACATAAGACCAAGTGGTAAAGGCCCGGGCTTAGCTGAATGGATGCCGGAGAGCTGGGGGGATGCAAAAGCATTACAAGCTTCTTATAATCCAAGATCTCTGCCAGAGAGAACATGCTCATGTGACTGACCACACCTCCCTGCTTAACCCACCAGCTGTCAGCTCCATTGCCCCTCATGGCCCACATAGCTACTGCTGGGCTACTCCAGCACATCAATTAAATAATTTAGCAGCAATTTAGAAATTCCAGGTTGCTGGTTAGATGTTGGATCAATGGTATGGATTCCAGAAGTCAAGGCCGTGTCTGACCTGTGGCTGTCAAACCAACGCACCTTTAGAAATAAAAACAACATCTCTGATTTCTCTCTCTCTCACACACACACACACACACACATACATACACACACTGCCACCATCACCCCTATTCCAAGACTGGGGTTAGGGAGACGCACGGCTAGAGAGCCCAAGTAGGAGAAAGATATATAGAGTGGGGTCAACGACATGAGGAAGGATGAAAGAGTGAGCTGCTGTGAAAAATAATATCAATGGTTATAACACTAATGGACAACAACATAGAGGCATTATAGAGATAGAAAACTACATTTCTTTTTTCCACTTTTTTTCCCCACCTCCTGCTGAGATTCAGAGGCTTTAATTCTCCCGGTGATGTTGGGATCCAAACAGCTACAGTGAATAAACAAGATTACCCATTTGGACATGCCAGTAAATCGTATCATATTGGAGCAGAGAGAGAGGCTGGGAAACAGGACCAAAGCAATAAGGTTGACAGAGGCCAAGACAGAGGCAGCCATGGCTGTTGAACACAATTCCTCCTCCAAACAAATCTTCCTATTTCGTGCTTTGACTTAGCTGCTTGTTCGTCGGTTCTGGAGAGAGGGTGATGAAAAAACACACAAAAAACACAAAAACACATTCCCTGTGAGAGATCACTAGAGTTGCAGGGAGGCTTCATTCATAGAACCAGTTGAAATTCATCCCAATTCCTCTAATTTTCCTCATAGTACCATAACATGAATCTTGAGAGAAGCAATACTGTATAGTTGTGCTTGCTTTCATCAGGTTGAATCTGGGTTTGTTGAAGTTAGAGGAGGGAATCTTACTGCATCTCCTAATTGTCTTGCTCAACGCAAAGGGATACAGCACAAACAGCTCTTGGCGTTAAGCGACCTTGTACCAGATAGCTTAGCACCGAAGTGGACCAAGGCTGTGCAGCATGTGCTGTAGGGCTGGGCATGGTGAAGTTTGGGAAACAGCTGAATGCACCAGGCTCCAGTCAGTGGGTGGAGCTGTGCCACAGTTGAGGAAGCAGGGTTAGTCAGGGAGTGATTCCTGATGTCAGGCTTCATCATGATGAATTCTTGTGACTGAGATCATCAGAGGCAGCTTTTATGGGACCATAACCGGTAAATAAGATGATTACAACAGCAAACATAATGTGGGCTGGGGGCTAGGCAAGGAACATCACTGTGCTAAGCATACTTGACAACAACAGCGATAAAGGATTTGGGGCTTATATATGAGAGTAGAAAGATGTGGGTGGTGTTACCACAATATATTTGACATGAACATGCAAAAAAAGATTACTGTCTGGAGCAACCCCACTTCATAGTGGCATGACACAAAGAGGGGGAAAGAGATATGTTTTTTCTGTTTCTGTCTCTGAACCGACGCTGATCTTCTCAAATCGCTGTGTATCTCATGTTAAATCCGTGTAATGTGGATTAAGACCTGTTGAAACATATATAGTTATATCACAGGATCGGATTGGGACAGACTTCCTTGCAAAATAAATCCTCACTTGTATGCCATGGAAAAAAATTACTCCAAATGAAGGTCAGGAATAGCAACTACTGCAGAACACATAGAGGCACAGGCAATCTCGTTCATATGTGCAGACACACACACCCACCCACACACACACACACCCACACGCACATACACTCATATAACACAAACCACCCAGCATGGCATTTAATCCAGGTTCTGTGCAGCCTGTGTCACCTCGTGTCCATTAAGGCAAGCTTTTCTCCCAGCATGCCACCAAATCCTTTCCACTTTAGCTCATCACTGTATGAAGAGGCACAGCTGCTCCACCACATCCCACTCCGTCCCATTGTCAGATGGTCATTCCTTCTCTTTCTTTTTCTCTTTCTCTCCCTCTCTCTAGCTCTTTCACTCACTCACTCACTCACTCACTCACTCACTCGTCTTCTCACTCACTCACTCTCAAATGTATTTTCAATTGCTAAATCAGGCCATCCAGGTCAAGGCCCATGGTGCTACTTGCTCCGTTATGTGCATAGTGGCCCCTACGCAACATGTTGCCCATATGTTATTGTATACTGGTGTGAAAATATGGTGGTTTGCCATAAAGAGAAAACTCTGAATGCTTACTGAGGAGAAAGAAAAACAACATACTCACAGTAAACACAACAGCAAAGACATGTAAATATTTTTCAGAGGCAGAGAAATTAATAAATAACCAGCTAGCCCTTCCCTGCCACGTGTGCTGAACACCTGCTAGATGCTGCGGATCTGCAATGTCCCAACCTGTGATGTTTTCATCCCACAAATAAATAGCAGCCAGGTGAAAATGATGTTTTCTCTTGACTCCACCAGGAGACTGGGCTCATCCCACCAAAACCGCTAGCAGCTGTCGGCCGCCAGTGAGCATAAGGCTGGAGAGCTGGTAAGTAAGTAATGTAAGTAAGTAATGAATATACCAGATCAATGCGACTTAGGGTCTCTAAAAACCTGCTTGGAATAATATTTCTAAATATATCACAATTGTGCCAGTAATTCTTTGACCCATTTGCTGCCTGCCTCACTCCCTGTCTGATACCTTTTGATCCCACATTGGAATTGTGGGAGGAATAAACCAGGATGCCCTCTGTTAAATTGGAGGATGAGTGAAAAGGGGATAGTGGGAGAGAGACACTGATAGAGATAGAGAGAGAGATGGAGAGAGTTAATATGGTCCTCTATGTATTATTGTCACTACTGCTAGTGCTTTAACAGTTTAAAAATATTTGTAATTATTTATTAGATTAAAATTTTAAATTATGTAATTTGAAAATTAACTTGTTTGAGAAATATCACTTGAGTATAAATGTGTATTTGTGTGTATGTGTAGTTTTTGATAAATGATAGTGGATTTTTGGACCTCACTGAACATGTTCTCATGTCCTTAGTCTCTACCCACTATGCTCCCAGTGACTACTTGCCTCCTCCATGTCCACATGTGGCCTTCATAATATAGCAGCACATTGTGTGTGCCACATGATATGATCGTGTGTGTGTGTATGCATGCGCACGTGTGTGTAGGACGGGAGTTGGAGGTGAATGAATAGAGCTGAATGGATCAGTGTTGATACAGCCACTGATCCATTCTTGGCAGGGAGAATGACCATGCTTATTGAATGGCTGCCTGAGTACTCTAATGAGGTAATATTGCACCACAAATGATGAAAAATTCATGTTACAAGTTGGTGTTGGTGCAGACGGCTCTCAGGAATTTCATTTGCTGTTTGATATTCTTACTTGCCAGCTCAGCAGGCACTATTGTATGATTGGAACAGAAAAAAACACACTTAGGGCTGAAAGCCCAAGCTATTACGGTGAATAGCCTGTAGACACAGCAACACAACTGGCCAAGAGTGTGTGTGTGTGTGGAGTAAGATAGTATGTGTGAAACACAGGGCAGTGCAGGTGAAGGCATGCATACTGAAAGCGTAGTGATCGTCCTGTCCGTCTCATTGGCAGTGGAGAGCTTGTACAGCTCTGATAAGTGCATTTATGGAAAAGTCAGCTCAGCTTTATCTCGTCATTACAGGTTAGATCACAGATAAAAGGATTGAGCTCCAAAAAATAAATACAGAATCAGTGGCTGAGATAAGACCAGCTTGCTCCAAACTCACACTACACCATGGCTGCTCGTCAGTATAGCCCCTATCAGTATCCCAGGGCTCCGTATGGGGCCTCACTGAGAATGAGAAGGACAGTTCAGATAACATTTTACTGGAGAAATCACTGATGCCAGATTGTACTCCTTACAGTTGTGCTGGGCTGATTTTTGAAGTCTCACACAAAAGCCTTTCCCTCAAGGCTGCAGTGGCACAATCATCTTAGGTAACCATTTGCTAGTATGTGGATTCAGACAGGATACTTTGAAAGCATTTAATCTCACTCTACCTTTTTTTATTCTTACTGTTTTCACACACTCAGTCTCTATTTCCATTCCTCATTCTTCTATGCATGTTTTCTCCTCCCTCTTTCAGCTACAAGCTCCACTCCTTCCTCCCATGTCCCACTTAACCCCTACTTTCTTCCTTTTTAATATCCCTGTCCCTCTCTATGCCCCGTACCCTCTCTGTCCTTACTCTCTCCTATGTGTTGAAATAAGGTTCCCGCAGTGGACCCTGAGGGCGATGGTGATGGAATGCATTTGGGAGGCCTGTAGCTTTCTCTCTCCAACCTGCATGCAGAATCATCCCAACGGGGAATCGCCGGCTCCTGTTTACAACACCGAGAAGGAATCACCACCGCTCCCCTAAAACCCTTGACAGATAGGTCTGCACAATTGCCCCCAGTTAAAACGTTTTGCTATTGGATAAAGAAGGAAGCTAACAAAAAAAAAAACGGCTCAAAGTATGCTGGCACACATCCAGTCACGGTGGAGGTCTGTTTTTTTTGGGGGGTTTTTTAATTCCTGTTTCATGTTTCTTGACTTAGAAATTTAATTTATGAGCATGACAGAAGAAGAGATGCCTTTATAGTGGCAGAAACACATACTGTACACATAAGGCCTCCTGGAATTAAGTTGTATACACACAGACACCCAAGAAATCAACAGCGAAAGGGACAAGAAAGGACACACAACAGAAAACCAAGCACACACATATGCATGAAAACCACTCACACACACACACACACACACACGCACAATGCTGTCACGAATTGCTGCTTATTGTCTCTGGCAGAGTCCTCGCTATTTTTGGTGAGACCAAATATTTTTACCCTGGTTTCCTTTTAAAAAATCCAATTTATTGATTTCCGCTGTGGAATTTGTTTGGCGAGTGACCCCTGGCAGTTCAATATTCATAAACCATTAAAAATAACACATGCACATTTTGTACATTTGACCTGTTGTTATGTACGGCAGAGTCCATAATCTGTTCAAGCCAGCATACTGTCCCACTCAGAGGTGAAGCGGGTGCCGTTGTGCAAGCAGAAAAATACCATTAGTTTCCCACATGTTCGGCGTTGATTAGAACTCGATGAAAGAGACACTGCAATCTCCTCATTTGGCAGATAGAGAGGCAGCCGGATATCTTCATAACATTATTCTGCTGTTGTTGTTGTTCCATAAATGTAGTTTTTCTCTTCAGATTCACAAAATTGCCTTCCATTATAGTGTTTAGATAAGATAACCGAAGAGCAATAAAAAATGAAACTTAGGAAAGCCATAAAACCTTTAATTAAGATGTGGTAGTCTTCAGAGAGTTTTGAGAAAAGAGAATTGCAGAGTGCATTTTTGAGCATCCCTTTATGGAGAATGAGGGAGATGAAGGAGAAGATAGTAGGAGGGAAAAAGAAGGTGAAACAGAAGAGGGAAATAGAAAGGTGAGGTTTATTCCCTTGAAAAAAAGCAGGGAGGATCCAGCCCCTCAAGCATTAAAATGGAATTATACTCAGCTGCTCACTGCATCACTTTTGTAGGTGTGAGAGAGAAAGGACCGATCTTGTTTTTTTTCCTCTTGTGCTCAGTTCTGTCTTATTTATTTCTTCAAGAAGCTTCTCGCACGTCTGCCGTTGCAGGAGTGGGGCTCACTGGCCCAGTGTGAGTCCCCCCATCTTGAGAAATTATGCATTGGATGCGATGTTCCCTGCTGAATCCCAGCTGGGGCCGAGCGGTGGACTGGGATGCAGCCCATGTCTAATCAGCCGACACAAGTTTAAAAGTAGCCATGGGTAGTTTTACAGGGGCAGGGAGGCGGGACCACCACGAAGGGGGCCTGCAGAGTCGCTCTGCTGAGGCAACTGCCCTCACATGAAGCAGGCCAGCTAATGAAAGGGAGATCTGATCTACGAGAGGGACTCACATTCCTGATTAGTGTGTGTGTGTGTGTGTGTGTGTGTGTGTGCTCGCATCCTATGATGATACAGAATTGAGTTGTCTAAATTAAAGATAAAGAGTAAATACTGTAAATACTGTCGACCCCTACCACGAGTTTGTATGGAAAACCAGCGGACACGGGGCGCCGCAGGCTAATGGAAAAGTGGCAAAAGTACGACAAGCCGCAGAATACACCCCCCACCCCACCCCCCCCTTCTCTCATGTGCCTTTATCCTCTTGTCATTTACTGATCCCTGATTTCTTTTGTAAGCCGACTTTGGTTGGATAAACCTGTAAAAGCCGTGAGATTCATTGAGGTTTCTCATGGCCTCGGGATTCACCGATCTTAATTAAAACATGACTAGAAAACAAGAGCTAACATGGATCAGTTTACCTTCAAGCGGGCAAAAACACAGGTACAGAACAACAAGGCAAGATTAGATGACCCGAGTTGGCCTCAGATGTTTTCTGCTCATCACTCAGTAACAAATAATCTCATCTCTGCAAATCAGCGTGTGGTGCTACCCAATAATGATGTAATCTACTTTCGTTTACTTGTTGTGTTGTATTTGTGGGCTAACGCTGTGTGTTTGACTGATTGTGACTGTGATTGGCATGGTGATCCCAGTAAAACCATACAGCCTATTTCCCTTTCAGCCACTCACTTCTGAGCTCAGTTGCATCTAGCAGACACCAAGCCGCTCTCACTCTGTCTATACTGGAGACGCAGCTTTTCATTCAAAGTATACATCTTACCTCCAATACAAGCTGTTTCACTCTGGTGGACCTACTGACTGTTTTTAACAGCGGAAGCTCTGGCATATGAAGCTGTGCTGGGGAGAACTAACAGAAAGTTAATCTGCCCCTGATTCACATGGCTTGGCCAAACTCCCCCTCTTTTAATAAACTAGGTCACAACTAAACAGAGCCAATCTGGGAGAAGAAAAAATAAAAATAAAAAGCCTGATTAAAAATAAATAAATAAATAAAATAAACAATAAAGAATCAAAATTGGATCTCTTTGTTCTGACGTTGGATCAGTCACAATGAAATTCTTCCACTTGGGTGCGAAGGGGTGGAACACCATTGTCTTTGGAGTAGACGTTGTGAGAAGAAAGCCACGAGTCAACCCACAGCCTTACGCGTGAACACAGAGCTGGTGTAATCCACCCAAGACATAAGCTGCAGGGTGTAATTGAAGCAGTGCTGAGAGCAATGCAACAAAAAAAATTAGAAACACAGACACAATTGAATAAGTATGAAAACAGCAGCAGATGGTGCTTTTCTTGAGGTTTGTGAGGCGGCGAGAAGCTTTGCGACGAGCTTTCCCGGGTCACCTGTTCTGTCGAAGTTCTAGTGGGCAAATTGTCTCTGTCATCTCCGATAGCGCGATAGTTAGGCTCGTGTCTTTCTTTCAGACTGCTGACCACCTCTCCTCTCCACTTCTATCCTCTCCGCTCCTCTCCTGGGTCTACTTTATCGCAGCAACCCTGCAGGCATGCTGTCTCTCCTCCTGAGCTCAAAGATTCCACGGGACCTTGGATGTGCCTCTCTTGGGAAAGGAGGCGAAAAGAGAGCCTAAGAGCAAGTGAAACAAGTGAGTGGAGAGAAGGAGAAAGAGGGATAGGTGGAGGAAAATGAGGTGTGTTTTCATGTTCACAGCCTGTCCTTTTGATGTACACACCAAAACAACCTGAGGCCCACAGCAGCCAGTCCCGGTGGCTAACATGACAGTCGGCTTGGCAGCCACTCTGCACACTTGAGACTCGACTCCGCCTCTATTCCCGCCCTGTCCTCCCGTGCTCACTGCCATCCCCTTCCTGCTCCCTACCTTAATGGCGTCCCCCATTTCCCCCTACCCCACCCTCCATCCCCACATGCCAAAACTCAGTTGGCATCCCAGGATCAAACCTTTCCGTTTGTGCCAACCAGTCTCCCTACAACGCCAATGGTTTGGCATCATCCCCACACTGTGAAACTGGCACACCATAACGGAACGGAAACTGCTGCCCACTTACACTCAACTTTAGAAAAAAAAAAATGATAGGAGGGGAGAATCATCGCTTTGTTGGAGAGATCTCCAATTCACTAGTCCACAACTGACTGAGAGAAAATGGAACAATGTAGGGTGCAGCCCACATTCGGCAGCAGTCACACACACACACACTAAACCTCAGTGACTTTCATGAGGGAATTTAGAAGAATAATAAGGCAAGTGCCAAATAATATCTGAATAAAAATAATTACGACAAAGGAAAGAATAATAATTGAGATGTGTATAATCATTATATGCATACATGGCCAGCGGTGTTGTTGTGATCATCACTGTTATTGTTCTTTATTGTCTTTCATTGCCATTAAGAGGCAATGAAAATCAATGGCAGACTCTCCCTGCAGCCTGGCAGCCTACAGCAACACACTGAAGAGGATGGAGATGAGGGTCTCTCCCTCAACACACACACACACACACATACACAAAGGCACTCACATACTGTACACACACATACACACATACACACACTTCACCCTCCATTGGCTGCTGCAAAGGGAGATTGCTATCGGGGCGAGGCAGGGTTTTAATTGATCTTGGTCACAGTTTAATGTGAGGCAAGGATTAGCTGTTATCGGTGTGGAGAGGGAAGGGCTTGGGGAGGGAGATCACAGTCGCTGACGTTAAAACCCGCCGCCCTTGATGACAGGAATTCTGTGGTGTGACCCACAAAGATGTGAGAGTGCTGCTGGGAAAGTGCTAGTGGAAAGCTGGGCAGCAGAGAGACAGGCGACATCAAGCTGAACTTAATCCCAATTTCCCTGTGACGTGTTGGGCCAGATATCGGCTATTTCGGGGGGCCTGTGTAGAGCTAGCGATAGAGCTGGTGCTGGGGGTAGGCCTGTGCTATTTAAAGCCACAACTCGCTCTGTTATTAAGCTTTATTGGACAGCACAACACATGAAAGTGAGGCATGTTTGATTATTGGCAGGTGACTCATCAGACAGCCAGAGGGCATGGAGGAATGGCCCGGGAAGAGGTGTGGGGCTCCCTGTGCATCATACTCACACATAACTGGCATCCGGAGTCTGAGCATCTGCAGTCTTTGCGATTCCCTATGGTTCAATAAAACAGCAGATAAATAAGACACAGGGCAGACGGGGTCAACATTAATCACCAAATTACACAGGTTCAAAACATGGCGGTGTATATTACGTGTGGCCTGTGACCGCCACACATCAGTAGGGACGGATATAACTTTTCTCTTTTTTTTTTTTGAGCCACAGATTTTCAAAGAGCGCCTTTGCTGTAGCTTAAATGCCAGGGCAACATGAAAAAAAAGCAATAGGCTGCGCCAGTTGGTGAAGCTTCAAACTGAACAAGGGAGAAAGATAGCTGAATAGGGATGGGCCGCATCGTTGTTTCGTTGAGTCCTTTTACAAAGAAAACATTGGGGAAATGACTAATCAAACAAATAGAAACTGGGGAAACAGGGGAAAGTAGAAACAGAGACCTGTCTGAAACAACACAGAGAGCAGGACGAGCTACATCATGGCTGGTGGTAAAGCTCCTTTAACTTTCCGTCCCAGGGCTTTGTACATGGCAGGGAGCTCTGCTTGGGTTCGCTCAAAGCTAGTTCATTGATAGTGGAGGCTCGCTGCTCCGGGGGGGTTTAGACAAGCAAAACAAATCATCCAAGCCATGAATCTGTTGCTGCTTCTGCTTTTCTTTTCTCCTTTTGGACTGTTTCCTCATTCAGCACTCTCCACTGACAGTAGACTATAGTTCAAGAGCCTCTTAACAGCCTCCCTCGCCCCACCCCCCCCCCCACTGCACCCCACCCCACCCCCCCCCAACTGCCTGCTTTTCTCCGAGTTCCCAAGACAACACTTAGCCCAAAGGATGGATGAAAAATCAGGGGCGGCAGAACGCTCCATCTCTCCACAGAGGATTCATTGAGAGTACTGCGTGGCATTAGATTAAATTGCAAACCGTCAATAGATAGTAACACCATCCAACGCGGGACGGACTGAAAAACAAGAGAGTATGAGCAATCAAGTCCTGTTCTTACAATGAATCCCTCATTTCTGATGTATAGCGCACTAAATTATGATTGACACGCTATTGATCTTCAAATTGTATAAGCTAATTAAATTAGGAATGTTTTATGACCACCGGTATGAAGCATTAGGGCGTACACTCTAACACACACGCCTTTATGAGTACACACCAAACGTCTCCATGCCCCCAACTCACTCAGGGCCATAAAAACATATTTATGAGAGCATCAGGCCATTGAGCCACAGCAATGTTTGCCATTTTCTCTGCGCTCTATGATTCCATCCAAGCATCAAGATTGATTCTGAGAGCTCCTACTGTGTCACCCTCTATAAGGAATATGTATAATTCAACAGCGTGTTTTTTCAGAAATGTACACTCATACTATTACCAGCCCTCAGCAACAAAATCATCCAAGAAAAAAAAGAGGATTGTCTGCTTGGGGGGACAGAGTAGAGGGTGGTGGGGCGGTGGTGTTGGTGGATTGGTGGCTTTTTATTTTCCTCAATGCCCAGAGTGCTGCAAACACAAGTCCCATGTTGTTCCTCATGCTGAGAGACTAACAGACTGTCACATGGTAGGGCACTGCCAACTGAACAATCACCAACACCGACCCTGCCTGGCAATTGTCAACCTGTCATTTCTAATGGCCATGGTGGGCCAGATGCTCACAGAATATGCAGGGCAGTCAAACACACACACACACAGCAGTCCAGGCTTTGTACCTGAAGCCCAGTGGGGAAGTCTGCCTGTTCCACTGCTGTGGTATTGTGTCTGTGTGCTTATGTGTGTAGACACCAGTGTGTACTGTATGCTTGGAGGTGAATAGAACACATTATTATAAGGGGAACAACCAACCACGTGTGTGTGTGTGTGTGTGTGTGTGTGTCTGTCTGTATTTCTGTGTGCATGAATGGATACATGTGTGCATGTGCATGGATTTTGTGTGTGTGTGTGTGTGTGTGTGTGTGTGTGTGTGTGTGTGTGTGTGTGAGAGAGAGAGACTTTGTGGGCCCAGTATGTGTGGGTTTCTGTCAAGCCCCTTCCCAGCAACGGAGGTCTCACTGGGCTAGGCAGGACTACAGTCATTACATCCACGCTCTCGCACAAGCAGATGGCAAAACAGATGATCCTCGCTCATCTCACTCATGACCATCCATATTTATTTCATGGTTGCTGGCCCACAGACTCCCCATGCCTATTGCTTCTCCATGAGTGCCTTGGCAGAGGGAGGGCTGCCGACGCACACAAGTGTTTGGAAAACAAAATAGGCATGAAAAAGGAAGCAAGTGAGAAAGAAAACAAGAGAGAGCGAACAGAAAGAAAAAGCTGTGAAAAGCAAAAAGGAAAACAATGGTACTCGCCGATGGTCGCCCATCAAAGCTGTTAAATAACTTCACATTGATCAAAGACAGCAGCAAATCCATGTGTTGTTGTGAGCTACTGCTCATGACTAAGGCTCTGGTCGATGCTGGTTGACGTGATTTATACCGCTTCTTGCAGTGCCAATAAATGAAAGGTCTGATTGGCCCAGTGTAGAACTGGACAGAATGGCTCTTCACTCACTGCCTTTGATCTCCTGCTACTTACTGGGGAAATGAGCAACATAGTCTGAGACAAACTCACAGAGAGCCCATACATTACCATACTATCCCGCTGGAGCAAGGCCAGTGCTAAAAAGCCCAAATTGGTCCACACCAATTCTGTTTAATGGAACTCAGTATGACAAGAGACCATTTTTAAATCCACTTGACCAGCTCAATACAGATTGTGTGACATCAATGCAGCTTAGCTTTTGCTGATGCAGGAAAGTTGAACCTTTTGCCTGGTATCCTAATTATCTCCATCCTCACTTCTCTGTTTTATGTACAGATGTGAACATTAGTGAGCAGATTTATTTTGCCACCATCATCAAATCTTACCTTGGCCTCCTCCTCACCCCCTTCCCTTTCCCTCTCCTTGCTCTTTTTATTGTTGATGTCTCAACACATACTTCTTGGCCTTACCAGATCTGGCAGCAGTCCTGGACGATGGATGAAATTTAGGTTAATCATAGGAAGTGACACAGAGGTGTCCCCCAGGGCCAGTGGCTGAGTGAGCAACTCAATTAAGAGCAAACCGCCTCAGACAGGGCCACCCATGCAGGCTTGATCTCTGAGAGCTCCAGGGGAGAGGGAGGGGAGATCTCAGCAAAGTCCTGCCCGCCCTCGCCTTACTCTCCCTGGGCAGGCAATGGATTCGGCACTGGCCCTGGCAAGCCTCAGCCAGGGGGCAGAGTGACCGTGTGCTCCACTTATTCTGACGCAGATGATTCACCATATCTGAGGGGGAGCTTTGAGCAGGACATGTGACACACACACACAGATGAGTGGACGGCAGCTTTGTTCCATTATCAGTCAGCCATGGGATTTGGGGGGTGGAGGGTGGGAGGGGACGGGGCAAGAGGCAAGAGTGGAATCATGAACATCATACCAGCCTGCATTGCCCGTCCTTCCCTCCCTTTTCCTTCAATCAGGCCCAGAAAGGCCCAGAAAGGCACCATGGTGGGGTTAGCGATAAGGCCAGATCACGCCCATACAGTTAGGAGTGGTATAGACAGCTAACAGACTGTGAATGCATAGCTAGCTTTATCCAGGACTAAGAAAGGGCCCTTGAGTCTAAGTGCCATCACTTCCAATAGTGCCGAGCAGATAAAAGCATCTCTGCTACTGAATTGTTTAACCCAAGGGCAAGAGGCATGTGAAATAAAAAAATAGCTATGTTGCCAGAGTAACGAAAAAATATGGTGCTAATCTTTTCATCAATGGCGAAGTTTCCTTCTGTTTTATTAAGGATATGATCAACACAGTTTGTGTTACCTTGAAACAAGAATCATGGATGAGTTCATTAAACTGTTCAGTCCTATACAAAATGTAATGTGATGCCATTCAAAGTTAACTATACATTGAAAAACTTCTTAAATCATAATAATTGCTATTTTATTACATGGTGATATGATTATGTCATTTATCAATCCCACATTTCCCTGGTAAGCCAAATGATTGAATTTCATACCTTAGCCTGTGTAGCTGTGGGACACCCAACCAAGTCAGGACCTGCAAGGGCAAAACCTTTAAGAACAATAGGACTAGTGACACAGATGTCCCCAAACAGACTGCATTACCACCATCAATCACGCAGCCTCATACTGACTGGCGGCTGTCGCCTCTTCTCATCTCAGTCCTCTCATCTCCTCTTGGCTCACTGACTGACTAGCAAATGAGATAACAGCGAGAGCCCATAATGTGCTGTCCTAGCGTTGCCTCTGAGGTCTGTGGGTGCTGTTGCTGTGGCGATTGCAGAGGGCAGGTGCCTGCCCTGACCTGCAGTCTCTCCAAAAGGATAATGAGCCTCATGGCTCCACAAATGAATGGCGTAGGTGGCCAAGGTTCAGTCTGTTCCGCATAAACTCCCATCCTCTTGGTAGAAAACCACAAGGCTTTTTAATTCCTTCCCCAGAGCAACTAATTCTATAAGAAATAACTATGGACAGAAAGCAGAGTTCAAATATGCAAAGATGATGATATGCATGATCATGCCCAGCAGTGAGTGGAACAGTGAGAGTAAACAATAAGAAATGCAACACCAGCTGACATTTTGAGGTCAGCGTCATTCTGCTCGTCATCTCCGGCTCTTCAGCATTCCCGATTAGCTGTAGTGGCTTTGAGGGGGCACATACTAACTGTATGTCCACGGAGCTAATTAAGAGCGACATACAACGCAACAAACAAAACAACATATCAACTACATTAAATCTATTCTGAAGGCGCTGAGCAGTACAAACATGCCACTCACTCAACCCACCCACACTCAAGTGTGCTGGCTGCTGAGGAGACTGAGAAGGTAGACAGAGCAGGGATTTCGGCCATCAAACACATGTCATCTTCCCTGAGTGGGCAGGGAACAGAGGTGGCCGAGGGAGACAGTTGTTGCCACACACTATTGTGTGATGGGTGAAGAAAAGTGTGTGTGTGTCTGTGTGTGTGTGTGTGTCAGGGGCTGAGGGGAGCAGATAAGGGGGAGACAGGAGAGAGAGGAGAGAGGACAGTCGCTCACAGAACAGGAACTTGTCAAGAGCAAGCTCTGTCAAGCATGGCCTCCTGTGACAGCCACATCACACTCCTGGTGAGCTACTATTTCCCCAACCATGGTCAAGATTATAATGATTGTCCTCACTGTGTAGGACACCCATGGAGCCGCAGACACAGATGTTTAGACAGACGGGCGGGGTTTGGCTGAAATTCTTGTGTCAGTGCCGGAGAGTGTGGACGGGAACTCTGAAATCAGCGTGTGAAGCAGCGTGACGCTGCACTCTCCCCCGTGGAGAATTATGTTTTTGTCACTTATGAATTCAAGTCCATTCATCCATTCACAACTTGTTGGCATACCTGCAGGGACAGAGTGATAGTTCACCTGAGGCCATCCAGCTGAGTCTGAAAAACAAAGTTTAAACAAATACCGTTATGTATCTTATCATGAAATATATATTTATATATTTTATTGTTCTTTTGTGTGAGAAATCATTATGGTGCCCTGCTGAGTAGAGAAAACGAAATGGGTAATGCCAGTTTCATTACAGAGATAAAGACACCTGTGGAGAGTGAGGAGTATTTTAAATAACCTCTGATACCATCATGAATTCAAAAGACCTCCCATCCTTACCTTATTAGTTACCAATTAGAGCAGGAACAGGTGTGAACTCGGCCTAGTGGCATGAATACTGAACTGCAGTGGCTGTTACAGAGGCACCAGTCCCCACGGAGCTCTGAGGGATCGAGGGAGATCGCCCTGCAGACTCTCAAACAGCCCTATAATGTCAGCTCTCAGCATGAAACCGATTTCACTGAGGCTTTGATGTGACCGCTAATGGCTGCTGACAGATAGAGCGAACTACAGAGGCTCTCATCCTGCTCATCACACAGCTCCTCATTGTATTTCCCTGCCCCACCAGGGCCCAGCGCCGGCTTTACTGAGGATTGATTTAATCTGACCCTTGCAAGATTTCTGCTAAATCCACATTAGCCGGTCCAGGATTAATGAGAGAGAAGGATCGGGCCTAAATTTGTTAAGGTGATCCGACAAAGATGACTGAAGCTGGTGACACTATGAGCCTTGAAGGCAATATCTCCTCATGTACTGTACATTCCCCTGTTTCACGCCTTCAATAATCCCCAGGGTGTAGCCATATGTCCCTTTGGTCAAAATAATGCTGCGCCACGGTTGTTTAAAACGTGCAAATGGATGTTGTCGTGTTGTATTATGTTTCTTGTCAGCCAAGAAAAAAATACAGCACAGTGTCATTCCACACAGCACACTGTGTATCCATACAAACGCAAACACATGCACATCCCACAGTGGATTGATAGTTTATATCTTTCTTACCCTCCTTGAGCTCTTGAGCTGTGGCCTGGCCAGCCAACCATAATATTTGCCATGTGGCAGTCACAACAGGTTTGACTCCTCATCTGGCCCAGTCTGGGTGCATTGAGTTAACAGGTTTCAGCTGCAGCGAGGGCATGTCAACCCAAGAATACGCTAATCAATCATATTTCACTTTGAGCACGCATGGACTAACCACAACCCAACATCATCCCTCCCTCCCTCCTACAATCCCTCCTTTCTCCACTTCCTCCATGTCTCTGGAGCGCATAGTGCGGGAAACGCTTAATGAATCAGACAAGCTGTTCACACGGACAATAATGAGCACGTTTTGGTTGAGGGGAACCACAAATTCTAGTTTCCACCAAGGTACTTGAGCTAGTGTTAGAACAATAATGAATAGTACCACAGGGATCTCTGTTAAATAAATTCTTATTAAAAGGTCAATACTGCACCAGACTTGTATAGGAGGAAGTGTTAGGCAAATGCATATTAAATGTTATGCCAGTAATGATCTGAATAAGTTTAATGCAATCAGTCCTCAGACTGTAAAGCTAATTCTGTTGAGGAAATCCTTTCAGCGGGCTCGATTAGGTTATACAATGTAAACAGTGCAATAGCATATCTGGAACAATAAGCCACTTTAAAAGGCTTTGATGTATTCATGGATAAGCAGTGGCCCTCAGGATATCATCTTAACTGATATAAATCTGTTTTACTGCAACTGGTCAAAATTTACTTATTCACATCACAGAGCTTTCAAGTGATCATCTATCAGCAAAACTAATCTATTTTCCTCTCAAAAGGGGCCCTTTTTCATTTCAATTCATGGGTCCACTTAATTTGAGCACGGCCCTTTTTAATACAACATGTATTATGTGGAACGGTTGTACCCTTGAGCAATGTACTTTACCTGCATTCCTATAGTGCAAAGCTCAGCTTAGCAAATGGCTTCCAGAATTTGTGAGTCACTTGGGATGAAAGTCTGTGCCAAGGCATGAAATAATAACTAATATTTACATGAGGTCTGAATTCCTCCTCCCTCTTTCATTTTCAACCAGGTATAATAATGTGGGAACATTGGTTGGGGGATCCATGTGTTATTGGCTGTGCTTTAGACAGACACTGACACGGACCTAGCTAGCTACCACTGGTGTACAATATAATTAAGTCACAGAGGTAATCGGGGCGTGTCCCAGCAGAGGTTCGGGGCATGTTGCCTTGGTGTGGCAAGGGCACAGTGAACTTCCTCTCAGACCCTATTTTCTAAAACCAGTCCTAATCATGCTGAGGATGTGGCCTTTCAGATGAACTGCCAGGGAAAGCACACCGCACACAAGAATTGGGAAGGCGGTTGAGACGGGGATGAAAAATGTAATCAGGAAATAGTGGAAGGAAGGCAACTGCAGAAAACGAGTGGCCAGCTAATAATAGAGTTGATAGCAGAGCTGTGTAACCTAAACAACAAACTAACTGCTTCAAATCTCAGTTTTCCATTTGGTGACATGCAGATGTAGTTATTCAATTTCTGATTTTTTTATTAAAACGATATATATATATATATATATATATTATAACAATAAAGAAATGCAGAATTTACCTAGCAACTAATACAAGTACATGAATAAAATCATTATGGGCACTTTTATGGTTGGTGTTATCTCTTTTATATATATAATTTAAATAATATGAAGACATAAAAAACATATTTACTAATGTTTGGGGGAAAAGGTTGTTGATGTTTTAAGTTTTGACTGAGATTCTCCAAAGCAATCTGCACTGAAAATCATTGTCTGTTGTCTCCTCCACTAGGCGAGGTCAGGAGACCAACAGGAAGCCTACGTGGCGCACCACACCTCCTTTTTGAATCAAAACAACCTTTTCCTCATCCTCAAACACAATCTGCTAGGCTGTCCTATCTCCCAAAACGTGCCCAGTAACAGATGCGTATCCTGGGCCGATCAAGAGGAGATGAGGGAATGAGTCAGAAGGAACCAATCCTCCGGATGTGTAGAAAATAAAACAAGGGCAATGTTTTTAAGGGCTGGGGTCTCGCTCTTTCCCCACCCTGCCTTTTTTTTTGAAATGCTGCTGTTTCCTATTCAGCCCTTGGCTTAAAGCAGGAAACAACAAACTCTGAACTGGTGTCTGTTGTCAAATTGTTGAGGTTATGACAGCTATCTTCAAAGAGATATAGCTGGAGTCGAAAAATTGTTTACTTAGTGTTGTCTTTCAAAACAACATCGGTTTGCCAATGCTGACCTGTTTATGGCAGAGCAGTGGGGGCTGTGGACTTGCTTAGTGGGATGGAAAGGATCTATTGACCCTTGAGACAGCTGAGGTACACCATTAGATCTTTAACTCACTTTCTTGGCCAGTCCTTAGCCCCTCGCACACACAAGCGACCTTTGTGTCTCTCTCCCCTTTGGCTGGCAGCTGTGGGCTAAGCAGTCACCCATAGATCTACACATTTGCCATTTTTAAGAGGCAGAAGCAACACCGGTCTTTTTCCTCTCTCCTTTCTAATCTGGTGCTCTGGGCACTGCCAGGGGAGGCTGATTACTCCGGATGTGTATTTGCATTGCTCTTCTATTATTCAAACATACCGCTATGTCTTTTCACGAAATGAGCGAGGGGACAGAAAGGAGGGGAATGATGGACTGTAACAGTCAGTCAAGGAATCTACAGAACCCTAATGGGTTTTCTTCTCATAACAGCATGTCGAAATATTCATCCTTATTCCTAAAATGGAGAAGCGCCATGAGATGATTGCCACAAATGTGAGTGGTTATGATAATCTCAGGAAAAGGAATGCGGTATTGATTCGGAGCATGTGCGCATTAGCTTACAGGCTTTTTACATATAAGTGGGGGATATAAGTACGCTTCAGTATGTTGTTTATATCGACGCTATATACATGTAGGACCATGGAGGTATGTTGTATAAGTATTCTTAAGCCCTTCCAGATGTTACACCTAAAATCATGTCATCTCCACTTAGTGTAATAGCCCGGGGAGTAAATACCTCTTCAACAGGGTGGTTTTGCGGGGCATTTGGTGGGATCAGCAGTCTTTGATCCACTCTCTTCTTTCCCGACTGCTGGCTCCCCTGACCTATAGCAAACCCAATGTGACATCCACCTTTTGAGCCGAGATGATTTGACAAATAAGTGATGACCGTTCACATTCTTAATTTAGCAGTCTGATGAAAAATTAACTGTGGCCAACGCAAAACCTTGATTTTAAAAACAAGCCACCACAGCCAAACCCGCCTTTCCCCACCACCTCTGTTGCTCACTCGCAGTCCCTCCTTCGCTCCCCACCTCCGTCTGATCTTTTCCTCCATTCCGACTCTCCTCTGCTCCCGCTGACCTCCTCCCCCGTAACAAATTGTTATTATGCCTCTCACATAAACACTGGGCCTGGCACCTGGCTGCCCAGCTTAACAGGCTAAGAGGAATAGGGTGAGAGAGGGGCTACGATGGGGCTTTCAGGTCAGTTGTAACAGTGGCACAAAAGATGCTCCACAGACCCCGTTTCCTCCCCTCATTTGGGACTTCTTCCATTATATTCCTCTGTCATCCCCTACTCAGCATAATAACTCCTGAAAGGTAGATAACTATTAATAGAGTTCGCACAGCACTGCAGTCATATGGATTGCCCTGCAGCCCTGTGACTAAGTAGAACTGATGTCTCCTGTGACAAGCGCTCGTGTCGCTGTCATCCAGGACGTGCAGACACTCTGCATACATTACTGACTGCTGGCTTCCCCCCTCTCTGTCCCCCCTTTTGGTTGGCACCACAGCTGTCCCAAAGTGAATCCCAAATGAGAGGATCTGTCAGGGTTTGTTTGCTGCAGGCCTTGATTTTATGCTATTACTCTGCAGATGGAGAGACTGGCTCAGTCTGTGGGAGCAGAGAGCTGCTGGTGGACAACACTCGCCGCAGGCCCGGCCTAGTGGTGCTGATGCACCGTTAGAACAAACAAGAGAGCTGAAACTATAAGGGAAAAAACTGTTTTCATTGCCTTAGTGTCTCCCCTAAAAACAACATCCTTCTCTGATTCCTCAACAAACCATCTTGTTGTTTTTTTTGCAGAGGCCAAATGACAAAACCTCTCTCGTAGTCCCCATCCAGCCAGATGTTCCTCATTCATTTTTCTCCAGCACAGCTGCATGTGTAAATAATCCATGATTTCTCCTGTTGGGTGGGTGGATCAGGACATACTGTGTGTCTGTTTAAGTAAGCATTCTTTTCTCTTGTGCCAAGGGTGTCGACCTGTTTTCTACTTTAAAGCACTGCTGTTAGCTTTTCATTGTGTCCGTGGGCGACAGGAAGTCTGTCTGAAGACGATGAGGTCAACCCCTAAGTCACAGCAGTGGCGGCACCTCGGCTCAGGTTATCTAACACAAGCAGAAGGATGACATCTTAGCCGAAAGTGCTTAGCTGCCTATTCCAGGTCAACGCAGATTTTCGGCTGTTGTTATTCTAGCAGAGGCTAGCTGTATCACCCAGCATGTTTCAGGCCCCCAAAGTATCTCTTTCTTGTCCGTGGCAAGCATCAACTCCACCAACCCAGAGAAAGACTGACAGCCGACCCGCCATGGAGGTGTGCAGGCAAGTCGACCAGAACAATAACAAAACTGGAGTCAGAGGCAGAAAGGGGAAGAGGAGAGACCCTAATAATGGCCAGGCCGGGGTTTGACATGCTATGAAAAGTGACAGTGGACGAGTCATCCATTATTTATAGCAGTGCAGAGCTGGGTTATTTATTTTTTCAGCAGCGTGAGCAGCAAGGGATCGTGGCACAAAACAAGCAGCCAGTCGTGGCCCATTCATATGATTGTCAGCAGGCAGGGAGGCAAGCCCAGTGTGAAGGGAACTGTGACTGTAGCTGTGGTCTGGTCTGGACACTGCACCAGGGACAGGATTCACCTTGACTATTTCTGACTCTGTCTCTGTCTCTTTACCTCGCTCTCTCTTTCTCTCACAGACAGGAGGGCAACTGTCAATCAAGTCTATATGGTTGATCACTGTAAACTTGTATAATGAAGCTCTGGCTGCAACAATAACAACTGTACATTGTTGCAATATAATATTTTTAATGACATTGTTGAGCTAATTGTATTATGTGTGTTGATATTTTGCAGTATATATTTATATATAAGACGTTGTATTGTAACATATCATCGCAGAGTGCTACAGTACGCTAGCAAAGAGTGTAGGAGGAATATTCACTATGATAATCATGAACTGTTGATGGAGCCAACAATCAATTCACATTCACTAGTGAGTGGCAGAAATGCTGATCCGAGTGTGAGACTGCAGTGGCTAATCTATGTATATGGATTGTTCAATAGTTCTGTCCAGGCCACTGGATCACTGTCATCGTATCTGATATTTATTGGAGGTGAGAGGAGCAGTGTGTGTCTGGACATGGCTTAGTACTGCAGAGATGCCACCGACGCCATCGGGGCATTTCTGGCACACAGGAATGTGCATGACATCAGGAACAGATGTTGCACATGGTGAGGCCCATCGAAGGGACAACAACTCTGCATCCCTGCATGAATATTTCAGACAGCTTACTGCTGTACTTATAAAGGAAGACACAGCTAGTCTAGGACGGCCATGGACTCACTGCAGGTATCAATCTGATTCGAAATCTATTTTGGGGATGCTGTAATCACTGAAACACCATGAGGGCAGCCTGTACCGGAGAGTCCCTATAGTTGCAACAGTATATGTCCGCTGGGGTGACAAGATGTCAAGAATATATGACATTAGACTACAGGGTTTTTCTGTATATCTGTGGAAACTCACCATGCTCACATTCCTGTAATCCACTCCATTTCCTATAAGCTCATCTTGAACCAGAATCCTCAACCTATCCTTGACCCCTGAGGAAAAGAATCCCTCAACCAGATCCCCAGAGAGACTTTCATTACAGACAAAAAACAGGTTTCATGGGTGGCCAGAGTCATATTCTGATATAAGGGCAGAGGGCATGGACTTGATATGAGGCTAGAAATAGTCCTAAAGACTGCAGACAGAGCCCCGGGACCATGTTGAGCTTTAATGGCCCTCCTTCTGCTCGTCAATCACACATGAAGAAAATGCTTAATCGCAAATTTCAAACCAGTGCATTGGACTGACGTCATGTTATTGGAATGGGGGAGAGAGGAGACAGGTTTTGAATTGCTTGCATGCTGGGCAGATGGATACACCACAGCAAGTTGTGCCTAGCAAAGGTATATGTCCTTATGAATTATGAGCTTGTAGCAGTATTTAGAGTTATGGTTGACACAGATCAGCACTGCACTCAATATCACAATTACAGTAAAGGCTGTTGTAATGTTCCTTATATGGATAGCAGCATAAACCCTTAGACCCTTAGAGGAACCCAAACACTGAAACTCCGACATATAAGAGCAGGATGTTCAGATTCTACAATTTCAGAGACCCCAGACGCAGTTTATTGTCATAGATTAATAGTGATACAGATTCAACGAGGAAAATAATTTGTGGCTGATATCGCAACGAAAGATTTTTTTAGACGCAAAAAGTAGTCAGTGAAAAATATATGGAGCTTTTCCATAGCGTCGGCGGGGTTTGAAACAAAACAAAACTCACATTCCTCAACTACTTCTACAGAGTTTACTTTTGAGGGGAGAAAATGTCTTCTTTTCTTTTTGGTAGATAATGCGGTCGATTTTATTCAGTTTAATATTCATTCAAACTAAACACATGGTTTGTGTCAGTGTGAATACATTTTCTTTCTCTTGAATGTTAGATCTGCTTTCCAACCAGACAAAAGAGAAAGCGGTGATTGTAATTTTAAGGCCTAGCATGCCGTTTGCCGCCGCCGACGTCTCTTTTTTAATTGACCCCGGGTCAAATAGGGACTGGGATAATATTTTGTTAAATTATTCTCATTTCCCCGCGAATCACATTTCCATATATCTTCACTTCATGCTTTATTTATTACCTCCTTACAATTACCATGCAAACGACGTCTTAACTGTCACCCCTTTCTCCCTCTGAACAGTTTAGTAAATATCAAACTATATTTATTATTAATAAACCCACAGCTGAAAACCCCTTTTTTATACATAAATTATTCACACACTCAAAAGCTTGGGGAGTACGGGCGCCCTCCATTTGATGCCACATAGGCCAGCAATATTAAGACTATTGGCTTGGACTGATTCTACTGCGTGTGTCATCTATTTTGCTCTCATCTATCCATCCATCTGCCACAGAGGATCACGCATGTCAGTCACAGCATGGCACCAGGTGACAGACTTTACACAATGGATGTTGATTTTATTATCGCAGCACAACTGGTGTGAGCACCCTACTGTTTTAGTGCTCACCCAAGCCCCCACCTTTACTCACTCATTGATGGTTTCACACATGCACACTTACGAGCGCGCACACACACGAAACAATCTCTTGATTACTCCCTGACTCACACTCGATCACCCACACACACACTCCAACCGACGTATACATGAATACACACTAGCACTCACGCTGCACGAGAAGCGAGTATGTACTCGTGTACGCATACGCACCCGTTTGCACATGCACGTGAGCACACACACTCCTGAGCACGCTCTCATTTACCCAGGCGCTCACTACGCGAACCTAGGTTGGCTTCCCAGCTGTGCAAGCTGTTTCTTCCATCAACATGTGTTTACTGGCAGGGGACCCTTATGTTTGCATTACGGGGAGGCAATAAACAGGGAGTCCAGCCCCAGGGTTTGGAAACTACTGTTTGGGGGAACCCTCAAGAGGACTGAGCCCTAATCATTGTGTGGGAGAGCCTTTAATTAAATGCAGCACGAAATGTCAGAAAACGACTCCTGTATTTTGTGGATGATATTTTCCGGAATCCACACATATTGTACCTACCTCGGACAACATGTGTGACAAAATCTACACTCTTTGATGAATTTGTACCGCTCTCACGGAGCGCTAACCACCTGGAGGAGCTGACATAATGTGTGTGCGTGTGTGTGCGTGTGTGTGTGCGTGCGTGTGTGCGTGCGTGCGTGCGTGGGTGTGTGTTAACATTAAATGAAGTGGTTGCTTGGGCCAATAAACAAGTGAACGACTGATTAACCAGTTGACTGCTGGGCCTATTATTTTGGTTAATCAATAGGTCGTTGAATAACCACTGAGCAACATCAAAGGACTCGTCTGCCAACACAAGTAGCTCGGTGGTAGACTGCGCTACTTTCATCTCCCTAAACATCTTAGCTTTTGTTGAAGTATGATAATGACTCTTCTATTTGGTTAATTTTAACGCCCTTTGTATGTATCAGCAGTGGAAGCGTTTTAAATAAACATGAACACAATATTTCACATGAAAAGCATCAGGATGTTTGACTCAAGTCCAACGAAAAAGCACCATCATATTATTTTGTTTATTGTGATCTTATCGTACTATATGATTTTCTTATCTCCTATGGTATCATATGGGGAAATATATTTGTGTTGTGGCATTTGTATAGCATCTTGTCAATTTAACATGAACAACATTGCCACTGTTAATGGGTTTAGTCATTATATTGTGTAGGTGGATACGTAATTCAGGTCACCGAGTGGACTATTCCACCCCAAAATATTAGGTAGGGCAGTGACTTAACTCTGAATAAGTGTTTTAAATACCCTCCCCACAACGCCTGTTCAGCCAATAGCGGGCCCCTGGGGGCGGGGGCCAATGGCCCCCCCTGGCAAGGAGCTGAGTCGTTTCTGACTGGGAGAGGGGCTCCTCAGACTCAGCTCCTGCCAGATTTGGTGTACCCCGAACAGATGACTGTCAGTGCGCATTTCCCACTGGCAAGCAGGAGGGAGAAGTAAACCAGAGAGGAGACAGAGAGAGGAAGAGTGTGTGAGAGAGAGGGAGTGAGTGTACAGTGGGGAACAGAGTGAGAGACTCCAGTGGAGGGGCGAGAGGCAACTTCATCGGGGTTTACCACTGTGCACTACCGGAGAGGAAAGGGGGAGATCGCTTTCCAGCGTATCAAGCACAAGCAGATTGAAAAGTGGACCGTGGACGAACCTACTGATTCAAACGCCTGATTCACTTATGGACTGTTAGAGCCAAGTGAGAATTAAAGCCGTGCCAACCTGAGTGGGAAAGGACACTGGAAAGGAAGCTGATGCGGCGGGGAAAGTTCCAAACTGTGGAGATTATTTTTTAACTGAGAGTTTACAAAGTGCTCGTGCCATTCTGTAACACTTGCTTTGGAAACTGGATGATTTTATAGACATATCCCGGTGCGCCTGTGCTGCCCGCCCGGTGATATTCTTGTGCCGCGGTGGACCATAACCAGCTCCACCACAGTCGCATAGACGGAGCGATTGATTTTTTTCCCCGCAACACAATCAGCGATCGAAGCAAATAAAATGTCTGCAATTTACCTCTTCGTTTGCCTTATGGTTACAGGTAAGACAGGCTTTTGCTTGTTATCCTTTAGCGGTGAGCTCTATTGATGGAAAGGATGCTCCGCGCTCCGTACGGGCGCGCTGCGTCAAGCAGTCCGGTGCGCTGGGATAGACAGGCAACTGACATGCTGCAGTGCTACAGTCCAGTGCTGTCATTTCCAACAAATGTTGAATTAGATTTGAGCCAACGTTTAAAGCAGTAGGTTTCCGTGTCCGCAAGCTGACCTGGGGCACCGGTTAAATGGCACTGCGCAAACCAGGGATGCTGCTGCTTTTTGTGTGTTCTTGTGCTGTATGAGAGAGACGTTCATTCACATTTATTTCAGCGGATGGGCAGGTTGTACAGATGCAGGGCGCACGGCTAGAAAGTTTAACTTCTGAGGTTTTTGAACCCGAGGGCATGCATCCAGGGATTTCAAAGTGTGTGTGTGTGTGTGTGTGTGTGTGTGTGTGTGTGTGTGTGTGCGCGCGCGTGTACTTGTATTTTAATGTGAGGATGAAATTGATTGAGTATTTGAGCTGGTGGGGATAATATAGCTAATGTGCAACTGCTGTGAAAACTGACCGCTCCGCATCTCCCCGAAGTTTGTCAACAGATTGATTTCTATTAAACAGAACACACGGAGGGCTGAAGTCTTAAAACGATGTGAAAATAGGGTTTAGACTTCTGGGCTGTTTTGTCCGTGAGTGGAACATCCAGCAGACCCGTAGGTGTTCGGGTTGTCGGGGGAAAGACAAGCACAGCAGTCCATAAACGGATACACGGATGCACGCGTGTGGGATGCGTGCGTGCGTGTGTGTGCGTGTGCGCGCGCGTGTGTAATAGAACGGGAGAGAGAGGGAGAGTTCAGACAAGTGTTGATTGGAGTGTTGTTTGTTCTCTCATATAGCTGATATGGCTCTGGGGCGAAATTTCAAAACTATCTAAAATTGTTACATTAACTCTGAAGGGTGTGGGTCTGTACAAACACTGGCACAGTGTTGGTTTTTGCACCCTCAGAGTTAAATTAACTCAATTTTGGTGTGTGGGGGTACAGGAAGGGATGAAGTGAAGACCTCAACTCTGTTTGCCCCCCCTCTCCCCCTCTGCTGATGTAAATTAGGCTATACTAAGAATTTGTTTTATGTTTACCAATTTTATGTTTACCATGATTAAAAGATCATGGCAATAGGATTAAGTTTTGCAGAAATGAAACAAAGCATTTTGTATTTGTATGAACAATACAGTCAATAATTGACATTTTTTATCATAAACAATCATTGTGAACGTGCAGGCTCTTCCAATAGCTGGTATAATTTGCTCGATATTAATTTAGTGCTTCCAATGTCCTGACTCAAAAAAAGCTTAAGCTTCCTCCAATTAACACTGAGCAGCTAGGAGGAAAGGAAGGCACGCTTGACAGCTAACAATTTTGTTTGGGCTTTTCACAGTCTTTGATAAGCAAGTGCATGGTATTGACTCTCTGAGAAAGTATAATTCAATTTAAATGTCGTATCAGAATACATAACAACATCACACTGACACCCATTTTCTCAGGCAAGGACAAAAGTGGGAGTAATGAAATGCGCTTTGAAACACAATCCTTTCAGGCCTTTAGTTGAGAGTACACAGAAATTTCACCATAGGCAATGCCTCTAGTATACAAAGTGAATCAAATGTTTAAAAAAAAAGTGAATCAAATGTAATTTCACCAGTGTAGTGGCTGCTTGCGAGATCACAAACAGTGAAGCGTGCATAAAAGCCATTTGTTGCGAGTATATCTTTACCTTCTGTTGCAGTTCCACATGGTTTTGTCATCATTTAGGGCTTGGGGGAGGGCATTACTGTGACGCCACCAGACCACTGCTCCCTGACAGACTAGCAACAGCTGGATGAGGAGGGGCAGCAGCCAGACAGTAGCATAGTTCCCAGACCAACCCCAACCCCCCCTGCCCTCTCTCTCTCTCTCTATCTCACACACACACACACACACACATAGTGAAAATGCTAGAAGCTGCCCTAATTAGAGACCCTGGATCCCATTTATTGTCACAGTCTTACACAGAGTCGCCGATGCTCAACACGGGCACTCTTATAGACAGACATGTAATTGTAACACTTTGCAATGACTTTACTTTGAAATTCCTATATAGCATATAGCATACATCTGTATGTATGCAGCCCTCTATAACTCTGATCATTTACGTTCTCGGAAAGTCCCCTGGGCTCCCAGAGGAATTGGCTTCCACACTGCATCAGTATTCTGAGTAATCTTCAGTGAGCCTTTTTTTCGGGAACCTTTTGCTTTGGGTCGCTTGTGTCTCCTAGGGCCACGTTCAAAGCTGTGCACTGAGATTACAAGTTTCTCTCCCTTCTTCTTATGTCGCCGCTCGTGCCTCACTACAGCGTAGCGCCATATACATTTTCCACCGTTCTCCTTCTCACAACTCTTTTGCCTGATTGGAGAATGTGTGCATGTGAATGTGTGAACGTGAGTCTATCTGCTTAATGGGCTCGAGGTGGATGGCAGACGTTCGCCATGGGTTGAAAATCTGTCCACACACACATACACAATCAGAGAACTAACATCTAACACTTGACCAATCCATCCCTCCCCACCCCCTCACCCCCCCCCCCCCCCTTCCCCATTAGTAGAGATTTGTCATCTCCTCGTGCAGCGCGGATATGTTTCTGGACGCGGTGGCAGCGTGGCCCAAGAGGTTTGTTTTAGGGAACTGTGCATATTTCATGAACTGCCGCTCTGCCGCTCTTTGAATTCTTGTGGAGGGAGTCAAGCTGGGGCGGAGGAGAAACAGGAGTTGTAGAGGAGGGAGGGAGGGAGGGAGGTGGAGGAAGGGGGCAAGGGAGGCCTGTTGCAGGGATAGGACTCTGATGTGTCACCGACGTCTTGGTGATTAAGTTGACAAGCAGCGGGAAAACACTGGGGAATACCATAGAGCATCATTAACCTTTTCTCCCTCCTATGTCTCTCTGTCTGTGTGACGCAAACACACACACACACACACATTCCCACAATGACATGCACACTCTCTCTTATCTGTCATAACTTTTCTTTTTTCCCTTTCCCTTTTCTCTCCGTCTATGAATTTCTATTGTTTCCTCTCCTTCTGTATGCCCCCGTGATGAAAAAAGAGATTTAGGAGAGAGAAGGTAAGTGGGAAAGAGAAAGTTTGGAGGAAAGAAACCCCAGCCAGCCGATGAGGAGTGTTAGACACGGGGTGCAACAATAGTGCAAGCACAGCAGAATCTGAACACAGCTGAGTCTTGAACAGTGTCCTGCATTATTTAGGAGACATACTCATGGCAAAGATATAGATGAGTTTTGGCCTACTTTGATTCCCTGTCTATGTGAGCTCTTTGTAATGGTTGAGCTGCGTTGGAATATATCTCTGTACTTTCAACTTGTGGCCAATGATCAAACGTAAAGGTCAGCTTTTACAGGCAGAAAGCTGCATGAAACAATCCCCAAGATTTGTTCAGTTAAAGACGTTGTATCCCTTTAGTCGAGTATATTTGAGGTGTCTCTTTTTAGTTCTCAGGCATTCTAAGGAAACAAATTCAGTCCAAACCCAATTTGAATGGGTTTTTTAAGGTTATTTTTTCCTGCATGTTCACTATGAATCATCTGGTCATGAAGACAGACGCAGACAAACAGACAGACAGTAATAAATAACCAAGATGTTGAACAATGGGCTTCTGTTTCCTCTCATCCCCAAGACATGTCATGCACACATGCCGTTGTTGTCTTTGCCCACTTCATAAACAGACATCCACCCCCCCCCCTCCCACACTCACACACACACTTGCTACGGGAGGAGAAACTGGGGGGGAGAAAGGAAACAATGGGGCTTCATAATGTTTCTTCCCTCTAATCAGCTTTGCCATGCGGGTAAACACAGATAAAGAACTTGGCATTGTGTCCTGAGGCTTTGTTATCAGCTGTTAGCAACTTAACTGGATGTGTACGATGGCACAGCTCAACACAGGAGGGCCAAGTTTGGCCAAGTAGGAAACTACGGAAAGCACTTGGCCACTTCCACTGCTATCTTTACCCTGCACTCCCTCCCTTTTTCTCCCTGTCCACCTATCCCTTTTTTTTTTTTTGCCTTCCCTTTCTCCTTGTGTCTGTCTCTGCACATCCTCACCTTGTCTTTCTCTGGGGTCTGGCGGAGGATCCGGGGAGGAAATGACAAGGAATAGGACAATGGAGGGGCCGTGTCAGCTTCCTGCCATCGCCTGGAGTCCTCTTCCCTAGCCACAGGACTTGAGGCGGTGTCATCAGCATACAGACCGGTGGGGCCAACACAAACTTGTTTACTCTTTCACTCTTCTCCTTTACAAACACAGAGAATGGAAAGAATAGAGAGAGGAAAAACTCAGATTAATTCTGTGCAAATCATTAAAGCAGCACCCCAAGGGAAAGAGGCACGTTTATACAGTAGCAGCTATTTTAAGAAAGACTGGGATTGCATTTTTTTCTCTCCCCAAAATGCGAGTGTCACATCCTTCTAGAGAGATGCATCACCATTTCAAAAAAACCCTAAACCAAGAAACCAACATAGAACAGAAAAATCGGCGACATACTAGACCACACATTCGTTTTTATTTTCCAATCAATTCCTGGCCCGCAAGACAAGAATTTCATATCTCCTGCCGAGACACAGAAACCAACAGCAAATTGAAATTTATCTTCTGCGTTGCAGCAATATCTGTTCCTGTGTTATCTTCACCAGCCGTGTTCCTTAACCTTGTATTAAAGATAGCTCTGTTGGAAGAGAATTCTGGCAGTCGAGAAGGGACTCAGGAAAAAAAAAGTGTTCAGTTATGAATCCCATCAGACAACATTTATTCAAGTGTAGATGTTTTATAGATTTTACTCTTTTTACTCTCCCAAGATGAAATTTGGTTGTCAATGTTCCCTACTGAATGGAACATCTGAATATTATGCTGCCATACCTGTGGTGTTCTGGGGGGTTATGGCATATGCACATCAACCAAAGTGAGTCATGAGGAGCACAACAAAGCAATACGCCCTTAACTATGTGTTGCTCACACACACACAGAGGTCAAGGGCACACGTTAGGGCAGAGGATGATAAGCTGAGATGAGTGTTTGGCATCTTCAGGGCTATGTGCCCTTTCTGGAGCGATTAGTCAAAGTCCAACTGTCTAATTAATGATGCTCCAGCTCTCAGGACATGTCATCTCCTTAACCAACTAGGGCTAAAACGCACTCAAGGAAACAAGAGATCGCCTGCCTGCTGCCCACTTTATTAGTGGTGGGATCATCGACTGCTGTTGAGGGAGGAAATACTCCTATACCCCCCCTGAGGTCCAGGTCGCCTCCTTATTCTTTCTTTTCATCTTTCTCCTTCCTGTCAGTTCAAACTGCCTGGAACGCCAGGGCTAATATTGTGTTAGTGACTCAACCATTAACCAAAATAGTGGGTTGGCTGCAGGGAAGCTGCAGCTCAGTGTCTTCCTCCTTCTCACAGTGAAAGACTGCTCTGTGTTGCTGTAGGAGGCTGGGTGAAGGGTTGGTGAAAGTGTAGCAGCGTCTTTTATTTCAATTCTTCCTGCAGGGAATTTAGTGCCGGGCTTTGAAACTCACCGTGGGAGATTGCAAGAAAAACGCAGCCAATTTGCCATCAACTGAGGGGTGTCAGTCAAAGCTCATCGATCCAGCTTTTAACTGCGGCTCCCTCAATGGCAAAACATGTTAATGTTATTGAGCTATGTGGAGATGTGAGGAGGTGGTCGAGCCAGTAGGAGGGTAAGGTGTGTCTCTCTCCTGCCTCTCCGTCTGTTTGGCCAAAGAAAGACGATGCGGGGTTCTGGAAAGGGCTCGGCGTGAGGGGAATGGGGGAGGGAGAGAGGCAGAAAAGAAAGAAAGAAAGGGAGGGGAGAGGGGTCAAAGGGATTTACTGCCAGGAGCCTAGCATTACAGGTAATGGATATGCTTGTATTGCTGTAAACCAAACCTGCTGTTTTTCCTCCAGCATGGCAGAGGTGAGAGAATAACAAAGGCGTAACTGACTGAGAGTCTGAGGAGGATTAATAGAGGGGAGATATTTCAACACCTCAGGCTGAAAATTAGAACTCAGGTGTACAGTTGGACACACAGAAAGTGATTGTGTGTGTGTGGGTGGGTGGGTGGGTGGGTGGGGGTATGAGGTTTCGGTGGGTAGCATGGGATCCTCTTCCCAAAGCTTCTATAGACGGTAACGTATCTCCAGTCAACACCCCGGGCCGTTTCTGATCCCGCCACATTCCTCAGCCAGGAGGGCAAGAGCACACGGCTAAGTACTTCCCAAGCTGGCTGGGCTGAACCTAACACCCCCTCCTGGAAGGAAGCAGTCCAGCCATTGTTACAGCACGTTGCACCCGTCTGACTGAGGCTTCCTAGTGCTATGCAGATCCCAGGGGGGGCTAGAAAGAGAACGAGGCAGGAGGAGGAGAGGGACTGATTGTTCCCTGCTCAGACTATCCACAGATGGGGCTACGGCACAGGATGCTGGCTGTTTGCTTTAGAAAGTCCCAGGCGTTTGCTTTGCAGCCGCGGTGTATAAAATGCTCTGGGGGATAGAGGCGAGGAGAGTGCCCGTGGAGACAACAGCAGGAGTAGCGAGAGAGAGAGAGAGAGAAAAAGAGAAAGACAGAGAGAAAGAAAGAAAGAAAGAGGGAGGGAGTGAGAGAGAGATGAAAAGAAGACCTTGTCTAATATGATGTCAGTGTGAATATAGTGTCAGTGCCAAGAAGGGAAGACAGATGATACAGCCATACAATGATAGGGTAGTTGGGCTAGAGACTCCTCAAGTCCTCCCCAGTTTCCAAACAGAGACATATAGAGCAGGAGATAATGGAGAAGGGAGGGAGAGTAGAGAGAGAGCGAGCGAGGAGGGGAAAAGAGGAAGGGATGAGATGCAGGGGCTGCATCCATCATGTGGTTTGGTGCAGAAGCCATTTGTACCTATTGTTCTCCATAATTTGTTTTCTCAGTGCCTGCAAAGGGAGGGGGAGGGGGGGGAGAGACAAAGCTAAGGCAGCCATTTATTTGTGCACTAATTACATAAGTGAGACAGCATAATTAGACGTATAGATAAATAGACAAAAGACGGAGAGCGAGATGCACGGGGGAGATAGACACAGAGAGACGCGGCCCTCTCTCCCGTTTCACATTCAAGACTGCGAGGGAAAAAGGGGCGCGTTAAAAAAAGAGTAAAGAGGACGGAGAGATCGAGGGATAAAGGGAAAGGAAAAGGGAGAATAAAGGAGATGGCGCGATGGAAGGGATAAAAGATGAAGAGGGAAGGAGAGAAAAGCCCTCTTCACAGACCGCACTTTGAGGTGCAGCCCGGTGCTGCCGGAATAGTCACCTCATTTAATACACCTGCTCAGCGGGAGGGGAAAAGAGAGATATGGAGAGATGTCGAAAGAAAAAAGGGAAAAGGGTGAATGGCAGGGGAGACACATCTCATCTCTGCTCCTCCAGATCAAAGGCAGAGTGGTTCCAGGAGGCTGTTTGTTGTGGCGTGTTTGGGAGGGTTTCTATGTGTGTGAGGTCATGAGGTTGACCTGGCCTGCTATTTCTATCAGACAGCATTACACCTCAACACAGCCACATGCCAAACACTCAAGGGAATCACAGGTAACAGGTCCGGGTACATGCAGCACAGTTAGCTAGAGAGAAATTGTACATCGCCTGGTCAAAGAGGGAAAGACGTTGAAAGGCGGTTGAAACTGGAGATATTTTAGATTTTACATGATTGAATGAAAGGACAAAGAGCATGACGCCGAGCTACTCCGCGTTGTGTTACTTTATATTCTGTGTGTGTGTGTGTGTGTGTGTGTGTTATGGGGTTTGTGCGTGTGCACCTAGTCTGCGTGTATAGGTTACATGTTGGTGTGTTGAGTGTCACCGGTCTTTCAGCGCTGTGACACACGGAGAAGATAAATGGGGCCTTAATGAAGCCGCTCAATTACAGGCTAGTTAAAACAGCTGACCGAAGACTTGGGGGCAGTCAGGCCTGCTCGGGAGGCCCTATTCAGGTTGGACCGAGGGAAGCTTTTAAGCCGTCACACTTTAGATTAGCCATTCACCGCACTACAGACCTCAGCCTAACTGCCCCTCTCTCTCTCTCACCAGTTCTCTGACACACTATAGTGGTTCAAGTCAACTCCCTGATTGTCTTGGGGAGTTCTTTAAAAGCCAATTTAAACTCAGTCCTTTGTCTCGCTCCCCAGGAACTCAAACCGGGACATATTGTATGGGGCATTTGTGTGTGTGTGTGTGTGTGTGTGTGTGTGTGTGTGTGTGTGCGTGTCTGTGTGTGTCTTCTATTGGGCTGAGGTCAAAGATTTGTGTGCAGGGTCTTTGAGCATGTGATGTTTTATTAAAAGAACTGGGTGTATCTCAGAACTGGCACAGACTGGTTTCTTTTTGGGTGAAAGAGAGGGTGCCTGAGAGATATCAATGGCCCAATTCAGCCCATTACAGCCATGACTGTTGCTGTAATGGTGTGGAAATGGACAGTGGTCATGTGGATCCCTTTTGTACCTCCAGGCTCGGATCACAACTGAGGCTCCGATTCATTTCCTCCAGCTTTGATTAAAAAAAAAAAAAGACTCTGAGGAATTTCAAAGACTCTCACATGATGGTGATGAGTGAAGAGAACCTCCTGTTTTGTTGAAAGAGATGAAACTTCTACACTGCCTAGGTTTGCCAAAGGACAAACATAACACTGGGCTGCAATTTTCCTCTACAAATAACAACTTCTCTAGTCCTCTCCTCCTTCCAGCCTTTTACCTCTTTGATCCTAGGTAGTGTGTGAACAAGCAATGGGTTCTTGGAACACCCATAACATTAGTGTGTGTATTTGTGTGGAGGTGTGAGAGTGTGTGTCTGTTTTCACACCAATTAATGAATTGGTTCATGTGCTTGCTGAGGTGACGATGGCTTGTCCCTAGCCGGGCAGTGCTTTTTCCCCCCTTCCTGTGTCAGCCTCACCCCGACGATGGTCCGGGGTCCTCTCTCACACTAGCACATTAATGAGACCAGTCTAATTAGCTCTTGTGGCTCCATGCAGGGGGGACCCAGGAAACCACACCAACCATCGTGAGCCGGCCTAATCAGGGACCGCTCATAGACAAGTGGGCCCACTACGCCAGTGAGAAAGTTCACACATATGGCTGACCTGCTTGGACTCACACTCAAATTAGTACGCTGGTTAATTGGCGGAAGAGTTCAAACCAAAAGGATGTGAAATATTTTGAGTGCGGTGACCATTAATAGGAGGCTCGGCTTCTTCGCTCCTCCCGAGGGGCGATTGCAGAAAAATGATTTTGCTCTCCTCCATCTTTCTCTCTCTCACTCCAGATAATTCAATCTGTTCGATATCAAATAATCTCCCCCAATTTTTCAGCCTATTTTAACCTTATCGCTCAAACAGCTGCCTCTGGGGGGGGACGAGTCTCGTTCCACCTTGTTAAAAAAAAAAAGAAGGGGCAAGGAAAAGAGAGATAGCCCAGGAAAGAGGGATGACAAGTCGCTCTCCGAGGAGTGCTTTGAGAAGCCTCTGTTTGCCGTTCTCATGGGCCATATGTGAAAGAGCAGGCAAACAGATTGAGAGGGGAATAGCAAGGGATAGAGAGATAAAAAGAACGATAGAGGGAGAGGCAGAGGCAACGTTGGAGAAAGGAGGGGGGATATTGTAGGTGATGTGAGTTGTGGTCCTTGAGCTCCGGGGTTCTAACTTGTGTCCCACAGCACTGTTTAACATGCCCCGAGCCTTCTCTCCTGGCAGTTAATGAGAATCCAATAAGGTTGCCGCCTGTTGGTCATTGTTCCTCCAGTGTGTTTACCCTTTCCAGAGGCTCCATTCGCTGCTTAATCTGCCGAGAAGCTGAATGTCAATAGGTCAGGCCAAGACTCCAGAGCCCCGAGAGAGAGGGGAAACACTGAGGGAAGAGGGATGGAGGCTGGATCAGGGGGGGTGGAGGAGAGGGGGTCACTCCTCTCCCAACATTTTTCTCTGCCATTCCATTCTTGTGGTTGTTTTTTTTGCCTCCCTCCCTCTCGCTTCCCCCTCTTCTCTTCTTTCTTCTCACTTCTAATCCGTCCTCTTGATTGTTCTAAGCTGCTTTCAGCCAGCCCTGGGGAAGGTGGGGGGGTTTTGGAGTCTGTTTTAATTAAGATTTAAAAGAAGACTCCCTCAAGAAGGGAGATTTAAGAGCAGCATGGGCTGAGCAAACTAAACGAGTCGAGGTAGGACAGATTGTAGAGAGGGCTCAACAAATATCAGAAATCGGTAAAATGAAAAAAAAAAAAAAAAAGATATTATCTGACACACATAGGCACATTCTCACACACACACACACACACACAGCCAGACTCAGAGGCATCGGGGTGGCTAAGCCAAATGGGATTTTTTTTTTTTTTCATTTGTAATCAAGCGGCACAATCTATATAGATTGATCTCAACTTCCTGTGATTCATACCATATCCTGTGAGGGTGATATGGGATCAGTGGTAGCCAGCAGGCGAGCTGAGGGAGTTATCTCCACACTCTGTCTAATGATCGATCATCTCACCAGATGGGCTTAAGAGCCTGTAACGCTCCACTTGTTTATCAGAACCCCAAACCCGAAGGCCTCTCGGTAGATGTGACCTGCAACGAAAGTCTGGTTTGCAGGGAGAGAGAGAGAGAGAGAGAGAGAGAGAGAGAGAGAGAGAGAGAGAATGAGTTAAAAGTTTGCTCTTGTTGTCTTTGTTGTAGGAGCAGACGTGAGGATAGATAGTGAGCCCATTTCCCTGCTTAATGCGGTTATACTTGGGTGGCAATGTCACCATAGTGGACACTCTGGACGTTCCTGTTAGACACTTAATTAACAGGCTTATCACACTAGGACAAAAGGAGATTTCTCTACAGAAGTCTGGCCATCAAAGATACTGGCACTGTTACCATCCGTCTTTTCATTACTGCTACAAGGCAGATATGCTGTGTGTGTGTGTCTGTGTGTGTCCTTGCAGTGCAGGGACACACACAGAGGGTGCGTGTTATGTTTGGTAAAACAGTCACACATGACACATCTGTCCCTACTGCAAACGTTACGTCCTTCCACGAAAGTGAAGCCCCAAAGAAACACCCCCCCCCCCCCCCCCCCCAAAAAAAACAAAGTGCACAATGAAGTGTTTAAGTTCATCAAGCCGCAGAGACTTTGGTGCAGCCGGTAAGGTGTTAAAGGCCAGCCAAGGGGGTCAAGAGCCCAACCCACAGCATTCTCTCTCAGGCCACATCCCAGCACACAGCAACCATATGTCCAGGGTTTCACGGTCAATGAACCAACCTACCCAGCGGGACAAAGACCCATTCACACCCAGTTGACTCTGAGGAAATCTGCAATTCCATGCTGTGATTAGAACAGAATACAGCACTAGTCCAGCCAGGGGCCGTTAGAGATGTGTTAAAAAGGGGGATGAACAATAGACTAGAAGATACAGAAAGTGCTACAAGAAGAAGAAGAAGGGGGAGGGAAGGGACACAGACAAAGACCTTTACAATGCACTCTTTGGGTGGATAAGTGTGAGCTTGCCCTCAGCTTGCTGGCCCATGTCTGCAGTTCCATCTCCTGCCTCCGATCCCCCCGAGACTCCCTCAGCACACTCTGCCTCTGTCACTCACGACTGTTAATAAGGCCAGCAGTAAACGGCAGGAAAGATATGCAGGGATGAAAGACACTTCTCTCATGTTTGAGCTTTGAGGATGTGTTTCTGGGCGTCATGCAGGGGGGGGTGGGTTGGGAGAAATGCAGCTTTATAGAGTAATGCTGCAATTTAATAGGACACAATAAACCCATCCTCTTATAAAATAACATTTTGTGTCCCATATCCTGTTGTGTAGCAGCTCTGCAGGACTTTTGCCAGACTTGGAAAAAAGTCCCCCCCTTAGCTAAAGGTATAGAGAGAGCCTATGCCAGAAAATAAAGTGTGCAGGGATCCTGGGGGAGGAATAGATCACACATATATTCTTTCACTGCAGCGATTAATATCCGGGAAAAAAGGTCAAACTTGACTTGAAACGGTCCAGTATATCACAGTTACATTCAGGGGCCCACATTTCATACATCAAACCCCGCTGTGATGTCTCATCAGCCTGGTCACACAGGAGAGACCCACGCTGCACATTATCAAAGATTGATGGGGTGTCCTACTTAAAGACGGGGGGAGGAGAGAGCGTTGGAGAAAGAGAGGGAACTTTGGCTTCTCCACAGAGTGTTTGGGTGAGGCGTTGGCTGTGGGTTGCCGTGGCCTCATCATCACCATGGCAGCCAAACGCTATGCCAGGCCATTGCGTAACCAAAAAGGACCCGACCCCAAGATGGATGAGAGAACTCGCAAATGCAGCATTTTGAGATCAATGCCCACAAGACAGCGGCTGGCTGACTCAGGAGGTTAAAGACGAGGGTTGAATCTTCCCTCTCCTCCTCCCATCCGCCCGCTGCCTCATCCACCCCTCTAACGAGACAAAACAAACTGACAGAACAAACAGGCAGACTCTTCTGAATCCTCCTTTCTCTAACACACAGCCTAACCATCTCTTATATCCACTGTTCGCCGCCATCCGTCCCTGTTCTTGTTCAGAGTGCTTGCTTAATAATTAATTGATTAATTAGTTCTCTCATTAATCATTTATTCATTAATCATGGCCTGATTTTCTAGAGGAAGCAGTGCAATCTGAAAAAAAGCCTGACTTCACATTTCACTCTAATTATGCTTCTTTGCTAATCAACGCTTAAGAAACGGAGTTTCAGGAAATTAGTTTTTCCCCTTCCCTTCTTTTTCTCAACACAAAGCAGGATGTATTGAGGTCGGCAGGTAACAATTTTTCCCTCCCTTTCTTGTGCTCTGGAAGCTCTTAGTCATCAGTAATTTTAAAGGAGTGTTTCAAGCTCGTAATAATCTGATGAACAAAATAAAGTTTTGGTGTTTAATTAAACCTTGGCTTTTCTCCACCTCTAGAAAAAGGGGGAGTAGAGATCGTGGTGGTGGGGTAGTTTGGCGTTTGATTAGTAAACAGCTATTTGAAGGCCGTCTGTGAGAAGAGACAAGTGGCAGGATCGTGAAGCAGAGACGCTTATTGTTTCCCCTGGATCCACGGCTCTCCTGGGAGAGGAGTTAATTTGTTTAATCGCCAAGAGTTATGTGCCACGGACACAGAGATGGGGAGATGGGTACGTTTCAGAAACACCTCCTGTAACGTGGAGCGAACATGAGGAGGAAAGCGATGGAGAAACACTTAAAACAGGTTTAATTTGAACTGTTTTATTTTTTTTTGTACCTTGGCGTTCCTGGGGGATGCAGAGTTCACAGCGCAGCTCCGTCGCCGTCTCTGAAGAGGTTTCTCGTCGGCTGCTGACAAAAAAGAAGAATTATGCATCAAATTATAGAGAGCTTCATTGAAATGGAGGCAAGTCGGGCATTAACCTCTAAGCTTTAAAAAGCACACATATTAAGCAACACTAATGAGAGTCTCATTGAACTCGCCGTGTTTCATATTCAAACACACAAAAGAACAGCCTTGACTTCAATGCGCCGTTGACACTACTGACTAAGCTTGTCTCTCTGATTCATCTCACCGGCAGCCAAACTGCAGCGGTGAACAATTGCATAGATGGCCCTTTTACTCTAATGAGATGCATACATTTACAACATTACCACCCTCATTAAAAAATAATAAAAATAAAGGAGAAAAAAAAAAGTATTAATTATGAAACGCACTACTTCCTATGTGAGGAGCCATGGGGGCCTCCGCTGGGCTCAATTAGGAAGAGTAGGCCGCAAATCCCTAGACTAAATTAATTGACACCCCAGGGCATTAGGCCCAGAGTCCCAGCACAGAATCTAAGTAGAGAATTCCTTTGTTTTCATTCCCACTGCCTTTTAGAAAAAGCAAGAGTGGGGGGGGAGGCAATTTTAACATTATCTTTTCATTGTTTTATGGGTTTTTAATCTATTATTTATTTATTTGTTTTGTTTACTCGTCACATCTGCAGCCGGGGAGTGATCTGCAGGGATGGAAGAGGCGGAAGATTTATCCATTTTTATTTTGAGCAGCCTTTCTGTCACATGTTGAGTACCGATGCCGTTTTATCCAGCATGTCAGCTGTTGTGCACACACTAAACCAGGGGCTTTTGCAAACAGCACAAGAAGTTAATGATTTAAAAGCACAGTAAATTATACTGAAAGCCCTTCCAAAACACTGGTGAGAGAGAGCGACGGAGCCAGAGAGGGAAACTGAGAGAGAGAGAGAGAGAGAGAGAGAGAGAGAGAGAGAGAGAGGGGGGAGGTGGGGGGTGTGCAGAGAAGGGCTGGGATTGTGACACAGATCCAGCCAACAGCCGTCTTGTAGTGAAAACACCAGGGGGTAAGCAGGAACGAAATGACAAGACTGGCTCAATCAACATCTTGTCAAGACTGCTGGCTGATGTGTACAGACAATTTCATACCGCCGCTACTGCCTCCCTCCCCTTTTCTCTCTTTTTTTTATATGGCTTTTCATTTCCTGTCCTCCTGCCAGCCAGCCAGTCACTTGCTATCTGTCTGCATGGAGTCAGCTCTCAGCTCTTTGGCTCTTGGCTTCAGAGTGGAGGAGAGGTTTAAAATCTGCGCTAGAATTATACGGAGAGAGATTCTTCTGCCCACTAGACACCCTGTGTGTGTGTGTGTGTGCGCGTGTGTGTGTGTGTGCGAGAATACAGTACGGAGTGTGTGTGTGTGTGTGTGTGTGTGCTTCAAATGAGTGTATTTATGGCACATTGTCAGCCACTGCAGCGCGGTGACTGCTAGAACCATTCACATACGCTCACACACTATGTCACATCAGCACTCTTGGTCCCCCCCCCCCACCCCCACCCCAGCCCAGCCACCCCTCCTTCTTCCTTCACTCCCTTCCTCCCTCCATCCATACCTCTATACTACTCTATCCACTGCATCTGTTGTAGCAGGTACCCAGGGAGAAACTCAGCTGCTGCTCGCCCATGCGATCAGCCCCTCTGCTGCCCTGATGTGAGCAGCCCCCTGTTCCAGCAGAGAGAAACCTCATGGTGACAGCCTCGGAGACAGACTGATTACAGCGTTCCATCAATCCCCTCTCAGGCCCTCTCCTTTGCAGTTGCAAGCTGTGACAGGAGCCTACTTTTTTCCATTTTTACCATACCTCAGTTTTTCTGGTCCTTCCTACCATGTGTTGCCTCTTGGTTTTTCTTTTTGCTGTTCTTCCCCCTGCACTGGTTTTTTGACTGTTGTGTTGACAAGCTGACACAAACCCCTGTGATTTTCACACCGGGGACGGAGAGAGGGAAAGAAGGGGGGAAAAAAAGGGACAAGGGGATACACGATAGAGAGGAAGAGGGAGAGCATGGGAGAGGGCTAGGAGAGAGGGCAGCTGACGGGGGGGGGAGTCTGGAAAAGCAGAGCGATGGCAGAAAGCGCCGTGGAGAAAGCAAATCAACAATTAGTAACACCTTATATAACTCTGAAAGGGGCCTGTAAGGCATTGATTTCAGGGATCACGGCTGATTGACTGTAGAAGTATGAGTGATAAACAGAAGAATAGGGGGAAGGGGCTCGCAAACGGTGGCTTGTATAGGGATGCAGGAATGGAAGAGAATGCTCTGGATGGGGGGCAAGGGGGGCGCTGGGAGGATGAGCCGGTCCACACTGTAAAAGGGGTCCTGGTCTGAGCCAAGATTCTCACAATGGAATAAAGGCTGAAAGGGGAGGCTAGGAGGATTAAACTCCAGCAAAACAGCTCTTAAAAAGCTGTTAGACTGCAATTTAGGAACAAAAATGCAGAAGGGGAGAAAAGACAGTGAGGGTGGGTGGGAGTGCAGCTGGAATGCGATGTGGGAGAGAAAGCATCGAGAGAGGAGGCCATCTACAGAGACACAAGCAGAAGCTCTGTTCGCTGAGGTCCTAGGCGACGGAAACCACACAGGTGCTCACGCGTTTAGCGCTCGTGTTTTGGGACCCTGGCGCTATGAGTCGGTGGGTGGTATCTGTCGCCAGCCCCGCTTCGAAATCTCAGAACTTCTAGGAGTCGTGGTAATGAGCTTAGCGCCAGACTAGCCAAATCAAACATGAGATGGGTGCAGGGGTCTCCTTTGGGACATACTCTGTGGCTCAGCTACCTCAGCACTACTGTCTCTTAGACACACACACACACACACACATACACACACACGCGCACACAGGAAGAGGAAGACAAAAGAGCCTGACTCAAAACAAAGGGATAATAATTCCATACAGAGAGAAATGGAGCTTGCATTTTCCAGCCCGATTTAGAAGCCTTATCTAGACAAGCCACAATGGATGGCATTTGGGGAGAGGGGTTGTTTATTCCAAGCTTGACACTTTTTCGCCAATTGCCTTGTTTTGTGTGGGGGGTTTTGTCTATTTTTCCTCCTCATTTTCTCTTCTCTGGCTCTTATTGTGGAAAACTCACTCCAGCGGGGCGTAGAATTCTTCCTCTGCCAGTGGGGCAAAAATGCAACTAGATATCGGGTGCTATTTTTTAACATTTTGAATTATTACTGCATGGAGCAAATTGTCCAGTCAAGTTGAGAGCATTCATATTTATAGACCCCACAGGACTGGATGTTGCACTCCGGAGTAGCCCTACAGTGGATGGGAATGAGGACATGGAATAAAATAAGGCCTGAAATAGGCACTTTCCCTACTGTGAACGTGGACGTGGAACCTCTTAAGAGGGAACGAACATACACAGTTAAGTGTCATTGTAAAACCACAGCAACATGGCCAGAGTGCAAATATAGGAGCTGTTCTCCTGCTTGAACTGTTACACACAAGAGTGTATGAGATGGTTGGTGTTTTATGAGGAGACCTTATGTCTGGGCTGCTGGTTTAAATTGGGTTTTGTCAGATTTTGACATAACAGATTATTGCAGTGATTCGATAGTTAATTTACTGGTGAGACGAAGAGCCCCAGTGCACCCCAAAGGTCAAATATAGCGCCATTATCTTTCTCAATCTTCAGCATCGTGTTCCGCTCTTCTAATAACACACACATACACACACACCCACACACGCAAACACTAGTTCAACCTAATTCCATCAAGGCAGATGTCCGGCAGTGGATCATCGGTGACATCTGTCCATCCATTCCTGATCCACGTGAATGTATCCCTATCACTTCAGATAGGTAGACGCAAAGCTCTTTAATAGGTTGTGTTCAAGTCAGCCCGGCTGTTTTGCACTTAACTGTGACCGTGTGACAGAATAGGCAAAGTCACTGTGTCAAAGTAACTGCTAAATGTGCCCTCCAGTCCCTGACAAGTTGCTTGCCCTATTAACACTGCCCCACCCGCCACAAACACTCCTTCACACATACAGATGCACACACACACACACACACACATAGACATGCACAACACACACTCAAACACACAAACCTACAGACACAGACACACACACACACACAGCGCCGTGTGCATCCAGTGGCGTGAAATGATATTCCATTTTGAGAAATCCGGATTAAAATGTATCAGGCCAAATGTGTTTTGACCTTGTTACTAGGGGATGGAAAAAGCACACATGCAGACAGAGATGCACACGTACACACACACACACACACAAAGTAAGGGAAGGGAGCGGGGTAAAAGTTTTTTTTTTTTGTAAAGAGCACAAGTCAATCAATATTTTAAACTGCTTTAGACGCTGAGCACACCACACATGAGCTACAGCCCACCTGTACTCTACATATCTGCATGCACATTCACACACACACACACACACACACACATCCTAAATACACAGACGCATGCAACACCCTTCCAGAAATGTTGAAACATCAATAGGACCCGGGCACTCAGACCATTTCTTTTCACACGTTTCAATGGCAGCCAAAGCACTTCACCTCACCGAGTAGAGAAAGAGCGAAAGGTGTGTGTACGTGTGCATGCATGCATGTGTGTGTGTGTGTGTGACACCGCAGCGCACCAAGAACAAGCCTCTTCACACCCACAGCTCCTACTTCTACTGACTGCCTCTCTTCCTCTCTTCCTGCACTCTCTTTGTCTCGTTCTTTTCCCCTCGCTTTCTCCCCGTCAGAAATGTATTCATGTAATTAAGCTGCTAATACACCGTCAAAGAATTGTCTAATTCAGCAAGGAGGAATTAAAGGAATCTGGCATGAGTCATTAGCCAGTCGAGATGTTCTGTTGAGCATTTTCAATAAGGGATCTGGAGAGCAATGAATCATATGGTGTGAAGACATTCGTTACAGCACACATACGCTGTACTCTATATTTATACGGCTGTGTGTGTGTGTGTGCGTGTGTGTGTCGCGTTAATTGCCTCATGTGAGCATGTGAAATTGTATGTGGGTGAGGGAGAGAGAAACAATCCAATGCATGTAATCCATCTGAACAATCAGCCAATGCAGTGAATTATTACCCATTGTAAACATTTAGATACTCTGGGCAAGATACTTAATTGCAATCAATGTTGGTACTGCGAGCATAAAGAGGAAAATCCCTAACATGCTGTGTGAGGAGAGGCATATGAAAAGGGCTCCATAGCTCATGGAAGCAGAATGATAGGGACATGCAAGCCGACTGTAAAAAGAGCATTTTTGAAGGTATGACAGGAAGATGCCAGCCTTCGCTAAATGCCTAATAGCCTGAGCTAGAAGACGTTTCACTTCTCACTGACACTCAAATTGGCCTCTTTTGAAGCCATAGAGCATGACACACATACAGTCTACCTGTATGTGTGTGGCTTTTTCCAACACTTGGTGAAATGAAGTATATGGGAGACTCTCCTAGTGAGCTAACATGTATGGATCTCTTAACGGTTTCTCTACTTAACTCTGTTTTTTACGTATTTTTGAACCCAGATGGAGACGAGGGGAGAAGAATGGGCATGTGTGAGAAAGGGAGTGGGTTTTTAAGACGGTTGAGAACCGCAACGGTCAGAGCCATGGAGAACTCACGTTCCTGATGAGCTCACTGTTTGGCAGCTTTGATTGTGCTGATGGGTGACAGAGGCAGGAGGGAGCAAGGGGAAGGGGGTGGGGGGAGAGAGGAGGGCAGGGTTCAGTCCATGGTGCACCCCCAGATGAAGTGGATAATTGAGTGAGGAGCAAACACTGCCAACAACCTCGGAAGCCCCTTTTCAAAAAGAAAGAAAAACTAGAGAGAATGGATTGAAAAAGAGGGGGGGGGGGGGGGAGAGGGAGAGAGAAAAGGGTGAGAAAGAGAGAGAGAGAGAGAATCCTAGCTACCCTCTGGGGGGAAAAGCTGCTATTGAAAAGCTATTAAACTTGCATTTAGCAGGATTGATTGGAAATGAAGAGGCCTATTAAAAGAGAGGGACAAGGGGACAATAGCGCGTCTCTGGCCGCCGTATGTTGCCCTCCTTTCAGCGGCTTTCTTACCCGGGGGGGGTAAGAAACCCTGTCTGTTTAAGCACTCCCACCAAGAGAGGCATTTCAGGGGGGCTTAGCAGCGACTGAATAGAACCCTCTTTATCTTCCCCTGTCCCCCATCCCCTCCATTCTCCATTGAACCACAAAGAAGGAGAGAGGGAGAATGAGGGAAGGCTCTTTTTTTAAGTCCCCCCCCGCCAACCCCGCCTAGTCAACCAACCAACTCCCTCTCTCCCCCCCTACCTTCCCCAACGGATTAGTTACCTCTGGAGGGTTGCCATCTTCCCCTGCCAGTAGGGTTTGTAATACTCAATCTTCAGCATCATGGCACAAACAGTTGGAACTGTAGATCCATATTCATGCAGTGTGTGTGTGTGTGTGTGTGTGTGTGTGTGTGTGTGTGTGTGTGAAGATGGGCCAGCCAATCCGGTGAGAGTATGTGCCATACTTAAACACAGCAGTGGAACAGTGGCAGGTGTCTCCACTGACTCCAGGCTCAAACGGATGGGTCCCCTGGGATCTTTAATGGAGTTTTGATTGTTTAACATCCATTTTTACAAAAAGCACACCAAAAGAGAAGCAGATTTTTTCTCCCCAGAAGTGTGGTTGCTTCGTGTCAGCGAGCATGTAACCATATGGTGTTGGGAAAGGGTTAAATAAGTCATGAGGCAGCTGACACGTCCTCTTAAGAAACCATTTGGAGGAAAAAATAAATATTTTCAAACATGTCAGCCTCCTCCATCCATGCAGCAAACACCGTGAAAACAAGCGCGGTGAGCTGGTCGGTCCATGAGAGGATGTAGGCTCTCTTTAACGTTATTTCTACTGCCTCCTTTTTCCACACCTCTAACCATTCAATCTTCTTTTTTTTTTTCAAGCTACATCTCTGCTGGCTCTGCAGAAATGTATTGCCATTATACTCGCTGAACTGCCATTGGCTGTATTCTGAATATGTAGTTTATGGCTATTTTGTGAAATTTAATATATTTTATGGATGCAATGCGGATAGATTTCTATGCCATGCGATATTCATGTCATGTTCTCCCTCTTCTTTCCCAACAGCCACCCAAGCAGCCTACTTCTCCCAGCAGCCCCAGGACCAGGTAGTTGTGTCTGGCCAATCGGTGACTCTGCCCTGCGTCATTGTGGGTTACCGGGGAATGGTGCAGTGGACCAAAGATGGCCTGGCACTGGGTGGAGAGAGAGACCTACCAGGTAAATATCCCGACCCCACCCCCTTATTTCTCTTTCTGTGTGTCTGTCTCTCTCTCTCTCTCTCTCTCTCTCTCTCTCTCTCACTTTTGTTCTCTCTACTGCTTTCTGTGGTTGTTTGTCGATCTCTCGCTCTTTCTCTGTCTTGCCACAATCAATGCCAGGTCTCATTAGAAACCAAGTCTCTCTCTGTCAATTGGTGGGGTTTTACACAAATGAATTGTGAGAGAACAAATGTACTGCAGACAGGCCGGCTGCTGCTGTAGACACCGCGCTTTAATTTGTTGTTTAGCATTTTGAGGGTGCTGTAGAAAGGTAGATAATCAATTGACTTTTGTCACGCATTGACATTTAAATGTGCGGTAGACTGGTGGGAAGGTGGAGAGGCCTCCTCCTGACCTTAGCCACTCCATCTTTATTGTGTCTGTGTTTAAAGGACAGCTTCCTCACGCAGTAGCCTCTCTCTCACGTGTTGCATCTCCAGCCTCACGCTGCTCTGCTAATGCAACAGCTCAGCGCCGGGCCCAGGGAGGCGCCGCTTGCTTTCATTTGTGTCTTAAAGAGCCTTGCCACGTTTTCTCTCGCCTGTTCATTTTATAGTCCTTTCATTATGTGTTTTTGTTGTTTGGTTTGTTTTTCTCTGACTCCTATTCTCTGTGTTGGCTTCACGCAGGCTGGACGCGCTATTCCTTAATGGGCGACCCGCTATCAGGCGAGCACAGCTTGCTGATCGATTCGGCAGAGCTGGCGGATGACGCGGTGTACGAGTGTCAGGCTACACAGGCGGCGCTGCGCTCCCACCGTGCCAAGCTCACTGTACTAGGTAAGATACACAGCTCGCCCATGATCCTCACAGCAGCCCTCGCGCCAAGGCCTGCAGGCTGGCAGCGCTTGGGAACAATCAAGGGAGTGTCTTCATCACAACACACACACACACAAATACACACCATGATTGAAACAGGCGCAAAATGCACACACACACATGTACATATCCACACAAAGAAACATACATCAGAATACTCAGTTTCAGTTTTTGAATGTTTTCCTGTTCATGAAATAATCTGTTATCATTCAAAGATAACCCCCAATGAAAATGTAGTTTCAGGCTGTATATCATTTTCCAGAAAGTATATTTCAAACCCAGCAAAACTGAGTGCAGAGAGCCAGATAGAGAAAAAAAAAAAAAAAAAAGGGGAGCCGTTTCCCTCTCAGTAGCGATAATCAAGACTGTGGACGTCTACGATAATGTGATTGCTGCTGTCACAAATGACTTGCATAGTCGCTTAAAAGTCAAGGTCTGCACAGTTAGCACATTTTACAGTGAGCCACAAAATTTGTCAACCGCAAGGCGTTTTTTACATTAACGTGATGTGAGTGATCTACATATTCACATAGACGTTCAGTGGTGGAGAGGGGGGTGAGGTTGGGGTGGGGGTGGGGGGTGAGGCTGGGGGGGGGGTGAGGAGGAGTGACAGGTCTTGTGGGAATTGGATTTCGAAAAGCACTGCTGGCACCTGGTGGCATACAAAGGAACATCACTATATCCATTAGTCCTGTCAATAGCCCACTTTACTCTCCTCCCAGCTAACAAATACCAATGCAGAAAGGAGGGAAAACAGATAGGGAGCTATTACTACTGGGGTGATGCTGCAGCTTATGCCACAACACAAAACCGAGCTTCCACCACCCAGCATGCCAGTACGGTGACATGGTGTATTACGGGTTCACTTAGGCAGGGAGATAATGGGTATAAGATAGGGGTTTCCAAGGAAAGGCATGTCGGTTTGAAGTCAGATGAGGCATTTCTAATTGGACAGATTCAGAGACATCATCCGTGCCCATCTCCCCACCTCTCCGCCCTCAAGCGTCACTTTTCAAAGCAGCGCAGAGCAGCAGTGTGGTCAACAGACATCACATACGCCCACACACAGCCACAAACATGCCCATGTGGAGGCAGGAAAGAACCTGATAAAACTGCCCAAGGATGTTGGTTCATGAACATTAAAGGTCCCATGTTATAGGAATTTGATTCTACTCTATTTATATACGTATATGATCAAAGATGTTTAATGAAGACAATGTTAAAATATTATTTTATTTGAGTGGTTATTTCATTTTCAAAAATCCACCCTTTTTTTTACACCGTTTCAGACTTACTCCAGTAAATTGGTCTTGATTGGCTCCCGTCCAATCCGTCCAATCAGAGCAGTTTGCAGCATTTGAACTGGAAGGCCTCCACTCAGCAGGTTTACCTCATTTGAATTAGAGGAGCTGGTGTTGTCGGCCAATCACGGTCCAGTAATGTGACTGTTCTGCCTGTGAGGACTTAGGCCACGTTCACTGAAAACGGAGCTTTCCGAAAACGCTCTCCCAAGTGGATACATTTGAAAACGCTGACCTCGCATTGTAGTGTGGACGGCGATGACGTTTTATTGTCACTTGATCCAGTTGTAAACGGCTCGAGTGGTCAGCGCATGCCCATGAAAGAACGTATAGGTTTTTGGTGGGTTAGTGTGGATGGCGAGCTTTTCGAAAACGCTAGACAGGAAAACGTTGTTTTCAAATGGCTTAGTGTGGACGTAGCCTCAGTCTTCAAATTCATTCAATTTAACTAAAAATTTTAAACTTTTAACATTTATTTGCAAAATATTGTGCAAAATACCATCATTCTCATCCTGAGCATTTCATAAACAAGAGTGGAGCAAATCAGGCGTAGTGCACAGGAGCAAGAACCTGTGGTTTGCATGGGCTGTCTAAGAGAGAGAGGGGCTGATGTGTGTGTGTGTGTGTGTGTGTGTGTGTGTGTGTAAATCAATGTGGCCGGATGAGACCAAAGCAATCCTGCACAGTCAAAGGAGTCAACGGCGGGAGTGCAGTCAGGGGAATCGGCATGGAAATTAAAATCACCTAGCACTCGGATTCCATTAGTGTCCATGCCGCGGCAGCGGAAGGACCTCTGACAATTCAGATACACACAGAGAAATTGGTTCGGTGGAGGGAGCGAGAAAGGCCAGCACAAGCCCCATGTTTACGCCTTCTCTTATTGGTTGGGGAGATAGACGCCTTCATCAGGGGTGGCACGCTCGGCTTGCCAGTGGCGCGTGCGAAACCATGCAAATAAATGAACAAATAAGCAATTCAGATGAAACATCACTCTGCAACAGTAAGAGTAAATAGAGTAATAATGTTAGCGTCCCAAGAAAGGAAATAAAATAGGTTGAGTCTGTGTTTTTTCCAAATGACAACTGTTCTTGGTCTTTTCCCTGAGTCTGAAACTACACCGTGTTTAACAAACACATGATGGTAAAATATATTGTTTGCCTCTTGCTGTTGGATATATTGATGTTGAGCTAAGAGTAATAGCAAGCTCAATATCATTCTGACTTCTATGGAGGCATTGCACTGGCCTGGAGCCATAATGACTTTTTGTTTTGTATGTTTTGTGTTGCTGTACAGTTCCTCCCGCAGATCCAGTGGTGGAGGGGGGACCTGTTGTACGTCTCAAGGCCCACGCATCACACAACCTCACCTGCAGATCCTCAGGAGCCAAACCTGCTGCTGAGATCACCTGGTACAGAGACGGAGAGGTCATGGAGACTGCGATATATGCCAAGGTATGGTGAGAACAGGTCTATGCCCGGCATCGTCATTCAATTACTAACGCCCACGCAGTATTACAAAACACAGCAGCGGAGCAGAAATAAATAAATGCTAAGCAATTCAAAACAGAGCTACTTTCTCTTAGGGTACATTTTTTTCCTTTCCTCGTCTTTCTTCCATCCAGACTCTCTCTCGCTGTTTTTCTCTTCCTCTTCACACCACCCTTCTCTCACAGGACTTCTTCATTCTCTCTGTACCTCTCTCTGCAATCCCCCTCCCATTCTCACTCATGCCTGATCCCTCCTCCTACCCCCCCTCCTCCTCCTCCTCCTCTGCCTCCCTCCCTTGCTTACCCCATCACCCCCCCCCCCCCCCACCCCCACCCCTTGCTCTCTAATGCAGCGACACTACAGCATAACTGGAGCATGCCAAAGCTCAGACAGGCATGAGCTTTTCATACAGTAGAGTTTCTGCAGAGAAGAAATCACCCACAACAATGCAGAAACACAATGGGGATGCGCCAGAGCGTGAGCCAGCCACGGCTGGGAAAGTGTCACATTTGTCATGCTCTCTGACCACGCTAAACGACACTAAACGCCACATTTAAGGAGGCAAAAGCCTGCAGTGGGAAGGGAGGGGAGAGGATAGGGGAAGGACGGGGGAAGGAGGATATGGGAGGGAAGGAAAAGGAAGGAAACCGGTGAACTGGTGAGATACCATTATGAAAAAGAGAGGGTTGCTTTTAAAGTAGGGGTGGAGGGTGAGAGTGGAGAAGGCTCGGCCGGAGTGAGGGGTGGTGACAGGGAGTGATGTGATTCGATCTAGCATAAAAATGCTTTTTGTGTGTCTGGCCGAGGAAGTGAAAGGCCTGCTCCATTGATTTGGCTGTCCAGGGAATGGACTCGGCTTGCCCTTGCTCTTTTCCAGAGATGTGTGACACGTCCCCCTCACTGTCACCACACAGAAATACAGACACAGCCACCTTGGTCATCGCCATGCACTTTCTCTCCTTGTTGCTGTGTGTGTGTGTGTGTGAGAGAGAGAGGAAGAGAGGGAGAGAGAGGAAGAGAGAGAGCACTGAGCCATATCTTCAGAATCTACACCTTTCCTCACTTAGGCGTATTGATTTCTGTGAGCAGTAAATAGATTTAAAAGATGATGACAAACAAGGAGCGCTGACGGGGAACACTCTCAGAAATGTGGGAACAGCACAATATCCCCCACTGCATCATAAAATATATGATTTAACTGCCATGCCAACGAACAGGATGGCAATTTTAATGCCTCACACATGAAAAAAAATAGGACCTGCAGTGTCATAGAGATATACCAAAATGGTGCTATCACAAACAGCAGTGGATGGCATCTGCCACAATATGCCACATTCAGCTGTACTGCGCTCTCTGACATTTCTCTATACCAACAGTGTGTAAGGTTTTTACCTCCCTCAACATCTAACAATGACTCTTTGATGTTGTCCCTCCTCTGCAGACACTGATGGAGGACGGGAAGAGGGAACTGGCGGTCAGTATGCTTCCAATCGTCCCCGAGGACAGGGACTCCGGACGCACCTACACCTGCAGGGTCCTCAACCCAGCCGCCCCCGCCGGACGACAGACATCCGTCACCATCAACGTCCAACGTGAGTATCCAAAGACCGTCAACATGTCACAGCGCAGCATATATACAGCACATTTACTTTTAGATGTAATGAAATATTGACCTGTGTAGAAATACAATTAACACCACAGACATCCATAATTCTATTGTACTATTAAAAGATGAATGGCGCCAAATAGAGCACTCAGCACGAGTCCAGTGCAGTACATGGTATCAGCTGATAAATAAGTAAGATCCCCTCAGTACCACTTAGAGGTTAATGGAAGTGTAGTCTACTCTCTGCAAGCCTTTGCATGCCCCACAGGTCCACCTCTCTCCTACATTGTTCATCTCAGTAACATATTACTCTTCCTGCCCCCCCCAGACCCTCCTTCAGTGACTCTGTCCGTCCAGCCTCAGACCGTGACCGAGGGGGCCAAGGTTTTATTCATCTGCTCCGCGTCGGCTAATCCTGAAATCACTGGATACAGGTATACACTAGCATTTCAACTGTTCACTCTGATCCTGCCCCCCCCCCACCGTGGCATACACAGCAGAGAGGGTCTTTAGATAATGGACCAATGCAGGTGGAGGGAAGCTTCACCAACACCAGGCTGAGCAGCGATATCAAGTGTCAAGCAGATCAGTTTAAATAGGCTGCTTAATTGGCAGTTTGTGATTGTGATTGAGTCATTAATCAACTGATAGCTCCTTGAACTACCGCGAGCACCACATGAAATGATTGTTTGTCCGTCCCAGGTGGTCTAAAGGAGGAGTTCCCATCTCAGAAGCGAATGGGGACAGTCTTGAGGTGACGGTGGACCATTCCTACTTCACAGACCCGGTCTCCTGTGAGGTGTCCAACTCCGTGGGCAGCACCAACGTCAGCACCTTGGTCGATGTACAATGTGAGTTTAACCGTAGACAAAAATTGTACTTACTACATATGATACGGCTTTCTTAGTGGTATACTCTATTTTAAAAGCGGTCTCTTAGTGACTGACCGGCTGGCTGTGTTGCTCTTGTCTAGTTGGCCCCAGATTGCTATCCGAGCCGAAGCCCGTGACAGTGGATACAGGGATGGATGCAGCCTTTACCTGTGCGTGGACAGGAAACCCTCCCCTCACCCTGGCCTGGACCAAGCAGGGCTCTAGCGTGGTAAGGCATCAAACATTACTCAACACCTCCTCGTGGTGGTAAAGCTTCAACACCACCTCTCAACACCATCCCTCCAGAGGGAAACATTCACACATGGCCTTGAGGCATAAATCCCTCGCACCTCTCCTCCACACATTCCCTTTCAGGCTGAATCTTCATCACCCACCCCCCTCAACACTCTCCCTGAGGGCTAAAAGCCTCTGCCAGAAAATGTCTGTCCACTGACAGATTCATACAGCATCATCAGGGCAGCTGACATTCTGTCATAACAATGTGACCACTAAATCAATCAATCAACCAATCAATCAATCTATGTGCCGAGACATGGTTCAAACCAACAGAATAGAGCAGCGTTTCTGCTTCTCCAACATTAAAAAAAAAAGTCCTGACTGCACCTGAGTATCCATTTCCTCAAAGCCAATTTTGTGGGAGAAACAAATGTGACATCTCCACCTTTACTTCACACCATCCTGGTGAAAGTCTTCCACTCCAGCACACCCCATCAGTGGTGACATCTCCTGGGAGCTTGTCTCCTGGCAGCTAATCCGATTTCGGAGGCGGTTGGAGGAAACACCACCAGTAAAGAATGCTGCGGGATGGCATAAGCGATGCTGTCATCTCAAAGAGTGAACGCTTTCAGCCCCTCTGAGGGAAACGCACAGGCATTTTTTCTTTTAATCCACCCACTGCCACTGTGCCTCGCATCGCCACAAGTAATGGATTAATTGGGTTACCCCATAAGTGTGTTGAAATAAAAAAAAAATAGAGAGTGGGAGGGGGATGTGGTAAATGGATTAATCACAGCTTGATGGAATGGCGGGATCAATGAGCTAAGGAGTGAGTGAGTGTAGCAGCTCCAAAGGCTAAGGCCCACTTACACCATGGTACACTCAGCTCTGTCCCCACTGTTTAATTACAACAATCTACCCAGCAGCATGGTCACTCAGTGGCGGCTGGAGTGCTTAACGCTGTGATTAAAGCTCTGCACGTTGAAATTAAACTCACACAACCAGCGTTTGTTACAATGGTCAGCCCACCTCACTGACTGGGCAACCGATAAAAGTCTCTTTGTCTCCTTCCTCCCCCGCCCTCTCTCTCTCTCTCTCTCTCTCTCTCTCTAGGTACTCAGTAATGGTAACACCTTGCAGCTGAAGGCTGTCACCCAGGAGGATGCTGGAACATACACCTGCAAGGCCATCGTCCCCCGTATTGGCGTGGCAGAGAGGGATGTCACTCTGACTGTAAACGGTGAGTGGCCTCCTTTCATAGCAGACTAGTGCTATGGTACGTGGTTGCTGGTACTCTTTTACATTGATCTGAAGAATAAGTGGCATAGAAGATATATCTGTCTTGCTTATTTGTCAATATTTAAAAATATCTTTCTCCTTTGCTCTCTCTCCACCCTTGCTTTCTCTTTCCCCCTCACACCAGGCCCACCTATTATCACAGTGGATGCCACGCAGCATGCTGTCAAGCACTCCAAGGGCAAACTGGAGTGCCTGGTGGGAAGCAGCCCCCCTCCTGATAAGATTGTAAGTGAGCCTCTTGTCTTTGCTGTCTGCCGTTCATTTATGCCGGTACGCTTACATACTCGGAGCCATCCACCTTCCAACCCACCCATATGAGAGTGATCACTCAATGTATGCTTTACCCCTGCCCTCACCTTCACACCCTCACATCTTTTGCACCTTTTGCACACCTCCACACTCAACAAATGCCTGTGTACACACACAGACACACCGACAATTATAACTGCACACACATTCACTGGGGATGAGAGAGATAGTAGAGTTGGGGGAGCTGTGGGAGATTGGCTTCCTGCAGGCTTCAGCCCAAACCACGTTCAATTAGCAGCCCGTGAGGCATCAGTCGGCTGACCCTGTTGAACTGGCGTACGTAGGCTGGGCTGGGAGAGGATAATTAGGGGTCTGAGGAGGAGTGAGAGGAGGAGTGAGAGACAGGTGCCCTGCTGGCCTCGCACTACAGACAGGAGTGAAGCGGCTTATTGTATAGCGCTGCCTCCTCGGCTACCTCGTCCTCCTCAGGCCTCACCTGCAGGGCAGACGTGGGAGGCAGCTTAAAACCTGAGCCTGTGAGCTGTGTCAGCCGGGGAGCGTCTTCGAGGTCGACAGTGAGAAAGCACAACAGAGAGAGAGAAACTGCTGCTCAATCAGAGGCTAGCAGCGATCTAAGGATAAAAACACCCATGGTAGACTCGGCTTTGTTTGCTGCTCAGGGATTCTTCATCGAAAAGTGACTTACTTCCTACTGTCTTGTTCTCTTGCTGCTTCTGCCCCAGGTGTGGACCTTCGCCGACATGAACCTGTCCTCCGGTTCCTCCGGTCGTTTTTCGGTGCAGACGGTGACCAGCGACCACGGCGTCCTGTCCTCTCTGGTGCTGTCTGAGACTCTGGCGCAGGACTTCCAGCTGCGCTACAACTGCACCGCCTGGAACCGCTTCGGCACCGACACCGCGCTGGTCACGCTGAAGGAGCAAGGTACGGACCGACAGGGGTTACTTGTCTCCGATAGGGGGGTTGTAGTGATACACCTGGAGATTGGATAAAAGCGGCTCTCGTGCTCGTCTTAATTATACTCTTCTGATCGATATAATTTAATCAGCAGACGGCCCCTTTAATGAATACATTTGCCCCATAACATAGATATTGATTGGGGACAAAAGTCAATTAGAGGAAGCCACATGTGTCTCGGGGTGTGTGTGCAGCATCTCAGGCTGCAACCCCCATTAGGTGAGCTTAAAAATGAGGTGGTAGTACTACGACACCGGTGCTAGCGGAAGCCGTTGTTGCAGCAGACACCAAAAATAAGGTCCTCGCCAATAATTTACATCAACGTAGCCGAGCGGGGTCTCCGGAGAACTGGGCAGCGGTATCTCCTGGAATCTCTAATTAGATTACTGTCTATTGCTTCATTGCATGTCAGGCCTTGTTACCCTTCTCTCAGAGAGATTAGAGACAATAGCCATGCTGTGGGAAGCTGGGCCCGCCCGGCATGAGCATACACTGGCTGTGAGCAGGCGAGGGGGAGCTTACTGCAGATGAATTTATATAGGCATTGGCGTTTCTGGGATTAGAGGGACAAATTAATGGATTTGTTTCTTTTTCTTGCTCTAATCTGTAGGATCGTGACACTGACATTTACTCTCTCCTATCCCTCATTTCATTCCCCCGCTTTCTCTTGACAACCACCATCCCCCAACACACACACACATTTTCCCTCCACTACTATTCTTGTTACAGAGGCCCTGCCTATGTTGATCATAGTTGGTGCTGCAGTGGGTGGCGGCTGTGTGCTCCTCATCTGTGTCATCACTCTGGTCTCCCTCTGCTGCAGGCACACTGGAAAAGGTGAGCTCAACGGTTAGTATGGGCAAAAGGGTCAACGGGGCAATTCTTCAAATCAGACAGATGAAATTTGTTTTCATTTGATTTGAAAATTGTATCATCACACTCATTGTACAACATCCTGAATTGAAATGGAAAAAACACCTCAAATAAAACACTACATGTATCGCGTAGTCTCCAAACCTCATTTGTTAACTGAGAAAAAAATCTTCAATCCCCTTAGGTAAGAAGTGCACCCGCCTTTCCAAGAGTGACATCAGAGTTCAAATTGTTCACAGTGATCACAATGCTACACGTGGCAATGACGATGAGGAGGATGTCAAAGAGCCCATGGTAAATTCCTTTCTTCACAGTCTCTGGATACCAGACATCTTTGTTCATGCGTAGGGAAAATGCACAATGACACTGTAATGTCATGCAGTGTTTTTTGTTTTGTTCTCAAACAAGTGAGACCTTGTTCAACCTAGTAATTCTACGAAATGATTGGTCTTCCCCCAGGCTCCTAACAGCAGCGAGTCTCCTGGGACGTCACGCACAGAGCACAGTGACCTCCTGGAGGAGGAGGAGGATGAGAGATCGGACATCAAGGTAAATCCCTACTGAAAACACTCACTTGAAGAAGCTCTCTTCAACAGGGAGTATGTATGTGCCTTTACACGTTATTCTTTTATGCACATTTTATGACCAGTTTTCTCTGTATCCACTATAGGACCCTACAAATGGCTACTACAATGTACGTGCCCAGGAGGACCGCAATATCCGCAGCAGTGGATTCTCTGAGTATGTGCCCAACACTCGGCCCGTCTACACTCCATCGCAGCTGCCCTCCCCCAGCCCCCTGTATGGTCAGCACAGCACCCAGCCCCGTGTCTATGACTTCTCCCACCGATATGCGACCACCACAGGGACCCGATCCACTTATGAACAACAGCAGGCTGCCCAGCAGCAGGCTGCCCAGCCAGCCAGCATCTACCCCACTGACCCCCTCTACAGTGGCTCTGCTTACCTACCTGCTACCTATGGTCGTGCCTTCACCAGCTATGTTAAGCCTGCCTCCTATGAGAAGGTGGATGCGTATGACCAGTCAGATCAGGCCAGCAAAGTGTCCAGCTCATCCCGCTTCTCCTATGCCTCCTCACAAGTGTCCTCTCAGCAGTCTGATTATGGTCGACCCTCACAACGCATGCAGACTCATGTCTGATTGGACACAATGGTAGAAAGGAGTACAGGAGCAGTGAGTCGGTAACCATTGTCACCTCCACATGGGTGTGGCTGAACTAACATGAGCAGAGACTTTCTTTACTTGGACGGTCCTTCGAGGACATGTTTGGACACATTTGGAGGGAGCTGTATGATTTATGGGATAACCACCCTTAATTTATTTGTTGTCAATGAAGGTGGGATCTACAGTAATGGTACCTGTAGAGTCCCCGAGCTGGTGAATTCAGCAGATTGTGTTGTTCCACTCATCCATAATAGCTACAGTGTGATACCTCGCCAGGTTGTCTTTACCATGATGACCACCTGAACCTGTGGAGACATTCTGTCAACTTGGGATGCAAGGACAACTAGAATAAACAAATCAAATACATCTCCTGACTTTGGGTGGCCAAAACAACCGGGGAAGCTCTTTACCTGGATCCCAGAGCCTACAAACACGGCAATCTCAAACATGACCTCTATAAGAAATTGAAAGAAGATGAAAAAGATATACACAACATATTGCCGTCCGTCATTTGGTGTTTGTTGGCATGCAAAAGGAAGTCTAAGCACATTTGTGTCTCTACCCATCAACAAAAGACTGAGCTACACAGAGACAGGCATAAACCATGGCTAGCTCTACTGAGTGACACACGTACTGTATGGACGGTCTAATCCGTGGTGGATTCCTTTTGGCCCAAGCTGCATTCCTGGTAATGATAATGACCCTAGCATGCTGGACAAGTCAGCCCGGCTTACAGGTGGGTAAAAGGAAGAGATATGAAGAGAATGTGCATTGTAGCCTTCATCTCAACGAGAGACGTTTTTGTTAACTGTGTGTGTGTTGTACCATGTTGGACAAGGTAAGCCCACGAAAACCCAAAGATGGTGGTAATTGTACAGGGGGAAAAGGAGGGCTGAGGGTGAGCACCACTGTGGAGCACCCTTGGTAATGTTTCTCTATGTTTCCTGATTGTGAGGCTATCAACAGAACAATCATAAGTGGTGGTGTGAAAAATGGTGGCAATCTTGAATTTGAAAAAAAAAAGCTTGTATGCAGCATCAACTTCAGCAGGATCAGATGGGATAAGATGTGTAAGCAGTCCAGTTTGGACTGCTTACACAGTCCAGTTTTACAACTCAATCAAGTCGTCTCAATATGTTTACAAAAAAACAGTACTACCCTGAAATACTAAATATCTGTACAAATGGCTGAGCCCATACTTTCTCTCTCTGTTGCATGCAAATGATGTGTCTAGTGAAACTCTTCTGCGTTTATTTTCATGTCCATTCCATGTTTGAGGCATTGGTTTCTGCATCTAGCCCAGTTGCCATCCACTTCCAGACGCCTGGTTCCAATATGGAAGCCTGTACTGCCATTGGTCTAAAACGCTGTTACCAGGCAGCCTGATTCGAGAACATATGTCACAAAATGTGAGGAAGAAAAGATCATTGCTTGTCTTTATTTTTATATTTTATATAAGCCTTAATGTACAGCTTGTAAGCTGCTCTATTGTAAATGATCTTTATATTATATACATATGTATCTATCTTGGTTGATTTTATTTGGGTCCACAGATTTTGTTCTCTAAGCTGTTCATCAATCACTGAATGCAGAGTTACTATGCTTTTTTGGAACACAACTAATTGCCATTTGTTTGTTTATTTTTTTTTTAATAATGTATTAAGTATTTTATTTGCTAAAAATGAGCTATTGTTGCTTGTAACTTTGTACACATATTTATATTTAAATAAAACCATTTCCGATAAAGAAGTGGGTGGTTTGGGTCCTGTGAGTGAGTCTGCCCAGGGAGTAGGTTAATTTTGTGCATGGGAGGGAACAGTGACAAACAAAGCTTCCTATGTAGCCAACATGATGAATACATAAATTAGCAGCACTGTCTATGTTGATTTTCCTATTCCCCCAGTGGAGCGCTGCTTTTAATGAAGACAGATGAGATAGTGGAACCCCAACTGTATGTGTATCCACCTCCCAAGCCGGCGTGCCCGTCTCCTACGGTAATAGGATAGGGCTGTGACAAAGGTAGGCATTGTTTGACGATATGAGCTTGTCTTGTCACCTCTGTTCCCCGGGTAGACATGCTAGTCACGACGGGGAGGAGGACTACATGCTCATTACAAGTCTACTGTGAGAAGGGACAAGGTCTCACAAGACACACATTTATTAGGCACAACATAATCCAAAATAGGACCTAGTCAAAGACAAATACAGGTAATTAGATACGAGGACGATTCAGAGAAAGGATGTTTATTAGAATAAATCTTTCATATAAAAACATGCTCAAACAAGCACATGTACAAAGGATATATATATAATAAATATATACATAATCCAAATCACAGTCACAGTGTACATTGCTCATGAAAATATCCTCTATCTAAAAGGTCTGGACCCTCAACCTACTTTCTACATTTGCTCTATAGAATCAATAAAAAGCTCCATTGAGCAGCAGGACCCTCATCGGTATTTTGTGCTTAATTTACTCTCTTCAATATATAATACTCTAAATCTTTGGTTTGTTTATCCAGGATATTATATTTCCAGGATAAATCAGAGATGAAGTCAAATGGCAACCAATCAAATTTTGGATTTAAAAAAAGGAATAAGGCTTGGCCAATGAGAAGAAACTCTCATAGGGATAAGAACTCATTGCATTGCTCTGGCAACCATTGAAACCCCATTGATTTGCTTGAGCGCTCAGGTGCATGGGACTGAAGACCCCATCACCCCGAGCTCAACTGGCAAACATGGATCTGTGCAAAGGCCTATTGGATCTAATCCTCCAGCTCTGTCAGATCATTCCAGAGTGGTCAGAGACCAGACTAGGACTAGAGACCGGTAAGCATCAAGCCTATATAAAATTATAATAGGAATACTGATCTACTGAATACTGATTAAGGTCCTATGACAATGTAAAATTCACAACAACTTAAGCACAATTCTAGTCTCAGATCAGCACTACCTTTTGTAAGGTACTTGATATGTACAAGCCCAAATCTAAAAGATATCTACATTATGAGCCCACTGGCAAAGTGCAACACTCAATGCACCCTGAGAGGTTGAAGGCATCGTACCCACTTATAAATAGATAAAATATTTCATTTGTAAAGGCCTAAAAACAAAATTGGATTTTCGGGGAAATAGCATTCTGAAACATGACCTTAAAAAAAAACAATATAAAATGTTCCCACTATTCATTTGGCATATAACTACTGCATTTTAAAACAGCATGAAGTCATGTTGGACAGACGTGGGGGAAATACCTTGAGAATATACACATTCCATTATCTACACTTTATTCACCAGTGAAACTTGACATGACTGATAGGGGCACAAGCTGCGCTGCCTTGAGCTTTTAAAAACTGCTGGGTCTGGGTAGTTGTGTGTGTGTTGGCGGGTGGGGGGGCATCCAAATAAAGTCTTTTAAGTCACTCATGTCAAGCTAGGCCCATGCAGCGGTGTCCCCGGTGCGAGTCTGTGGCTAAATGAAACGATGGAGGGACTCACATGTTCCGTCTCCAGTATTTCTTAGCACTGAGACGTTGGTCCCCACTCTGCAGCCCTCCCTTGTCCTCCCAACATCTTCAAATCCCTGTTGTCTTTTGGATCCAGTCTCTCAGTTTGGTAACGCGTGAGTAGACACCAGGCTTGTTCCGACGAGCACAGCCCTCGCCCCAGCTCACGATGCCGGCCTGGAACCACTTCCCACTCTCCTCGAAGCACACCAGGGGGCCCCCGGAGTCTCCCTGGTGAGCACAACCGGAGCAGACGAGTTATTAGATTGGGTCTGGATGTGTGATAATTATATGGGTGTCTGAAAACCTACCTATATAAACTATATGCATCTATATAGTATATACACTCAGGTACTCCTGCTCATTAACGCAAGTAGCCTCCGAACAGCAAATCATGTGGCTGCAACTCAATATATAAAGCATGCAGACAAGGTGAAGTGGTTTATTTTTTTATCCGACCAAACATTAGAAGGGGCAAGATGCGTGATCTAAGCGGCTTTGACCGTGGTATGACTGTTGGCGCCAGATGTGGTGGTTCCAGCATCTCAGAAACAGCTGCCGTCCTGGGATTTTCACGCACTACAGTCTCTCGAGTTTACTTAGAATGGTGCGATAAACAAAAAAACATCCAGTGAGCCATAAACACCTTGTTGATGAGAGAGGTTAGAGGAGAATGGGCAGACTTGTTCAAGGTAACAGAAAGGCCACAAATGCTCAAATAACAGCTCTTTACAACAGTGGTGTGCAGAAGGGCACCTTGTTGAATCCGTGCCGCACAGAATTCAGGCTGTTCTGGAGGCAAAAGGGGGTCCTACCCGGTGCTAGGTGTACCTAATAAAGTGGCCGGTGAGTATATAATGTGTATATGTTCTTGCGCAACACATGTTGTGTCTCACCTGGCATGCATCCACTCCTCCAGCCAGGAAGCCACTGCAGAGCATCCTGGAGGTGACCTGGCCCTCCGTGACCACGTTACACACCGTGTCGTTAATGATCTTCACCTCCGCCTTCTGCAGCACCCGGGCCGTTTGACCTGCCAGAACAGGAGAAAAGGGTCAGGCACTCTGTCGCATGACTCCTGTGTTCACCACCAACATCAAAGGTGTTAATAGGTTGGATTAGTGTTGGCTAATGAAGGTTTAAGAGGCTTCCCAGGAGAGGCAATGTCTGCCTTGATATATGGATATGGAAAAAGGCTTAATGGAATACAGCAGATTAAAAAAAAAAAACGAGCGAAAAGGAAGGGAGCTGTTGAGCAGAAGAGGAAAGAGAAGGATGTCATGATGGGAGAGAGATGAAGGAATGGGAGGGACATTAGAGAAAAGAAAGAGGACAGCATAAAATGAGAGCAAGATGAAGGGAGGAGACGGAAGCGGTGAGGGATGGAAGATGAAGGGGAGAAATGGATATCATGTTGAGGCAAGGATGGGGGAGGAACAGGAAGTCTTGTTTTTAATGTGAGGTGGGTGAGCAAATAGGAAGAACACTATTGTAGACTGGGACAGCCATGGCTGTGGAATATCAGTGTACCTATTCAAAATCAGTATCAGGATCAGTTATAGTCAATAAAAAAAAAATAAAATAAAAAAAGACCTGCTCCTTCTCTGACTGTGCCCCAGCCTGTGACCCAGCAGGCCATGCCTGCAGGGAAGACGTGGGAGTTTGCGGGTAGGCAGATGGGGTGGATGGTGTTCGTGAACTCCAGCGGCTGGCTGAGCTCCAGCAGTGCAATGTCGTAGTCAAAGGTCATCTGGTTGTAATCTGGGTGGGTGATGATAGTCTTCAATGAGCGGCGCTGCACTTCATCATACTTGTACTGGTCCTGCATGCCACTGTAGGTTAGCCAATTGGTTGCCATAAGGTTCCTGCAGTAGTACATATAGGGTCAAAGGGTACCAGTTAGGTTTTTTTTGCACACGGATGGATGTAACTACAGTGAATACGTCATACAAAAATATATAAATATATAACAAAAGTATATGCCGTGTTATGAATATACGATGATGAGGAAAACCCATAAAGTGAATGTTGCTAGCACTCTGGAAAAGCCTATAAATGAGATAACTGCATTGTACAGCAAATATCATCCCCTGCTGTGAAAGGATTCTCTGCTGAGAACACAATGAAAGTGAATCAGGTCAAACAGAATGGCTAGTGCTCCACCTACAGGGGACTCTGATAACTACAGCTCTGCACTACCAATGGATGAAATGCAAATGTATCCCACCCCAAGGTTTTTTTTGAATTAACTGTATCATCAGGGACTCATTTTCAGACTATGTAATTTGAGCATAAATGGTCCTCCTACTATTTTTTCCATCTGAATGTATTTAAAAGTATGAAAAGGAATATTGCATAATCAGATCTGAGAAAATAAATAATAATGTAATGAATAATACAATTTATACCCTAAAATACATAAGCTAGAAAATTGTTCCAAACCATATCGGGCATATCTGTATCCAGTTTATTACTCTGTGCTCTGTACAGATGAATGTTGTGGTCTTAAAGCTGTGACTCACTCTTGGCTGCTGGTCTGAAAGCAGTGGGCAGCAGAAAGAAGCCACTTGTCAGACAGGATTGAGGCACCACACACATGCCCCCTGTTCTTGAAGTGAAGGCTGACCTGCCAGGGCCACTCCCCCAGCTCGGCGTTCTCCCCTCCCACAATGCGATTCAGCTTATAGGGCCTGATGCCACATTCTGGGAAGGGGCATGGAAGGACGGGGTGAGAGAGAGGAAGGATGTCGGATGGCGAGTGAGAGAAAGATAGCAGATGAGACTGGCGTTAATGATCAGAGGGAAAAAATCAGAAGACGAGAGGAAGCTTGACTTGAAGCTGTCATGACGCCGGCCTTGGCTCTGAACTACATGGATCTTTGGAATTCTAATAAGGCACACAGGCATATTAGCTGATCAAAAAAACAGTCAGACCCTCAGGCTTGAACGGAGGGAAAAACAAAAACTTCAGAGATGTCAAGAGCTTCTTTCAAAGAAGAATCAAATAAATAAAGCAGTCAAGGCCCGGGGCTCTTTTCTAGCAGACAGCCCGACGCACAGCTCAACCCAGCTCTAAACTATTGCGAATGACACTGAGGAGATTAGCGCCACTTTCACGCGTTGCATCAAATCACATTCCTTAGATGCAACGCGAAGAGGACGTAGACGGAGGTTGATGGTGAAAATTTGAAAATGTGGAACTTCACAAAAAAGGGGGGAAAGGGATTAAAACATTTCTTACCACAGCCCGCCTCATCTGAGCCATCGGAGCAGTCTTCGACCCGGTCACATTCGGCATTCACCTTATTGACACATTTACCGTTCTTACACTTGAAGCTGAAGTCAGAGCAGATACCCGGAGCTACAGTAGGGGTAGAGAGAAGTCCCAAAATTAAAAAACACATATTTTAATCAAAGCGGCAGAGCATTTGCTAAGTTTAACCAGAAAAACACTATGCAATCAGTGAAGCTTCAAAGTGAGGCTTCAATGCACAATGCGTAGTGATTGAGGAGCAGATTACATTGATTGGGCGTATTGATTGGGGTTGAGGTCTAATAACCCTCTTTATTCACAGAAGTGAAAATCAAAAGGAAATGCGAGACTGCCCTCTGTGCATGTGTGTGTTTGTGTGTGTGTGTGCGCGCAAGCATGTGTGAGAGTGAGGGAGAAAGTGAGCGAGACTAGTGAAATAATGCGCACTGACAAAAGAAGAGTGACTGGTGAATGAAGAATGACATCTGCATTGCAGCATCTTTACAGCAGCGACACCTTTATTCCGCTGTGGATCGAGCGCGATGGTTTAATGGTTCATGCTTATGTCAACGCTTCGTGTTATGTGTACGTTGCATGCGGCATTGATTTTCAAATGTGCGAGAGGGTGGGGAAACGTGCGTATGGTGCAACTTACAGACTTTACAAGAGGCCTCGTCGCTCCCATCGTCACAGTCCTGCTTAGTGTCACACATCACTTCCCGAGGCACACAAGTCCCATCCCCACAGCGCCATTCATCATCATCACAACCTGCAGTAGAGGGGAAAAGAAATTAGAGGGGATTAATGGTAAAATAAAGAATAGGGATGAAAGAATACAAGCCATGCTTCAGAAGGACATTAGTGCTGTGGCCACAATGGACATTACCCTCCTCTCTCGCCATCCTTCTTGCATGTATTACACACGATTAAGCGTCTAGACAGACGCTGAGCAAATTGGGCAAGACTTCAAACAAGCTCCATTACTGATAAAGTAATGACTGCACACAGCCCAGGAGTCAGTGACCAGAGCATTAGCGGTGATGTGCCTTTAATGTTAGCACAATTAGCATAGCATTAGATAGGGCTTGTATCCCCTGAAGACCGGTTTAAGAGAGACGGAAAAAATACTCACTGCACTGTTTCTCATCGCTCTCGTCCCCGCAGTCGTTGACGCGATCGCACACCCAGTACTTCGGCTTGCACATGCCGTTGTCACACGCAAACTGGTCCTTCTCGCACTCTGGGATGACAGAAATGGCACGTTTATTAAAACAATACAGCCGAGGGAGATACAGCTATAAGAGATCTGAGGTGGAAAAGTTCACCCAACATAAATCACTGGATGTACTTAAGCAGGCCAATGAAAAGACTAAGGGAGAGTACAGGTTGGAGCCAGGGGGGAATTGGGAGAAAGGAGGAAGAAAGGAAAGTGAGGTTGGGTCAGGGGAGACTTACTGCACTTCATCTCATCACTCATATCGCCGCAGTCATTCCAGCCATCACACTGCAGGTCTTTGGCGATGCAGATCCCAGAGGAGCAGGGAAACTGGTTGGGGCAAGCTGCTCACAGAAAGACAAAAAGGAGGAAGGGAGCAAAGCAGGGAGGGATGGAGATGGTGACAGGATGAGCAAGAGGGAGTGACAGCGTATATTCACCACATCTGTCATGTTGCCATTTGCTCGTCCCTGTTGATCAGAGCAATTATAAATCCATTTAGGTCAAACTGGGAGACAGCATAAAGTGCGGAGGGGATTGAAAGTGAAGTGGTCCTGACTGACAGTGGCAAATAAAATGGACCCAATAAACAAGCTCTCTGGTGATTAGTCCAGCTCTGAAGTGTCATCGCCACAGCCACTATCACTGAACTGCTCCATTTGACTGTCAAGTCTGCCACCGTCTTCAGTCTCTCAGACTAAACAGTTATTCTCCCTCTCCCGCTCTGTAATAGCAGCCTACGAGTGTCACTGTCACGTCGTAACATTCCACCAGTCTTGCGTGTGTCATCAATTTGGTTTGCGAGACAGGTTCTTAACTCACGGTTGGCGGGATCATAGGCGTTGTACTCGGCCATGAAGCCTTTGTCGGTGAAGGACTCGTCTGAGTGGAAGATCACTTCTAGGATGTTGGTCTGACTGGTCACGGCCAAAGTGGACAACTCCCCACAGTACCTGGGGCACAAGACGCACAAACACATATATAAACAGACGCACAAAGATGTACACAAACAGACAAACACACACACACACACTGAGGGGAGCAGCTGTCAAGGAATGTCACTTAAAGTAAAGTTCCACCCTCCGATACTCTTCGTGTCATATATCATCAATCTGCGATACTCAATGCATTCCAGTTGTCATTTTATTGTACCCACTTTCCCTCAACCTGCCTTGTGTACAGCCACTACAGGGCATGCAGTTGTTGTATTCAGCTGTGGGTTTTTACGTGTAGGTGAAGAGCGCAGTAGCAGTGGCGCTAGCTGTTGTCAGTGGAGAAAGAGTCGTGCCACTCGTCTTGTCATTGTGCTGCACTGTGGACTATTGAGGCTGCTGTCGGTGGAGAAATTGATGTCCCTTCCTCTTCTATGATGGATTTCTCCCTGTATGATTGTTGAATGTCGGCGCAAAACGGTGGGTCGGGAAAGAAGCCATCAGAGCGACTGACACCAAAACCTGATGTTTACTGTTGATGTTTTGGATCGTTGAGAAAAATGTTCTCCTATTAAACTCCATTGTATCGTGATGTGATATCATGTCATCTACGTTTGGCCAATTAATCATGGGAATAAGAAAAATACAGCACCAAACAACAAAAGGGACCCAGAAATACAAGGTACAGCACCAATAGCTGTTTTTTTTAACAGTGGATTTTTCCTTACTTGGTGCCCATAATCTCCACATAGTCTTTGTGACACTGGCGGACGTCCACCCCAGGCTCTTTCATGCGGAACATGGTGAACTTCACCCGCACCTTCTTCCCAGCAGGAATCTATGACGCAGAGGCAGAGGTTACTGGTTTATCACAGCCTTATTTAACAAGCATGTCACCCCTCCACCTACACACACAAGCAACACACGCAGGCACATAGACACACACACACACACACACACACACACATAAACATACGTGTGTACACACAAATGCATTCGCATGAACGCTGTAACACAAGCAAAAAAAAAAACTGCGCAGACACACACACACTAGTGCAGACATGTGCACATGCATACATACAACACACACACAGCAAACAAAACCAACACACAAAACACTGCAGCTCAGCTATAGCTGCAGCACTAACAGCAGTCTGACAGATGAAGATAGAAGAGGTACTGAGCAGCTTGGCTTCTACAGTGCTGCCTCAGCATTCCTCTCATGGCAGGCTAAGGATGGTAAAGGAGGAGGAGGAGCAGCTTTGAGGTAGAGGAGGGGGTAGAAGAGCAGCAGTGTAGCAAACCTTGATGGTCCATTTGCAGTCCAGGGCGGGGGGATAGAAGCTGGGGTGATGTGGGGAGCTGAACACACCTTTGCCGTCAGTGAGGACGCCTCCACAAGATTTAGCTGACAAGAATATCCCAGTATAACACTTATAATGAGGTTAAGCATGATGAATTACTGTAGCTATGATCCAAGATGCAGTTGACAAATGGATGATGTGGAGTGGCGTGAATTTCACCCAGTTACCTGTCGATAAGGGAATGACTTTATACACTGCGTTGAAGCCAGGTCTCTGGATGGCACTGTCTGTGATTAAGTTGACCAGCATGATGTTGCTGGACGACACCACCTCCAGAGGGTTGGTGGGAGGCCTCTGACCACACTTCCTGTGAGAGGAGAATTATAGGTCATGTCAAAGATGGTACATTTATGGCATGTGATAATAGCTGTGTGTGCCTGGGTGTGTTCACTCACACGTGTTATAGCAAATAACACTGTTAAGCCTAAGCTGAAAATCTGCTGCATTTACTCGTCCGATAAAACATTAAAGGATGTGAAACACAGGGGGAACTCAAATACAGTTGAAATTCTTTTAGTCAGAGGAAGGAAGAAAAAAGAAATCAGAAATCAATAGATAAACAGAGATAGAGGGAAAGAGAGAGGAGGAGAGATATAAAGAGAGATGTGCCAGTGCCACTGACAGAAACTGCTTAGGTGGAGTTTCAAAGTCAAACATTAGCTACATTAGCAAAAAGTTCCAGCCCTGCTGGCGGCAGAGCCATGGAGGTGTGAATGACGCTGCAAGAGCAGCAATACATCTACCTGCAGTAGAATAATGTCATTATAGAGTATTATATTATGGCTCTCATAAACCCCATGTCACCTTGGATAAAGCTGATCGCTCAATAGCATTATAAAAATGTTATGCATCACCTGGTAACCCATATTTGTTTGGCAAAGGTTTCTAAGCTTGAAATTGCCTGCAGCTACTACTGATGTTGCATTCAGGAGCTCCAAACCCCCAATAGACAAAGTGCAATTACACACAGTGGTGTAGGTGCTGGTTGGCACCCTTCATATATTTGAAAAGAGAAGTCCTTTTCAGCCAACTCAATCTCACTGGGGTCTCAAAAGTTAACAATAAAATGGGCAATGCAGCACTAAAGGCACCAGGGCCAAAAAGTTGTAATCACAAATGCAGTGAAAGGAATGAGGTGGAACACATTTTCCACCCACATCAAAAAAGCTTTTTCTCTTAAATCCCTCTGCAACATTTCAGTCAAATACAAAGTGATTCTTAGTGGATATCCTCTGGGAAACATGTAGGACCATATTTCCGCTCTCTCTGATCATCAAGGCTAAATAAATGAGACATATGTTGGTTGAGCCCTATCAAACAAACGCAGCGAGAAAGGTTTAAGGCAAAATAAGAGAATGTGATTTGTGTGACAATTTGATGGAAGAGAAATAAAGAGTTTTTGCTGGTTTTCTTTTAGTTAAAATTCCTCTGGGGAGGGATCCAGTGCATGCAAAATCTGTATACTTCTAGTGAAAAAATACAGTCGTAAAACTTGAATTAGCCAAAGATTTCATTGAAAAATAGCACCAATATACCCAACATGGTTAACATGAGCTTAGCCATCCTTGTTTTCTGTGAGTGTCCCCAAACCCCTTTGGACAGTCTCAGCCCTATGACTTACTCTGTGATGGCCTGCGACTCATCCGGACTCAAAGAGTCATAGATGGAGACAAAGTCGTTAGAGCAGTCGTCCTCTATGTGGAAGAAAGAGAAGCTGACGGAGATGGCGTGATTCTCTGCAGCTCGGATTTGCCACTGGCAGCGGGACCGAGGGGGATACTTGGTGGGGAACCCTGGGGACTGGAAAGTCTGGCTGTTTGTTTCAGCCTCCAGGCGGAAGAAGCACTCCTCTGGCATAACAATATTGGTCAGATTAGATGCAGGGACGTGTACAGTAAAATAAAAATCTGTAAGTATAACTGCTGTTGTTGTGTTAATCAGAGATATTGACATCAAAGATCGTAGCTGCTCGTCTTCCCTCTGTATCACCTATGCCTTTTCATCAAGCAACGTAATGAACACAATATTAGTTGTCAGCTAGAAGAAATTTGAACACGATGTAATCACCAACACCTCGTCAGTCCTGTGTGTGGATGGATGCATAGCTGCTATATAAATTTCCAATTTTGGGATAATGAAGGTAATCTAATCTAATGCGGTGTAGTCTAATCATCCCAGATTCATAAATGACCAACACAGAGTCGCAGAGATGAGTAGGGCATGCAGACTGGCTAGCCCTGGCCTGTTACAGGGCTCTCAATCTCTGACTACAGCAGCACATGTACAGTATAGGGCCAGCCAGCCATTTGTTACAGGCTGGCAGGAGGGTGAGCATCTACCCAGCTGGAAAATTACAGCAGCGAGTGATTGAAATGGGACACGCTGTACTCACTGGCTCTGGGGTTCCTGGCCATCCGAGGGTCTGTGGCTGGAGACAGAGAGAGAGGGGGAGAGAGAGAGAGTAGTAGGGAAACAGGAGGGAAGGTAAGAATGTGTCACCAAAATAGGGAGGCTGATAGAATTTGATGCATGGGCCTAAAATATTTGGGTTGCACTTTTTCTGTTCCATTTCCCTGCTGTTAAGAGACTGGTGATGGTGTGTAGCTCTTTCTGCTCCATCTCACCTTGCCCTACAGCAGCAACCCATACATCTCTGTCTAACTATCTGGGACAGCAACATCAAATCATACCCACAGAAATCATTTTAAAGAGGCCCAAAACCACTGAGTCACAGGGCCATATCTTGGCTGGTGGCCAGGGTGTGGACAAATGCAATGTGAATGCTGAGAAGACAGAAGTAAGAAGAATAGCTGCCTTGAGCCAGGCCAGGGCCCAGCTAATATCATTAGAGGATCCAAACAGCATAAAATGTGCAATCTCAGATGCAGCACAAGCAGAGAGGTCTGGCTTATTTGTTATCATCTTATCAGCACATCTCAGACCAAACTCATATAATACAAACAGAAGGCAAACAGAATACCAATGCTGATAGGAGCTGACACCGACCTTATTCAGATCTGTGTTCACGACGCTCTGTCTTTGTTGACTACCATATTGCTAAATGTCATAATCTGCAGCCAGCTCTAGTGTCTCTCTCCTTCTGCCCCCTGGTATGACCCCCAACCCTCCCACCCCTGCCCCCTGGTGGTACTAACGTGAGGCAGTCACTTCACTGATCCTGATATCCTGCCGGCTCTGCTTGCCCTGCTCTCTAATGCCCTTCCACAACATCTCCATAACCCGCTCCTCAGAGAACTCCGGCAGGACCTCCAGGTCACTGATGGGGATGTCAAACTGGGTCCAGTGGTAGGCTATCACACCCTCACTGGAGCACACCGAGAGATGGGACAGGGAGAGAGGGAGAATTTAGTTCTAAATGATAAAACTCAGTGAATCTACTCAAAATTCATGACATATAACAAGTATTACCGCTGATTATACAGCAGAGAAACGAATCAGAGGATCTCAAGATCCCAGCAGGGTATACCTGAAAGCGGTGACCACAGACTTAGTGTAGTATTTTGCGAGGAATGGATCTTTCTTGTAGTTTTTCTCCAACTGTGTAGAAAAAAAAATCTCTATTTACTGTGTGGAATCAGGAAATTATCATGTACAAGACCGTGTGTCTGCCTAAAGTCTTGAAGGTACAAATGAGCATGTTAATGTAAAAAAAAGCACACGTGACAATGGGATTCCCAATTATCTGACTTGCCTTCAGCTGCAGTGGGCAGCAGAGTGTATCCAACATGGTTGTTAACAGTTACATGCTGCTACTACTCTTCATGGCCTTAAATGGAGGCCACCATGATATATTATGCATGTATAGAAATAGCCGGCTTCAGAGTGACTGCTCTTTGAGGAAAAGAAATGAAACTGCATAGGCTATTGTACAAGGACAGTATGTAATTGGTTCAATACAAAGTCAGAGCACCTGAGTATTAACTGTATGTCCCTCTAGGTAACAGTAAAAAGGGGGAGTCAGCCAGCTCCAGAAAATGAATAGCTTTCATTTGTACGGTCAGTGATAATACCAGAGAGAGTGATGAGGAGGAGGAGGAGGAGGATTGTTAACAGGACAAAATGGCCAATTATCCATCAACATAAAATATCGAGATGGGCCCAAAATGGCCAATTCTAAAGTTAAAGTCGGCACTATGAAATGTGATCCCATTGCCATTTTCCTAGCTCATCTAGGAGATGGGGAGGAGATGAAATACAATTAGACATTTTTCAAGGAGTCCACAGACAGGTGGGGCCATCCTCAAGGCCAGTCTGACAGGAGTGGATTGCTTCCCCAAGAGCTATGGCAAGGTAAAGCTGTGGGGACAACTATGGTTAAATAAAATGATATTACCTCGAAGATGTTTGGTAACAGCTTCAGTGTTTGAACAATAATTCAACAGGGCACCGTTGTCATATGAACAGTAACTTAATGAGAAACGTTTTTATTATTGTACAACTAACAATTACTCTTTAAATGCTTTTTTTGTTGTGGGACTGTGTGCGCAGTATAAAGCTTTTTTCCTCAGGGGGCTAATCATCTAATATTCCAGGCAGACCTCCACTATTCTCATCCTCACCTAATACTGTCACTCCTCTAGCTTTTCACTAGGCAAGTGTAATGTTGATGGGGTTTAAGCATGAGTTTTCTGCTCTCAACATGCTCCTAAGTGGCGCTACGAACATCTCCACTGCCTTCAATAATAGGAGATGCTGTTGAGGGGGGTATGACTGAGAGAATATACACCGTTTTATTCCACCCACGCAAATGTGCCTTGAGCAATTTCTGTGCACCAGAAGGGACCTATTTAAAAAGCATTTCCACCGTGGCAAAAAACAGCCACAACTAACCCTTAGAGAGAGAAAGGAACTGCGTATCATTCTTTGCTCAAAATGTAGAACAATAAACAATGAAGACCACAGAAAGGAAATAACACGGCCCGAACTTCTTCAGGTGTCAAACTCACAATTTCTTCCAGGTCGTCAGCCAACACCTGGAACTCCTTGCTGGTGGGGTCCTCCAGCTTCTGGTTATACGGTAAGTCAACCAGCTTCATATGCCCACTGAACACCTGCACTGCCGGGACTTGCAGCTTACTTAAAGAGCCCGATGAATCAGCATCTTTGACTTGGAGGAGAGAGGCACAAGAGAGCACAAGTATTTGATAAACAAAAAAGCAATAAGTTTAGCATCTCTGATGAAAGAGGAGAGACTGAGGGTCTTGAAACACTATGTTAAAGCCTTTACGCTGTGATCTCATGACAGCTTGGCTCTCAGCACAATTAAAACACACCCAGCATAATTAGGAGGCTGTTTATCAAGACTTCAGAGGGCTTTCTATCAGACCCTATATGTGTGTTTGAAAAGGAAGCTGTGCCATTGACACTTTTCTCCACTGCATTATTAACAGAGAAATTCGGGCCCGTCAAACAGGCTGAGATTAATGGGAAATTACAAACACCAAACAAGCTACTCGTATATTCCTATATCAAAGAAGTATGCCTTCAAAGCTAGCAGTAAATGTTCCACTTTTGAGTTTCTGCTGACATGCCTACCCTGGTAGCAGTTGATGTTGGAAATGTGAATACTGAATGTGACACGGGGAGGAGCATGCACCAGAATTTCTAATTCAATTTAATTAATTAAGCACAAACTTGACTCGAGTCTAGAGAACGTCCAACAGTTTCATGTGCCAAAACATAAGAGAGCATGTGTTTTTGGCAACCAGCAGGACTCTCTATGCCCACTTGACGCCTCTATTCCAGTCCTCTATAGCAGGAGCAGGTGAATTTATACTTTCAAACTGTACTCACAGACAAACAGCCAAATGAGGAAGGCCGCTACAGCTGCCAGGACTAGAAGTCCCACAACAACGCCGGCCACCACCGCGCCCGTCTTCCGTTTTGACGGCATCCTTTCTTTATTTGTTAAAAAGTCAACCCGCTCGTCCGGTCCGTTGCGGCCCTGGTCAAGAAGGAGAGCGAAAGAAAGACAGGGATATGAGTCAACAAAGGTACAGCAACCATGTCATGTTTGTGATGCTGAAATTGAAATATTATTGATTACATTCAGAGTAACAGGAAGTGATGTGGCTGTGGCTCAGGCGGTAGAGCAGGTCGTCCGCTAATCAGAAGATCGGCGGTTCGATCCCAGGCTCCTCCAGTCCACATGTCGAAGTGTCCTTGGGCAAGACACTGAACCCCAAATTGCTCCCGAAGCTGCGCCTTCGGTGTGTGAATGTGTATGAATGGTTAGATTCCCCTGATGTGCAGGTTGGCACCTTACATGGTAGCGCCCTGCCATCAGTGTATGAATGTGTGTGAATGGGGTGAATGTGAATGTAGTGTAAAGCGCTTTGAGTGGTCGGAAAAGACTAGAAAAGCGCTATATAAGTACAGTCCATTTACCATTTACCATGTGTTCCTGCAGGGGGTGTTACACCTTGAGCTGTGACTATCCAAAACAGATCGTGAAATAGATCCCCAAAGTATTCTACAAAACTTGGTGGCCTCAACAACTGTGCTTTAACTGAGAAATTCAAATTTTGTATGAAGTTATTAGCTTTGTATTGTCCATTGTATCATTTGTCCTAGCCATGTCCTACTGCCTCTCTGTACAGACATTTTGGAATGACGGCATGGTCTACAGCCATCATTACACATTAGCGCTATTGGGACTAGCGCATTTGGGCCACACCCTGTAAATATATTAACCACACAGCATGGTGCACACAAATGGTAAATGCTTCAGTTTCCTCCATACTGAGAATCTTGGCAATCTCTAGACTTGTTAATAATTTGTAAGGCAAACGTCCTTGATCTGTTGCAATGGAGAGGCTTCCAATGGAAACTGATTCAGTGCACAAGCAAACAAGTAGAGTAGGTTAATTTCAACCAGTGACAAGTTCAAACAAGCTGCTTTTAGGTGTCAGCAAAACTGGCAAAACCTGTTCAGTCACCTGAACTAGCTCCCAAACCTGGGCGTTCGTGTGCACATACACACACATTTACATCTAGCAAGGGAACTCTGGGATAGCTGCAGGCACAGATCCATGGGCACAGTGCCCTGGGCCCTGTGTGTGTGTGTGTCTGCCTGTACTGTATGTATGTGCGTGTTGTTGAGCCTTCTCCAGTGGGTGGACCGAGAGAAAGATTTCAGGCCAGTTAGTAATCGACACACAATGAATTCAATGCCTGTGGCTCATGAGTAGAGCAGCCCCAGTGCCATTAGGGATGGAGAATCACTTTGGTATTAAATCAATTTGTCAGATGTGCTGCCCCTTAAGATGGGGGCTCAATTACATGAGTCTAGATGATAACTCATGGCAATTAAGGCCTATTCTTACCCGGCTCTGGCTTCCACACATGCTTCCTAATTGGAATTGGAAACAGCAATCATGGGCCAGAATGAGGGGAATCATTAGAGATGGGGTCAGCAAGCGCTCCAGGGTCTCTCTCTATCAGTCATCCTGATCACAGCCTAATAAAACCATTACATACTCTTCATCAAACCCCTTTCTCCACTCCCAGAAAGAAATACTATCCCATTTTTTTAATGTATAGGGTTTTTTTTTTTACAATACCAGCTCAGTGTGCTATGCTATGATTAAACAGGAAGTAGTGCAGATTGGACTGCACAATTAAAACCTTTGTTTCTTATCAGTGAACCCTTTAAAAAAGCCCAACACACTGGCGCAAAACGTGTTCATGTCTGACCAGAAAACACTCTGGACTACAAACAGGCCTCAGGTGTGGTGTACACAGACCGCTGGTAAACATAAAAAGTTAGAAGAACTCCTGAAGTCAGTTGCCACAGAGTATCTCCATGTGATCTAACCAGTTTGACAGGTGGGAAACTAGCTAACTCTGCTGTGAGGTGTGGTTCAGAGCTGAGTAACCGTGCTGCGACATACTTTCAGCTCTGGTCCTCATTACAGATATTTTGTCATACTAAATCAAATCTCCTGTCTGCATCTAAAAGGTGCCAAGCAACTTGTTGCTATAAATAAGTACTAAAAGCCTGGGGCCCAAACAATATTAGTCATCTGAATTATTTTGTTTCAGCCCTCAGTTACACCACATGAGTAGAGGAAGACATGAGAGACAGAGAGGAGAGACAGAGAGGCCAGGTTTCACTATTGTGTATGTGTAACACCACCAATATAGGTATGATGTGATGAACAGTTCCTTAATAACTCCTGATAAGCTGAAATTACTTTCAAACAGCTACATCTGTCACACTGGTTATCAGATATGATGTGACCGCAGCAGTGGTCGGTGTTGCAGTGATCCCTTGGGTGCACTTGGACCCTTGAGCTGCTGACTGTTCCACCCTGGGTGTCCCCTTGTAGCTCTCCACCACTCTGACCCTTTCTCTCCCTTTAGACAGACAAAAGACGACAGAAGGTCACATGAGCTAAGGCATCTCTCTGTATCTCTCTGTCTGTCGAGAGTCCAACAGGGCCCAGCTCGGTCGCTCAGGACAACCTGACCCTTCTCTCCTCAGAACACAGCCTCAGGTGACAGTGACCCTCGTTTCAACCCAACAATGAGCTCCAAAGTATGGGAGCAGTCAAAATATTCATTTCAGTAAGGTTTTACATGGTTCGGGGATCAATCTGAATGTATTTTTCACTGGAGTCAATAACAATAGAGGTGACTTTAACATTATATTAATTTCTTCTGCTACCCAGTTTCCACATGGCCTCGCTTTGAGAAATAGAGCAGTAAAAAGACGCAGTAAAAGCAGCAGCTCAAATGAAATATAAAAGAAACATGAAAAAAGGAATTTGACCCAGCCACAGACTACTCCACTGAGTCATTCCATAAGCAGAGAACCAAATCAGCTACATTAGACCATCGTATCAAGAATTCACTCAATTAACACAGAATTAGAAACTGATCTCAGTGCCTGTGAGTGATCAAATATGAGCAAAGGAAGAAATATTCTGTGAAACCGCAGCAGCTTGCAATTTCGAAGGACTCAAGGTGTGGTTGGACAATCTTGGGAGAACTTTTTGCAGTGGTTTGATGGCAGCTTAATTCCACTGAAACATATAGTAATGTTTCAAAGATAAGTATTTTATTTTGCACATTAATGTGTTTTATTCCACCTCATCTACTCTCATCGTCTTTTTTTTTGCTCTCACTAAAAACAAGCCCACACCTATCCAGGTCTTGTTTTGCTTACAGTATGTCTAGCTGTCAGGAAGTTGTTTCAAGCAGCAATGTAGGATGGATGCAGTTTAACTACTTCAAACTAATTGTGGTCGACAAAGTAGTTTAATTTCTATATAATAGTAAGTAGGTTGATACACTATTTTCCCCAACACAGGGCGGAGGTGATAACCTACGCTGGAGCTACTTCCTATACAGCTAAAGCAGAAACACATATCTCCATTTGACATACCATCACTACTCAAAGTGTGGTGTACATATGGTCAATCAATATGGGGAACATAAGACAATTCAATACATGTAAATAATTTCATATGAGGCAGTTTGCTCAGACATTCACAATACCTGGGTTACTGAAACTTTTTTTGAATAGGATCAGTCTAGATACACTATATGCCTGAAGATCTAGATAAAACAACATTAAAACACTACTTAGCTTCAGCATCACAAAGCTGGACAAATGGTGAATGCATTCCTGAGCATGAACTGTGCATGCAAGAGTCTAAGATCAACATACTGCACACGGGGAAGAGAGGCGTTTTCCTGGATCTGCATCCGGCATCTAATGTCAACATACCCTTTTTAATTCCCCCTAGAAAATCTCATCCCTCCGCAAAAATAAACTAACAGTGTAAGAAAAAGGCATTGTGGTCTAGGAGCCTACCTTCCGTCTTGTCTAAAAATCCCTAGTGTGCAGCACTTGACTTTTTTTTGATATGTCTTATCCTCTGTGGGCTGACAGACGTATGGGAATCAAGTCAGAACAAGCCTGGCAATTCACTGGTGTCAAAATACCTTACAGTCTGGACAGCCCATCTCTGAGCTAGGAGAGGGAACTCAATAACAATATATATCAATATATAACCTTGATACATCCTTGATGATGTCATACTATACCAAGATAGAAAATGTATTCTCCTTTTTGCCTAAATCATGTCATGGTTTGGTCACATGCCTTATCTATGATGAGGTATACTACAATGTGTATTTCCCCAGGAGTCATTTATGCTTTCTTGCAGCTGCCAAATGAAAGGCAGGTTCTACAGAGCTGGTGAAGTTAAACAACTCTGTCCAAAGCCTTGTAACCACAAATTAATCCCTTTACCAGGGGGAATCTCCTTTGGTCGACTTTGTCACAATTTGCTGCCCTCGTCGTGTATGGGTTTTTCATGGGCTTGTGTGCTGCTAACATGAGCGCCCAGAGTGCTAAAGCCCTAATCAAGGACTTTTATGTATAATCAAATTCATTCATACACATATACTCCAGGAGAGTTTGATTTGTGTATTCAAAATATGCTTTATGGCTAGTAAAATAGTAGCTAAACAGTGGTTGCTAAGCGTAAGTAGTAGTATAGAGGCCGATTTTCAGTTTGGGCATTAATATTTTAGATGAACTGTTATGTGATCACGGGTGTGTGTTTATTGAATATTTTACAGTGGCTTTGAAAGTGACTCAGCAAAACTGAGGAACTATCAATTTTATACTTTGGAGATTCCATAAATTACCAATGTAAATAAATGTTTTACACGCTCCAAATCACATAAAACAGTCGATCAATTTGAGAGTGAAAAAATGTCTTCATTTCATTGAATAGTAACATAAGCAAGCCCTGTAGTGAAGCCACAGTGTTTCAGCACGGGGCACCACAACAACTACAGACCGTTTTTAACGTGTGAAAAGTGTTAACGTGAGTTAACGTGAGTTAATTGTATATATTTAGTTAGACCCAATCACCAAGCTAGGAACCAGAGAAACCAAACTCTAATGCTTGATGTCAAATAAAAAGCTTGAAGCTTCTCCATTGACAATGACTGTGATACCAACTTTTTCTGACTGCAGCATGTAATTCATCACTTGTGGTGTTTCTGTGGGATCAATAAAGTAATAATACAATAATTACTGCCAGAACTACTGACATAGTCCCTCTGTCGGAAGCTTTATAACAGGTGTTGGCGTTAAGACATTAGGTTTCCTGCAGTTCAACTTTGGTACCTTACCATATCCAGATCAGCCAAAGGCTATGGGATGATGCAAAACTGAATATGGCAGGAGGAACGTTAGTGATCAGTACTGGGCCGGCTTTATAAATAGTTCATATAGCCTTGAGAACTTTGAATGAAGAAACCAATCTAAAAACACAATATTTCTACCTCAGTTTTTTTTTAAATGTTTTATGAAATCAACAATGAAATAGCAAGTATTTATATACACTTTTACTATTTCATTTCTAGAAAGGAAAAAGTTAAATAAACGAAGACGAATTTTGAAATGAACTTTGAAATGAAAATAAATAGAAAATAAGCTAAATGTATTTATATTTAATCAGATACATTTGCAACTTACATTCAATAATTAAACGGATTATATTATTCATTAAAATACCCTTTCTTTAGGCGGAAATGGTTTAAAGTCAGTCTATCCTCACTGCTATGAAGTCGTAAACAACTAACAATAATTAACTTTTCAGATGTCACATTTTTCATAGGCCTGAAAGGTATGAAAAACTAGTTTTTTAAAAGTCAAATCACTAGCCCATATATGAACACACACATACATACACACATACACACACACACACACACACACACACACACAAAACTAGACGAGTAGCTCTAGGCCTTAACCAACCAAACTTTGCCTGTGTGGTAAAGCTGTTTCTCTTCCAATCGTGCATTAAATGTTACTTGGTGGCTTTACAAAAATAAGCCCCTCGAATGGTGCAGTGGGAGTGTGACGGGACTTACATTGTATTCATATCTGGCGGAATCCATCTTCCAAATGCGTCGAGTCCCACTGGATCCAGATAATTGGCCTACTCCTCTTTGCCTCCCTCCCCAAGATCGGAAGTTATGGGCCCGACCGGCAAACTCAGGTCACTTGTCAATCCGAAATAAAATGTTCAAAAAAGTTATGTGCACTTGTAGAAATCAGATCTTAGTCTAAGTGACAGTTTTGCTTCCTGTGTCGTCGAGGCCCGTGAGAATGCTGCAAGACCTGAAACTGACCTCTTACTCCCACGCCTACGGTTCAAACCACGCCCCTACCTGTTGCAGCTACAGTGCACTGGGTGAAACTGACAGCATGCTTTCCATACGGGGAATGTACCTGTCTCAATACTGTGAGGAAGATCAGTTAGTCTGAGGGAAAATAATTGGCCATGTATCCAGACTAATATATAACGTGCTCAGGTGACTCGTTTTATTGGCCACCTGCCACAGGTATGCACGGGGCTGTTATTTCATTTTCATACCACGTGTTCCCCCTGCTGATCAAATGTGGAAGTTGTTGGCGGGCATGCTGAACGCCATTATAAACTAGAAATGAAAAAGTGTGAGCATTTTACATTTGCAAGCTAAATATGAAATCACGTGGTCGGCAGCATGTTGTATAGGCCATCTTTTGGCAATGTGTATGATCCATATACGTTAGAAAAATATATAAAAATCTATTGTCATGAATAGCAAAGCATCAACAAAATGTTTTCTTCCCTTTGTAATTATTCCACCTGTGTAGTCATAAAAAGTTACGTATCTACGTTTCATTTATTGTCTATAATTACACTACTGCTGAGGCATAAAATCAGCAAGTATGCCTAGCATGTACTTTCGATTTGTTGCCACCAGATGTCGCACTTTACTAAACCACACGTGGACGCTCTGAGTCAAGTCCATAATAAATACCCGCAGATGGGGCGTTGAAACAGGGCTTGGTTCTGTCAGACTCAATCCATGTAAAAGCCTTTGGAGAGCCGAGTATCAAGTGCGCGCAGGACGCAGACGCAGGAGATATCCGAGGAAGGCGCCGTGTCCATCCCTTTAGCTGATGTAGCTAGATTGCGTATGTTGGAATCAGTTATATTATTATAACAAATCTGTCATATAAAGAAACGAACAAAGGCGTGAAAATGGGACATACCGCAATACCGATATTGATGGCTGTATTGTCCTATTGCATGTGGGAAAACGTCGAGGTAAGAAGCAAGAGGATTTTAATGATATCTAATGATGGCGCACTGTAATTTTGCACTATGTCAACGTGACTTAATGACACAATAATGTATTTTGTTCATATCCATACTAGGCGTGCCATGGATGCATTCGTTCGTATCTCCTTATCTAGGACAGATTTAATTTGTAAATGCATGCGCTACCACTGGCTGCTGATACATTATATGTCAACAAGAGTAATGGCACCTTACGTCGACAAAAATGCAGTGTTAGTAGCGAAGTGGAAATACAAATTCTGTAGAAAGAAATGAATGGAAGTCCACACTAAGGACATATGTTGGGTTTCATGATGGTATGGCTTTGTATTTGGCTGTCTATGCCAGTAGCGGGCCTATTATTTGACATGAAAACGATGATATTGCCTTTATCTGTAGAAGGATGAAGGGAGTCCCATCCCATCCCACCCCATCCCATCCCATCCCATCTGGGACTTGGTCTTGCCAAATGGAGAAATCGAAATCCATCCTTTAGGAGGGGTACTCTGGTGCAGCTCTTTAGAGGGATGGAGTCAAGGATGGAGTTATGAATATTGAATCAGTGTTTCATATTTCATTAGGTCTTATAAAAGCCCATTGAAAATGATACACAATTCACAACTGAATCTTATAGTCTTAGATTCAGTTAAGACTTTAAGGCACAGCGTCAAGTGAAGCATTTTTAGAGGAGTATCCAATAAGCCTAATAGCACAAAAAGTGTTTCTTCCAAATACTTATATCATCCTCTTTTTTTTGCCTCCCAAATACGTACATAGGGATGGACTGTTCACATGACAAAAGGAAAGACAACAGGCATTTTGGATGTAAATGTCCTTGTGTATTTGTGAAGCAAATCTAGCAAGGGATGACTTTGGCGTATCATTGTAGATGGGTGGATGTGATACAAAGTGTACTAATGAGCGATATGGGGTCATTCTGTTGGCATCTGCCTCTATCAGCGGGTAGAGAAGAGGTAGTAAAAAAGTGTCCCGTTCAGAGTGACAGATCAATGAGCCAACCAGCACATCAGTTAACGCCCACCTCCCTCCAAACTCATCAGGATTTGACAGCAGATTCACAGTCTGATGAGCGCCAGGTTTTTTCTCAACAACTCTTGAGTCACCCATCTTCTCCTTTGTAAAAAGTTCTGGTATGACTTTGAGCGTGTGTGTGTGTGCGTGTGTGTGTGTGCGCGCGGCGGGTGGGGGGCGGGGGGCGGGGGATGAGTCAGGATGTCTCAGCTGGAGCTCTGAATCTCTGGAAATAGAGAGTGAATGAATTTGCTCTTGGAAACGGTCAGATGAAATAGAAAGAATACTGACTATCATGACTGCGGGTTAGAAGTACCCCCAACTTGCAAAGAGGATTACTGAGATGTTTATTTATTAGCCATCTTCCACAGTGAGTCTGTATTAGTCATAAACCTCTCTTTTCATTCTGTAATAATTTCACTGCTGTAAGAGCCTTAGCAGGATTACTGCTATGCTGAGGAACAGGGTTTAGCTTCACACAAGGAGACCTGCCCATGAAGGTTTACACTGAAGATTACACTGTGAGGGGGCTGGATGGCTGGCTGGATTACATTCTGGTATTAGTCTAATAAAACTGTCTGCTTTCCTCAATTTAGTTGACATTCATTCACTGGAGGTTTGAATTGGGCAATTTTGTTTTGATCTCTCTTTTATTGTAGAATATTTTCATTTGTCAATCCCGTGGGCTAACGTCTAATCAGAATATAATCCCATTCGTAAATTTAATTTGCAGACAGTATTCCAGACCGAGTATTACTAAATGCAAGTAGACCCAATATTCTTCAAAAGGCATACCTCCATTAGAAATATTCTTTAGATGAAATATACCTTTAAGATCATGTGTTATGAGGGGACCAACACATTGTTAAGTACAGTATTGGATTACATCTGGCCTAAAAGGTCTTCTATGAAAAGATGACAAAATGATCACCTTCGTTTGCAGCCGGGCTTCAGCAGCAAGAGGTGTGAATTTGCGCAGCAGAAGAAGGTACCAATTGGTTTCCAAATAAAATCTGTTCATTTCGTGTTTCAGTACCCACCTCGTCAGTATCTACGATGTGGGTTAAAGAAGCTCTTTGAATTCCACCGTCTCTTTGAGATCACAGACATGAAAGAATCACACAGGTATTGTGCGTACTCACTCATCGCCAAAACCCCAACACAGGAAAACCTCAATTTCACTCAAAGAGAACGATTGAGTTATTTTGGGTAGCACTGTTGCCGTGAATTAGAACGTGCTTGGCAGATATATACAAACAAATTCACCAGCCAAGAGAGAATTGTACGCAGAGCCTGTATCAAGATAAATGACTGCAGTATGAACCAGAGCCGGAGCACTCCGAACCAGGGAGGCTGCAGAAGCATTTACAGCTGTGGTGGTAGACCCAGAAACAAAGCTATCTACAGGTCTCAACAAGACTAGGTGTCCCTAGTGGTGGCTGGGCTGTTGTGGCCACGCCTCCAGGCATGCGCACTTCAAAATGGCAATATGTTAAACCCCAGGGCAATGTGTGGTGCTGTGCACACGGCTCACAGAAACGCACTTCAGAAAATCAGGGAAAGTACAGAGGGAGGAAAGAGGCAGAGAATAGCGAGTCCATGTAGCGAAGGAAGGAGAAGAGGGATAGCAGGCACATTTAGAAGGGATGGTTGAAGATTAAAGAGAAACATTGAGCCACTAAATCGCTGTGCTTGTCCCCCCCCACCCCCAGCAATTTCAGGCCCTGTGCTGGAACACAACCATACAGACTCATGCACCTCCCACCCCCATCTGCCTTTGAATGCAGTAGCACAAGGGGGATTTGTAAAAAAAAAAAAAAACAAAAAAAAAAGATAAGGACAACCAGATTTCCTCTCTCTCGCTCTCTGTCTCTTCCCCCCTCTCGCGCGCACACATACACACACAGACACACACACACTCTCTGCCCTACTCTCACTTAATTAATTTCAGAGCCAAGAGATAATCGGGTTCCACTAATGGTTTCCCGTGTGCTTGCTATTCTCCACGAAACGCGTGTGCCAGTGGGCATAAAATGTACCATTTTATTGTATCACATGTTTTCTCCCCCGTTCTCTGTATCTTGCTTCCTTTCCAAGCTTTTGAAGTGAAATACGCAGGACCTGGATTAAATCCTGCAGAGTCATTGTGAAATGAGAGCTCCACACATTGAGAGAGGTACTGTACCAGAGGAAAAGAATGCTGTAAATGTGCCTCAGTAGTCAAGCCATTACCAGAGGTGACAGCTGAATGAAAGACATCTTGTGTGCCATTTAATGCGCCCTTCAGGCCATTTCTGCAACCGACAACAATGAAACAGTGCGTGGTGTTGTGTGGTACATAGGGCTATAAGGGATGTCATTGCTAATGACACTGCTCGTCGGGGGAAAGCTAGGAAAAACAGAGGTGATGGAAATGAGGAAAGTACGCATTTTGTGTTAGCGAGGATAAGTTCAACCAGCTTTTCTGCAGAAAATAAATCAACATTAATTTCATATTTGCACAGCATCCTCTCTAAAGGTTACACGATACAGAGAACCCCCTGCCAAACCCCGGCCAAAATGATTCAGTCATGTCTGTTGGCTTGCTTGAAAATATAAAAGTCTCCCAGTTGGAAAGGGAGTAATTCCCCAGAGGAAACATGTTTTTCTCAGAATAGTCTTATCATCTCTTAAGAAGTAGGGAAGATCTCTATCATTTTGTGATTATTGTTTCTCTAAGACCCCTTTAGGAGCAAGGAGGAGATAACAGAGACAATACATTCTTGCCACATTATGAGACATATTTGAAGATGCTAACATGTGACATATATAATGGTAATAAGCCCCTACTATATGGCTGCTGCCCCCATGGAGTAGTATGTGAAAAATGTGCATGTGCATAAAACAGTTTTCTTTGAGATCTGTCTCTAATCTCATGGTCTCATGCATGGAGACATATTCAGGAGAGTTAACACTTATTTATAAGATCATTTGGAGATCTCTTGTTTTACTCAGAGTGAGATAAACAACCTTATATATGGTTGTTTCTCTTGTTGAATTTGAGAAATAGGAGAAAATGCCTCTAGTCTCATTTTAGTATTAAAAGCAGATCATTTGTGTCCAGAAGAAATAGATCTCTTCTTGGATTTTGCTTTCCTATGGGTCCCTCAGTCTAGGAGTTTGCTTGCAAGGCTCATCACTTTTTATCAGCTCTATAGCCTATCATGCATGAATTGATCCAGTACATGTGATGAGTATATTTCTCTGGCTCCCTCGGTCATATCACATGTCATAGTCTGTTTCTTAGATTTAGGCTACTTCTAATTTCTCACAGATTACATTACCTTTCATAGTCTACTTACTGAGTGTAAGATTCACCATATAGGAATAGAGGGCATGCACGGCTTTGAGTACTGGTAGATCTATTGTAATTGCTGCATCCATATAATACAAGGGCTAAGCTCATCCCTTAGTGTGACTGCGCGGTGTGGGTGTGTGCATGCGTGTTCTGTGTGTGTTTGCCCATGTTACAAGTTTGGCCAGTGTCACCTAGAGGGAGTGAGATGCCTGCATAGCCATCCCGATCACGTCCAGGTCCCGTTCCTCTCAGGAGTCTGGCAGGGAAGAGATATCACTGCAACCCAGGGTCTTCATACCCCACATGACTGCCTCGGTAAGCTTAATGGGCTGGATTTCTGCAGAATGTTTAAAGCCAGGGCGAACCAAGCTGTTTAGTCCTGCCGCAGCCAGTGGGAGGTTTCAGAGGATCCCCTGTGAAACATCTGCAGTGTGGTGATAACGCTTGTCCTCCATGTTCAGGAGGAAAGAGAGAGAGAGAGAGAGAGAGAGGGCATTGAGAGAGATCAAGGGGTGGTGGTGAGAAGGAATGGCCGTGCTACATTAAATGTTTTGAGAAACAGAGGGTGAAGGAGGAGCGAGGGATGTAGAGCATGTAGAATGACATGCAGGTTGCAGGGAGGAGGGCATGCTAATGGAGAAACCAAACCCCACGGCCCGGAGCGCTTGGGAAGGCTGAGAGATCCATCTCTGTCATGTAGATGTATTCACAGGTGGCCTCAGGACGAGAGGAGGAGGGACAAAGGCAGGAAAAAACCCCCCGTGGCCACAGCACTGAGCCTAGTCATATCAACCTAGTCATGTGAGTCGTATGCTATGCTAAAGCAGGGCTGCAACATTTCCATAATGGCCCCAGTTGCAAGGCTTGAGAGGGTGTGGGGCTGCCATTGTGTCCACTGAGGCTGATCAGACCAAAATGAACACTCTACAGAGGAAAGTTGGGGAGGCTGTTACAGAGGGAAATGGGTGTATTTTTCTCCGCTCCATTCTCTCGACCATCATTTGCCACAGTGGCGGCTAGAGAACACACATTTGCTGAAAGCTAGCGAGTGCTGCTCTGTTCAGCAGGACTACCGGCTCATTCCGTCTCTCGCTGACACGCGTGACACGCATACAAATGTATCAACGCTACAATGACATTGACAGGTACAAATGCACAACAAAGACGTGTGCATGTGTACACACGTAGGGCGCACACTCTACTCACAGATAACTCAGAAGTACACGGGCGCTATTGAAACACACACACACACACACACACACACACGGACCCATTCACCACACACTCGCTGCTTTATAAAGATGGCACGCTGCAGAAGGTGCATCAATTATTGAAGGCCCTGGAAAGGTCTGCTCTCTCGCTTGTCGGCTGGGCTTTGGCACTTGTCACGCAGCCCTCCGATGCTCTGACGCCAGCCGTCTCGTCTCTCCGCGCTACCTGGCTTTGTTGTTCCTCCCCTTCCAGCCTCCTCCAGCCCAGCCCCCAGACCATGCCCCAACCTTACTCGAGCGACACAAAAGAAATCCCCCACGCCTTCCCATCCCTCCGTCTCCTCCCTGCCTCTACCCCCCTCATCCATTCTCACCCCTCCCTGCTTTCTGTGTCTGCCCCAACCTCCTCCATTCTCCCCCGCCACGTCCCAGAGACACTCCTTACCCCTCCCCTCTGCCTCAGCTTTTTTCAGTGGATCCTATGTGGCCAGTGTCATCCTTTCCCTCTCCTCATGTGTACTTTGATTGCTCTTGAATTATTGAAGCTCCAAACCCACCCTCCATTTTATCACGCTTTCTACCGTTTGGTACTGTTTTTGTTTTGTTTTTCATTCTTCGTATTTACAGACATCTGACTGTCTCTTTCTCCATCTGCTTCTTGCTGGTTGTCCAAACTCACCAGATGTTACTGATGCACTTAGGAGAGAGAGAGCACATTTTTTCAGCAAAACCCTACAGGAGGCTCTCTCATACCTTCCCTTGAGAGAGAATGTTCCCACAGAAATTGACTCGAGTGTTCGCATCCAATTCTGTCGTCAAGTATTCAGCAACACCAGCATTGTTTGTCCAAAGGCTGCATGGAGATGACTCCGCTTCTATTTTATACAGTGTGTGCAGATGGCCTGTCCAGTGCGTAGAGCTGGGTTGGGGTTGTAAATGGCTATAGATGATAAAGAAAGACCCATGGAGACGGCGTAGTATTTCATTCTTTTCTCAGCTCAGAGTCATCACACTCACCAAGGCCAAGCGGTGTCAGTTAACAGCCAATATCCACCCAAGTTCGTCAGACAAATTGGATATTTCACATGAGTCTAGCTGTGGCTGGGGAAAGAATGTAATAAAGGTACAAAGCACAAATGGAGGCTCCCAGGTCCCGGTGAGGGGTCTTTTTACAGATTGTCTCAATGATTAAACCATTTTCCCTTTGCTCGGACAGTCTGTGGAGACTTTATGGCCTGAGGAAATGAGATAATACTAATATTTAATCTACTGAGTGATTCTGCAGCACAGACTGGCAGACTGCACAGCCAGCACACATTATCTCACCAGAGTGGCCCGGACTAAAATAACACTCAGAGGATCAAGACAAGACAGGACATGTCAGTCTGGCATTATCTCTATTTTATTCAGTGAATTTATCAAACTGTGCCATCTATTATTACCAGAAAATCCCAACCTTCCACCCAGCTTAAGTATAGATGCACAACTGAGCTGGAATATAATGTATATGGAGAGTTAAGCAGTTGGATCCATTACATTTCTGTAATCCATCCATTTGATTGCTTAGATCAACCATATACCACTTGTCACTTATTACTTTAAGGAAACTGATATTGATAGATTGATTCTATGATCAGATTATTAATATGATACATTACCCATTTCCTTTGTAATAGTAGGTGTGGGTGGTTATGTACTGAGCAAATTCAGACTTGAGGTGGAACGGAAAGACAGCGGGCGAAGTTGATTAAATTGAAGTGGAAAGATAAACAGTGGTGTTATAACATGTTGGCTGTGTAGCCCTGAAGCAGAGGGAACAGAAGGGATATGTGACACATCATTAAGTCAGCTACTGATTCACCAGGAGGAACTTCGCCCATGGCAGCCAGCGAGCAAGAGTGGGATCATTGGAAGTAAATACAACCATACACTGTCACTGGTGTATTATTATTATTATTATTATTATTATTATTATTTTAATATCCCCCTTTAGTGAGGTTTGTATTAATATTTTGTCTATAAACAAATATTGCTGTGTGGTAATTAGGGATCAGTACCGTACATTTATTCATTTATTATACAATTATTCATTTTATTTTCTGTGTCATTCATTTCTATATATTATCAGAGCATTCAGATTTCACTTTTTTTACTGTTTTTTTTATTATTATTATTATTGAAAGTAATTTGTTCTGCTCCAAAATTGGAACCAGGTCTGGTCGGGCAAAATATAAGCAAAACTCAGCAGTACCCAGCATTACATAAACAATTGAAGTGGCTTGTAAACAACCAACAGGCACAGATAAAGAAACCCAACCAACCATTAAACCAGTGATCAGTGACCTACCAAGGCTAGATCGCTGAACCAAACATATGGAGACGCTTTATGTGAGAAAGAGAGAGAAAGACAGTCAGACAGAGAGAGAGCGAGAGGGAGCGCGCGAGAGAGAGAGAGACTGAGCGACATGCTTGAAATTCTGTAGGGAACCAGTTGCTACGGTAACAGGGAAGGTAGCTGGCTCCTGTGGGTGGTGTTACTATGGCAACCAGCCTCAGTGGCCAAGTGATGCTGCTGAGAGGAGAGAGAAGAGTGAGAGAGGGCTGAAAAAAGCATAAGTATAAGATGATAGGAGCAAGTGAGACAGATGAAGAAGAGGCCAGATGAGAGGAAGTTGATGTAAAATGTGGGAGTGAGTCACCAGGCGTGCTGTGAGGCAGGATTTCCTAAGTAGCAGAACCTCTGTTTCTTTGCCTTGTGTAGGTGGAAAGCCGGGATCCTCTGAGCCCCAGCAGACCCAGCATCCGCTGCTTAGCCTCCTGTTCATTGAAAAACACTTCATTACCACAAACAATGTGCCAAAGATGCTATGCAGGACAGCATACTTGGAGAGAAACCACGGGAGAGGTTATCCCCCAATATGTCTTTGCAGCTGGTTGGGGTCAAACCGGCCATGTTGGGCTTTTTCAGTAGCTGCGGTCTACCTTCTAACCTCTCACTAGGAGTTCATGACCAATATGTTCCCACTGTGATGAAACCACAGGCCAATGAGTTGAAGCAATGACCCGACTTTGGTATGTGGAGAGAACTAGAGTTACACTTTCTATATATATATTATTATTTTTCATCTGGTATAGCCTGGAGGAAATGTGTCTTGGATCTGGTGCCTTGGCCACTAATAAATGGTTCAATTAATGCTTTCAGCATTTCTGTCATAAGTGAACCCACACACGCACACACACACACACACACACACACACACCACCACCCACTACCATTCTTGTGCCTCTCACAACATACACACATACATAACCTCAAAGCTTAATTTCCATATGATGCATCTGCTAGACAGGCTCCCAGGGGGGCTGATAGGATGTGATCAGAATTGTATAATGAGAGACAGAGGGAACGGGATACAAATGATTTACCCTTATTCCCTCTCTATTTTACTCATCCTCCCTCCCTCTGTTGCTCCCTCTCTCTCTCTTTCTCTGGAGGATATCTCTGAAGTGACTTGTGCAGGAAGTCTCTGTTTGTGGCTTGGCTCCTCTACTGGGCTGAGAGATCAAGCACTGAGTTATTGTTGTGCCACTGTTTGTTCCAAAGAACTCAAGATACTCTGTACTCTGTAAAAAAAAATATCCGTCTTGACAAATAATTTATTATATACTGTATATATATAATTCATACTTTATATATTTCAAATCTTATTCTTCTTAAAACTAGTTATTATTATTTCCAATGCAAATGTTTCAATAATTTACTTATTTACTTGTCAGTTCAAGAAAATTCTCGAAACTGAAAGTGAAAGTTGTCTTAACCTATTAGCATTTCTTTACTTGTTTTAAGAAATTTACGTCTCAATACTAGACTAAATCACTTGTCACGATGAATATGTTTGCAGCGTAGACCGGTCTGAAGAGGCTACACATACAAACTAGGATGTCCAATAGTCATGTAGTGATGACAAAGAGAAGTAGAGTGGGGGAGAACATGTCATGCATATCTATTTTAAGAGAAAGGAGGCTATACCCATGGAGAAAGACTTCAATACAGATCAGCTGCAAAGACAGCAAAGTTAAAGGCAGAGTGAGGGGCTTGAGAGGCAGCAAAGCCCAGAGCATGAGATAAGACGGAGGCAAGAAACATAAGAGAGGCGTCAGATCATATTGATGCTGGCTGCCTGCTGTTTGTTAGGGAGACTGTAGAAAGGCTGTCAGGCCGTAACTGGATCAATTATTTCAGTCATTTAACCTAAACATGCCCTCATTTAGGCTTTGAAATGCCCTTAATCTACTTAAAACATTCCCAAGGGCATTATAATGTTGCTTAAAGACCTCCAATCTCCCCCTGTACAAAAGATCCACTATTCAGACATTTCTTTTAAAATAATGACAGTAAAAAACAACAAGGTATCATCTTTATCCTCCTTCTCAAATTCAAACTCCTAATTCAATTCCTTAATCTCCAATAACCTGCTAAACTCGGATTCGGTTCCAGATGTGGATTACCAATTTAACACTGGTATACAGATCCAGTTCTGTCAGTTTAATGGGGGCTGTTGATCTGTAACGCTCTGATGGGAATGGGAGACTGCCGCTCTATGCTGTCCTGTTGTGCACTCAGGATCATAACGATCTAGGTGGATTTTTATAAATGTTATCATTATATTATGCTGCTTTATGTGGAATATTGTCATCAGAGGCAAGATGTATTGAACTGTGTGGCAATAGGCACAAAACATGCTCATGCTTGGAAATATTTGTTAATAGAAATTTGGAAATGAGATTGAGAACGTTTGAATTGTAAATACTCATTCAGCCTCTTGAATGTGTTTACTGTATAAATACTCATTTGGAGAGCTTGTTTGTATTGTGTCAATCTCTATCTGACTGCTGAAAATCCCTGATTCAGTGGCAATTGTGTTGACATTAGGGTGTTTCAGATGGATCTGCAGAGCTCAAATCTCAGCTAAGCCTTTGATTCCTTCAATCCCCTGAGGTAGCGCTTCAGCTTGAAATCACATCTGCAGGCTCACAGTGCTCGGCATTAACATGGTGGCATCTCCATGTTGTGATGCTGAACTGTCAAGGAGGTTCACCCCTGTTACGCAACAGGAGAGATTATCTGCCATTTTACTAGAAGACCAACCATTTCAGTTGGTCTGTCAGTTGAATAACCTCATTTACATACACATTTATTGCCACCAGGCTCTACGTACATTTAGAAAACATTATTATTTAGTTGAGGTGGTTTTTTTGGCCGTTGTTTAGAGGATTGAACTACAGGACTACAGGACAGAACACACACACAGCGTGGTGTGATGGTAGTCCATGACTCAGAAGAGGCATTTGCTGACATGTGGGTGGAACAGAGAGGCAGACATGAGTATATGACCAACAACGAGCATTCGTATCTCTGTTGCAATAGAACGTCATCATCTGGCCCGATGCTAAATAGAGGCGTTCTGTTTTTTCTCTCTTTTGATGAGTCTTACTGCTGACGCACGTCCTACCTTTCTGTGTTATGCTGTAAATCTGAGTAGGAAACATACAACAATGTGACTTGTACATAGGAAGTAATTAAGGTGTGTGTGTGTGGGTGTGTGTGTACGAGTGTTTGTATGTGACGTAGCAAGATAAATACAGAGAGAGGGAGTAACCTTGTTGTTTTTTGAGTCATCTGTGTGTGCCCATGTGTGACTGTAGGAGGTTTGGGAAGGTGAAGCCTCCATTCGTGCGGGTAAGGAGCCTCAGGCCCAGTCCCATGGTGCCATACGTTGGAGTCTGGCATCCAGCTAAGGTCTTATGATTCTAGGAGGAGACAAAGACCTTTACAGAAGAGAGATAATTCAGTCACGACTTCTTTGCTATTCCCCAGCAGCAGCAGCCTGTAGAGGGATACTTGGGAAGATAAGCCTAGGCTTTAAGAATGGATCTGCCACTCCAGGGCTGTGTATAGAGACCACAGTGAACACTGCTGTGAATGGCTGTTTCAGATCTAGATGACCCCTCGGGGGGGGGTCATTGTGATTATGGGGCCATATGTTCCCAGTGTGCTCAGCTGGAGGTTGGACTGCAGTAATCTGGATTGATGAAGCCAGACTTAAAGAAAGGCGATGATGTTTGCACACCTTCACAACCAAAAGCCTCCATCATAATGGTTGAAGCTCAAATATCGAAATGAACTATTCAATGCTCTCAATTGCTTTACAACTGTGTGAGCTTTACAGGATGTCTACCATAGCACAACACATAAAACACAGTATTTGTGATATTTTCTTCCTACCAGTCTCTTCAGAACAGAAACTGCACAGCCTCAATTAGCCATTAGTCAGTCAAGTGCAATGATGAGTGTCAGTGTGCAGAGCTAACCTGCTCCATACTCCTTTGTCCCTTCTGCACCGTGAGCTTCTGGCAGACTGATGTTGCTACTCTCTAATAACTACATGCCACACCAGGAAGAGCCCTGATGGAGCCTATGAATAATTAACAAACATGATTGCAATGATGAATGCTCCCAAATCTATCTGACCATTTAGCACCAGCCTAGGGAGGGAGGGACAACAGAAGAGCATCAGGCATTGTGTGAAAGCTGTTAGGGAGGGAGAGGGAGACTAGAGAGATGGCAAGGACAGGGAGGATGGGGAGGCTGGGGAGGATTGAGCTCAGCTGTGAAGGGAGGTAGAGAGAGATGAGAGAGGGAATGGAGAGAGGGAGTGAGGGAGTGAGGGAGGGGCTCCTAGAGCAGGAAGCCACCCACTATTCAGCCATCTGTGCTGCAGAGAACCACAAAGACATGTCTGAGTGTGTGTGAAAGCTAGCACATACGCTATGCTGTACGTGTGCACGTGTGTATTCACATTTGTAATGCGTGTGAGAGGCGTGGGTGTGTGTTCACCACTCTTGTGGTGGCAATTGGTCAGTCCACAATGTTGTAAATAATCAGGAGCATCCCCAGTTAACACACTGGGCCTCATTCACGAAACGCGTGTAAGATCAGTGTTCGTACAAACGTTTCTACGAGCACAGTCTCATGCATCATTTTTTCGTATCTGAATTTGTACGTTGGTACGATCAGTGTTTGGAAACATGCAGGAAGGCTCTTACAATACCTTATTCTTTATGCGAAATCAATGACAGTCGTGCCTCACTACCAACAAGATGTTTCAGTGGCCTACATTTGTAGAATAAAAGACCTAATAGGCTGCAATGGCATATTTGCAGAACTGTCCTTATTTATAACAATACAAGATTATCAAACTTGTAATGGGTTGATCACATGGACTGAACGCCTCGCAAATACAATTATATATTCTTACCATCTGATGAAGATGCAGCCTGGATTTGAGCCGTGTAAAACTGCAATGCTGACTGGACACACGACAGTGAGGTCTCTCCAATTATGGAACTGATCCTCTGATCCATTTCGGATAGCGCCACAGTGCCCTGCCCTCCTCCTGTGGCTGATAATATGCGGCTACTTCTCTTTATTCTTTTTTTGCAATCTTATTTCATATTGAACCATTTTTACACGGTGCGTGTTTCTGCTGAAACAGCATTAATGATTTCCTGCCATGGTTTACTTTAATCAGTTCCTGTGACTCCGCTGCTATATGCTTTTGAAAATTACGTTTTTTTTTCCATGCGTGCAAAACTTGGACTCTGCAAAGTTCCTCTTTTGGTTTAGTCACTTAGCTAAGATGATTTTCTACTCCCGCTGTTTGCAGGTCCTACCAATCAATGTCAACGATGGTCATTGAATTGTGTAGGCTTCCTCAGTAGCCCCGATAAGCAAATGGTGAAGGGGTTTAAGATTTACATTTGTCACAGTTGTCACAACACAAATTCTTACATCTCTATAATGTGTCTTTATTTGTCTGATTGCATTGTCACAACATCGTGGCGGTGTAATTGTTAGCTGGGATATTCCGGATCCCTGCTGCCAGGTGGTGATTTACCCCTCAGGGGTCTGATGTCTCCAGTTCATCATCAGGTGTCAAGAACACTCACTAGCATCCATCTCTGACCAAAGAGTCTATGTTGATCTATTAGCTATATGACTGCAGCTGCAGCTATATAATTGGCTACACAATAACATGTTGGTCCCAGCACAGCAGCACCAGAGGACTGGTGTCTACTGTAAACCTTGGATACATTTATAACATGGCTATCCAATGTATAGTCTGGCAGCAACTTGTAAAAGGTGACAAATGATGAGCGGGCTCCTCCCCTCCACTGCTCTGCCTTGCCTGGCAGGGCCAGGAGATTGCATCATTACAGGGGATGAAGTCATCCTGCAACATAAGGGTGGAACAGGTGCTGAAAATTTAATTAGGACAGGATGGATGATGCTGGGGGGATATGTAAATGTACTGCCCTGGCCCAAGCTCCGCTCCGACTGGCAGTGGCATTTTTGGTGCAAGATTATAGTTCTGTTGTCTCTTATTCTCCCTCACACTGACATTTGGGGTCATCAGTGTATATTCTCCACACTGCAGCAGTATCTCTACCAGAGGGAGATCTTAAAATATGATGATTAACTATTATCACATCTGCACTAGTTATTCCACGACTTCTGTTCCAGTAAGTTCTGTGTGCTGTGCTGTTTGGGAGTACTCACTGTTTCCCTGTGATGCTTTCAGCTTGGGAGACAATGGAGGCACACAGGTGACGACTGAGTTGAACAGCAGCTAGTATAGAATATCAAGGGTGCTAGCCGAGGTAAGGAACCAGGAAAAAGGAAAAAAAGACAATCGATGTCTCTGGGTTTATGTCACCAGGCCATTATTAATGATGCAGCATTCTCTGCAGTGGGGAGCTGTCAGGGTTCTGGGCTGTCTGCCTGTTCAGCCGTCTCAGCAGTAGGGCATGATATGTGGGACTCAGGATCAAGCTGGGGGTGGGGCAACACCAACCACACACACACACACACATACTCACATTTCAGCACATACAGTTCTTACTGAGACATCAAGTTTTAACTGTCCAATTAAGGTAGTCCACAGGGAAAAGGCGAGCGTCTCTGCAGCCTATCCTCTCCTGGAGAAGAAGCATAATTGTTGACAGATTGTGAAACATTATTGTGAAGCCAAGTGGATCAGGGTGTCTCAGGCAGCACCAGTGATAGAGGGTGTTTGGAGAGACTTATACTGCTGTGGTCACACCAGAACAGCCTCTACGCTCGAAAGCCTAATTGCCTTCAAAATAGAATAAAAGCAAACTACCAAGAAATAGAAAATCTTCAACTGTGTATTTGTCAGTCCAGAGGAGAGGCAGTTACAGCTATAATTTATAGGTAGAAAATGTAGCCAAAACAGCTTAATCAAGGCACAAGGATGTGATTACTAATATGCACTGTAGCAGAAATTTATTTTTAGGTGTGAATGAAGCCTAATGGTTTGCAACAAAGGACTGTTATCCTCAGGTTTTAATCTGTGGCCATTTAACATGACAATAATGTGACTATAATAAAGAACCCAAAGCACAAGAAAGGTGCATTTTACTCTATGTAAACATGACTAAGCCATCTTCCTTGCCCTCTCTTCCTCTCTCATCCACAGCCTCTAGCCAGAGCTTGTTTTCCACTTGACTGCCTTTATTAGGTAGACACTACACTTGGTTAGCTGATTGATTTATCATTTAAACAAGATTAGCATCATGACATATTCCCTAGACTGTCCTGTGACATGTATACAAAGGCAAAAAAAAAAAAACCCTGACCTTTAAATCTGTAGTTCTGTCCTGCCCTCAAACCAGATTAAACTAGAGGTAACCTAAACTATAGAAGCATCCAGTTGGTTAAGTATTTGATATCACAGTTGATTTTACAGAAATGTGATGCAATTTATATAAATGACTGGATACAATGTACATCTAACACTATATATGTATTGTAGCATTAATAGCATAGCATAATTCCAAAGGCTGCAGTCCATTATGATTTGCTGGAACAGCATTTATCCCCAATGAAGAGGTTCCACGTGACTAAACCAAATAATGAAATAGAAAAAGTTAATGAAAACAGTATGATCTTGACAAAAGTGTTACAGTACAGAAAAACATTCACTGGCAATTGATACATTCAATTAAATTGATACATTTCTCTCCAGCAATTATGCCGGTTGCATCCTGAAAGCATAGTAAGGTAGGAAGATGAATGATGCATTATTGCTGTGAGGCTACAAAGATACAGTACAATGAAACACCTACTGAGACACTGTGTGGCGTTCACACAGCGGACGAGAGTGGGTCAGCATGACATCCCCCTGTACGTGATGTTTTTGTCATTGTCATGGTTGTCTGGTGGGGACTCGCTGGTGGGGACTCGCTGTATGAAGGAGTGATTATATTCCAAACGGGGTCAAAGACAAGCAGGAGTTTTTCTGCTGCCAGTACATGCTCACTTTGAAGGAGGCAGAGGAGGAGGATGAGGAACAGATATATAGAAGTGCACTTCTCAAAACAGTATTTCTTATTAGTGGTTATCGCGGGAGGCAGATCTAATCTGGTCCCAGATCAGAGTGCAGATTGGGTGTGCGGCCACGCCACGCCGGAGGTCAGGGCCTCAGCCTCCTGATGGACTCCTATTGATTGGTGGGAACGTGGCGATACAGTTGCAGTCGCACAGCATTGATTTTCTGCAAGTGCAGTAGTGGAAGAGTAGGCGGGGGGAGGAGGCTGGACCAGGGGGAGCTGCCAGGTTATCTTCTCAAATATCCGGAAGTTTTTTTTGTGGCACTGACCTTCCCTGAGTCAAAGAGATATATCTATTTAGCCAATAGCTCAGCAGCTACACTGGACTGACTGTTTCAGCAGCTGAAGCAAGCGTTTTCCTGTGCTTATCCACCATCCACACGTACATTTGCTTCACAGGTATCAATTACCAACAAAAAGATACAATTCAGCATAGTCAATACCTAACACTCATTTAGTTTTGGAGGAGAATCTAACACTGCATACTGTGAAGACTGAAGTAATAACGTTTAGGTCAAAGCATGGGTTCCTAGTGAACCAAACCAGACAATGCCACAACACTCAGAGGCTTTTGTCAAGGTTGTAGCTACGCTTCAGGGTTAATTTGTATTCCCACACACTAATTATCATGGATTCCTCTCCTATCTTAAAGCCCAATTATAATGCATAGACTGCTCTGAGCCTATTATATTTATTGTATATTTACTTGTGGGTTTTATATATATTTTTTTTTCTGTATGAATTTAAATTAGAACTTCAAACACTTGAGCTGCGGCCGGCCCAGGCAGGGCTTCCCTTTGATCAGGCGTCACTCACCCGCGTTTTTTCTCTTCTCCTTCATCCCTTTGGGCATCTTCCTTCTAATTGGCTCAGCATTGCTCGTCTCATCTGTCAGTCTGTAGGTCTATCTCTCTGTCTGTCAGCACAGATAAAAGGATATGAGCCATTCAGGCTTGGGGCTGCGGCTTGGCATTTTGAAGAGATTCAGGGTCGGATAGCAAGCATTAACTCATGTTCTCTGCCATGAATCTTACTGTCAAATGATGCCCTAAGAAACACACATTATTTTGCATTACTTAAGCTATGCGGCCTGCATGAGGCACAATGAAGGTCTATGTGCTTGCCTTTGTTAGGACCATTTCACTTTTGCACTAGAGATGAGTCATCCATCCACCAGAGATTATATACTTGTGTACCTGTCCCTCTACAAGACTGAAGAATGATGCTAGAGAGGCTCACTGATGTCAAGATTACACCATTTAGTCTGTTCATGTTAGGGTAGATGATGTCCTTGTTTGTGCTGTGTATGGAGCTTTGTCCTCTCTACTTAGTCCCTCCCTGCCCTCCCTTACTCCCCTCCCCTCACTCCCCTCACTCCCCTCATCCCTGGGCTCTCTCTGTGCTGTGTGTTAATGTAGTGAAGTGGCCCAGCGGTCAATGAGCTTGTATTAACACCTGACTCCCAGCCCCAGCTGCTATTTGTTCCTCTATGTGGGGTCCCCTGGGCCCTCCCCTAGGCAGAGGCAACATATCCCACGATCAATAACAACATCCTAGAAGGCCGCTGGAAGGGGTGGGGTGGGGTGGGGGGGGGGGGGGGGGGGGCAGAGAGAGCAGACTTTTACATACTGCTGTATATCTTTGCTATACACCTTCTTCTTCATCCACCCTTTCCTTCCTTTTCCTCTCAATGCTGTTAACAAAGTGGGGGCCTGGCCATCAGTCAATAAGTCAGGCTTTTTATTGGCTCTCACTGTCACTCATTTCAGGGTTACTGCAACAAGGGGTCTGGTATGGATCTTTCCTGACCTTTAGGTTTGCCATTATTCTCTTAAAGCATGCAGTGTGTACTCAATTTGTCTATGCATTAGCTTCCTCTTCCTCTTCCACACTCTCAGATTTCTCAGTTTCGATGCTTCACACACTCTCTCACATGCAAACACCCTTTCCTGAACCTTTGGTATAATGTTCTGGTAGTACTGGAGTGCATTTGGGAATGATCCCTGGTCTCGCCTCCCTGGTTCAGTCTCAAACACAATAAGATCCACCACTTTGTATCGACTCCTCTTCACCTCTCTCAGGAAAACATCTAAACCTCTCTCTCTCTCTCTCTCTCCCACCCCTCCCTCTCTAGACCCTGGCCATGGCTGAGGTGAATGGGCCAGGCCCCCTGGTGGCCGAGCCACAGATTGCCATGTTCTGTGGCCGTCAGCTACTGCACATGAACCCAGAGACGGGCCAGTGGGAGCCAGATCCTCAGGGCCGCCAGGGCTGCTTCACCGAGCCCAGCCAAATCCTGTCCTACTGTCAGGAGGTAGGGATCGAAGCATTGCATCAAAGCTTGCAAGTCAAATAACATAAACCTGAAGGACTGTAATGAACACCGGTCTAGATCAATACTACTAACATCAGCATAATCAGAGTCACCCTTAATGGCTAAGTACTCAGTTGTATCAGGACCTGGTTCTGGGAGAATGTAGCCGCTAGTCAGCACAACATTGTAGAAAAGAAAAAGAATAAAACAACAATCAGAATAAAACAACAAATTGAATTTCCTGTTCTGTTTTCTCTAATTTGGTTTGTCTAACGCATGTCCTATCAAATCTATATATTTGACTATATATAGCGGAGTGATGGTGGTCTGTTGAAATATTGCAAGTATTTCATTTGTGCCACCATCCATTCTCTTCCTCTTGTTTACCTGATGTGTGTACTCTGTAAAGTAATCAATGGTATACATACTGTCTACACATTTCTGCTTCAAAACAAATTTGTTATAATAAAGTGTAAACTGTAAAGTGCAACCATGCGCCATCTGCTGGCAGAATCAGGCACTGCTATAGAAAGCAGCAGTCATGAATTGACTGTAATGCGATTAGCTGGCATATTATGCATCTGTGATTGCTTTTCCACAAAAGCATTCCCTTTTTCCTTGACATTTGTGAAGAAAGCATCTGAGCATGCACTCAGTTCCTTAGCCAACTACATTTCTCACACCATTAAACCTCATTATGAGTTTGTGCTTCAACTTATTGGCCTAGATTTTAATTGAAAGTAGTCAGATGTGAAATTGGAAATACTGAAAGACAAGAATGTTCAATGAAATTATAACTTCAGTTTGCCATGTCATATCGTGGCTTCAGACAAAAGTCTTACATAAGTAGTTTTGTGAACCAGAGAATACGTTGCATGACTCTCCCTTGTTAGTCTTCTCCCCACTGACTGTGCTCTCCCTCTTCCTCCTCCCTGATCCTACAACCTTTATTCTACCCCTCCAAAACCACTCCCCAAACCTCTTCTCTGACCAATTTGTCCCTATCCACTGCACCTCTTGTCTTCAATCCATCTGTTCTATCCATCCATCTATCTGTCTGTCTCTGCCATCCTGCGCATGTGTCTGTATGTCCAGATGTACCCAACTCTTCAGATCTCCCATGTAGAGGAGTCCTCCAGACCGGTCACCATCCCTGCCTGGTGTAAGAAAGGCTGGGGCCACTGCCAGACGCGCACCTTCATCGTCCTGCCCTACCGCTGTCTAGGTAAGAGAAACACACCTCTCTGCCATCAGGTACTTGTGTCCTTGTGAAGAACATTCTTCACAAGTTGGCAACAACAATCAGTTAAGACACACAGATATTCACATCTGTAAATTCCCAGCTGTTAGACTATAATGCTGTATATAGGCAGTTAGTTTGGACATGATGCATCATTCTTGCAATGAATCTCGGGGCCTCCCATATTCTCTCGTCGGCCAAGTCACCATTCAAGTCATCCTTCATATTTCTTCTGCATTCTTTTGTTCTGGGATTGTACTTCAGCAGTTAGATATTATGTTAAGTATTGAGAAAGACTTCCTGTCTCACTATTCATCCTTACCAATATCCAACATCAATTTGAACTTAAGTTGATTATGCACTGCCATTTAGGGAAAATCAGCTTAAAAAGTGAATTAGCTTTATTGGCTTATTAGATAGGGTTTAAATTAAGCCAGGGGCAGGCCTTCATTTGGAGCGGCTCAGCTTAAATATTTTAGTCATTTAAGATATCATGAACATAGCTTCATGGTTGCTTCTGAACAAAAGAGTCCATTATTAAGACAATCAAGAACAAATCCTCAGTTGTGAGGAAATGTCAAAATTAACCGATCAGATAACATAAAGTAAAATTTAACAAACCATGATCCTGCACGAAAGCATGTACATGAAAGTGTATGAATTTTTACCAATCTGGTTTCAGATTTGTGTTTTTGTGTTTTTTGGTGCCACGTCAGGCAATACCTTGATTTCATTCAAGGCATTCAAATCCCAAGATCCCCTCTTGCTTCCCTTCCATTGCACACCAATGTATAGATGCTCTATGGGAACTGTAGGTAGACAATATAGTATAAATAGTAAATAAATAGTAGTATGTATGTATGTATGTAAAGATAGATAGATAGATAGATAGATAGATAGATAGATAGATAGATAGATAGATGTTCCACTACTTTTCTCTTAATTCATATTCTCTCTCCCTCTGCATGTTTGATGTCCAGTGAAGTCTAGTTAAATCTATATAAATATCCCTCTTTCATCCTGCAGAGGGGGAGTACGTGAGTGAGGCCCTGCTGGTTCCTGACCGATGCCGCTTTCTCCATCAGGAGCAGATGGACGCCTGTGAGAGTTATGTGTACTGGCACAACATTGCGAAGGAGGTGAGAGGGGCAGATATATGGCAGACACTTTCCTATAGAGTTCCTATAGAGTTATAGGCATATATTCCTGAACACATTCATGACAATTTCCACTTGTGCATTTTGACAGTGTTTGCAGTGAGGTGACTTCACACCAGTTCATAACTCCTTTTGTCTTATAAAATGCATTCCGTGTCATTTTTTTTTTTTCAAATGTAGTATATCTTAAATCCTATCCCCACCCCTTATATCCCTATATTTCAGGCGTGCACAGCAGACAGTCTGGAACTCCATAGCTATGGTATGCTGTTGCAATGTGAAGGCCATTTCCGCGGGGTTGAGTATGTGTGCTGCCCAGGAAGGGGTAGTTCCAGTGGCAAGGGGGAGACAGAGGGAGGGGATGCTCTCCCTGCTGGTCCATCTGGAAAACTCAATTCTGTGTAAGTGGCCTAAACATTTTTGTTTCGTCACATATAAATGTCATAGGATTATGGGACTTCAATATGATGATAGTCATCAGACGCCCTCTTGTTCACAGTATCAAAGTGACACCGCCTACTCCTAGCCCCTCTCCTGATGCGGACGTGGACGAGGCAGATATGGAGGAAGAGGATGACGAGGTGGTGGAGGAGGAGGAGGAGGAGGAGGAGGAAGAAGAGGAGGAGGAGGAGGAAGTTGACGAGGAAGAAGAAGAGGAGGAGGAGGCAGGAGCAGTGAAAGAACCAGAGGATTATGAGTACCCTACCGACTCTATGGACTCCTTCTACTACGAGAAAAGCCAGGGCCGCAAACCCACCACCTCCCCACCTCTAACAAAGGCAGACAGCTGTGAGTGTCCCTCCTTCAACCCAGTTTTACATGGGGCCGTCTCTCTGGTCTTTGCCTACAGCGAGTGAACTCATGTCCTATTTTCTGACTGTAGTTAACAGTGCAGTAAAGTGAATGAGTAAGTACTGACAACATCATCCCCCCCCCTTCTCTCACTCTTCCTTTCTGGGGAATGAACTGTAGTCCTCAGTGAGCATCCCCTGTACTCGTTTTCACTCCCTGTAATGGGCAGAAGAGGGTCGTTTTCTATCTCTCTCAATTAATTTCCAATTCAATTCAATAGGCTTTATTGGCATGACATTGGACATGTGTGGCCAAAGCACTGTTTTAAATAACAATAAAGATAACAAGAGAAAATGGCAAAAGACTAACAATATAAAAAGAACAACGATTAAGACATGGTAGTAGTGAGAAATACAAAAGCACAAGTCATTCATTAATCTACAAATACAAAAGAATGAAAAGAAGATGGTACTGGTAAGTAAAATGTCTTATCTTGCATCATCTTTGATCCAATAAGTGAATTGAATGTTCTCTCTCTCTCACACACCCACACACTACATGCATCTAAACAGAGATGTATCTGTTCTAAACCATTTTCTTGGAGTTACATACACTACTCATTTTCCAGCCCCGTCCCCAACTCAATAATATTAACCATTGGCCCGCTATCTTGATCAATAACCTGTTATCCACAGTCACGCTCAAGCCCTGACTTCCAGGGCATACTGGTGCTTTTCACATACCCACAGCTACCCCCAGGCCTCAGCAGGATCCATGATACTGCTCTAGCTGGAGTATTTGGCCACCTAGCACGTGGACTTGAATAAGCCAGGTCAAGGATGGTAAATCATGGTAGCGTGATTGAACCTTATTATAAACTGTTACCAAAGTTTTACATTCAAGTACATGAAACTTGCAGTCCAACAGTAAAACTGCAAACCCTGTTGCTGCTTCCTCAGCCTTCCTCAACGCTTTGGCCAAAGTTGTGCTTGTACTAAGAGGATAATAGCTCTCTGGCTCTTTCAGCCTGTGTGATGGTAATGACTGGCACCTCCTTCTGACCTCTCTTTCCATCTCTCCCTTCTAGTGACTACATCTCGTCCCACAGACGGGGTTGATGTTTATTTTGAGATGCCAGGGGATGACAGTGAGCATGCCAGCTTCCTGCGTGCCAAAACAGACCTGGAGGAGCGAAGAATGAAGCGCATCAATGAGGTGAATTTGGCTGGGCTGAGAGCAGGCTAACGCTATGTTGGTTGGCAGGGAGGAGGTTTTGGACAGTCCATGCGATAATCTGGGATGAGACTTGGTGGTCCATTGCTCTAGCTCCCCAGTCTAATTCTCACACTGGCAAAGGCACAGTAGACTACGGTGGCCTGTACATTGTTTATCTGCGTTCAGGATGTTTACAGAGTCGAGCAGATAAAGAAAAATGTAACAAACTATGATCATGTGTGTAGTACTTTTGTACTGTTGAGGTAAATTGATATCATGTAATTTCCGTCCCTTAGATCATGAAGGAATGGGCGGAGGCAGACAATCAGTCAAAGAATCTGCCAAAGTCGGAGCGGCAGGCCCTCAATGAGGTAAGCTGAGATGTGATGTGTGATGGAAATCCTCTTTCTGGCTTTGATACAGTAGTTAAAATGCTCATATGAAAATGTAATAGTCTTATATTAAGTCATTAATCATTTGACTATAATTTCCACTCTGCTCCTCTTTACTCCACCTTTCTCTCTCTACTCTCATCTCTCCTGTACCAGCACTTCCAGTCTGTGCTGCAGACGCTGGAGGAGCAAGTAGCTGGAGAGAGGCAGAGGCTGGTGGAGACTCATCTAGCCAGAGTGGTAGCCACACTCAACAACAACCGCCGCATGGCCCTGGAGAGCTACCTGACTGCTGTACAGACTGAGCCCCCACAGGTGAGGTCACCCTGGAGTTGGGAGCAGACAGAGGATGGGGAAAGAATAAAGCCTAATTAATCTCTCACAAAGTTAAACCAGACTTCGAAAGAGATCTGCTTTAGATTAGTGTGAGTTTCATAGGCATGACTCTGGTATTCCCTGACTCTCCCCTCCCTTCACGCCTCTCTTCCAGCCAGAGCGTGTGCTCCAGGCTCTAAAGCGATACATGGCTGCAGAGCAGAAGGACCGCAGACACACACTCGGACATTACCAGCATATTGAGGCTGTGGACCCCCAGAAGGCTGAGCAGATGAAATTCCAGGTGTGTGTGTGTGTACATACAGTACATAGCATGCACTACAGCTACTGTAACTAAATACTGGCCGTGAAGCTGCTACTAAGCTTCTTGTTGTTAATCTTTGGTGCAGATGTTCATAACTTTAAACTGATGAATCCATAAAAATATCGTCTACTACTTCTACTAAGACCAGTTCAATGCAGTTCTGTTGCCCCTGTCTGGGTAATAATACACCTAAACTGAGTGGATGTTGTTTTATTTTGCAGGTGTACACACATCTCCATGTGATTGAGGAGAGGATGAACCAGAGTCTAGCATTGCTGTATAAGGTCCCTGCCTTGGCTGAGGAGCTGCACAATGATATTCGTACGCTAACCTGCTGTTACTCACCATTTTAACAAATGTCAAAGTTGTGCACTCAGTATGACCTGAGTCACATTAAGGGCACACATAAGCCCTTGTGACCTGTTTTTTTTTTGCCCCCATAGAGGAGCTGGTCAGGGCAGAGCGAGGAGACATCAGTGAGCTCATGACCACCTCCTTCTCTGAGACACGCACTACTGAGGAACTTCTGCCGGCAGAGAGTGAGGAGGAAAAAGATGACGAAGAGGAGGAGGAGAGAGCTTTCCAGAATAGGCCCTACCCTCCCCGCATTGGTACGTACGCACACCCACACGTACCACATCCTTACAGTGTAAGTGGCTTATTGAATCATAAATACTTCTCTCAGGCTGTTGTAGTTAATGTTTCTTTCTTCCCTCTGTTCTTTCCAAAGAACCACAGCCTAATAAGAAAGGTGAGCTGGATATGCAACACTATTAAAGCATGAAATTGGGCTTTTTGCCATGATCGCCATGATACGATGAAATAAAACATCTTTGTCTGCTTTCTTACTGTTGGTTATAGCTATATTTTGCTTTTCTGTCTCTCAAGTGCCTACAGTAGATGAATATGATTACACCACATCTGAGAGAGGTCCTACTTATGAATATGAGGAAAAGGTAAGAAAAAGGCTGGTGACATTTCAGACAGCACCCCCTCTTGAAGATAAGGTAGAAATAAACATGTCAGTGTTTCTGTATGATAGTACTTCCCCCTCTCCCTTTACACACACCTCTCTTGTGCTTAGATCAACACCTCTGTGGAGCTCAAGCAGGTAGTCTACAAATCTCCTGAGATCCAGAGAGATGAACTGGTAAGGGTTGTGTTTAAACGTTTCATCATCCAGTTCTTCTGAATGATGTGTGTGTTTCATTGCATGATGAAATGAATATGAATCTAAATGAAAATGATCCAATTTAATTTTGTCCCTTTGTCTCTTCTCGATGGGCATTTTTCTCTAACTACTATTAGCAACCTGATGCCTTGGAGACGTTCAACCGCGGTGCCATGGTGGGGTTGCTAGTGGTGGCTGTGGCAATTGCCATGGTGATGGTAATCAGCCTGTTGCTGGTGCGCAGGAAGCCATACGGCACCATCAGCCACGGCATCGTAGAGGTACGATCCCAAGCAGGGGATTAGTTTTATCTTATTTATCCCAAATATAGTTATATAGTTGAAGGACACATGGAAGGAACGGTGTGTTTGCTGCCCATTAAATCATGAACTGGTCCTTATGTTAAGTGTGTAATAATCCCTCTGTGTCTCACAGCAGGTCGACCCCATGCTGACCCCAGAGGAACGCCAGCTCAACAAAATGCAAAACCATGGCTATGAAAACCCCACCTACAAATTCTTTGAACAAATGAACTGAGGTGCTGGGGGGTGGCCTACAGCTCATGCCCAACCACTTGTTTTGCCCCCCCCCCCCGCCTCCACCCCTAATGTGGAGTCCCAGCCACATTCCCTATGATGGATTTATGATGTATTGCGACCATAAAGTAACTAAACAAATACATTGTAAATTGTAAATGACCAACAACAACCCATCATCATTACAGTGCGAACAATGAGATACAATACCAAGTCACCTCACCAGTTGTAATCTCTTCCTCCTCTGGTTTAGAATCAGAGGATTGTTCTTTCCATTATCAGCGCCACAGTGTTTCGTAATCTTGGGAGACATTCACTTGTCTATACTCACCTCATAGACATGAAAATCATCTCAGTGGCGTGACTTGACCCATTTCTCCTCAAATTGACTCAATGTTGAACGGTGCATAATGCTTTATAGTATTTGTTTTTCATTAGTATACTCTTCATTAAGATTGTCTGGTTTCAATCGGATAAATGTCTCTGTGTAGATGAGTGTGAATGAAAACCTAGATAAAATAATATAATTCTCGATTTAAAACCCACTCAGTGATAACAGGGAAATTGCTGCCGAAACACATTCATACTAACATACTCACGAGCTAATGTTGGACAATGCCTCTAATATTGAGACATTACCGTTAATGTGGAGGTGTTTGCTTTGAATGTGTGAGGCATTTTTGTTTCACAAGCTTTAATTAAACACTTAGAAGGCCAAAAAGACCACACTAGTCCATACAGAAGACTGTGTTAGTGGTACAAAAAACATTGGGCTCTGAAGATCTGCCCTTAGATTATTTGATCAAATGTACCAAATATACCATTCAACTAAGTTAGTCAGTGAATGAGTTTATTTTCCTTGTATTGCTACCTAAGGAACTGTCAAACAAAATAATCAGAAGTCCATTATTTTAACGAAAGCATGATCATTTGGTGTATGATGCTGCTGTATTTATTTGTGTTGTTCCTGTTATTGCTTTTGAAAAGTTGGAAATGTCACCGTTCAAAATGGACAGTGTAAATAACTTCAGAAAAAAAAACATACTACTAGATAGACATTTCTATGATTAATTTGCATTGGTGTAATGGAATAATACATAAAAATAGTACATTGTGCTGTTATGAGAAGGAGAAACATTTTCCTAACATGGCTGATTGAAAACGGACTGTTGTAAAAACCAGCACAAGACAACGACACAGTAACTTCTGACTGAATGTATTTAAGGTAGATGTCGACATTCCATCTTCTTTTCAGTAGTGCATCATTCCCCTTGTAGAAGGAGTAGTCAAGTTCAACATTAGACGATAGACAAACTACATGCCTGATGCCCTTCTCATCACTTACTCGAGTAGCCAGTTTGTTTTCACATTTTGCAGGTGTGTATCAGAGCAGTGGAATTTAAAGCATAGGTGCATTACAGAGTCAAGTTGAGTGCTGAGTGCATAGAGAGGCCACAGCTGTAGTAATGTACAGTGTCTGTGTGTACTAAGTCATAAACACAGACCCTGCTCAGGCATGACAATAGCAAAACATGTCTTTAAATCTATTGCTTCGGTATGCTGCCAACTTGACATCTCAACAACATTGAATGTTAGTTCTCTATTGTTGCTACATTTAAGTTAATCTATTCAGAGCTTTTCACTGAATGACTCATTCTAGTCTGTCATACTTATGATCAATATAGTACCCTGTCTGTATATGTAGGTAAAAAAAGGGAATGCCCCTTTTTACTGGCTGGTTGTTAACTGCTTAGTGGGTCAGTTGGATTTCCTTTAGCCACCTGCTAACAATATCAAACCATCCTGGTTGAGGAAGGTCATGTAGAGGGAAGTTGCTTTTTATTCATCAGTCTTTACTTTAACTGTAGGCCTAGCACAGATAGTCCATACCAAAACAAGTTAACACTTAATATTTGATGCGTTGTTTTGCTGGTGGAGGTTTACGTCATAAAATTGCATTTCCCCGTTCAGAAGAGATGTCTTTCACTCATAACCTGTGTGTTTTCTTTTTGTAAAGTTTGCTTTGAAACAAGCAAAAGGATGTTCGTCTATCTGAGTTATAGTTCAAAATGTATCTTCCGTTGCTCCTTCGTCAGAATAATCACAGGTTGCGGTTGCATTATGACAGGTATAGAGAAGACATAGCCCTTGTATAATTTGTACAGCTACGTTAGTGAATGAAAAAGTTGTATGTTCACAGTTTAAGTCAGTTGATCTTGTATTGGTACTACTGAAACCATAGATGAGAATAAGCTTGCCTATGTTCCCCTAACCACTGAAGGTTTCCTACCAGCATTTAGCAGACTTAGAATGGTGTATACTGTAGTTACTCAACTCACATTTGTACGTATGTCCTCTGTCGAATTCTAGACTTCTTTGTTGGTCTGTCCCCTTACTTCCCAATGAAATATAAACAATGTTATTGAGATTTTAATTGCTGCATTATTGCCTTTTACAATGCTGTGTTTTGGATGTAATTATTATGTATTTTTTATTTATATGTAATAATCAGTTGGATCAAGGGTCATGCTTTTCACCTGTAATGTAATTTTAGAAGCTTGTATAAGAATACATTGACACCTATGATAAGTTCAAATATGTGAAATATAGTCAGGCGTATGGCCTATACCTAATTGACAAGGTGTGGCACTAAGCACAACTACAACCAAATTATTCCATTCATGTACAGGTTACTTTTGGGAAGACATGTAACTAAATGTGAGATACTGATGCTGTCTGTCTGGTTTCAATTATATTGCATTGATTTTAAGGATGTTCATAGCATCATTAAGAGAGCTGTTCTTCATTTTCATTCAGAACTTGACCAAAGACATGCTCTAGAAAAGATCAGACAGATGTTCTAATTTGGCAAATTGTCCTCTGTTGTGTAATTGTATTTGCAAGCAATCTAAGAAATGAAAATCTGATCAAGCTAATTAATAGTGTAATAAAATAACAAATGACCCATGGAACACTGGATCTGTCCTGAATTTCTTCTTCACTTTTACACCAAATGGGCTCAGTGAATCAAATCACATTTATTTGTATAGCCCTTAATCACCGTTACAGTCTCTAAGGGCTTCACAGTGCCCAACATGTGAAAATAATAAATGATTAGTACACGACATCCCCCAGCCTTAGACCCTCATAGAGGACAAGGAAAAACTCCCACAAAACCTTATAGGGAAAATTGGGAGAAACCTTGGGAGGGGCTACTCAGAGAGGGATCCCCCTACCAGGACGGTTGGGCGTGCAATAGATGAGTTTGGGCAGGCAGCGTATACACAATGCATAAAAGTTTATTTTGGTGAGACATCCAGATCTGATGTGGGGCATCACAGCAATGGCAACTCAGTCAGCGTCATCATAGGACTAGGGGACCACGCAGGCGCAACACTGCCAAGACTGACAACAGAGTTCACATGTTGAGGGAAAACTACATATTTCACAAATTATGTATATCATTCAACTCTTTAAGGTAACTAAAACATGCAAGACACCCAGAAGGTCGAACACTGACTGTGTAACCTGTGTAATCAATAGGGGAAACCTTCTGGCTCACCCACACTGAAAAAATGACTTCTTCTACCTTGCATCTCCTGAATTAGATTTCTTTGGAAATAGAAACCTAAAGTTACCACTGGAAGGTATACTTCTGTGCCACATGCACATCTAAATGAAATTGGTTACATTATTACATACCTAATAATAATAATAATAATAATAATTTAGTTGGGATTAGTCAAGCCTCAACTTCATACAAAGCTTTGATATGAGAACAATGGAGACTGAGATTTGAGCCATAAGAAGCATGTTCATTTGCATTGATGTGGGGTTAAGTTTTGGATTCAGTAGCAAAACCACCTCCAGAGAGGTGACATGTTCTTGAAGTTCGCAGTATGCAGTCCTGAAGCCACAGTAACAATTCAGTGAAGCCAAACTAGCCTGTCACTTCCTATTACAGGAAAAGCCACACATGATGCATTTATCCCCGTCTGAACATGAAACATGCTTGTCTCATGTCATTTAAAAGGTTTCAGTAGGCTATAGCAATGTTCACTTTGAGTTATGTAGCTGAAACTGATTTAGATCTTTAATTCAGATCAGAACTGCATGCAGTACTAAAGGAAATGTGGCAATTGTTTAGAGATAACCTGCCAATTTAGGTGAGATACTTGGAAATCCCCATCATCGCAACCTCCAACCCACAATAACACACTGTCTGTCATTGAGGACTAAGTACCCTGAGCACAATTGGTATTACAAGTCACACAAATGTAACTGTGGCTGTGTAATCATAGTGTACCTCAAAATCATCACTAATTGCAAATCAACAAATTGTTTTCCCTTATATTTCACTGCTTTAAATCATGGTGCTAAACTTTCTTTGTTGCAGTAAGATTCATAAGCAATTTAAGTTGCAGTGACACAGTTCTCAAGGTCTGTTTCACTTGAAAGTCAATAGGTATATGTAGACTTCACACTTCCTTCACCCACAAATTACAAAAAACTCAGTCCCCGTCAAGCCCCGGCCCCCAACCCTCCACAGGTTCACTTCTTCCAAACCGCAACACTGAGGCGTCCTCTATTGACGGGTAGTCCTGTTCACACAAATTACTGTGAAAAGGCTCTGTGGCTGTACATTGACAGTTTGTCATTGATGCCTCCAGCGCAGATCAGTCATTTTGGTAGTGGTTCCTCTGAAGTTCACTGCTCACACACCGCTGCTGTGGTAATGTCATGAGATTCACATTCAACCAGACTTTTATCACTTCAGCTGCACTGTCCGTCTTGCTTAGTTCACTAAGACTTTGATTCATTCAACAAAATCACCAACATGAAACTAACTAGTGTGGAGAACACAAACCAATTTGTATGTCAAGGTAGGTAGATCAAAGATGTCCCAGCATGATTTGAACGGCGGGTGAGTTGAAGATTAACGTCAGTGACATCATCAGAGGCGTGGGTGCCTAAAGACCCACTATCACAGAATGGTCTGCAGTTCTTCGCGCATTCAACCCATTTACCTCACCCGTCCCACACACACTTGCAGTTAGACACCTCAGTGACTCAGCGCTGATGCCGGGTAGGGTGTCTCTAGTGGTGATTGTTCAACTGACAGTGAGGGGATAGCGACTGCTGGGGAGTGGGGTGTGTAGGGGGATAGACAGTCTTGAGATTACTGGACGGTAAAGCCCTGTGCACCAACTCCTGCTGTCTGTACTACATATCAGAGAAGGTGACATTTAAGTGGTTGGTACAATGCTAATTGCTCACAGAGGAATAGATGAGATCAGATTGTCAACCTATACATTGTCAAACATACACAAAGTTGGTGAAAAGGAGCACACCATTTGGACTCTTATAGACTGATTGTGTTCAAGGCCAACCTATAGAAAAAAATCAAGGAACAAATAAGTCATTGTTTGCTCCTTGTGCATCACTTTGTTGAACCTGTGATCACAACAGTGGCAAGAAAAACAGCTTGTGGTTAACACTACACGTATGCCAAACCTACACAAGCATACTGGACAGCAACTCACTTTGACTCTTCACCCAGTAGAATACTTTTCCCATTAGAATCGCTTCTGTTCTGTTGGTACTAAGATGTGTACTTAAAATGATCACGTCTAAACATTCTGCCACCCACTAAATGTAAAGGATTCTTTGACTTGTCTCTGTATGAGCTCTGATAGATGCAATACAGAAATATTTGGTGAAGAGTTTTTGTTAAAATTTCATATAGATTCTACCTATAACCTGTTGTGCACAAAATATACATTTCAGACATGGGAAATGTTCAACTCTGAAGTAAGCCGTTGTTACACTGAATAACTCCAACTTCATAGCTAATAAGACCCCAATTTTAAACAAAGGGTCTTAGGCTTATTATTTGAATACATTTACCAACAAAGCCATGACTGGCACCATCAGATATTAAAATGTATAGATTTAATCCCTTTCATTCATTCAATTGTTTCCATGAGTCTATGAAGAAAGATCAGAATAAAATATTCCTCTAGAACCTTTTATCTCAAACGATCCTCACAGCACCATTTGTTTCCAAAAAGTGTCGAGGTAAAAAAGGTTTTAAACATAACCATAGTCCCACCTTACTAAGAGCCCTTTTGAAACAGGTGTTTTCTATGAGGGATATGTTTTCTGAGGCCCATCAGCCTTTACACTTTTACTTGTTGGACAAAATGTGCACAAAATGTGTCACACTTTGTATACTATAAAGTAAACAAGCACCCAACAAGAGGATAGTTGGTTTGTCGGAAACCATCTGATTCAGTGCCTCATATTCACCTACTCATATGAATCACACACACAGTTGAAGAGTTGAACAAAATGGTTTAAAATAAAATGTGCCGGACAGTTAAATCTTTACTCCGTGCCTGTGTCTCTATGTTACATTTTTGATAATTTAATGATTCTGTTTTTGTTTTTTTTTCAATTTTGCCTTAATGAATATTGGGTAATTTGTTTAAAAATAAATTATTAATATTGTTGCTACATATTCTCATTGCTTTAACAAAACAAACAGGCCTCTCATTTTTTATTTTTAAAAATTGCTATTATTTGATAAACAACACTGTAGAAATGAGTACCTACGTTATATAATTACAGTAGAGAGGAACAATAACAATTGTGTCCAATTGTATGCTAATCAAAGCTAATTTGAAAAGATGTAGTATGCTGCTTGATTATTAAAAAAATAAATAAAAAGCATTAAAGACAAAAAATTAAAATAAAAAGGCATGTGTATCTGTGTGTGGTCAAATGTTTATTTCATAAACAGGATATAAATCAGCAGGTCATAACGGTAGTCACCCACCCAAGTTTTCCATAAAGCTTTCCACAGATATTATTGTCAGTATGTTTTTCACATTGATATCAGTCGTATCTAAGTGACGATGCAGATGCTGCTATTCCAGGTGTGCGGGTTTCATCTGAGGCCTACATATCAGCACCACTGGCCTCTCGCCTGCTGCGTTTCCTGTTACAGTTCAGGATGTGTAAAGTGGTTTTGTTTCAGCACTGAACTTCTGCCTGTTTGGATGACCAGCACGTGAGGCTGGCAGAGGGTAAGTAGGTTTAGTGCAGCTGTAGGACATACGGACATAAATACCCCTCTAACCACTGCCTCTCGCTCTCTCTCTCTCTCTCTCTCTCTCTCTCTCTCTCACACACACACACACACACACACACACACACACATAATGTGGCAGTTTGTTAAAGTGAAACCATTCCTTGTTTCATTAAATTTCATTAAACAGTATGAATCTTATCGTGTATCATTATCACTTTGTGTCACACACGCATTGAAACTGCTTTTACAGAATGTGAAGAGAAGAATCAAGAAATTAAACAATTAAAATCATCATCTGAAATAGCACGGAAAAGAAATGCTTCACTGAGGCAAAATGACAAATCCACCAAGGTCATCTTAGTATCTATATAAACCAAGCATTTTTAGCACCATAATCAATGAACCAATGAGGGAGAGAGGAGGGACTGAGAAGACAGAGGAGGAAACCACGCTGTCCCTTACCTAAAGCAGTACCCAGACAGTAAATGTCACTTCACAGCCATGATGCAAGCCAGCTCATCACTCTCCAGGGAGAATCTTGACTAATCAACTGGTGAGTGCTTCATTCACACAGCTTGCACCTCTGCTGCTCAAGCCTTCGAGATTGTCAACCACAAGCAGCTGTACATCAACTCTGCTCATGCTCTGTCTCTTTTTTTCTGTATTCTCTTTCACCTTCATAGTTCTGCACTACTGATGTTGTGATGCGAGACTGCCTGTGGCTTTGAGACCAGGCTCCTCAATTGTGACTCCAGTCGTTCACATGTGAGCTGTGGGGAGGCTGACCGTTAGTTCATGTGCTCTCAGAGGATGTTTAAATCCTACATTGCATGCTAGATTTTCCCCCTCTGTAAGCAGTAAGAGAGTAGATAAGTGCTGTGACAGCAGCAGCCAACTTGAAGCCAGATCTGATAATCATGTCACAACCAATACTTTAAAGATTGTGTTGTTACATTTAGTAAACATTAGGGGGAGTTTGATAATCTCACAAGCCACTTGATGTTCCAAATGAATCCTCCTGAAATGTTGATTTAAGTTGCATTAATAATAGTTATTCATCAAGACATATATATTGCCCTATTAACCCACCTACTAATTCCCTTCTACTACTATTACTACTACTACTAATAATAATATACAATAGTATTACCTTTTAACAATGTAACAAAGACATATTTTGAATTACAATGACTATTTTATAATGTGCCATTCTTCATTCAAAATGGGTGTCCAAGGGCTGATAAAGAGCTTGAACTTGAGCTTGAAAAGTTCTGTTTGGGTTCCTTCAGTCGATCAGTTGTCTTCTCTGCTGTGGTTGTGATGCATTCCATGCTCTACAACAATTTTGACAGCATAGCACATTCACATCTTTTTTATTACACATTTTCCTTGGACATTTTCATATTCAGGCTTCACTGAAAGTGTGAACTATTTTATAAAAGCTACAGAGCATACGATACCTTGATGATTTCCATCCTGAACAGATATTTTTTGGAGCTTATGAATGGAGAAAACGTGCTGACAACGTGTCATTCTGATTCTTTTTAGATGAACGGTTTTAAATCATCAATACACAAATATTAGTTTGTGGCAATTTGGGACTAATAGCAATTTCCAAATACAATACCAAGTTCTTCTAGTAATGATAAACTATAATAACCATTGTACAATCCCTTTCACTATCACCGCTACATGCTGTACCACTTATATATAATACATAGCCTTGGAGTTATGGGCCATAGTTCACTTTGATGTTTTCATTATGGCGTTCATAAAGAATATGAATTGAACCGCCTAAAAAAGACAATAATAGAAATTATATATGCAGCTAAAATGTGCTATTGTTGTTTCTTTTAATAAATAATAATAGAATAAATAGAATAGAATAATAAACAAGAGGCACTTCAAATTCATAATGTCCCGCCATAATCACCATGATACATTAAACATAACCAGGTCTGCTGATGAGGTCATGAATTGAGCTGAGGAATGCATTAATAAGAAAATATTTCTGTCAACATACTTCACATAACATGGGCGGTATTAATATGATTATCAACTATTTATATTATCTATATTGAATATTATTCATATACCATTAATATTCATAATAATGGTAATTATATCCATATCTGTTCATTATATCTTTAAGCATTAAGAAAATCAGTTTTTCTTCATTAAGATTACCTGTGTAAGTATGACGTTTCTATCATGTATTGATCTGTCTACCTTACAGTCATATAGCAGACGCTTTTATCCAAAGTAACATACAAAGGTACTTGACACTATGGAGGGATCTAACCCACAACCCTGAGCCTTAGAGTCTCATGCTCAACCGACTGAGCTGTCCGGGCCGGCCGCTACTGTCTACTGTCACAGACAGACACACAGACGCCACCATGACGGCCATAATAATAAATTATCTTGAATTATTACTAATTTGGTGATAGATTTTCTATAATATGAAAATAAATAACTTGAACACAGAGAGACAGAGAGAGACATTAATATTTCACACAATTCCAGTAACAATGACAAATTGTCAATTTGTGCATCAACTTTCCATTTCCAGTCACCATCAAAAGACAGAATGGGTTAGCAGTAGTGCAATAAATTCACTCTGTAATAGCTCATGGTGTACTGTAATCAATGGGTGAACTCTGCTGCACAGTTGACCACGCAACATATAACCATAAAGTTCATTAGACTTTATGCATGCTTTAGATTCAACATACAGCCACAACTGATCAGTTCTCCTTGTTTTCATCCTTCATTCTCAATGTTAGATGCCAATTCCAAACATTTCAGGGGAAATCTGTGAACTGTTGCATTTGTTGTTACTTATCTTACCAAATTACAGTCTTATTGTTGTTGATGATCAAACAAACTTTACTCATGTTTACGACACTCGCGTGTACAGTCATTAGTCATGGTTTCATATACTGTTAAGGCTTTGTGGCTTTAGAGTCTGTATGTGAGAGCTGAATATCAAAGCTTTCATGAAACAGAGTACATTTCCACACATCAACCAGACATTCAGACATCTGGGGCAGCCATGACTGATCACAGTATTTCTACAGAATTGAAAGACTTGCATAAATAGTATGAATCATAATGCTCATAAACTACTATAGAACAAGAGGAGGAATACATGGGGGGAGCAACTATATCTATAGTCGCTTTAAAATGTGTTCCTAAAACTATTTCGTAATCTAGATGAAAATCAAATTCACCGTTAGAGCTACGATACTAACTCTATCCTGCGCACACAAATATTATAGTCGCCTCCGTACGTCCTCCCCCATCATCTCTCACCACAGTTGCTGCTTGAAAACATATTGTCTGGCAAGGATGGAAAAAGCAGTCAGAACCACACAGGGACGAAATGATCTGTTAATCGCAATTCACATGCAAAGTGAGTTTCCTATTTACAATTTAGCATGATCTGATCTGCCCTCACCATTTTGTTTTGCTCTTTTTGATCTCCTCTCCTCAGGCCTTCTGTAGCATTGCTGTAGACCTCAGAAATGATCCGCATTAACAACACCCAGTACTTCCACTTCCTGAAGCAGGCAGACGATCTACGGCGCTCGGGGTCGCTCTGTGATGCCATCATCTCAGTAGAGAGTCAGACTTTCCGGGCCCATCGGCTAGTGCTGGCCTGTGCTAGCCGGAGACTGGCACAACAGCTGACCCAAGGAGACATAGACAGTCCCGTCCACTGCACCCTGGAGCTTTTCTCCCCCCACACCTTCCAACAGGTTTTGGACTTCACCTACACCCAAGCCCTGGAGGTGCCTGTGGATGACCTGCGCCTGCTGCTGAGGGCCGCACAGGTGTTGGAGATGCAGTATCTGGAGGACCAATGTCGGAGGCAGCTGGACACTCTAGACTGCAGAGTCACAGAAGAAGGGGAAAAAAGAGAAATTACAGAACTAAAAGAAGCAATGAGGACCAAAGATGAGAGGGATCAGAGGCAAAAAGGAAGTCCAGTTACAGAGGAGAGGCTCCAAGAGAATTCCTCTCCAGTGGAGGAGGCCAACAACAGCCTTGTCATGGAAAACCTTCTTACGTCTGACCACACCAGTCCGCCATCCCCAAGAAAGAGGCTGAGAATGTCATCCATGTCAGCAACAGCATACACCAGAGACAGTGTTATTACTAGGCCTGCCACCAGCCATTCCTCTTTCTCTTCTCCTTGGGCTTTCCCGAAGCACAAGTGGAACCCTGTGAACCACCTGAAGCGGATGGCACAAAACTACTCAAACTTCTTTGCAGCTCACTCCCTCCAACCCACATCGCAAGCGGTAGCATACCCATTCCCCTTTCCTACTCCCCACATGTATCCCCTGCTAGCCTCCTCTTTTCCATCCCAAGTTCACAGCTCTGTGATGGGCTACTCAGGCATCCATCACCCTTATACACAGCACCTTTACGCTGGATCGCCGGGGATGGGGGACATAGTTAAGCAAGGCCTGCTGAAAAGAAAGAACCCCAGCCACAAAGCATTCATTGGGACCATTCAAACCACTGAACAAAGGTAAATCGGCACTCTGACATCATTCTGGAAATTTCAGTTTTTATTTTCATTCATTATCTCCTTATTTTCCTTTCATTAAGTGGTTCAGAATCCCCTGATTTGCTCAGTTGTTCCCTTGTGACAGCGACAGAACCTGACTCACTGGTGTTTGGGTAGATGTGTGTGATCTAGCCTCCTGCGCTTTCCAACTAGAAGAGTTTCCCCTGTTAACCCTTCCCTGCCAGTCCTAGTCAGTCAAATGATCATTGTTAGGTGTTAACCAAACACAGTACAAGAGACTTGAAAAGTTTTTTCACTGTTAATTCTGAAGGTACCACAATGATTGAGTGCCTGGAGAGTTATCCAAGTACAGTGACAACATTGATTGAAATCTAGCTCATACTTTACAGTGATGTTCTACTAAATACACTATATTGATAGTTATGATTATGGATATGCCTCCTTATTCCAAGTCACGTACAGTATAACTGATAGTATGTTGTACCTAAAGGGGAGCCCCCTAAGTTTCTCCCCTCCCTCGCAGACCTCAAGGTTTTCCACCCACTAATATAAGCTGTTTCAGTATTAAGACAGGTCACTGTACCACTTGGACCATAGTAGTATGAAACCGTTTATACGAGTAAACAGTTTGTGCATCAGTGTGGAAATAAACATTCACTCTTCAGTGTCTCTTCGATATCCTGTTCCTTCCACTCTAACATTATATGAAAGTTAAATGAATTTTACACTCAAAGAATGCTATAAATATCTTGTGGCTGAGAATAGAGAGGAAGGAAAGGGTGTTTAAGGATGTGATCTCTGATAACGCTAAATGCTATGATATGGAATGCAAACTGACTTGAGTATGTTTCATCTGATTCTCACTAAAACACAAATGGGACTATATGACTTCAAGTATTTCCTTTGCATTTCTCCAATGATGCACTTGGATAAAAGCAGCTCTACGTTGTTGATTTAGGTACAATGAGTCCCTTTGTTGCAACAGTTGTCTCAGTGAATCTCTTTCCCACAGATACCCTGAGGAGCATAAAGCCAGAACAGAGAGAGTTAAAGACTGCCAGCACTGCAGTACAAGTCTCCTTGTTAATCCTTTGCTGCAGGAGTCAACCTCCACACCATCAGGTATCCATATGATTATGTCAATACTGAATGGAAAACAGAGCTCATAGTGTTTGACTGGTCAAGGTATTGGACATACCACACAGCAAGATGAAGCGAGGGAAAAATGTATGTCGGAAAAAGTCAATGACAGCGGTTAGCCCATGCAGGATCTATCAATTTTGAGTGGTAGTAAGGTTTTTTGTCGAGCATGACCCCTAACCTCTACAGGTTCCAGCTACGCAATGGAAAGTGATAAAGAGAGTTGTGGTTTTGAGAACATGGTGCAGCAGGAGCAGTGCTGTGGTTACTAGATACAGCAAACAGTACAGTATGTTTTGCAATGCAATAGTGGTTTGTCCTATGCTGAAAAGATTTTTAAAAATGTCATAAATTATTACTTTTATTCTATTTTATTAGGCCATAGTCACTTTACTCTCTCTCTCTCTCTCTCTCTCTCTCTCTCTCTCTCTGTGTGTGTGTGTGTGTGTGTGTGTGTGTGTGTGTGTGTGTGTGTGTGTGTGTGTGTATGTGTGTGTGTGTGTGCCTGCGCTTGCATGCGTGCGTCTGTGTTTGTTCATATGATGAGATTAACAGTATACAGTCAACTGATAAACATTACTTATCTGATCTATAAATATCTGTACGTGGAACATGATGTTCATGCCACACCACAGGCTTCTAGATGTTAGAGTAACACTTGAACCCTAAGGTGACTTTAATACAATAGACTATAGGCTATAATATATATGAGGTGATACATACATTACGTGTTTTTTTACCATCAGTGTTTCTATGTTTTTTTTGGTTTCCTGAGTTATACTGTTCACATCGTGATGCAATTTTGTGCCGTAGCCAGCCGGTTGCCCAAAAGTGAGTTCTTATTTCAACACATTTGTACATTTGGTAAAAAATGTGTCACACCCTCATATTATGTGTGAAGTAGTATTTTTGACCACTTACAATACTTTTCTAAAGGATAATAGACAGGTTAATGCACTGGAATAAAGCCATTGAAAATGAAAGCCATACCAAGGCAACATGTCAGGTCTAATGAAGTGAGGCCTGAAGAGAAATATTGGACAGGAAGCATACCAATGACAACAGGCCTTAGTAAGATGTGTTTAGAGTGGTGAGGGCTCTATTGTTGTGGTTTATTCGCTCAATTTCCCCTACTACATCCACCCCCTTCTGATATTTCAGCATCCTGTCTATACTATGGGGCCCTAGTTTTCACTTGAGTGAACCAAAAAAACATAAGGTACTGGAAGGCTACAGACTTGCTAGCTAAACCTCAAAATCGCACCTCTGCAATTTGACAACACAGCGGGGAGCGTGAGGCACCTATTCTGAGTGACAAGAAAAACAGGCTAGTACAAGCTGAATATATGGTCTTGCAACAGGATTCCAGCTCTCGCAAAACTTACTCCACTGTCACAATGTCCATGCAGCGTTATTCCCCTCACACCAGGTGTGCATTATTCAATGTAAGTGTGCATCTACAACCTTTAATACACACACTCATTTATTATTGTGCTCAAGTACAGCATATATGTTTGTCTATCCACAATGTCTTGAATAATGTCATATTTGAAATGTTAGGTGTCCAGAGAAACTCAGAATGAGGGAGGAGGTAGGGGTTCAGGACGATGGCTGTTGTCTCACACTTTTGGCTGTTGCAGGGATTCAACTTTTCAGCTGCAGGGTAGTCTTTGTAACTTCTAGGCCGCCCTGCTGCCACAATATTAACATCCCCACCTGTTCCCTCTCTCTTGTCCTTTGCTCAGGTGGGGCCTACAGAGTGTGCAGGTTTTGTGGAAGAGGCGACGGGGTGCAGCGTACGCTACAATCCCATCAACAAGACCACAGTGTAGAAAAGCCCTATCAATGCCAACACTGCCCCAAGAGGTTTAGTCTGAAACATCAACTGGACACACACCACCGAGTTCACACTGGTAGGCACACCATCTATGCTGCCCTACAAAGCCAAAGAGCAGTAACTGCGTCAGTCGTGCAGCTCAGAAAAATGATTTTAAAGTTTATCTCCTGCCCTGGTAAAACACTGTATATCATTTAAGCATTTACAGGTCTGATATGAAATCTAAACACTATGACCTTTGACCTTTGAAGTTGTGCTAGTTGGCTTTGTAGGGCAGTATCAACAAGTGCACATATATGAGTGGGAATGTGTTTGAATGAGTGTTTAGCAGCATATCTAAGAATATACCTCTGCACAATCATACCTAAGGCCCCGTTCACATGAGCATTTATGATATGTCAAAAAAATTGATAATATCTTATGCCAATGACACCTACTGTATGCGTTGACGGGTGAGATAAGATTGACAGGGTGCAGTGCGTGAAAATATCGCAACCCAAAAAAGCTTGTCATCAGCCAATGAAATTTGTCTCTGTCCTTTTGGTTTCTGCGATGCCCTGCAGAGAAAAAATGCAGGAACAGATTATCAATGCGGTATCTGCCTTTCTAGAAATGTATAACCCATTTATTAAAATCTGGCGAGCAGCTGGCTGTGATGAGTGTCCATGTTGGAAATGTCCCTGCTCAAAAGGAGACTGCTTCAAAAGGTTTCGAGACACGTCAACAACACAACTTAGGTGGTTTCAACGCGTACTTGTCCATTAATTTAACCGTTCCCATGTGGACGCCGCCTAATAGTCTTATTTACATTCACTATGCATGAGACCACGGATGGTACAGTGGTTAGCACTGTCGATCCTTGAGTCCAGCCCTTTCTCCCCGGAGTGTGCATCATCTCCTCTTGTCTGCATGGGTTTCCTCTGTGTTCTCCGGTTTCCTCACACAGTACAAAACACGCAAGTCAGATGGATTAGAGACTAAATTGCCCATAGATGTGAATGACAGTGTGAGTGTGTTTGTTCGTCTATCTGTGATAGCCCTGTGATGCACTGGCAACGTGTTTAGGGTGCTTCCCAGCCTTCTGCCCAATGCATGCTGGGATAGGTGACCCGATGACCCTGAGCAGGGCGTGTAAAGAAAATTAATGATTGGACGTATGCAACCTTCTCTGAAATGGACACACCTCTCTTCTCTCATGTTTTGACCCTTGTCTTCTGTTTTACCTTCCCTTTCCTCCAAGGGGAAAAACCTTTTGAGTGTCGTCTGTGTGGCCAGCGCTCACGGGACTACTCGGCCATGATCAAGCACCTGCGTACCCACGGTGGGGCCTCGCCCTACCAGTGCACAGTCTGCCTGGAGTTCTGCAGCAGCCTGGTATCCATGCAGAGACATGTGAAGAGCCATGCAGTCCAGGACTTCCCTCCTGACTGGAGCATCAATAGTACTTACCTGTACACCTCACATGTCTGAGCCATACCTCATACCATACCTGCCTCTCATACACATGGATGCAACTGAGCATTAAGACCTCTGTCTACTTAAATATCTTATAGGTGTAATAGCAATACTTTAAACCCAAACTGAGACTATTGTTTATTTAAATTCACAACTATTAGGCTATATAAAATGCTTGTCAGTGACATGTCAGAAAAAAGTGTTTACCCAGCTAACACATTACTAATGTTAATGGCGGCATAACTTAATAGGATTTCTTGGTAATTTCATAATTTATAACAACATACAAATTATGAACAAACCCAATGAGACGGTAAAAGCTGAACAACACTTTGCATTAGTAACAATTTTCGGATATGTTCTTCCTACTGCAAATGAAGATACAGAACAGTTTTAATCTCCCAATTTAAAATATCTAACTGGGGAATTGGCCCGGTATTGTTATTATTGTGAATACGTTTGCATTGTACTGCATCTCCCAATGAGGTTCTGTAAATGGAATTCATTTTACCAGTGTGAAGGCAGCCAGAAAAGACTTCCGATATCCGTTTTCAAAATAAAATCTTTGTTCATGAACATACATTTTTTGAGTAAAACAACGAACCAACGTGAAATAAAGAATACATTTGAGTAAGAGGGTGTCGTAAATAAACATACAATTGGCAAAACGTTCAACGTCCAAAACGTTCTGTGCACTACAATAAGTGTTTTTGTTTCAAAAGTGACACATTTTAAGCTTTTAATTTGAAGGCACAATCGTATCCTGTCTGAGGCTGCTTGACTCAGCTGTGACGCAGCTGTACGCTAAATGTTATGAATGGTGCCTGTTGGATAAAACTTCGTGGTTTCAGACTTGTCGACGTTGTCAACAGTTAGAAGTGTAATGCGAGGTTACACGTCAATACATAATCCTACAACAATTGCTTTATGGTGTTTTGATATCAGGTAAAAAAACGTAATAGCGTTGGATATGTGTGGTACGTTCGGCCTTTAGCGTCGCAGGTTATAAATGAATGTAATTTCTCGTTTTGCTGTCGCTGATCGCTGTTGATCAGAGGACTCCGCTACTAGGATGGAGTTAAGTCTCCCGAGGAGAACCGTACGAGTTACTGTTAACTGCTCTGCTTTTATTGATCAACATTTAAAAAATAAATAAAAAACCGTTTGTTTAGCTCAGTTGATAGAAATGTGTTCATTTTTGCGTTGTTTAAAATAAAATAAAAACCAAAGTAAAAACCAGAGTGCAAAGAAATGTGCAAGTTCTGCAAAGAGTCATTGTTGGTTGGATGTGTGAGTGTCCTGGTGGCTCACCACTTTGTACGTTGCCACACCGTGCAGACTACCTGACAACGTGACCAAGTGACGGATCCTGGATTTCCACTTTTGTGGTTGTGACGACATAAATTGTAACGTAATTTGTTCGTATGATTAAACGTTGTGGCGACGTAATTTGTTTGGTTAGGTAGCCGGTTATTAGATGTGTGCATCAAAATGACGTCAGCAATAACAACTAAATATTTTCTTTCATGATGCATCAACTCTACAAGTTCAAATTTCTTGATTTCATTTTTGCAAATGTATTTGTAACTGTGCAAGAGGAAGAGACGCTCCTCTCACAGTGCAGGACAGTTCTCAGTAGTTTCAGCCGACTGAAAGAGCGTCAGCCAGATAAACCCTGTGTCGTAGTCCACCATCAGGCTTGGGAAGGCTCTGTACATGTCACTGGTAATAAGGAATGGTAACACCCTGTCAAACGCCCTGTCAAACACCAGTGCCTCACACAAACCTACCACTGGCTATAGTTCACACAACTGCCTATACTGTCAGTGATCACCAATCTGTCACAAAAATTAAAGTGGCATTCTGATCATTTTCGCATGGCAGCTAGACATAAAAGCAGAGCAGTGCATAAACCATACTTGCTCTTACAGTATTTCCGTCACATCTGAAATGACTGATCACTGAAGGTCTACTCCATGAGATCTTCTCAGCCTTGTAGAAATTGAAATTGCACTACATATGTCACTTCATTGTGTGCTGTTATTTGCAGCAGTCTTCACGTGTGCAACAGGGTAGTTGCACATTATCTCCACTAGAGGGAGCATCATGTCTGTCTCACCTGAAAGCACTGTTCACTTGTACAGTAGCATTATTTTTCAAGTACTGTGATTTACAGCTAAGCCAAGATGAATAACATGCATGTGGCAGAAAATAAATATATGATTATTTCACAAAGGACCTGTCATTGAATAGGCTAAACAGGATCCACATACCTTGTTGTTTTAGACTACTCATGCACCACATAATCTTGATTAAGCAAGCTTGTACACAACTAGGGTGGAGTCAGCTAAAATGGGCCACTTTTTGGTAAATGATTTATAAGATCATCAAATAAGCTATGCAGGAGATCTAATATAAATCGAAATTTTATAAATTGGCATGGGTCTCTAAAATATTTATTTGTTAAAAAAATGTGAAAAAGTATAATTGTTTTGGATTTATGAGAGTTAGAGTATCAGCAGGTTCCCTCTTGAGCTACAACACAATGTTCAGGTAAAATGGGCCAGCTGTTCAGTTAAAATGGGCCAATATAAAGAGAGAACAACACAGTAATTTCAGCTGAAATCATTTTAATTTTAACAGTAAATTGCCACTAACTATTGTCTTTGGTGTACCATAGTAACAACACCGTAAATACATTTCATGCAATAAAAAGTTGAACAAATATTTAATTGAAAAATGCATTTAAAAATTAACTGATCATGTTGTATGGGTGTGTGTTTCTGCGCATTAGTGTCTTTGTGTCTGTTTTGTGTGTGTGTGTGCGTGTCTTTCTGGGACTGTGTGTAGCTGTGTGTGTGTGTAGGTGCATGCTTGTGTCAACATTTGTCAAACATTATGTTAAAAAGTAGAACATCTTCAAACACAGTCTTTGCAGATGTAACCATCATCATCATAGATGCCATTATCCTCTCCACAGCTCTCGTGGTACCATGAGTTGCACTGACAACAGCACACCCAGTCCTCCGTGGCCTTTGGGTCATTCACGTCACCATACACTCTCTGGCAGGTCGTGCAGGGGGGTTTGGCACTCTTGCTTTGTGCTGTTTTCTTTTTTTGCTTTTTTCCCTTTGGTTGTTTTTTGTTAAGATTGTTAAGATTTCGCTTGGATACATCTAGACCAATTAACCTGTTTTGCGCCCTCAATTTCTGTGTAACTTCTGTGTAAGAGTGTGTGTGTATGTGGCCCATTTTAGCTGAAAATCATGGCCCATTTTAGCTAGCTGGTTAAGCTAAAATGGGCCAATACCTAAAATTACTTTTTTCACAAAAATCAAAGTTTCTTTTTAAATTTCAACTTTTTTATTTGAAAGAGCCTGTCAAAACATTGTTCATAAACATTTTGCTTTGTTGGTAAGCTTACTTATAAATGCTTTATCACCCTTATTAGTGATGAGTGAAATTTGCTATATCATGCTCACTTACCATACAATTTCTCTGATGTACTTAATATAACATTGCCCCGCCCACCTTAACAACCTCAGACCAATCAAAACTATTGTTACATGTCAACTAGTGTTGCAGCAACAATGCAAGATCAGTTATTGTGATTGGCTGTAAAATTTTAAAGGGCTATGAAGCTCCAACCTTATCTGGCCCATTTTACATGATGGCCCATTTTAGCTGAGTCCACCCTATCTTTGCAGTGCTTTGTGATTTGCCCAGATAATACTGGATGGATAATTATAAATTATTATAACAATGTTGTCTTTTATTGTGAGTGATGTTGAGTCATTTTTTCTATAGTTCAATGCTAAAATATTTTCAAATGTCAGTATGCCAAACATGACATATATGACAAGATATTCAAATACCTTCATCAGTGGTAAGTTTTGGAAAATGATGGTGGGCCAGAGGACAGCTGACACGACGTTTCTTTTCACTGTCAGCCTTGAAATGCTTTCTGTTATCACTTATCACTTTGCTGTAGTGATGGGAAGACCGACTCTTTTAACTAGCTCGATTCTTTCGAGCTGTCCGATAGAAGTGCATCGATTCTGAATCGATTAATTATGATTCACCAACAAAAACATACCATCCCATGTGAGATTTGAACCTACAATCCTCAGCATGAGAGTCTGATGCTCTACTAACAGGTATACTAATAATGGAATCATACGAGCACCACCCCTTTCAAGCCAACTAAATCACAGGTTAATGACAATAATAATATTTATAGTATTTACACAGAGTATTGTTATTGATTTCATTTTATTTCGTGTGCTCTTGACTTTCTTTTTCTAATAGAGACAGTTTTGTTGAACAATGTTAAATGTTAAATGGCTTATAGTTTACCCAATTACCAGTTAATTTATGAAACAACATCTTAAACAACAAAAACTGTTGTCATTGTGTGCAAAATAGATCGCTACATTATTACATTGGCCTTTTTCACGATCCAATATGGGTCCTTGATCCGGCGGGTACGCGGAAGTAGTCTCTCGTTCATCAGACATGAACCGCTCGGACATCGCGGACATCTGCTCTCTCGGTTCGCGAGATGTCCGATGTCCGAGAAGTCCGATAGAGACTGAACGGTTCGCGAGCCGCTCAGTCTCTCTCGTTCATCCGCTCTCTCGTTCGCGAGCCGCTCAGTCTCTCTCGTTCATCGGCTCTCTCGTTCGCGAGCCGCTCAGTCTCTCTCGTTCATCGGCTCTCTCGTTCTCGAGCCGCTCAGTCGGATCAGCGGTTCTCGTCCGGTGAACGAGAGAGACTACTTCCGCTTACCCGCCGGATCAAGGAGCCATATTGGATTATGAAAAAGGCCAATGTAATAATGTAGTGATCGATTACATTCTATACATACTGGTGATTTTTTTGATAAATTATTTTTTTTCTGGCGCTGCTATAACCGCTGCTGAATTGATTCAGTCGCGTGTGCGAGTCGAATCAACTCACTCACTTAACTGATTCGGTTCTTTTGAACGATTCGTTCGCGAATCGGCCATCACTACTTTGCTGGCAAAAACACATAGATAGGCTATTAGCTAGAGGTTAAACAATCCAAATTATCAATGCACCAATACTGCAATAATGGGCTGTGACACCAGATTTATTTGTGCTTCTCATGCATGAGGGAAGAAAGTCAGACATTCATCAGAGGTCCTTCAAAGGCGTTACAATTTCCACTTCCTTTTCAAGATTCAAGATTCAAGAAGTTTATTTGTCACATACACACACGAGGTGTGCAGTGAAATGTAAAAAAAAAAAAATGGAACGCTTCACGGATTTGCGTGTCTTATATATTGTCTAACTTCTAGTTCAATATATTGTGTTACCTAAGCAAAATTAAACATCAAACCTGCCAAACAGGGAGTGGTTTCTTTGAGTGTATTCCCGTATGATCGTTTCTGGGATGAGAACCCATGATGCGGGATGCAGTTTACAGGCTGTCACATATTTGATCAGGGCCAAGGGGATGCACGCAAAGCTGGAAATGAGTCGTGATCAATAAACATGAGGAATCAGTAAAGGTGATCAATTCAGTGGGGACACAGGAGAGGTTTGCTTGTGGTGGGTTTGCATCCCGCTGTCTCCACATGTACATGACTTAATCTCACCAAGACAAACGCACAGATATTCCAATTCAGCATTAAGGCAGCACCTTTGATGATCAAATCCATAATTCCCTCATTAATTAATAAATTCAGGATTGCCTCCATAACATACATTACATAGATTCAATTAACCTTACATAGACAGCCCAGTGTCGACTGTAGAACAGCCATTTATTGACCCATGACGCAGAGATAATTCCTATCAGCTGAAGGCAGGGCATTTCATTTCCTGTCTATTAAAGAAACAAATTGTACCTTCATTCTTTGTGCTTCGTCTTTTACTATAAGTATGTAGATACATTTACTTTTACTTTAAGTATTTAGATGTAAATTGGTTCCTATGGGGTCCCATTTGGGCCAGTGTCTCCCACTCTGGGGAGAGCAGACCGCCTACTTTGCAAAGATGTAAACATTGATTTATACATTTATTTGCAAATATAAATAATTAAATAATATAATTGTCAAATAAATGTGAGAAAATAATGGTGGGCAAGTGGTAAATGTTACTTATTGAAAGACAACAGCATCTCTGTATCTGCTTGTCTGTAAATATATCCTAGTGATGTCCCCTATGACAACTCCCCTCAACAATTCCTTCCAAGATCACGATGATCTTGGAAGAATGAACTGTTATCATCTGGCTGTTCAGTGACCAGCTCCCAGAATGGACTGTTGGAATCAATGTTTATGGTCATTTTCGCACACAGGCACTTTGTTTGGAACAGATTAAAACCAACGATATTATCATCTTAATGCTACTGAACAATTTATTCAAGTGTCCACCGTCTCTTGCTTCCGCAGACTCCCTCACCCTCGTCACATGAGATGAGTGACACAGCCTTTCTTACAATAAGGAATATCTGTTGTACACTTGTGCCGACGTATTACATCTGTTGCTAGAATGTTGGTAGGATTCACTTGGCATGATGTCAGGCAGAGGGAGGGGATATTCTGGGAAATAAATAGGCAGAGAGGAATGCTTCTAATGCTTCACAATCTATCCAAACATTGTTAAAAAAAACATTTCATTAAGTTTATACAGTACAGTAATACTACACTTCCGTTCCTCAGAAGGAGGCAATTTCTTAAATGTCTGGACTGAAAAAGCAAGGTCTTCTTTGGGACTGGCTTTAGTATACTTGAGTTTTACAGTTACCCTTTCTCAGGGCCTCATGTCCTTGGCAGACTACATACACTGTAGTAGCAAAGAGAATGAGGTTCAGAAACAAGGATATGAGTCTCTTCTGCTACCAGGGTACATTACTGAAGATGTAGCATCAGAAACACTAAGAAAATCCACAGCAGAGAATGGGCATGATGCAATCATTCAAGACATGAGGACACAGAAGTAATGTTAAAAATACATTCAGTCAGACATTCAGTATATTCTGACTCATACACCATACGTATGTGAGCTCACATACACACACACTTCCACATATGGATATGACACATTGTCACGCAGAATCTTTATCTGGATTTGGTCTTGAAATAACCACATCATGGGATTGCAGGCATATTATAGCTTATAATATAGCATTATAGCTTGTTACATGAACTACTCAAGCTTGTTAAAAACATAAACTTGTAAGCAATATAGTTTTGTTTCCAAGGTATTTTTTTTTTTACCTTTGAATGAACTATTTGACTATAACCAGCAAATCACAGTACAGCTAATTAAACAGCAAGCCTGCATGAGGGAATGCATGAAGTATTGCACATCAGCCCACAGGAATTCAAAGACTTCCTTTAAAAAATTAATAACAGCATTAGCCTGTAGTTGGTGAGAAAGTAGACCAAGAGAAAGATAACTCAGCTCTTATGGTGTCTGAGTCCACTTCCCATTTACTTACAATATTGTTCTGCTTTTTTATTGCATTACTGAAACCTATTCTGTTAACCTAAATGTTCTGCTTTAAATCTTTAACTAACAGGATGGGCTAAAGAAAACCACAGATTTTAGCCACCCCACAGACACACCCTCACACTGCATCAGTGTCGGTTGATAAAGATGTACTTCTGTTAACAGTACTTCTGTTCACTTGAGCCAATCTCGAGAAAGCTGCAGCCCACCTTGTCTTCAACCTCCCCAAATTCTTCCAAGTGTGATGGGGTGTGATGGGCTGGCCCTTCACACCTGCCCATGTATTTATCAATCTCCAGTCACAACAGCAGAGTCACTCAACTTTCCATGTACTGAAAGGTCATCTCTCTGAATCATACCATATCTTCCTTCACACAGATGAAGCAAGTGGTTTCATGATGTGGTTTTTTGATCTCTGGGACACAAACAGCGTAAAGTGGCATTAATTAATTTCTTCAGAAACACTCAGAATTAATAGTAGTTGTCTTTATGCTTTTAGGTTTTTACTTTGTTTTTTTTTTGTGTGCATCTAATAGTTGTGTGTTTCATTTTTTGATAGCCGACCATTTCACTTTACTTATCTTTTTGTACTTTTTGTAATAAGGCATTATTACACAATGGGGGGGTGGTGGTGGAAGGAGTGGCTTTTCTTATACTTAAATAGGCACTGTTCCCCTCAAAGCCTACGCAGGTCGTTAGTGCAGCTTCAAACTCATTTAAGAGCAGAGTTAGATGATGTCTTACTCCAGCAACTGCCATGATTTGACCACGCACTGGAATTTGGTTAAGCAGGAATGTGTGCCGTGTGATATCACGTGGATAACACCAGGTAATTTATCATCCTAATCTAATTACTGATTATTCGTTATTATTATTATTATTATTATTATTATTGTTATTATTATTTTTAACAGGACATGAATTTTCCCCTAATTGTGGCTATACCGACGACGGGGGACGGCGTGAACAACACACCAGAAAGTGCGCTAACAACACTTTTAACAATGGCAATAAGAGATGTCAAAGTTGTAGTTCATGTCCAGCTGGATATCAACGTTTGAGGCGCTGCAACGCAACTACTGATACGCAATGTACCAGCCAGCTACCACCAACACAGTAAGAGGATGTGCATTATAATACACTTAGAAGAGAGGAAAATTGCTTTTCTATAGTACACTTTCCCCACATGAATGGAAATGTTTTTAGACTGTGTACATACCGACAACAGTCTGCTCTAGCTCATATAGTTTATGTTTTATCAAATAGAGAGCAAATAACGAACGTGGGAATGTGGACACATATCCTCTTATATGAACCACTATCATCTAAAATATACCCATCTTGATTATAGATTATAACATATCTATTTTCTTTTTCCACAGCACATACGCTCCCACAGTGAAAGTGAGTAGCTAGACCCTTTCAAGATTGTGTTTTTCATCTGTATAGGCACGCAATGTGTAAAAAAAAGAAAGATCAAGTAATATATTTGAAACGACCTTTACAGCTTTTCTTTCTTCTCAGGAACTAATTATAATAACATTTCGGCAGAACAACGTAGGTCTCCTCATAGTCCATGTCCGGTTTCATTTTTGTCGGCTGTTGAATTTTCTGTTGAAAATACGCCCAAGCTTTGCAGTTTTATGAGTTTTGAGTTCTCACATCAATGAAAATATAATCCTTAAGTCATTGCCTGAGATGGTTTATATATTATACATATTATAATATTATGGGCAGTTATGTTCATATATCTATATTCAACACCTACATTTTTTAAAAGTAAGATTGGTACAAGACTATGACTGTCCATAAATTAATGCTTAATCATTGTCAACCATTGCAAAGGAAAATATGTCAAGGAAAACAATTCTGAGAAGGAAGGAAGTTCCTCTGAAAAAGGATGAGCTCACAATGACTGGCTGGCTGCAGATAAAGAATTGAGGATGTGGTTGTGCTGGGTCTGAATCACAAACAGCTGAAAAGTGGGAATCATCTCATACCGTCAAATACAACTATGTTGGTTTATGTCGATTTCATTTGACAATCAGGTAACACACGGATCAGGGTTTAGTTCCACTACGATGACGACTACGATGACGACTATGATGATTGGAACCCCCACCTTAAATGCACCATGTAAGTTAAGGTCTATACTTGATGAGATCACACACCAACACCTATTATTCTAAAATGGAACTTGAAATATGTTTTTTTTTCTTTTGCAGGGAATGTACCGGTTATCGTGATCATCATAGCTTGCATCATGGCTATTGTATTATCTCCCTACTTCATCTACAGGAAGAGGAAAAGAGGTTTCACAAGTCAGCATAGAGGTGTGAAATGTGGAAAAAAAAGAAATAAGGGCAAAGCTTAAGAAAGTCTCAAGCAGTCAACACTTAAGGAGACATTCTTTCATTACATATGTCCTATTGCACATTACACATTCACACTGGTATTTCCACCCAAAGTACCCGGAACCTTTAGTCCCAGGAACTACTTTTCAAGGAACTAAAAGGTTCCTTCAGCCTTTTGTTGTCTGTGTTTCCACCGCGGTCTAAAGACCTGCGAACATTAGGCAAATTAGTCCGCTGACATATGAAAAAGCTCCACTCCAGTCCAGTAGGTGGCGTTAATGCAGAAGACTACACAACAACGATAATGCCATATAAAATGTCAGACAGGCGTCATTATTTGTGTGACACTGTAAGCATGGAGGAGATTCAAGTGGTGCTGCTGTTGATCGTGATCGTAAATGCTCAATCAGAAATGTTCAGTGCTGCAAGCCCCACCCCCAAAGTTCCTGTACTTTTGGAAAGTACTACCCCCCGAGCAGGGACTTTCTGGGTAAAATAATGTCCCCCGAACTTAATTTAGACCCTGGTCCCTGCGGTGGAAACGCGGCTTAAGGGCACAGTCACACTTCCCTTTACTCCTTTCTTTTATATTTCATTTGGGGAATTGAAAACACCTGCAAATAACCGCAAAATGGTCCACTTGAGACAGGTGGTCTCGGCTTATCAAGTGGAAAGAGGAGAAAATTTAGTCAGACTAAAGACAGCATTGATATTTTTCTTCATCATTTTGGCCAATTTTTGTTGACGTTCTTCCAAACTTCTTTGTAGGGTTTTATATGTGAATCTAGACTTCACATCACTTTTTGGTGAGACTTCATTGGAAATAGCCAAAAATGTTATTATAGTAAACAGTTACCAAATTGTATGTATAATCAATCACTGACATCAAAAGAACATTCAAAAGAATGCAAATAGTGGTTTGTAACATTATTTTGAAACAGTGGAAGTCACAAAATTGCAAACTAGATTAAATTTAGATTTTCCAAGGAATTCCAAGGAATAACTGGCCTTGTGTCCAGATGGCTTTGTTTGTAAAGTACGATTAATTTAGGAAACAACATAACCAATGAATGCTTACAAGTAAATAAACACTTTTACCTGTAAATTACTGCATCCAATGTCAAACGAATGACCTATAGGGTACAGTATAATTTGCTGTGGAATCTTTTTTTTAAATTTTATTTAACAATCAGTTGCTAATAAAAGACAAAAGCCATGACTTTTAGCCAGATTTTTAATTGTTGTGACAAGAAGAACCTGAGAACATGTATTCCTCTACATAATGACCGACTTTCCTATTGTGTGTATGTCTCTCCCTCATGGCTAGAGTTTGACACAGATGGGCACAAATCTTCAAGGAATACTAAAAGATCATCACCCATGAATGAAGAGCTTACTCTTTCAAGGCAACATGATAGCAAGAATCTGGAGGACATCCTGAGTGAGTTCAAATAAGGTGTACAATGAACCGCCCGACTTTTGAGTCAGCTTCTGATTTCAGCTTAATGCATGTCACGTCATCCATCATGGTTAGATACAACCCTTATACATACCATTATTCATACTTGAAAAGCTCTGTCGATGAACTTCGGGACAGAATACTTCAATCCCATGAGTTTCTTCTCTGTGCTTGAGTACCCCTTTTGGTTTATGTTTTGACTATTATCCTATTTAAAAGCAGTCTTTCTTTAATTCTTAACCATTACAGTTTCTTAGCTGTCCTGATTGTCTCCTGCCCGTCTTTTCATGCCATACACTGATGCCCTTTGCTCTTCTGGTGGCCGTCACTCAGGCCAGTCCTCACTGCACAAAAAACACCTCTGTTGCTGTACAATGCCTCACTCTGTGTTGACTTGTCATCTGCCTTATTTGACTGTCCAGCTAAGAGGAAGATGAGTTGAAGATATGGTAGTTAGTATGTCAGTCGATGCATGTAGCTTATGCATGTTCCTTTCTGTCTACTTGTCAATGTATTACTGCTTCTCCTCATGATGTTTGAGTTTAATTGTTTGGTTATTGAACATCATTAATACACTCAGTCAGCTCATCCATCCTGCTTTACTGTCTTTGAGCAAGACACTGAATCTGTAGCTGACCTTATGAGGGGGCAAGTGAAAAGATAATTTCCCTTTGGGAATCAAAGTATTACATTTTTATTACAGTGTAACACCCCAACCTTCTCTTTCCAAGGTCCTGAAATCCAGTCAGCACCTTTACAGACAGTGCTGGACAACCTGGATGTTTTGGAGGAGCTAGTGATCCTGCTGGATCCAGAGAGCCAGGGTGTGAAGAACACTAGACACCTGGCATCTCACTGCTCCTTCCCTTCCACCTGGATCACTTACACCTACTCCATGAAGGACAGCAAGAGCCCACTGAAAGCTGTGCTGGAGGGGCTCACCACCAAGTACCCTGACTGGACAGTAGGACATCTGGCCAAACTGCTCAGAGGAATGGGACGCAATGATGCCATAGCAGTTCTTGCCAAACTCTGGCTGAATGAGGAAGTGGTGTAGCAGCCCTTAGTGGAGTATGCTGTTACCAACCTATTCAACATCAGAGACTTCTTGTGACACGTGCTGCTTAATGCTTACTGCTTTACATTACTACCAAAAGTATTCTACTCCATACGGAGTAATACATCAGAAGGCTTCGCCCGTCCCTCACTGACGAGACGTCCAGGCGCTTGATTTCTGGTGACTAGTAGTTCTCGTGCCTACCTACGCTGAATGCACTTATTGTAGGTCGCTTTGGATAAAAGCGTCTGCTAAATGAATGTAATGTAAAAAAAAATCTAATTATAACCCATTATTGCTTGACCTATTCATTTGGCGTAATGATTCAACTGTTTATTTGGCTTTATTTGATGTCATACACGAGTGATTTGATTTATTCAAACATCTTAACATCTTTATTAAGCAAATAACATTATAAATAAAAAAGTGCATAGAAAAATTAAACAGGTTTAGAAATATGTATACAATTATTTACAAACTCAGGGTTTATTTGTACAAGGTAACAAAGACGTATATTTAAAGTTCACACATATTTTCTCATTTTTATGTCTTTTACACTTTTTATACTTTAAAATAACCCTACTATATATATGTATATATAACATACAGCTTTCTGAACAGATTCTGGGAGAGATGGTCATGGTAACTTACGGTTTTGACTAGTGCTTTGCATCCTTCATTGCTTGCACGCACACAACGCACACACACATACACACGCACACATACACACAGGCCAGCTCTGCAGGACATTAAAACCAAGCTACTCTTAAATTATTATCCTCTTTTTTGCATTAGTATTCCCGAACGTCTGTCTAAACAACTGAGGTAGAATCCTTGCAAGGAGTTGGGAGTGACTCTGCTCTCACTTTCAGCAAAATGATTGACACATGTTAATCTGGGCTCCATCCCAGTGATTGGACATGCAGGAAGGGAGGGAGACTAAGCTCTGGACAACACTCGAGTCCTACAAGACATTCGCTCTACAGAGGTTGCTGGAGGAAAAGAAAAAAATCAAATGAAGAGCATGGGCTAGGGAGGGCAAACAGTGCTCACTTTACTCCTGTGGGTGATTCTTAGACCGTCAGTACTCTATCCATGAAATCTACCATAACCAAAAAATAAAACAAAAAATAATTTTAAAAAGACCTGCTTTAGAATAATTTCTCTCATAAAGGCTTAAATGTATCACACAACTGTCCCGAAAGAAGATTCAAGTAAAATAGTGAAAAAAGGACATCAATTGTAAACAAAAACAGGAAACGAATGGGGAAGATATCCCTATACGCTAGACCGCCACCATTTATACAAAGCACAAACAACTTTTTACCATTCCAAAATTTGAATAGAAACACGAATAAATATAATTATTGATTTGAACAGTGTGTGGATTAAATTTTCCTCATGAATGATAGCAATGAACATCGACTAAGAACAATATTAAACATTATTTTAAGGTGCTGAGTGCATTCCTTCCAGCTCGATTACAGACTGAAGTGGTTATCTTGAGAGACGTGCTGCAACAGCAACATTTAGATCTTGTGTGCACCATGTTCTCAGGACAAGTCTGGTTGGTGGAGCTGAATGCATACACTCAGTGATGATGCTTTTTAACAGTGCTCTCCCTGATTTAAACTGCAGGGGCACTTTCAGTGAATGAACAGAATTTTTATGTTGTTAGCTGATTACACATGTGCAACTCCAGGGCAGCAAAAACTTATTGCAATAGGTAATCGGTATTTGCCATGAGAGTAATAAAATATATATTTAAAAAATAAAAAAGTGACATCCACTTCAACTGTCCAGTCTTGGCTTGGGTAGTGTTTGCTACATACACTGTACATCAACAAAAAAAAAAGCTCTTAAAGACACGATTTTCTGCCTTTAAATATGACACTACTTGTTACTACCGTTACAGTGAGAGAATGATCCATTTCAATGCTAGATGGGAGCAGACTAGGTGAAATAGACCAATAATCTATTGTATGCCGCTCATTGGAAACTTCCTATCCAACTGACTTAAAAGTACTTCTTGAGTGCATACATGTAATGTACATGGTCTCAGCAGGGTAAATTAAAAGGTAAATGATTTTTGATTTGCGGGACATGTAGGTCAAACCTAAGAGATTTAAGACCCTTTCAAATATTAGCACCATGGTTGTCTTATTAAGGAAAATAATTCTAAAAAGAAATGTTAAACATAAGATAAACAAATGATGGATCAGGTTAGCTCCTTCCTGCCATATGGGAAGGGGCTACATGATCCCATCACTGGAGGATGGAGCCATCATGATCATGAGTGTACTATAGACAGAAAACAAATCTCTCAAAGCTATAGGTTACCAGCAATGATTGAAACATAAGGCTTGACGTGTGTATCAAAGAAAATGTGTTGGTGCCATAAATATAGAACCAGGAAACCACCAACTTTTAAATATCCTGTATTCATGAACACCTACACTTCAACGGTATCTACTTCCCCCACAATTTTTTGTCCTCTAGCGATCTTGCTCAGCCAAATGTATTTTAGACTGTTATATTTTAGACTGTTCACTAGCAGGTGTATCTAGGCTACAGGCCATTGTGAACACAAAGCAGGCAAGAAACGTATCACTCATTAGTCCATTTGCTGTGCAGGTTCTCCTCCTCTTCTCATTCCCCTATCCATGCCTCGTCCACCTATCACTTTGGACCTGCCAAACGTTATTGGCCAACTCCTCTCCCAGTCTCATAGTGGCTAATTCCCCTGCTGTGTGGAGTGCCCACTGCCACTCCAAGACCAATCCAGTGGCACCTTAATTTAAGGCTTAACTAGTAAACAGGATCCTCCTCTTTTCATATGAGGGACCTCTTAGTTGAGGAAGCGCCGACATCTCCGAGCCCCACAGTTACAGTTGAGTTTGTTGCTGGCGTCTTCAATGGGGAACTTGTAGTCATAGGTGAGTTCCTCCCCCCTATAGATCTTCCTGAGGGCAAAGATGACGATATGCTTCTGGCCTTCTACATTGATGACTCGTGAGTAGCAGTTAGGCTCACAAGAATGGTTGATGAATCGTGCTGCATTGCCATGCATGGTTGCATCCACCACGTCAAAGTCATCAATGCGGAACATGTAACAGCCAATACCCTACAAAGGCAATAAAAAAAAATTGTAGCATGAAAACATGCACTGACATTTGTCTAAATATTAACCCTTATTCATGTTTAATACTTGAGGGATATTAGAATCAAACTGCAATCAACGTCAAGGACAACTTTTGCATGCCGGAGAAACCTGAGAAGACAGTAAGGTATGCTTCCCATGACTGGAATGAGAGGAGAGATGGAAGACCCACCTTGCCATCATAGTACTTCTCCCTTTTGTCAGTGAGCACTGAGCGAATGACAATGCCTGCATATTCAATAACCATCTCCCCTGATTCAATGTTCCTCTTGCAAAACAGTCCACGCCCATGGATTGCAGACCTAGAACAAGAAAGTAAAAAGGTCAGAACTGTCGGACAGGACAATTACCTGGGGTACCAAGATACTGTGTAATGGCTAAAGCCTCTATGTCTGGGACTACATATAGCCATGCTGGTTCAGGATCGAATCCCACTGAGACTTCTGCTGTCTCCTTTATTGTGACCCTCAATCCTTAAGTTTCCCATTTTTCAATTATGCTCTTAACAGTTGTGAAGAGTGAACTGTCCACGCCTTTTACAAAAAAACGAAACTGCAACAAGGACACACCACAGTAAGGAAAGTCAAATTAGTTAAGACAAAACAATTGCATCCTGAACTCATATTGCTGTGTAGTATCAAAAGGAGTAACAGCCAATCTATGGGGATTTTAAATGTAAAAACAGGAAATAGTATAACATGAGGGGAAACTGTAAGCATAACTTCTTCATGGAACACATTTTCGAGAGGCTATGGGCTTCACTCTTTCCTACAAAAAATTACTATTTGCCATAAAATGATAATCCTAATGACTACATTTTGATTCAGAGGAAGCTGCAAATGAAGTTATGTGCTGACCTGTACACGCCTACGGCCTCCTTGGATGTCCGTTCCAGATGTCTGAAGCGCATAGCCATGGGAAGCTCCAAGCTAGTGGCCCGTCTAAAGGAAATGGCAGAGATGATTTCAGCAAAAAACAACCAGAAAGAATCATTTAGCCATTTTATGAACCAAAATGGCAAAACCAAAAATACTGTGTCAGATTTAACCTCAAAAGAGAATAATACTTCTTAACTACATGTTTTGCTTTAACGCAAATCTCTGACCAAATGAGTAAAGCCTAACCTTGTGGATTTGAGAAGGACCTCATCTTCCTCATCATCATAAGGCCCTATGTCAGGCAGTTGCCTGTGCTGAGAAGCCAAGAAGTTAAACATGTCGAAAGTGGACTTCCTGTAAAGAAAGGGAAAAGGATTAATCAATCTTCTAATCAAAGACAAAGTTAAAAACACTGTTTTAAAGAGACATTCAACATTAAATCACATTTTTGAGCTGTAAACATATTTGTATGGCTTCTATATGGTGAAACCTACCAATACTGGACATTAATTCAACATTACAGATATAATTTCAGCAAGCTAAAAAATGTATTTGTAAAAATGTGTTTCGCCCTCCTTTCAGCTCTCCCTGATCAGTGACTAGTCACTATAGTGACTAAGATTTGGGGGTGGTATGAGTTGAGTTAATGAGGATGGGCGGATACACAGAGGAGAAATCCTGCCCCGAGACTCGCAGTCACTGTCCCTTGTGTAATTGTGTAGGTGCGCACCCCACACCCCTGCTTTTACAGACACACCCACTTCTACCCTCGCTGATTTGTTTTTAAGTATATGCTGCGCGTAAAGTATATGCTGTTTTATGGCTTGTTTCATTGTGGTCATAAGCCAGCCACAGTGCTTGATAGATTACACAATTCACCACCAGCCACTTTCAATATTTTACCAGTCAATCATCATTTTTAGGTAAAGGACCGCTAAACAAAGGTTGGATACCTGCCAAAGTGTCTGGTTGAGCAGTCAAACTTTTCCAGCATCTGCCAGTGACTTAATTTTCTTAAATTTCCCCTTCTGCTTACATTTGAATGCTGACCTATTGACTCACTTTTATATGGTGCATTTATGAAAGACAATGTTCCTTTATTAAAGACCTAAGTGGCATACAGACCTAAGGTAGAGCTCAGAGCGGGCACAGCCACTTGGATTGACAGGTAGGTCCTCCTCCTGGGTGAACTGTTTAAAGAAACGGAAGGAATGGCGCTGGCAGCGGCTGGCCCCTTGGAGCTGCTCCACCAAGAACACCACTGCATCATGGACCAGGCCCAGCATACGGGCTCCAGTCATCCCCAGGAAAGTCAGCTGTCTCAGTCTTGCAATTGCTCGTGCCTCCTGAACCCCATCAATCACTGCTCTCCAAGCCACTGAAGGGAAGGTTGAGAATCAAGCATAACAAAGTGAATGTCATGAACATACATGGCTAGATAAGTACCACTCATTGGAAATCTCATTTTACAATTTTTCCTAACATGTTGTAGAATGTGTGGGCTTTTGAGGGAATAATTTATTGTGCAATGTCTGGATAGTGATTTCAGACAGCCCTCTTTCGTCAACAACCTTACCCTCGATGCTATCTGCCTCTACACTGAAACCATCATCACTAGTTATCTGGAATCGCAGGTGTGACTGATCTCTGTTAGCAGGGCACTCCTCATCCTTGTCAGATGGCAGTGGCTCATCATCTGAGGTAGACGCAGCACCTAACAAGAAGAACAATGGTTTATACACAGACATTTTCTTCTTGACAATAGTTTTTATTCTTGTAGCCCTGTTTTTAGCCAAGTTTCAAAGCCACAAAGGTTCCATACATTAGTTGGTGGCATACCCTAAGTGGCACACATTGTTGTACTTGGTTGGAATCATTGCACTCTCTGTGATTAAATAAAGCAGATAACATCAAGAATACCTGAGTACTTCTTCCAGTCAGTCAGGGTGCTGTGTCCTACTGCTTCCCAAGCATGTTGTTTGCCCGTGTCACCCCGAGATATTGACAGACAGTCCCAAGACTCTGACCTGTGTGAGATAAAAGTGACTAAACTAAATTGCATGGCTAAACACAAAATCATATAGCCTATACGTTACGGTAAATGGGGGGGAAATGGTAAATCTATAGATTAACTGTAAATAAGTATTTACCAGTATTTCCAGTTAATGTGAAACAAAATCCACAAAATCAGTGCTCCATTCATTGTAGATAGATTATATATCCCAGTGATATCATAAAAATATGGGTTCTAGCTTTTTTTTTTTCTAGCTTGTCAGTTTACAAACACTGACTGAACTGTCCTGGGGCACAGGAATAACATGTGGATGATTAAAATGGGTAGCATTCCTTTTTAGAGCCCAGTGACATTTGAATTTACTTTATGAGACAAAAAGACATTGCATTTGTCATGCAAGTGTACTGTAGGCGCTAGCCTAGGCCTACTGTGCTATCTTTGTAAGAGCCCACACTGGAAACACTCTGATGTGTTATTGGTCTAATTCCAGGAAGGTTCCATTCATGGGTGTTGAGAGAGAAAAATAAATGTGAAGGCCAAAGGGAAAGATATCTACAATAAAATTAAAGATTAATTACAAAAATTAAAATGAAATTAAAATAAAAGCATCATCATTTGAAATTGACTTAAAAAAAAAATCAAGATAACAGACAGCTCATATTCTTTGAGCTGTATATATCAACTTAACCTAATAGCCTAACATTTTTCCATTGCTTGTTTTAGGGTCCATTTAATTCACAAGGATAGTAGTCAAACAGGTGGGTTAAAACCAAATAGATATGACTAAATCTTACCCTGAACTGTCAGAGTGGCTAAGATGTTCCTCCTTCAACTTGTCCAGGTTCAACACTGCTCTCACTGTTGGAGTCTTGATGCGAACTCCTGAAGCCCTGTTGGAGATGCTTGCCAAGTTAGGTTTGTGATGCTCATCATCACTGGGGGGCTCTGGTTCCAGGAAGTCAACTTTGGACTTCTTTGTGACATTGCGGTCTGAAAGAGAGGAGACCCTCTTCATGCGGACATGGGTGCGAGGGCGGGGTGGAGGAGTGGGTGATGGTGGTGACGCCAGAGGCTCAGGTTCTATTAAGAGGCCAGGGGGCAAGACCAGGGAAGAAGGGCTAAGTGTTCGAAGCCCACTCCACTTGGGGGTGTAGTTGCTGGCCATCGCTTGGTTGATAATAGCTTGAGCACTTTCTGCAGGAGTCATGGGAGGACTCTCAGTCAATGGAGTAGGAAGCCCTAAAGCCTTGGATGACTTCGATTTTCTGGATGCAGTGGGTTCCTTCTTCTTCTTTGGTTTCTTCATGTCGAGAATAGCATCATCTGTTGATGTTCTTGCATTTTTTCTTGGCTTCTTGACACTAACTGATGGCATTGCCCCATTGCTATTGTGAGTGAGCAGCTGAGTAATAGTGGTTGGATTCTGAACTACAGGTGTTACCATCTGAGGAACTGCTGTTGCCATGTTGGCCCCAGGAGCTGGAGTAGTCATGTTACCAGCTGCTGCCAGTGTGGCTGACAGCGCATTGCTTTGCAGAAGGCTGGCTATCTGAGTGACACAGTTATAGGAAGGAGAGTTTGGAGTGGGCAGCTGGAAAGTGTTGCTTTCTGGGTTCTTCACAAAGATCTGCCCGAGGCGGTTCACCAGTAGGACATGCGGTGTGGGATCTACGTTTGGACCTCCTACTTCCTTCACAGTAAGGATAGCGTGACCAGGTAAAGCCTGCGGTACCACTGGCTGTTGTGGCTCTAAAGCTGGTCTGGGTGTAGCAAAGTTGATTGAGATTGTGTGACCAGATGAAGCTTCTTTCTGCAAAGAGGAAGAGCTGTAACCATTTAACATCACAGGGGCTGAGGTGGTCTGGACTGAAGACGGAACAGATGGACCCTGTGCTGGCAGTCCGACAGGAGCAGATGATATTGAAGAGGAGGAGGAAACAATGGTAATTGCTGTAGAACCTAATGGTTGTGTGGAGTATATAGGTACAGAGACAGCTCCATAAGTTCCTACCGGGTGACTGGTGCTGGATGTAGCTGACAACATTGGATCATTTTGAGGCGGTACATTGATTGCCGTTTGTGTCACGTCTCCAACTGGATTGAGAGTAGTTAGTTTAGTATAAAAAGACTCCATGGCCGGCAAGGTTGTTGAGTCTTGTGAGGATGTCACTGGCTGAAGGGTAATACTTGTCAGAGGAGGGTGGTTGAAACCTGGCAAAGAGGGATTCATCTGCGAAGGGTCTACAAGAACTTGAGATGGGTTAGGCAGGTCTGTGGATATTAGAGAGGAGGGTTGAAGTAGATCCAACAGGGAGCCCTGACTACTGTCAGCAGAAGCTGCCAATGAGGGTTCCGTTGTATTAGCTGTTAAGTGGTTCATGTACACGGTAGAGCCCTCAGTGGATGATACAAAGTGGCTGCTGTCAGGCTCCAAGAAGAGAGGTTTATGGACTTCAGATTGCTGGGTATCAATGGGTGTGCCTTCTGGCAGAGGAACCAACTCAGTTAGACGGTTGCTGGGAGAGGGAGGATCACACCTTTCTTGGCCAAGAGGTGTCCCGGAGTCAAATTCTAAACTGGAACCCTGTAATAACTCTTCTGGATATGAGGTTTCAGACACCTTTGTACTGACTAAGTTAGGCAGAGCTTCTTGAACAGGACTAGTAAGCACCTTGCGGCACATCTGCCCTTCTAAACTCGTGACAGAGCTTTTCTGTGGAGAGGCTGTAGAAATTTGTAGAGGAACAAAGCTCATATCGGCCTTATTTGTCTGAGCGATGTCATGGGCTTTAGGTGGATCTTGGAGAAAACTATCCATAGGGGTTTGGCTGGTAGCGGAGATGGCGACTGATGAAGATGATGCTTTAGAGACTGGACTCTGCACATCAACACCCTGCCTGTTGCTTGAAGTTTCTGATTCAGGGAGCTTATTAAGGTTTTTGGCTGGTATTTGAGCTTGACTAGAACCCTTGACTTTCTGAGTATCATCGTTGGTAGCTATGCTGGCATCACTCTCTGTACCATCATCTATACCATCCAGCTGAGTAATAGGCCGGGAAGAAGGAGAGGATGGAGACTTGGGATGATCTCTTGAACCTAGGACAACTGACTATTGTCCGTGAAAAATCAAAATAGTGCTCCATATCGTCATCAGAGGAAGTGTTCTCCAAGTCACCTCTGGTCGATGATGCAGACCGCGGCAGGGAGGCAACACGAGTCTTCCTCTTGGGTACCTCTCGGGCTCTCTCCCAAAATTCCTCCTGGTCATCACCCTCCACCACTATTTGGCCTCCACAGTTCATTGCCACTCCTTCATTCAGGAGTGTCTCTTCAATCTCCAGCTCTGTCTTCAGCTCAGAGCCCAGAGCCATGTCAGGGTCCTTGTGGAATGACCCATAGGGAAATTCTTGACCCTTCTGTTGGCCTGAGTCCCTTAGGGGTGACGTACCATTTGTTGCAGAAATATCTTCGGGCTCCGGTGAAGCCAAGAAGTTGTGTGGCACCTCCACAGAGTCTGATTGGCTCAGGTCAAATGATAATCGGGGTCTGGGTGAATGTTGTATCATTGAAGAGAAAGACAGGCTTGGAGAGGGAAAGTTTCCCACACCATCTTGCCATGGAGGAAACAGGGCTGAGGTAGAATGGGTCATTGTATTCCCAGGGCATCGGACAGAAGAAGCACTTCTACCTCCAACTGGGCGGGGTGATGGAGAGGTTACTAGGTTGTCAGTAGCACCAAGTGGGAAGAGTGGGGAAGTAGGCAGGGGGGATTTTCCAGCACGGAGAGTGATTGGTCCAACGAGAGGGCCCAGGGGAGGCGGGGGCATGTGACTGCGGAGGCCTGATGTCTGCGAGTGTGGGCTGTGGCGACGAGGCCTTCGAGTCTCCTCCAGATCACTTATGGTTAGTATGTGGTGGGGTTTCGACTTGGTTGCTACTAAAAACAAAACAGTAAAAACAAAAACAAGGGTTGATCAATACCCAGACTTGTGTCCCTCTTGACCGAATAAACAACCAACTTTTCTTTCCCTAAAAAAGAATCAACTTCATTTATAATTTACCTGGTGATGGCAAAGGCCGGAACATTCCTCCAGCTGGTCTCCTGGTTTGGGAATAACTGGGAATCTTTGGCCTTGCTCCATGTTCAGGTTTGGGGGGTAGATCTGGATGGTTGAACATTACCTCAGTTGGGGTTTGGGATTCTACTACATCAGTCCCTTGGGCTTCAGTTTCTGGCAGAAAAGTAAGTTTATAAAACTATCATTATCTGCAACTTTCACTTAACTGTGTTTACTCAATGCCATCACAATTCCTAATGTACTGTATTTCTTTAGCAGCAAGATACTCACCAGGCAGGGGACAGGGGCTGTGAGCAATGGTGTGATTGTCTCCTTGGTCGGGCATCTCCTCAACAGGCTTCTCAGGGACAAGGGGTCGGACCTCCCGGACTGTGCATGTATATTTGCACCGGCGCAATGGATTAACCGTACTCCAATACCATCGAGAACACCTCAAGAGGCAAAGAGTATGAGTTTTAATGGTGCTTCTCGTTCAACATGGCAAATATATATTTATGTTGTTAAACTTGAAAAGGTAAAATGCAACTTACTGAAAACCCACAGGAAACAGTTTTCCTTTACTAGCTGAAAGCTCTGTGAGCACACCTAGCTTGTCAATCTGCAAGGAACCTGTATAGGAAGGTCAATATGAGATCATAAAGTTTAAGCCAATTATCAGTAAATGTGAGTAAAGTACTGAAGTGGGCAACCAACTAAACTAACCACTTACCAATCATCACATTGATAGATTCTGGCTCCAGCCCAGTCAAAAACTTTCTGCGGAGACTGATCCCCTCAAAATCCACGTACACCCTACGGTTTACCTCAAATCCTTGACCAGTTATCATCTGTAGAAGAAAAGAACAGCAACAGGAGTGACACAACTGTTTAGGATCAAAAGCCAAAGCATTTAAGTGTTTCAGCATCAAGTGAGATACAGTTTGGAAGAACAGCATTTACCCTGCCACTGATGAGATGTCTGTGTTTGTAGCAATAGACCTTCTTATCATCTTGGAAGACACAGTGGCGGGAGCGAGCACACATGAAATGATAGTTGCTTTGGCAGGAAGTGAGACAGCAACCCACTGTGGCACCCGTCTGATTGCAGCGTTCACAACGCTGAAGGGGGAGGGGAAACAAATTAGAACATTCAAGTAAAGACAGAACTAAAGGAAAAACAATCAATTTAGACATAAAACCATCAAATGTGTATAGCAGTTTGCAAGTAAGCAAATTCATAATACATTTATAGGATGAGTAAATAGAGTTAAGTTTATTTCTATGGTGAATTAACAACTGACCATCAAGCGGCCCCTTGTGACAGCACTGTGTACATGTAGCAGAGAGCCATTGTCCTCTTCAAACACCTCAGCTGACCACAAACAGCAGTTGACATGGGCCCACTCATTCTGGCCCAGGTATAGCAACCTGCCTGCTTCCTACATAGGGACACAAAGAGGGAAGTGAGGAGCCCCTGAGTAAACAAGGATAGTCGGCGCATGTATTTACTACCTCCACATTGGGTATTTACAATGTACATTGCACAGACCCTTGTTCATTTTCATATCTAATGGTGTTACTTACATTAGGTTTAAGGTCTCCATATTTTTGGCACAAAGAGCACTGTCTCTCATCATCCTTGGACCATCCAGTGTCCAGATCAGCTTTTGACAGCCGGCCCCTTTTCCCTGTGTGAACAGATAAAAGCAAGGAGGACTTTGTGTCCTTAATACGAGAATAGGCTACAAGATAAAAGGCAACTGAACCACAACTCTTTCATACAGTCACCAGTAATGCATTATATTGACTGCTCTCCACAGTTTACGGCATTACCTTTGAATTTCAGCCTGACAGCCCTGCTGGTCTTGAAGTGGTTCCTGCTAGTTGGCTCACCAGAAAGCAAGGAGGCCACCTCTTCTTCCTTTACCTCTAAGCTTTGCACATTGTCATCCTGCAGGACCCCTAGTGGAGCCCTAGACTGCAGCTCCTCCCTTTCCCGCCACTGGGCATAGAAATGCTCAGTTGTAGGAGGGTGAACTGCACTGGATAGCATGCCCCTGTTACAGAAAGAAATAATAATAATAATAATAATTGGTACCTTATGTAGTCCTGACAGTAAGTACAATTCATACTAACCATGTCACACATTGAGGTATGCAGCATGTGAAATACATCATTATGTTACATGACAATTTCTACATAGCACATTTAAACCATTCTAAAGATCAAAGACTAAAGTGCGTCTAGTATCATGTTTTTGTTTTCTTCCGGATAGGTACACTTTACCCTCACTCATGTTACACAACAGAGAAAGCAAAGTGTAAGCTTATTAGAGACAGTCAACTACCTACCTACATACCTACCTACCTACCTACCTACATACCTACATACATACCTACATACAGTCTGTGACTGGCACGTTCATCTATTCTAGGAGCCACTTACTAGCCATCAAAAATCATATCTGGCTGGTAAAACAGCAGTGGGCAAAAACGTGTTTCCTTTCTCAATATCAAGCAAAAAAATTGCCTAACATGAACAAGCTATTATGCATTACTCACATGGGCAAGTCTTTGGTGCAAGGGTCCCAAACCTTTGGGTCTTGGCTGTTGAACCAATTAAATACTTCCTCCAGAAGCTGAAGAGAAAAATCATAGTGGTCAAGGCTTAATGCTTAAACAATCACTATGACACCATAAACTCCTCTGACCACAGGTTTGTGGAAACAAAGAGTTTGTACAATGGAATTCCATGAATGTTAACAGTGTGGTGTGTAATAAAAATGAGGCAATCTTATATTTAGCACTAGTATGTCTTTCAAATCATGGTTCTGATATTTCAGTCCTTAGGAGCTGCTGATTGTTATGTCCTAGTTAATAACGTATTCTCTGTGAGCTACATAAGCATTAATACCACATTAACTAAGAACATTATCAAACTTAAAGTGCAGAAAATTAAACTATGCTTATACAAACACAGGTACATTTAAAACAGAAAAAGTAATATTTCCTCGTTTGTTGCACTGTACAAAGTTTTGAGTGGCATTCAAAGAATGGGCGTCTGCTGATAACATGGCCTGAGTTCGTACCTTTAAGTAGTAAGATCGTGCCAGGGCAGTTGGCCTCTCCTCCTCTGGGAGATTCTCCTCCTGCTCAAGCCTCTTCCGCACCACTTGAACCACATCCTCATGAAATGTTTTCTACAAAGAAAAAAAGGCCATTTTTTTCACAACCCCATGGTGCTAAAACTATGTACTGAAGTAAAGTGCTAAAAGTACATGAATGGCGGAACATTTTGTTTTCAAGCCTTTACAGTATTCTCATTTCTCAAATCTATGTTTTCCAATGTCCATAAAACCCCATGAGATTATACTGACTATACAGATTACACTGATATGGCTTTTCACTTTTGTTTTAGCATTGACTGAATAGTGGTTAAGAAACAGAAAAGTGCCACTGGTCAGACATTAGATGAGAAGCTGGGGACTGACCAATGTAGTGTAAAGGCCTTTGTCAAACTTCTTGCCCACAGCTCGGAGGTCACAGGCTGGCTGGCCTTCTATTCCACTGTCAGGGTCAACCAAGGTTTCACACTGCAGTACAAAGCACAACATATTTAATTTAATAAGTTTACCGTCATAACAGTGGCACAATACAGGCTACAAAAAGGACCAGTAAGAGCATTTTCAATACATTCTAGTAAATGTGCTCAAGGTCTATCTAATGAAACAGCACAATTCAAATACTGAATGAATGACTATATTTAAAAAAATTACATTTACATTTTTATTCTACAGCATGTGACAAACTTTCTAATTGTTTCCATAATAAAATGTTTTCTTTCCATTATATGTTTTCTTTCCATATGATTTCTGTTTTGGCACATTTCACCCATCAAAAAAAAAAGAGGCTGTAAGTCTCCTACCTGTGAGCAGGTAACAAGATGCTGGGTGAGGGTAGAAGAAAGCAAGCAAGCCAGCACCTTCTCCACCCCAGCCCTGAGCTCAATAAAGAGCAGCTCTCTCCAGGCACTGGGCTGGGTCAGACTGCACGGCCGACATGAGTACACCACACTCTCTGGCAAGCTGGACAGTATCTCATACAGGTCATCTGAAATGATTTTACAGGAGAGAGGGCTTTAAGAACAGTTCAGATTTAGCGAATTGTATCCATACCAGACAATCAAAAAACCACAGTAGAGAATGGCATTGTTGTACCAGGGAAGCAATTGCTGGAAAAGAGGGAGGATAAATTGGCAAAAAAGAAAGACACCAACTGGAACCAGAGGGGAAATTACTTCATCCACATATTGATGAGTGTGTCAAGTTTGGGAAAGTGAGTAAGTGTTTTGATACTCAAAGCAAAATAGACTGTGGTCATTACAGTACGGAAAGACATTTCCTTTGGACAGTTGGTGGACTTTTGCGTAGCTTGTATTGACCAATTAGCGTTGTTCAGTACTGCAACTGCGCCCCAATAGTTCCTGGTCACCCAAAAAGTACTACCTTGCTAGCAGAAACTTTGGGGCCAGGAACTATCCAAGAGGAACCGTTTTGAGGCTAGTTCCCCCAGTTGGAAAGGTCGAAGTTGCTGGAACTAAGTACCAATAGTACTATGTTCCTGGATAGTTCCTGCGGTCGAAGCTTCAAAAAGGGGAGGGAGAACTTCCATTCTCATAAACACAGAGAAAACCTACCTGTTAGGTCCTCACACTTGGCATGCACCCAGTGGTTACAGGTGCCACACTGCATCATCTGACTGTCATAATCATTGTCCTCGTAGCACTTGAAGCAGATTGGACAGTAGTTACCTTATGAAAAAGACAGAAAGGAAGAGAAAATCAGCCAGGAGTCTAGCCAGGAGTGAATAAAACACCAAATTAAACTCAAATGCAGCATCACAACCCTCACCCTGGTCATAGAGGTTTGAACAGTCTGGACAGAGTCCTTTATCGTGGTTCCAGTCAGTGTCCCAACTCTTCCCTGGTGTGACTCCACAACTTTTACACCTGATGCATGTCATACACACCTGCATGGAGACCAACATAGCAGCACCAGCAATCAATGTATCGCAAACTCAACATGTCTCAAGAAAATGTATACACCTTTGTGTTGTGACAAATTTGAACCTACCCAGGCCTTCCTCTTCTTGTTATGTTTGGGATAGTTGGGCCCCAGACAGGAAGCATGATAACAGTTCTGGCACCGTTCACACTCCAATAAGGGCTGAGGGAGAGATGAGAAATGTAGCTTATTAACCCAACTACATTATTACTGAGAAGTGGGATAGAGCAAAATACGTCAAAAGTGCAGTCTGTACCTTTGAGTGTTTGTTTTTCCTGCCACACACATGACAGAACTTGCAGCGGCGACAGCACCAGTTCTCCTTGTTCTCCTCAGAGGGGCGCTCCGCTGGCTCAAGGCAAAACCGGTGGAAGGGCTCACAGCATACTTGGCAATACAGCATCTGCGAAACGGGTTCCCCAAAACAAAACATGCCGTTATCATTTCAAATTGTCTGTAAATTATATAAACAATCCTCAACTGTCTCACTAACAAATATCACAAAGGTATAAGCGTGTAAAAGATACATTCATTCCTTACTGATATAACATTATAAAATCAACTTTAGCTTTACATACCGGTATGAGACAACTAGCATGTTGGCATGTTAATCACAGTGTCACTGTACATACGTGAATGAGCTTTTGTGCTCATGTCTGGTGTAATGTTTTGAATTACATGGAAAAAGGTTTTTTTGCATTGCTGCTGGGTATGAGAGTACATGTTCTAAAATGCTGCAGACTTATTGTAACTGTACAATAATAAAAAAAAGCAAAAAAAGTAAGCAAGTTGGGGTCTCTGTAATCACTCATTTTGTCGACTACTGGTACACTGCTCTCCTATCCTATAAAATATTATGGAATGATGAGAAGGGATACTTTTAGTGCATTTATTTGCATTTTTGTGCTATTTTCATTACTTTTTTCATTACAGCACACAAACTGTGGTAAGCAGTTACCTCATGTTGTCCTTTACTGGCACAGAGAAGACAGACACAAGGCGGCATTAGGGGCACAGAGGTCAATATACTCAGACCACCCATCATCCAAACGTTCTCCGGGGTACAGTCCTCCTGCAATAAACAGCACACACAACAGCTGAGAAAAGACTGCTCACCGTAATCATCATCATACAAAATATTATCATAATAATGATAATGACAGAATTTTCCTTTTGGGGCGAACTGTTCCTTTAATACAGGCACTCAGTTTTTATACAGTTTAAGATTTTGTTCTCTGAGATTAAGATCAAGTGTGTGGCATCAAAAAGATCACTTGAGGGCAAAGAGCCCAGGCACCATTACAAGAGTTGTACACTATTTGTGAAGGCAAGAATTAAACACTGACCTCAAGTGGACAAATATGTGAATTGATGAATTACAACAGCCCCCACAATTCTCTATGTATAAGACTTGGAGTTATGTCAATATGAGATAATACAAATTCTGTCGGATGAATAATATTTGATGGAAAAGTAAGTAGGGTTTCTCTGATACACAGTATGTTCAATAAAATCTGGAACAATGTAAATAGTGTCCTACCTTGAAGTCCACTCTGATCTTGTGAGTAGGCTCAGAGGACTCCCTGTCTCTCTGCTCAAACCCATTGGCCAAAGCGGCCAGGACACTGGGAGGTGTCTGCTCCAAAGGACCCTGCGAGAAAGAGAGATAGAGAACCATCACTTGAATGCAGCCAGCCATCTCTGAACTCCCCAAAGCCTGGTTCATGCTTCATGCTTCATGCGGAAAGGAACATGGCAGAGTGTGGGGCAGGGTTGGCTGCATTTGAGTTGCACCACAGGTTGTGCACTACCTGAAATTTGAAACTATGTGGATGGCACCTCATTTGAGGATTGGCTGAACAAACAGGAAGTTTTTTTCTTGTTGGGGAATTTTGATAGCTTAATTTTCAAACAGCAGAATTAGGAAAAATATTACATATTGCCTGCCTTTTCTGCCAGCGTGCCTGCACAGTTTACAAAACTACTACAAAATTGTCAACATTTTTACTTGTTTTTCAACTCACTATGTTCCATTTTATAAAGACAGCCACTATAGTCACCTTTAGTAATTGCTGCTATAGTGACCAGCGGCTGAGTGATCCATTAGGGATTCCAGCCAGAAACACCACCAACATTTTCAGACTGGAAAGAACTTTAAGAACTTTTTCACCAACATCACAACTCGTTGCCTTGATGAAAATTGTCAAACACGTGATGGGTAGGCCTAAGCATTCAAATGTTTCTTTTTCAGTGGAGTCTGACAGACCCAAACACACTGGAGCTCACCTTTTTGAGATCAAATAACTAGGCCTGAACAACACTGCATTTGCTGAGTGCACTAGAGCCTCCGTGTCGTTTTTGGAGGTCACCTGAGTGTGAGGTTTTATTGAAAGAAAATGTATTTATTTTTCCTACATCAGTGAAGACAAAATTCAGGTGCAGGGGAAACGCTGCAGTTCCTTGGTTTTATGGAAGAGTTTCTGCTCTCACATGCACTTTCATCTGTGGGTCCTTTAATATACATATGTGTAAATCATGTGTAATCCAGTTGCATTGCCTACAGGTTCAAGCTGTGGGGACATCCCAAGAATAGTTGGATGCACTGTAACTCAATTTGGAGTGCCACTGGAAACGGCTTGAATACTTGACATCTCAGCTTTTCAATTTTAATTAATTGCAAAACATTTTTTAATAAAAATCCACTTTGACTTTATGGGGTATGGTGTATAGAGCAGGATAAGAAATTGTATCTAATCCATTTTGTATTCAGGCTGTTAACACCACAAAGTGTGTACAAAGTCGATGGTGTTGAATAATTTCTGATGGCACTGTAAGTCATAATTACACACCTTCTCAGTTTTACGCCGCCCGGGTGGTACACGGTGTGAGCTGGACTTTCGATGCCTGACTTCATCATCTGAAATGTCTCCCAGGAATCCATCCAGTGACACAAAGTCTTTGGTGGGGGAAAACAGCAGGGATCAGTTTATAATTATGTTAATTGGCACATTACATGGCTAAGCACCTTTTTATAAAAAAAAACTAAAAAAAACAAGCCTTGTAAGAAAAAGTTTGTTTAGAAACTGCATGAGAAACAATTTACGTTATGTTTAAGATTTGTGTATAAAAATGATATCTCAAAAACATACATAAATAGATGGCAATTTTCATCAAGCATAAAGGTTAAAAATATTGGACTATGTAAACTAGCACATTATTGATTATGTTAAAAGTATGTGAATAAACCTCCTGCGGGAACAGCCACACACCTATGCACATTTGTGATTTATCAAAGGAACACCAGCCATACAGCCATGTGTCCGCAAGCCTGATAAATTAGGCGCCTTATCTACTTTTTAGCCATGTTTCTGATTGAGTGTTAGTCTACCTTGACTGAAACGGGGTCCAAGGCCCCTCTTCCTGCCTGGGGAGGCTGAGCTCGAGACAGCTTTGATGTCTAGGTCCGAGTCGTAGTCCACGAGGTCGAAGTAGACGCGAGGTTTCACAACACGCTTTGGCTGCTTCCTTATGGAGGGACTCTGGCTGTCACCCTGGAGACCAGATGGTGACCCCGCGGCACCCTCGTTCCCTTCCTCATTACTTGAATGGCCCCCACTGAGAGAAGATCGCCTGCGCTTAGAGGGTCCTAAAAGGAAAGAGGAGAAATGCAGCTGACACACTGAACATTAAGCAAATATTATGGAAATGTGAAGGTTACAGTCATGTGAAGAATCACCTTTGGGGACTGTTCTGCCACTTAGGCGACGGGCTTTCCTCTCTTCAATCTGATCACATCTCTTATACCTTCAGATAGAAAAAACAGAATTCATTTTATTTGAGAAATACACATCCACAATTAAAGAATTAAATATAGGTTCTTGTTATAAAATTGACCAGACCAGACAATCAAACAGTGAACTTACACACAGCATTGCCGTTTAGTATTGGGACCACCAAACTTGGGTTTGTCAAGGCAGTTCATGCACTTGCCACAATCGTCCTCATGGTTGCAGCCTTTGCAGACTCCACACCTCCGAGAGCGGTACCCAAATGGTCCGAGTCCCTTCCGTTTCACAAAGCCAGTAGGCTTCTTGACCTTGGTGACCTTTTGATCCGACAGCCCAGGACTATCTGACTCTGAGGGAGACCCAATGTCTGCAACAATAGGCATTCAAAAAGAGAAGGAAATGAACACCAGCTAAATGCTGCTAGATTCTGCACATTGCTAATAAGTCACTTTGACAGCTAATCAATCATCTTTTATGATCATTTGACATCTGGCTTATAAAATAGTCAAAGCAGGGCTCCAGACTATTTTCTTCTACTGGTGGCAGTGGTGCACCAGTAGAACTAATGTGGCACTAACATTTTGGTCCAGAGACTGCTTCACACACAGTAATTAATATGTTGTCTATTGAAATATGTTGCCCCATGGAATTAATATTGTTGGGATACAAAATGTACAAAATTGTTCCGTATCAATTGGATAAATGTAGATAATGTGCTACAGCAAATAAAAAAGTAAGATATATTAGACAGCACCATTCATGTCATCTTTATACTATATATATGCCATTAGTCAGTCCTGAAGAGTTTCAATTTATCTCTAATCACTGAGTTGAAATATGTAATTTCATACACAACCAAACCAAATGACACTCGCCAGTGATAGGCCAAATCTCTGCAATGGTGTGATTAATAGGTAAGCAGGTTAGGCAATGGGCCAACTGTAGATTTTAGTAAGGCTGTTATATTAGTGTCAATGTCCAGTCAATGCCTGACTTCTGAAATAAGGCTTATTGCATAGTGCATTAATTTGTGTTTTTTACAAATCAACAGGTCAAAATGCACTGAATCAGAAATACTAAAGCAAAAAGATGGGCTATTGGACATAGATATCTACACAACTGTCACAATTATGCTGCTTTCAAGTACTGCTCCTACATTCACATATGCATGTAATTACAATGCAGGGTTTCCCACAGCGCATTACAGGAAAGGAGGGCCACCTTAGCAAGAATTGTCGGCTGCCTTGGTTGAGAAATTTCCACAAAATCAATATTTAATTGTATTCATTCATCTCATTGGGACCAAACTGTCGACTGTGTTCCAGAGTGAATACAGCGATTATCCCCAACATCTTCAGGCCAAAAAGTAGAGGGGAGCATTGTGTTTGGGAGCAGCACGGCCAAGTTACTTAACCCACATTGTTTCATTGTTGTCATTTTAACTTTAACATCAGTATATCTGACTATGTGAGCAACAATCTTACATGTGTGTTTTCTTTAAAATAAATATTAAAGCTACTTTCACTGTATCACTATCACAGAAATGGCTGATAAATATACAATTTTTTTCAGAGCCAAGCTCCACACCGCCCAACTTCCGCTCCATTCACAACCCCGACCACATCCCCGCCTCAAGCTCCGACTGGCCAGTAGCCACCCTGAGCAGCTCACTGACTCAAAGTATTCCAGCTCAGTATTTCTCCACTGACCATGTCCATTCATGTGTGACAACTGGTAATTACGACACCACTTGAATACAGCACAAGGTTCAGGTAATGTTTGTCCACAAATCCAAAAGTATCCTTATCGCCTCAGGCTGATTCTAAGCTTAAGTCATGGCCAACATACATTTTTACTAACTGGAGAAAATTATTAACTGTTTCCTACTTTGTGTTTATTGCTTTCGGCTACTGTTCCAACTTTGAGAAAGTAAAACACATTTAATGCAGTGATTTCCTGCTTTGGGTTGTGAGGGCTAATACATCGGTTTAATGAAATTTTAAATCTAGGTAGCAAATACTAGTTAAAATCCGTGACCTGGCCAAATTGCAATCATCAGTTTCCACAGAAATTGATTCAATGGGTCAATAGGTATCAGTATGGAGTGACAGTGGCACTACCAGTTCATTTTAAAATTGACTAGCTTTTACATGAAATCACATTCTTCAATAACTTTAGAAAACACAATACTTTTTATGGAAAATTAGGGAACAAAAGACCATGGCACTACTGCAAATATGAGCCATGAAAAGTTGCTAGTAAATTCAGGGATCCATCAGCCACTTCATCCAATGAATAAAAAAAAAAAAAAACATTGTTTCCTACTCTGCATCAAAGTCCTAAGTTTTTATCAACAATTTTTATCAAGACAGATTGGAGAGGAGACGACTATTAATCTGCTTGCTTCTACCTTTAGTAATGGCTGAGGGGGAAATTCCAGTTCTTTCATGAAGTGGCAGGGCACTAAGTCTGGGGATGTCATCTGGTACTAAGGCTCGGGGCTGACCCAGCACCACAGCTGCAGCACGGCACACATGCTTTATACGAGGGCCCCCTGCTCTACGGAACTCCTGGCACAGAGGGGACAGATGCTGCGGCTGAAAGAGAGAGAATTCAAAACACAGATAAGAAAACAAATTAATGGCTGGCAATGTGAGTCATGATATAAAATACTGCCAAGAAACCCAACAAATGGAAACACCCAAGATATAATATAGACAAAAATGCCAGCGGTGTTGATTTGAAGCAGCTGGCATTGTCAGGAGTCTCAATTTGATACCAATTTTGATTCTTAAGTCATAACTTAATATTAGCACCTTTCAATGCATTTTGGCCACTTCTGACTACGTCAAACAGTGAAATAGACAATCCCTGCACATTTGTAAACACAACTACTATTGTTATTTGTTTTTTTTAATATGGAAACGGTGATTAGTAGAATCCCTTTCCAAGAATTAAAGGCCCCCAATAAACTGCATAATATATTTGTAAAATCAGGACACACAGAGCCGCAATTTTAGATGGACTGATTTTTCCTCCTTGGCCCTATTGATTTGTACCCTTACTTGTCCTTGAGGTGATTCTGTCTTGACTGGGACATCAGGATCAAGCTGCTCCTTCTGTTTCCTCCGCTGCCTCTTAGAGGTCACATCTCTACACCTGGTGCCAGCTGGGCCAGATAAAAGCTACAGTATTCATAGACAAAACAAATCATCACTATTAGCGTCAGGAAAATAGTAAAGCACCTTGCAATATTCAGAATAGTGGTGTTTACCAACTTTTGCCTAATATATGACAGACCTGTCATATTAAATACAGCTCATTCAAGTAACAATATTGGAAAAATGTACTTGTAGTGACTGAGCATGACCTTACCCCGGACGACTTCAGCTGTTTCTGCTGGTCAATTTTAATGAGCTGGACCTTGGCTTTCTTGAGGAGGTTGAACATTCTTTTATTTGCACCAGTGAGGCGCACTCGTTGTGAAGCTCCTTTCTCCGCAGACTCAGGACAGTCACCGTCAACACTTGTGCCAACCTCCTGTCCTGACTGCAGCTTTCCTGTTGATAAAATATCAGAAGCTAATTTTTATATATATATTTCTTTGCCAAACATTACATATTTGATGATTCTGAATTACTTTGTTTACCTGAGAGAAATGTGGCAGCCTTTGTTTTATCTTTCCCTGTTAAGTCCTCCTCTTCGCCATACTGAAATGCAAGGAACTTTGAGTTCATAGTCCTGACACACACAGACACTTTTCTCACCACTCCAGGAGAATCAAGGTCTTCTATCTTGAGCTTGGATTTGCCTTTCTCTGTGTTTGTGTTCCGTTGTCGAAGGCTAATGCTCATTACCTCATCATCAAGCCCTTCTGCTAAATCAATGGGAGGCTGGAGAGGTTTACTAACATTATCCATCTCTGCTGTCTTTCTGCTTCTGGGAAGTCCCGAGTGCAACTTCTTCAGCCTTTCGTAAATCTTGAGGTGAGCCGTTTGTTTATTAAACTTGGGGGACCTTTTCTTTTTCTGAGCAATCTGGAGGTCAGTAGGTGGGTCTGAGGGCATTTCAAATGGTTTAGATAAAAATATACTCTCATACTTGCTCTCTGGAGTTTTGCCCAGTGTATATACCTCCTCGCTAGATTCTTCTGGCACATGCCACTTGAAACTGGGGTTCCTCAGAAGAGACCGCCTCTTCTCATGTTTTTCAGATTTTTTCTCAGAAATTAGGCTGTCAGTCACATCAGTGTTGTCGTCCAGTTCCTGAGTTGAAAACAGATTGACATCCAATTGAGCTTCACTCAATGAGTCCTCATCATCAACTGGAAGGACAGGGGATATTGCTCTGTCTGTGCCATCATCTCGTCTCTTTCCTGGGCGTATTTGCAAGGCCAGTTGTAGACCCTTCTTTGGGGAGTTTCTCCGAGGCAAAACTGACATGCCAGCATCATCCATAAACCTTTGTGGGGTCTTGATGACTCGTGAGGACCTAGCACTTACAACAGGCATGATGAAGTGCTTGATGTTTTTGATAAACTTTGATTTACCAGGCTGGGTATCTAGCACGTCCGATTGTGCTTCATCAACTAATGTGTCTGTTTCTTCCTGCTTCAAGCTGTCTTTGTCAAGGCATATTCCTACCAGCTTAGAGATGGTTTTAGATTGTGCTCTTGGTCTTTTAGATTTAATGAAATGAAGGCCCTTCTGTCTTCTTTTGTACTTTTTATGTACCCCGATAAGTTTAGAGCTCGGGGCCGGTGTGGATGCTGCCACTGGGGTAGAAACTTCATTATCCTTCTCAACACTTTGAGTCTTGTGACTTTCAGGTAATGTAGTTGGAGCAAACTTCCCATCTCTGGTCCTGTGCCTCTGTTTTTGTCGCTGTCCAATCATACTTTTCCGCCTCTTTTTTCCTTGTTTGAATGATCTCCTTAGTAGACATGATTTTTTCAGATCACTTGCTTGATGTTCTGGCACCAAAGACTCTTGACTATCTATTAACTGAATGTCTGTTTCCTCTTTTACCACTAGTTGAGCATCCCCTTCTCCCACTGATAAAGTGTCCTCTTTTGCCTTTGTCTGGGTACTATCTTTTGCTTCTGTCACAATGTCATCTTTTAGACACAGGCTGAGGGTCTTCATTTAACACAGATTGTGTGTCAGTAGGTTCAACTGTAGCCAAGTCTGTGTTCGGAGTAGTTTCAGGAAAGACCACTGACTTCTTCCTTTGAACAAGCCTCTTTTTGATCGAACGGTTAGTTCTCAATCTTCTTGGTTTGGAAGGCACAGGCAAGGGATTGGCCTCTTTCATCTGTGGTTCTGCCTCATTCTTCTGCTTCTGTTGAGGAACTTTAGCAGGCACCAGTGAGGGATCATGAGAATCCTGTGAGGAAGCTTCATCAGGAACTTGAGAGGAGTTTTCATTGGGCATCTGCGGGGAGTCTTCAGCCAAAACCTGACAGGAGTCTTCAGGAAGAACCCGTGAAATGGAATCTTCAGGAAGAACCTGTGAGGTGGAATCTTCAAGAAGAACCCGTGAGGTGGAATCTTCAGGAAGAACCCGTGAGGTGGAATCTTCAGGAAGAACCCGTGAGGTGGAATCTTCAGTCAAAACCTGAGAAGCATCTTCAGCACACCCCTGTAGGGTACCTTTATCATGTGAACTTGTTCTAAGCCTCCGCTTTTGAGTCGCCAATGGCTTATGACTATCACACTTTGTTTGTGGTATAGCAAGGTTTGATGCTCTTCTCCTTAGTCTCGTAGTTGGCATGACTTGGGTATCCAGACTACATGTTTTATCCTCATACGGTCCATCTTTAATGACATCCTCTTTCTTTTCAAGCATAGGACTAGCTTGCTGAATTAAAAACGATGGCTTTGAGCTTTTGTGTTTACTGGGTGAGGAGACCTTTTTAATCTGAAGAGGTGGAACAACTTTTCCACACTCTGTTTTAGTGGTTTCTTGTATATGGGGTGGACTTGCATTTTCCATTTCAACTTCCACTTGTAAAGTGGACTTGTCCTCAAATGACATGTCAGTCTTGTTTTGGGAAGACTTTTCATTATTATCCACATTGTCAATTTCCTGTGGTGCTGAATTATCTATCCCTTCCAAACACTTAAGGACACTCGTGTCAGAAAGAGTGGATTGATCCACTTCACTCATGCTCTTCTCTGTTACTTTGACAGTGTTTTCAGCACCTTTTGTTTGGTTTCCTCCCTTCACTAATGTGAGAGTCCACACAAATTTGCTCCGTTTTTTCTTTCGAGAAGAATTCTTGCCACTAGATTGAGAATCATATTTTGGGTTTCTGATCCTAATCAACTTTAAACCTGGGATCCGAGTGTCCTCGTTTTTCAAAGGCAGACTGTGGCTGGCTTCAACAGCTAGTTTATCAGGCCCTATGGATAACGGATTATGGACTTCTGGCACTTTACCATCCTTATTCAGCCTCTTGCTCTGCCTTCGTCTATCACTTCTCAATGTTGGTTTGGCCTCCTCTGTTCTTGAAACTTCTAACGTTGACTCTGCCTGACTGACTTCGTTTGTACGTAGATTTTCGGGTTCAGTGGCAGGGTCTGAGACTCTTTCAGGGGGTGGGTTAGTGACCCTACTGCTCCTACGGATCACCGGTTGGTTAACTTCAGATTCTTTCTCTGTCATTTCTTTCTGCTTTAATTTCTTTACATTTGTTTTTGGCTCTATATCCCCACTCTCTTGTACAATGTCAAGTTGACCTGATAATTTTCTCTCCTTTGACTTTTGGTCATCCACCTCAACTTTGGCGCTAGTCTGCCAGCCAGGCTCTGTTTTCTTTGAGGCAGATCTTCCACGCCTTCTTGCAGGCACAGCTCCCCCTCCCTTGTCCTCTGAGACATGTCTATCATCATGTTCCGTTTTTAATTTGACATGAGCACTTGAAATCTGGTCACCTTGGATTTCCTTAGCTTTTGGCTGATCCTGGAATCCTTTTATCTTCAACTTCTTCACAGATTTCTTTTGAGCCTCCTTTTCCTTTTTTACTTTCTTTTTGGCCACCAACTTAATAGTAATCCTTGGTGCTGTTGAAGAGGCTCCGTTTTTACTGGACTGTCTCTCCGTAGTGCTTTTTCCTTTTGAACCCTTCCTGTCATCCTTTGTGGGCTCTGGAGATGAGCTGTGAACCTCCTGCATGGATTTTACATCGTTTTCAGGGTCGGGAGAGGTAATACCCGTCGCCACTGTTGGAGTATCTAGTGGTAGCTTCTCACTTTGTCGTTTTGATTTTGCGTTGACAGGATCACCTACAAAACATCAACAAAATAACATTTAATTGGAGATCAAAGTAATAATTTTGTCATACTTTGCATTATGTTTTGTGCTTAAAGCAAGCTTCAACTTGTGGATTGTTCTTTAGTTACAGCTAATGTGATTGTTGTGCAATTCTTTTTTTTTACCTTTGGAAGGATTTTGTCGGGACCGTAAAGGTCCTTTGTAGCCTTTTCTCTCTGCTTCAAATCCTCTGAAGTCATCTCCCTTGAAAAAAACAACAGGTAATTAAGTAACTTAAGGTAATCAAGTAACTTAACATCCCTGAGCTGGAGGCTATGTCTCATTTAGCAAAGATAATAGCTAAAATGTTATGTCTGTAGTATTGATTATTAATTCTAGAGTGGAACATGAAATATGGCCCATGAATGGTAAATGGCTGCATTTATATAGCGCTTTTATCCAAAGTGCTTTACAATAGTTTGCCTCTCATTCACACACCGATGGCAGTGAGCTACCGTCAAAGGTGCTGGCCTGACCATCGGGAGCAATTTGGACACTTTGACATGTGGACAGGCGGGGATCAACAGCTGGGGGTCGAACCGCCAACTTTGTGATCAGTGGACAACTTGCTCTACCACTGAGCCACAGCCGCCCCCATGACTAAGTAGATATCCAAAGTAACAAGACCTTACCTACAACTCATCAAAAATGAAATGGATGATAAAACACTTGTTAATTTCTTAGTATGTTCATAATGGGAAATGGATTCAGGTCTAGCATATTCATGATCATTTCAATACATTCAACAGAATAGTATTTGTGTCAAATATCTAGCCTTAACATTACAAAACATGTTATATATGAACAGATTTTAGGGCAATATTAATGACAGAGCATGCACAATTGTTTTCATTCTCTCCTCATACAAACAAGAGCTTTTTTTGTCTGATCTGATTCACAAGAAATAAAAAGTCAATTGGGTCACATGTACGTACAGGAGGGTAAATGCATTTAGCTAGGTATTAGGGTAACTTCCGGAACTTGTCGTTATGTCGTTATCTATTTTTTCGTCGTGCAAGCTCAGGTATCAAACCTTTTTGTGAGGTACATTAAAGCTGTTACGATGAACAACCACACTACCTGCAATAACTGTAAGGAAAGGTGGGTATGCCGCACTTGCCATTACTACCCCACACATCTGGAGCATTCCCTCCAATTATATCATAGGTTCTTATGCTTGCAGGTGCTTGTTGCCTACTAACAACTATATTCCGGTGACATTATAGAGTTAATACATTTGTAGGGAGTTATTATAACAGTAGATATTGCTAATGGATTTGGCACAGTTATGCACCGCAATTTAAACCTGCCGTGCTAAGTAACATTAGCTAGCAGCTACCCCTTCCCCCTCCTCCCGAATCGATATAAACTCACTTCTGTTTGAAGACAGGCTTACGTTAGCTAGCTAAAGTTTAAACTTTAGTTAGCAACAGTGTTGATGTCGCATACGGTAAACTTAAAAGTAGTAATCGTAATGTGAAAGACAAGTGTTCTATGTAATGCTGTACAAATAGCACTTCGCGCATCTGGACAGCGTATAAAAACAGAACAGTTAGCGTTAGCTGCTGCACAGGATAGAGAGCCGCTAGCCTTCCCCTTCTTTGTGTTCGCTAACATTAGCTGCTACTCTAGCTCATGACAACGAACGGGCCCTGGATGAAATAATTACGATCCCTGTTTACAAATTGGCGTCCTCGCTGACTGGCTGATTTTAAGCGTCTTCAATTCATGGTATTATACTGTAATACTAGTAAGCTTAAAAAATAAATTATGAAAATAGCTTCAACGCTACTTTACTTCCTCTACCACTATGTTGAATGCATGTGTTTCGCTGCGATCGTTCATTAAATGCCCTGATTTTAAATGGAACAGCCGAATCTCTCCTGCGCTAACGTTTGCTAGCATGTAATGTTAGCTTACCAAGCTTGACGCTAAAGTTAACGTTAAGCTTAGCGAACGATGTTGACATTTCTCCACGGCACTAACGAGTCACAACATTATAGACAGCACTCACTCACACATTTATCAGTCACACAAAATGTAATAAAATGAAATAAAGATACTAACTCCTGAGTCGGTTTGGGACCTCACCTCTTCACTCCCACTTGAGCTGTATCCAGCCTGGCCAAGGCTCTTGTGGTTCGCCTCTATCCCAAGTAAGCGCAAGTGAGACTGGTCTTCGTTTAACGAAAGAACCAGGTTTGTGGGCCTTGGGCCTCCGTTGGTCACATCATCAGTTTCTGCCCCTGATCGCCCGAGTTGCCATCGCTTCTCAGAGCGCAAACGACTGCGAGATGACCAAGGCCGACCGGGGAAACGACCCCTAGCTGTAGCAGTACCACCTTGGCCTCCTACGGCAGCTGCGGTTGCTGATCCGCATCCCGCTGCCGCCATCATTGCTTGAACAACAACACCGATAGCTAACAGTTCGAGGAGAGACAAGAGGGAAGGCGCGAGATGGGAGGGGGAGCCGCAATGGTGCAAGGGAAAGTGAGTTTTTCCACTGTAAACTGGAAAGGCCCTATCATTAATCTGTAATCATAAACATAGAGTCGCCCGCAGAAAATAAATTAATTTAAATGTTTTATTGCAATTGCATAGAAAATCCATTCAGATAATAAACCAAAATAGAGTAAATATTAAATTAGACAAACTTTAACATCATGAACAAAAAAAAAAGAGACGAGAATACAGAAATACACTGAAAAAGATAGCACTTAGAATCTTTACAGCCTTTTGCTTTTGGAGGAGGTTATTGTTTTAATGTTTTTAATTTTTTTAAATGTGGAAATTAGGTTTTGCTTTGGCAAGATTACAAATATTAATATAATAACAAATAATATAATATAATAAGAATATAATAAGAAATAAAATAAGATTAATTAAAATCTATGTGTTTCCCATATGGTGTTGTACACAGAACTTATTTTTTCACTGGACATGATCTGAGGCTTTTGCAATCTTGAAAATCATTTGAAGATATTTTGGGATGATATAAGCATTATTACCCCAAGACAGGTTTGTGAATACACTCCATTTGATGTTCTGACATTTCTATATTTGTATTCTATATTTAGAAGTCTTTTATCTCATTGCACTATTTGTATATAATGATTTCAGTCTACAGGAATGCTAGAAAGCACTTAATTGATTAAGATGTGAAACTGCATTCATTTTAGCTACACATTTAAGGACAAACTAAAAATAAAGCAACTGTAGAATGAGACTGTAAACTAGAGGTGTAATTTGTTTCTCATCTGATTAGAATTCCTACCGTTTATTTCATTTTTCAGCAAGATATGGCTGGAAGGAAGATTCCCAAGAGATCAAAAGTGGCAAAAAAAATGAAGCTTTTTTTCAATCTTTAGAATAAAGACTGCCTCTCCCTAAACATCCTAACAGCTGAATATTTTCTTTTACAATAGTCACTAGTTTCCAGTTCCTTTTATTGTAGCACTTTTAGTTACCTCTAATTCCTTTTTACTGTTGCATGTGAAACAGTTTAATTTGTTTCATCAATGAGTAATTAAAGAGTATTTGGTTCTACATGTAAATTGAAAGGGTTTTACTGTATATAGATTGCTGTCTTTGGTTTGTTATATTTGCTTAATCAAGGCTTCAATTTCAGCATGGCTCAAATGAAAAATCTTGATGCACTTATATAGAACATCCACTTGGGTGCACACTGCTACAGAAATTGAACTGTCAACCATCAATGCTGGCCGATCAGGGACTCGTAGTTACCACCTGGAGATAAACATGACCACTGACCACAGAGGCTACATTCCAAAATCCACCTTACACTTTAAGAGCTCAGCAATATATATAGCTAGGTGCTAGTCCAAAACATGTTCAAAATGAATTCTTAATTGCACTGGTAGCCAATGAAGTGAAGTTAAAATGTATAAGGTGTGTTCAGTCCTTGCCAGGAATCTGGATATATTCTGCTGGGTAAGATAGGTGAACAGGGAGTTATAATAGTCAAGGTGTGATAAAATAATTGACATAATAATGGAAACTAATATTAAAGACCCCTCAAAGACCCCTGCCCAACCATCCCCCGTCACACCTTCTCTCCCCCTGCTGCCCCACCTCCATACTCCCCCGTGGCTCCACCATCCCCTAGCCCCACGCCCCTCTCTTCCCTTCCCCCCGGATTCTCAACCCCAACACAACCATACATCAGCAACACATCCGACCAGGTGAAGAGGCAGCTGAAGAGTCTCCATGCAGGCAAGGCAGCTGGCCCTGATGGTATCAAACCAGGGCTCCTCAAGGCATGTGCGTACCAGCTGTGTGGAGTACTCCAGCACATCTTCAACCTGAGCCTAAGCCTTGAAAGGGTCCCACTGTTGTGGAAGACTTCCTGCCTGGTCCCTGTGCCTAAGAAAGGGCGTCCCAGTGTCTTGAACCACTACAGACCTGTGGTGTTGACTTCCCACATCATGAAGACCCTTGAAAGGCTTGTGCTGGCTCACCTCAGTAAAGGAAGGACTGGATACCCTACAGTTTGCCTACCAGGCTAACATTGGAGTAGAGCACGGCATCATCTACCTGCTTCATCGGGCCCACTCCCATCTGGACAGGGCGGGCAGCACTGTGAGGATCATGTTTTTTTTATTTCTTTTAACACCATTCAGCCCACACTCCTGGGAAATAAGCTTCGGACAATGCAGGTGGATGGCCCCTTGGTGACCTGGATTCTAGACTACCTGACTGGCAGACCACAGTATGTGAGGCTGCAGGGCTGTGTGTCAGATCTGGTAGTCAGTAATACAGGGGCCCCCCTAGGGGACCGTCCTGGCTGCCTTCCTGTTCACTCTTTACACATCCGACTTTAGGTACAACACAGAGTCATGCCACTTGCAGAAGTTCTCAGATGACACTGCAATTGTTGGATGTGTTAGGCGGGGTCAGGAGGGGGAGTACAGAGGACTGGTTGGTGACTTTGTTGAGTGGTGCAACCAGAATCATCTGCAGCTCAACGCAGGGTAAAACCAAAGAGATGGTGGTGGATTTCAGGAGGACTAAGGCACCAATTACCCCCATTTCTATCCGGGGGAAGGACACAGACTTGGTGCAGTCCTACAGGTACCTAGGAGGGCACCTGGATAGCAAGCTGGACTGGAGTGGGAACACTGAGGCTACATACAAGAAGGGCCAGAGCCAACTCTACTTCCTGAGGAGGCTCAGGTCCTTTAAAGTATGTAGAACCATGCTGAACGTGTTCTACCAGTCGGTGGTGGCAAGTGGCCTTTTCTTTGCGGTTATGTTCTGGGGCAGCAGCATAAAAGCCGCAGACACCAACAGGATAGACAAACTGCTGAGGAAGGCAGAGTCTGTCCTGGGGGCCAGCCTGGACCCAGTGAAGGTGGTGGCTGAGAGGACAATGCTGGCCATCATGGTCAACAGCGTCTCTCACCCACTTCATGATACTCTAGCCAGGCAGAGGAGCATGTTCAGCAGCAGACTCATCCTGCCATCCTGCCAGAGGTCCTTCTTGCCCACCGCCATCAGACTATACAACTCATCCCTGTATATTTTTTGTAGAGCATATCTTATATATTTCTTATTCTTTAATTTTTATTACTTATCTTAGTTGTGCTATTCTGTGTTGTTGTTGTTGTTGTTCTATGTTATTTGGCTGCTGTGACTAAGAAATTTCCCCTCAGGGATTAATACCTTTACCTACCTACCTACCTACCTACTCATACCCTAACCAGCATTTATATCCCATCTCTGCTCTTTGCCACTAGCCAACAAGCACACACAATTGAGTCTTATTTATTGCTCACATTTTATCTTGAAAAACACTTTGTAACACTGTTTATAAAAGTGATCTATAAATAACCATTATTATAGAGTAATAAAAATAATCCCTGGAATTCATACAGTAAACTATATCAAATTTGTCTCTGCACTTATCAATATTGCCAGCTGGTGACGCCAGTGTTAATGGTGTAGTTTTTAATCACAGAAAGTTGCTGCTGGCCTTGAATCTAGGGGATGCTGGTCATTTGCAGAGTTTAGCAGGTTGTATAAAATTGCAGTGAATTTAGGATGATTGTTCATAATGAAAATGGAACTATGTTTCTTTAAAGGGACCTTGCATGATTTAATAAAAATGCCCTATGGAGAGGCTTGGCTTTTCTCATTGAGCTTTGTAACCACCAGAGAGCGGTATGGTGACTTCCACCGTTAAGTCTCCTGTTCTGCCTCCGCCATCAGAGGGCGGGGGGGTTTCCTGCTTTTGATGTCATTGCGTATTTTCGCCGGGTGGCTTTCATTGTAACGTTAACACGGAAGTAGCTCTTTCTGCCAGCTGCATCAAGCTGGAATACGCACAAAGATAACTTCCGGTTTATCTATTTTGCCATGGCACGAACTTGTTTTTGAATTAAATCAAATAGGTAGGCCTATTAGAATGTGCAGCACAACAACAATAATAAAATATATTTATAATGACTCAAACACAAATTAATAACCTGGAAGGATGTCCACTTCTTGCTATAGGCCTATAGGGCTATCAAAAATCCATGTTTGAGTCATTGTGCCTTCATGGCAATCCTATATGTTTTACTATATATGGACTGTATATCTTCCATAGACCTACATCAATGTAAGCTACAACGGAGACATTTATGTATGAAAACCGTAATTTAGGATTGTTATGGGGAATTTTATTTTGAAAAACAGACAGGAAGTCATATTTGTGTTACTGCTGGTTTCACAATGGTCATTGTGTTGATGTCTTGATCTCGGTCTACTTTCCGACGACCATTATAGGAAGTCAACTCCTGGCTTTCAGGTTACCAGGTAATATATCCTGTAAATTAACCCGCAGACAGCCTTCTCATTTCACATAAAGCTGATAAAATAGTTGATTGCTGATGAAAATTGTACGGCTGTCGAACGGTAGCCAAGTTAGTTGGTGCAAGCTAACGTTATTTTGCTAAGCTAATGCTAGCCGTGTTGTCCTTAATGGAGTCATGTGACTGCGCAGAATAGGTCAGCAAACTGTAGTAATAAGACTAAGTATTAGTATTTTATGTGAGAAATTTTCTTCGCTTTAGCAATTTCAAGAAGCAATATTTAGATGAAAGGCGGCAGTGTCTGATTTTTCTTAGACATCCCATATCCTCTTTCTCAATAAAATGTGATGTTTTTGTGTCACTACCTGGTTCACTCATGACTTGTTTCTTTCTACGTCCCCATGGTTTTCGGAAGAGGCCACAGGGAATCACGATGAACCTGGAACGACTCCCCAATGAGGAGAAACTCAGCCTATGCAGAAAATATTATTTGGGTGAGTGCAATTCTGAACCAATTCTGGCGCCCAAGTTTTGATACAAACAAGTCTTTCATGTTCCATTCTTCCCTTTTGTTTTAGAAATTACATAGAAGTAGTGGCAGGAACATCTCACCCTAGTCTGTATGTTACACATATATTAAAATGGCCAAATCTAGGTGGGAGGAAAGGTTCCCACATCCCAGTAAGATATACATGGTAGGCGGTTTAGGTATAACATTTAGTAAAATAATGCATGAACAATGTGTTCTTGTGTGTTGTGTTGTATTGATTAGCTTACATATTTTTTCACAGATACTGTGATAGATTTTACAGTCTTTTGATCATGTTTTTCTCTCTCAGGGGGCTTTGCATTCCTTCCATTCCTCTGGCTAGTCAATGTTGTTTGGTTTTTCCGGGAGGCCTTTGTAAAGCCAGGCTACACTGAACAACTCCAGATTAAAACATGTGAGTATAAAAAACAAACGGTGACGTTTCAGCAGCAATTGTGGGTGAAAGTTTGATTTTTATTACTTTTAGATCAGAGTGCTGCCTCTGACACTGTAGACCATTCAATTTTAGTTGGCATCAAGGACTTGCCACACAGTTGGTTTATTGGTTCAGCCCATACCTCTCATATAGTACATATTCTGTCAATGCATGTTCAAGACGGTTCAAGAGTATCGTATGGTCAATTGTGTCGAAGGCTGCACTCAGATCAAGTAGCAATAGTGCTGAGGTTGAGCTGGAGTCAATAGCTAACAGAAGATCATTGACCACTCTCGTGAGTGCAGTTTCGGTCGAGTGAAAGGATCTAAAGCCAGATTGGAAGGGATCAAGTAGGTTGTTTTTTGATTTAAAAAATAAATAAAAAAAATAAAAATCCGTAAGTTGACTGGCTACTGTTCGTTCAAGTAATTTGGAGAGGAACATCAGATTTGAGATTGGTCTATAGTTCTGAAGTACTTCGGGATCAAGGTTTGTTTTTTTCAGTAATGGCTTGATCACGGCCGTTTTAAAGGCGGAGGGCACAGTGCCAGTGGAGAGCGACCGATTGATCAAATAAAGAATGGAGGGTCCTAGGATAGGGGAAAGTTCTTTAAGCAGTTTAGCAGGCAGAGGGTCTAGCATGCAGGTCGTGGGTTTCGAAGACAGAATTAACTTGGTGAGAGTGTCTAAGGAAATTAAATCAAACTATGAGAAAAGACATTCAGCCCAGGAAACACCAAGTGAACTTTTCAGGGGTGAGGCGGCACCACCAGTGGAGAGTGTACTGGTGATCTAATCTCTAATCAGCGTGATTTTCTGAGTAAAAAAGGACATGAAATCATTTGGAGAAAACAGAGAGCTATCAGAGGGGGAGGGATTCCATGTTAGCTTAGCAACAGTGTCGAATAGAAACTTTGGGTTGTTTTTATTTGCACTGATTAACCTAGAGAAGTGTGCAGTTTTGGCTGACGAGAGTGCGCATTTATAATTTAGCAAGCTATCATTCCAGGCGAGCCGGAAGACTTCAAGTTTGGTCAATCGCCAATTACGCTCTAGTTTTCTACAGGCTTGTTTAAGTGCACGAGTGTCGTGAGTAAACCACGGTGCAAACTTCTTAGCGTGGTGTTTTCTAGTGACTAACGGGGCAATTGAGTCAAGCGCGTTGGTAAGGCTAGCGTTTAGTTCGTTGGTGAAATTGTCAAGTGAGCCAACATGACCAGAGAGTGATGCAAGAAAACTGGGCAGTTTTTCAAATAGTAACGAGGCCATGGTAGCATTAATACGATGGCTAATATATGTATCTTTACACTTTTGGCGTGGGCAGATCAATTCGATCTCAAATTTAATGAGATAGTGATCAGATAGGGCGGGCACATAAGAGGAGACCACTAAAGCAGAAACAGGAATGCCACGGGCCAGAACCAGGTCAAGGGTGTTGCCCATGGTGGGTTGGTTCATTAACAAATTGAGTGAGGCCGCAAGTATCAATAAGGGGATAAAGTAAATGCAGACTGGTAAAACTCTGCAGATATGGGGGGAAAATGGCGAGGGTGGGGCCACAGTCTCAGTCTGTTCTGCTGTAAACTCTAACCTGGCAGACTCCACACCCTTTCTAGGCCTAACAGGTTCTCTAATCGCCTGCATCCCGGCGAGCTCTACGGACAAATGTCAGCTCTCCCTTAGACATCTGTCTATGTTGCTAGATAATAAAGCAGCGCCTACCCCATTAGGGTGGAGCCCGTCAGCTTTCAGCAAGCCGGGTTTTCCCCAGAAGGAGGGCCAGTTATCTAAGTAGTCTAATCCCTTTTCTTTTAGCCAGCCAGAGGTTGAGGGAGACTAATCTGCTATAACTCTCATCATTGCCCCTCGCGAAAGGTAAGGGGCCAGGGACAATTAATCGATGCCAACACATCTTCCTAGCGAGGTCACAGGTCCTGGCTATGTTGAGCTTGTTTAGCTAGGTGACAAGTTGCCAAAATAATGGAAATGGAAAATGCAGTTAGCTCAGTCGGTAGAGCACGAGACTCTTAGTCTCAGGGTCGTGGGTTTGAGCCCCACATACACATTGGCTATCACCTTTGTAAGTTGCTTTGGATAAAAGTGTCTGCTAAATGACTAATGAGATCATATTTTGGGAGCCATTCATGCAGCTACTTCAAAATGGTTCACAAACCTTTTCTCCCAACTGTATATGCTGATATAGCTGTGTGGTCATTGTTATAGTGGCATGCCTGATATTTGACATCTCTTTTTTTTTTTTTTTTTTCAGATGTAAAGCGATCAGCGTTGGGGTTGCTACTATGGGTAGCAGTACTCACCACATGGATAACCATTTTTCAGCACTTCAGAGCAGAGTGGGGGGAGGTGGCGGATTACCTCTCCTTCACTATTCCACTGGGCATTCCCTGAAACGCTTTTTGAATACAGGTTCATTGGAAATAACTAATGAGCCACTGTAGGACCAAAGAATGTCCCATTTTGAATTACAGATGAAAATATGTTGGGTGTGTCTGGTGTGGGAGTTTTTTTGAAATGTTAGACTATGACTCAATCAATACTCACCATATATTCATGTAGTTTTAGGAATGTAACAACTAAATCAATAAATGCATATAATTCTTATTTACTTCAGGGATTGATTTATGCGTACAATCAGGTTTGCCTTTGTGACTCGTGTGACATTGTAATCTGAGAAGCCATATTGATGTTTAAAGAGTAGTGGAAGTGGTGTAGTGGAACTGTTTTTCACTGTTTTCCACTACACTCTAACCAAGGCCGAAATGGAGGATTTAGCTAAAGATCAAGGTCAAGGTCAAGGTTTTTTATTATCATATGCACAAACATTCACAAAAAAAGCAAAAGTTGGCAATGAAATTCTTATGCCTCTCTGGCACCCTACGCTAGTGCTAAGAACAAATATAAAAGTACAAAGTTATAAAAGTACAAAAGTTATAAATTATAAAGTGTAGCAGAGTGTAAGGTGTCCTAGAAGTAAAGTGGCCTGTTATGCACAACAACTCATGTACCGAGATAAACAACCCTGTTTCTGGGAATATGCTAGAAGATGCTAGAAGATGCTGTTTCATGTAACCTAAAGTTGAGGGTCACCTCCACAGGAGGACATAACTTACCTTATCTGTGTAGCTGTGCCGAAAAAGCTGTTTAGTGTGGGCACAATTAGGACAGTGCAACAGGATACAGAAACGGGGAGGGAGGCTCAGTGTGCGGCCTTGGGAAACCCCGGTCCTAGAAGATAGTCACGATAACTTATGGAGTATGTGACAAAAACGGTCACATACAGGAGGGCTGATCACGAGCACATGGTAATTAGGGAATTATCATAGATCATAAGGGATGAACCTATTGAGTTTTAAGGCAAATAACGGCCAGCCCTATCTGAAAAAGGGGTTGGAAAACACCCAATGACGCATACTGAAGTTCTAAGGATTGTATAAAAATGTGTATGTTTTAGTAAAGTTGTGCACGAGTTTGTTGTATTCTTTGATGGATACAATAAATCTACAGTGGACTGAAGACTAAGTTTGGTCTAAATTCTACAACGTGTGTGGTCTCAGATTGCGTGAAGAAAAAAATCCACATCTGGCTTTGGAGCTAAATTTAACAATGAGTATCTTCAAAAGGTTAATGTTAACGTTTGTTAACTGGAAAAACACAAACTTTTGTTTGTTAACTTTTGGATTCACGCTTGTGCATTTAAAATTTTTTAAAAGGCATTTGAGTAATTTCAGTTGGTCCTGGAGTAATGAAACGTGTATAGAAGTTAACTTTCATCTACAGTATCTAACTTGGATGTATAGGTTTAAAGTTTTACAGGACATCAACAATAGATACAACAAATAATCATGTCTTTCTGTGGCTTAATAGTTATAAATGCTGCACCTTTCTCAAAATGTTTAGTGTGAACGTCAATGTTTCTGTGTGTGATGGTACACTTAAAAATGTTTTTTACTTGTGTGTGAATGACAAAAACTAGCCATTAAGTTTATGATTTGTTTTAAAACCTTTTATTTGCTATTGTAATTTAGAGTTTCTGGTGTACTGATGTCATCAGGAAGAAACTTGACTGAAAAACAAAACATGACAGGTTCACATTAGGATTTATTTACTCCTAATACTTTTCATTACGACAGAAGTTCTAAAGGCTCCTGGGCAGTCACTTTGGCGCCTATTGTGAAAGTCAATCCCTCTAAATGTCCCCACTTCCCCACCACCCTATAGTCAGTGCCATTTTTAGTCACTCCAGTAGAAGCTTGGGTGGCAGGCTCTACATTACTAGCAGACAGGAAGGACATGTCCCCAGCATACTTAACTGTGTTGGTTATTTCATTGAATCTGCCAGGAACAAGTAACAAGTGTCAGTGGGTAGGATTATTATGTAATTTATCAAACTGATTTATGAGGGAGTGAGGTGTAACTGATATCCCAGATCATTATGTAAAATGACTCATTTAAAACACCACTGCGATTAGGCTATCCTCTTACTTGGACAAAGATAGCTTGAGGACGAATGAAGATGAATTAGCTAGAATCAATAACTACTCTTAACCTGTGGGAGGTGTATTTTTATTGTTTACAAGTGTGTGTCTGTGTGTGAGAGAAATGGTTCATTATTATCACACGTGCTCTGGCATGTGAATGGGACGTCCCTGCTGTCCCTGTCCGTCTGGCATCACTCACAAGGGTCAACATCGCCTCATCTTTTGAACTTATTTTTGGATAGAACCTTCCTGCAACAACAGGCTTAGCCTATATGGTTCTCCACAGACCTGACTGATGAACTATCTGGGGAGAAAATAAAATAAGCAGGCAGTGGTACAACCGGCACCACCGCGAGCAATTCATTTGACCATTTTGATAAAACATTTCAGAGTTAAGCCTTCATTCTTCACGTTAATAAAGCTTATAAGCCTACAACAGCTGCATCACTGCCAAAACAATGCACTCTGATCCTATGGCAGTGCCCGAATACCCAAGGGTATACATGATTAGTCCAGAACTGAGAATCAAGGTGCCCCACAGTGAATTCCCAGCTTATTATGTAACTCCAGTATAAAACACAGACCTTAATAGGCAAGTCCACCAGAGTCACACACAGACGCGTGCAGCAGTTCATCTTTTCCATTGGCAGCCACAGACACAGAAATAACTCACGCACTTAGGCAACAAGCATCTCCTGCACGGTAAGTGGGAACTCGTCTCATTCTGGACTTGAGGCTGTGACCCGATGCAACCTCCCAGGGCATAACAAAGAGGGTTTTCTTGCCTGCTTTGATAACGGAATAGAAAGGTGTAGCTGCTTTAAACTGGTTTTGAGACACAAGGTAGTACACAGGGTAATCTAGTAATCTGACTGTGATATGCTGTAGCCTCAACCGCTTTTAAATCTATGCTCTTACTCTGAATTTCTCCTAAATAGATCTGAGATGGACTTCATTCTTCCACCCACTCTTCCAGCTAGTGGTATCCCATGGGAGAAGGTTTTACCACCTCTTATCCCTCGGCTGAATGGGACATACGGACAATATAGTTGGACCCCGAAATTACTCATTCCAGAGACCGACCATGCCAGCTCTGCAAAGGTAATTTACCTAAAGTAAAATGCCTTTTTAATAGTTACTTGACTTTTGGAAATTGAGCTACACGTGTTGCATAAATAAAAAAGGGGAAACATTTCCTTGCATTTATTTTGGCTTCATTTTGTTAGAAGGAAAAACAAAACATTCAATGTCTATACCCAAACTTACAATTCACTATGGTAGCCTGTTGAATAGGTTGGGAGTATGCAATCATTTTCTTGTAAAGCAATAATTTTGACAGACATCAATTGAGACTGAGTGCATGCCTGCCAATAGCCTTTGTTGGGTTTACACTGTTATATATATAATAATGCTCTAGTTATTTGCTTGATGTTTGTAGGTCAACTGTGACCACAATGGATTTACAGTTCACATTGATGTTAAACTCTTCAACCCAGAAGACCTGATGGTCAAGGTGTCAGGAGACTTTGTGGAAGTGCAAGGAAAGCATGAAGAAAAAAAGGTTAGTATACTGTTAGCAACATGATGTATTGACTGGCTCACTCCATCAGAATGGCTGTAAACATGCATTGCTCTGTGCTCCATGCTGTTTGTTAGAATGGTCCAGGCTTGATAACACGCCAGTTTAACCGCCGCTACCGAATCCCTGAGGGAGTGGACACCATGGCTTTGGCATCAGCAGTCTCTCCGGATGGCATCCTCATCATATCTGCACCTATGTTGCAGACCAAGAGCTCCGGATCCCTGATGCATTAATAACTACCATATACACACAACCCTCTGTCATCTTTACCACGTGTGAAAACAGCAGCTGATGTTTACCACGTGTGAAAACAGCAACTGATGTTAAGGTACAGGCACAAATAGAAACACGACTTTAGGCTCCACCTATCACAGACACACGCTCCATGTGCCAAAACACACATTTGTTACTGGCACTGTTATATTCCCTGCTCTTAGGTTTGTATATACTGTACCGCAGTTACTCGTCAATCTTAATGTTTCCAAGGAACCAGTCATTGTAAATATTCTGTGTTCATGATTCAGAATGATGTTTCATTATATTCAAGTTATGTAAAATGCATTGTAATGTGATTTTTGACATGATTTAGGATGCACACAGGCATATTTAATGTGGGATTATTTCTTCCAACAAAAGTATAAAATGCACTGTTTATTTCTGTATAAAATTAAAACAAAATGCTACTGCTGACAGTGTCTTGTTGCCAAGGTTCAAGCAACCAGTTACTCTTCCTGGAATTCATCCAACATGGAGTCCACTTCACTGAAAGGAAAAGGACAAATTATTATTTAGAGACTTTTAAATGCTATATTTAGTGAAGTCTTATAAATCTTATAAGTGCTATAATGAGTTAAAAAGGACAATAACCTTCTAGAAGCAATACTAACATTTTATATAAGAGCTGTGTGCCTGTAACGTTTAACAAAAAATAGCAACAAGCAAGAGAAATGTTTTTAAATTGCTTAGTCAAGCAATTCCATCCATGGGTTACAATTTTACCTAATTTGCTCCTTCACCCATTTTCTCTGTTTGCGAAGGACTTGCAGCAAAGGGTCATCTTCAAACTCCTTTTCATCTGAATCTGAACACAAAAATATGTAATGTAGGAAGATGACTATCTGGTCAACACAAAGCTTGCATGGATCATACATTTTATTGGTTCCCTATACCAACGGCTTGCACAGAAAAGTCTAAAAAGTTCTGGAGGTTTGACTTAAAGGGCTTGGGAATGCATCTACGGCCCAGAAAATATGCCCCACAATTAACTACAGGGTAAAGGTCAGTGCTTTCTGCTGCTGTGTCCTCACCTTCAGCCTCTCGCAGCAGCTGGGAAATGACCTCCATAGTATTCTCTGCATTTCCTGAAGGAACTGGGGACTGCGGAGGTGCAGAAGGAATGTATGGAGGAGAGTCTGACAAGACAGGGGTCCTTTGTGCAGGGGATGAATCCAACGTAGGGAACAATACCTCTGAAACTACCTGCCAAGGTACAATGAAAACACCCCATTTGTTTATGCAACTTAAAACCTCCATAATGACGTAGGTAGGTAATAATAATATAGGCATGCCATCTAACATTACTAGGAGTGGTGGATAGGACATTCTGGCTCTGGGGTGTCTTTTCACATGGTGGCCATATTTGATTTACATCATACATCAGGGCAGGAAACACATTAGAGTTAATCGTCAAATGTATCAACGTTGTCTTGGATAGAACAAACCAGCAAGCACAGGGAACAATCCTTTCACTTTGAGATGGTCTCTGTGCTTGCATGATAAATGAAGCTGATCATTTTCCAAGAGAACACTGAGGACATATAAAGATCCCAGAAGTTTACTTGCCAAACAAGGATGCATCGGATGGTGACATAGCTAACTAGAACAAATGGAAAGCCCCAAGATTCATTGCAAGAACAACGCATCACGTCCAAACAGTGAAGCAGTCTTGAGTACAGAGCTGGTTTGAACAGATGGGAATGCACATTCATGCAATGTGCATTAATATAAAGACAAAATGGTCTGAACTCTGTCATTATGTGTGTGATGCAATACGTTTTCAACATCTTTAAAAGTCTTCTAGTGTGTCCCGAGCCTAAAAGGCGATTATAAAAACTCCTCGAAAACAATCTACTCTCCTTTGAGTAGCAACACATCATACAGCTGTCAGCTTTCAGTCCACCCAAAATGCAGTTGGCATGTCTAAAGCTGTTCACACAATCTGCACATGAGCACCATCTCCACTTGCATTTACTCCTGTCTCCATATCAGTAGAAAAAAAATCTATACAAACAGAACAAAGAACCTCACTTCTGTTCATGCTACGGTAACACAGCCAGAAGACAATCGCCATTTAGGTAGCAAGCCAGGGACAAAGCAACACCTCATGCCTCCGCTGAATGAGCCACGCCTACATGTATGATGGACTCTGGCTGGCACATGTGCAGTCCAAAGTGTTCAGCTTGTTAAACATGTTCAACCCTGGAGCCTGGTTTATGCTTCACATGGAAACAAGCGCAGTGGAGCACGTTGTGTAGACACGCCGCCATCAACGTTTGGATGAAAGAAGAGGAACTGGAACCACTTGCAGATTCCATTTTTTTTGTTCTTGTTGGTGGATTTGGGCTGAATCTTCCTACAACGCCACTTAAGAAATGGTGATGAGACTGTCAAGGTACGCAGACAGCCTCTCTGTATTCACACAGAGCTTGCACGTCAACCCACACAGAAAGCATGAACCAGGCATGAGACAAATTAACTTGTAAACTGGAACAGACATTAAAGTTTGCACATGTACTGACCTGTCCTAAGGCACTGTGGATTGGAGACGGTGGTGGTGCACGATTCCCAGTACAGCTTTCACTGGATAACCCCTGGCATCTCTCCAGCTGGCCCCCATTTCTGCTGGACGGCTGCTCTGGCCATGATTTGACCTTTTTGGGACCTCTGCTGTAACATGAAAAGCACCTGTTTGTATACCTGGCCCCATCACCATCTTTAATATGATGTCTGCACAAAAACAGGTATAGACTTAACATGTGTGTCTGTGTGTGTGTGTACACATTTCAATACATTGCACCTAGTGGATTTCTTCTGCTTTCTGCTGGATGTCACTGTCCTCTTCTCATTCTTCTCTGACTCCTTTGTTTGTTCTTTCTGCTTATTATTCCGCTCAGCTCTTCTGTGGTGAAAAGGCCACTCTTCCTCTGTAGTCCCAGATGAATCAGGTGGTGGAGATGACATATGTTGGGCAATGGGCTCTTCGGTGCAGCTGTCTGTTGAGTATTCCAGGACTTGCTGGGCTTTTTTAGGGACCACTTTGGTCCGAAACCCATCTATTCGCCGTGAGCTCCTCTGTTGTGAGCTAGGAGGGGATGACTGGGTGGGGCAGGGCAAGACATCACAAAGGAGATGCATGTGGGCAGGCACATGAGCATCAGTGTCACTCTGGAGTTTAGAGACTGAGGAGCTGGAGACAGGAAAAGGAGGGGAGGCAGAGGGGCCTGGATGCGGTCCATGGGCTTCTTTGGCTTTTGGTTGGGGAGCACTGATGAATGTGGGGGTAACTCTTTGTGCAGTTTCAGGAGGTTGAATATTCTGCTGTAGCTCAAGATGATGTAAGGGGAAAGTAAATGAAAAGTTAAATAAATATTGAACAACTGAACATTCACCTGTTCATATAGAATTTAAATGGTACACAAATTCTACCTTGTGAGCCTGTCCAGTGACTGGGGGCTGGTGAAGACTGGGGTTCTGCCAGCTGAAGGTGGAACGGTGAAGACTGGAGTATTGCTGGGACTGGGGCCACTCCCTGGCCTGCTCCATCTTCCTCCTCAAGCGCCACTGGAACAGGATGTCATCTCCTGGGCATGTGTGGGGCACCAGGGAAGGAGTCACAGAGGTTTTTTGGGCGGGGCCAGCATGGTGTGAAGCTGAGCTGGCATTCACTGCAGCTTAATAGACATATTACACAACAACACTGTCATATTAGTACAGTTTCAAATATTAAGTAGAAGAGTAAGAGTTGACTAAGTTTATATTTGAAGAACATATTGTAACTGTATTCCACTCCGCAACTCTTTGCTTACCAGTAGATGATTCCATTAGACTGGGAAGCAAAGGTCTTCGCACTGGCTCATCAATACTGACCGGAGAGGAGAAATCTGAGCAGCCCAGGCCCTCTGAACTGATGGGGATAGACCCATCACTGATATCAAGAGAACAGGTTACATGCAATTGCAGAACTTTAATATATAGTATATATATATATCTCATTAGTGTGACGCTTGGTCTTCCTACCTTTTCTGCAAAAGTCTGCTGGCCCTCTCCTGTAGCTGCAGTATCTCAGTGTCATCCAGGTCACCTTGGGAGGTGTCTGACAAAACCTGAGGGTCAGCAGGAGAGGACAGACAGGTAGATAGGTAGGTAGGTACTTTATTAGACACTTTATTACAGGGTACAGAACCCTAAATAAACATTCCAACCCATAAACATAACACAAAAAACTCACATTATTTTGTGAATGAGTCTAGATTCTATCATATGTATGAAATTTGGAAAAATTATGTTGAATTCAAGTCTTTATTGCTAAATTAGACATGTTGCTAACAATGTTGCTAACAATGTGCTGCAATTTATTTATACGCTGATGTATTTATGATATATTTGACATAAGCAGACTGAAGGAGCCATAAATATATCAAGCACAGTTGGATAAACAATGGCTTCTCAAGCAATGAAATAAACAGAGGTTCACAGCTAGACATTTGGTGCCGTGGTGCAATGGAAATATTTATAAGCACACTAAGTCTGAATAATAATGTCTCCTCTTCATAATATTACTCTGCAAACATTCTGGTTCCAGGGAACTCACACAGACTTGGCATATACCAGTGTGTAAACCAAACAATCCATCCCAACAGTATAAGCAAAAAATAAAAAAACAAGATGGAATATTGGCACCTGGTAACTTATCAACTTTTCTCCCTTTCCCTCTATATGGAAGAAATGTACTTTTGTAGTCAAATCTTAATTGTATTATTTTCCTGTATGCTACAAACAATAGGCCTATCATCTCTGTTCAGTGGAGAAAGACACTTTATGGCTCATTCCCATTCCCACTCACACATGCACTGACACTAAAAGATCCTCTGCATGGAGAAGGGGTGCTGCCACGTTGATGATGTCCAACTGGACTGAGGATGGCAGGCGCATGGTCATCTTTCAGAGGTAGGATAACATCTGTTTAGAAGAAGAGAAGCAAAGGAGAAACATTATCAAGCTGGGTTGTCTACTCAATTGTATGTTCAGAGCTGATAACAGTATCCTCTCTCAACCAGTGAGAACACACCTTTGTCTGTGGCTTCAGTTGGTGTAGAACTGGAGGGTAAAGGTGAGGGTGACATCCACCAGAAAGGCAGTTGCTGGCGCTCTTCCCGACTTTGTGGTTGACCATGGCGAAAACGTTCTATGTACCTGGGAGAGCAGTGATCACTGCTTGTTACATTGAGCGCCATTCCAACGGTAAAATACCAACCAACCAATATCATTACCTACAGCCTACATTCATTTATCATAAGAATTTGTTCTACATTCTATCATGTGCAAGTTTTTATTAGAAACTATGTTTTACAGTTCTGTTACCACTTTAGATACGACATGGCATTGGAACTGCTAGGTGTGGTGGTATGATTTTGACCCCAAAAATAAAAAATACTTACACACTAACTTAAGGCAATTTGATTAAACAAATAAGTGTATACTATCATATATTACATATTACCCATCTTATAAAATAATAACTAAATATAATGAACATATATTGCACATTGACTGAATATTTAAGGTATGTTGTATTGCCACAAAAACTGAAGTGTACTTTGCCAGAACTGAATCCTGTTGGTCTCTTTGATCAGAGGAGACTATGGATTTTCCTGGTGGTTCAGACTGTTTGGGTCTCTCCATATCAGAAGAGGCTGTAGTGTTGGCTGGAGAAGATCCACGGTCAGTGGAGGGCCAGGACTCTGAAAAACTGGGCTGGCCATCTGTGTGGGGATGGAGGCAGGTAAAAAGGTGGTCAGGTTTCCCAAGAAGGTGCTCCTCCTGTGGGCTCAGAGAGCATATCTGCAATGGTGGACTGGCTCGCTGGTTTGGACGCACAGGACTCAAAGTCTGTAGAAATGTTTGAGAAAAAACATGTTTGGAATTAGGACAGAAAAATGTGAAGGTAATAGTTCAGAATTAAATGGGTCCTACACATACCGTTTTTCTCTTTTTCTTTGACAGGCTCTGGATGTGAGAGGGGTGGTAATATGTCTTTCCCACTGGAGAGGATGGAGGGAAGGGATTCTGCCTTGTGAATACAGCACCACTGCAAAAACAACACTATTATTATCTACAGTGACTTCTATTGAGGGTATAATTTACCACTATTTAATTCTTACCTGGATTTCATCACAACTTCAGGATGTTACAGATGATTCATAATAGGATGTGGGAGAAATTCAGAAGAGAGAATAGACAGCGGGATGAATTGGACTGACACACAAGCAGTTCGAGACCACATTATCCACCCGCCTTCCGGGTTGGCTTGGCGTGCCCACAAAACAAAGTTACCATGGAATCAAACGCCACAAATTTTCCTTTGGATAGCAACATGAAATATTGCAAGGTTGTTAGAATATTTGAAAACCTGTGTATCCTACAAGTCAAACCTGTCTCAAATAAAATTACATTTGCTTTCTTTCACAGATAACGTTACCAATGCCACCATAAACGTATCCCTGTGTTTACGATGGACGTTGCTCCCTACAACAAATATAGCCAATAGGAACGGAGTTTCATATGAAGGACATAATTTTTACCCAATTATGTAGAGGAACATCGCTCCATTTGCACCAATCAGTAAGTAGGATATCGACAGCGCGCGGAAGAGGAAAGTCTGCAAAAGACTGAGCGCTTGTCAAAACAAAGCTAACTTAGCATGGTAAAGCTTAGCTAGCAAGGACAAAGTCATATAGAATTGTAAAACGGCGATTCCATTTTTGTAACAAATGTATGGAAGTCGTCAGAGGTAACTGAAGCCAACCAATCGCAGTATGAGATCCTTGGTATAGATTACGTTGTGTTTACGAGCTAACGGTATCTAGATTAAAGATACAAAGAAGTTGGCTAGCTGGCTATAAACGTTCTCAGCCTAACCGTAGCTAACTAATTTAGCAAGCTAACGTTAACCATCAAACATTCTTAAGCTAGTTTAGTGGATCAGTGGCTTTGTAGTAGTCGTAGCGGTAGTAGCTTTGTCATCAAGCTAACTCACAACGAACTGTGCGGTTTGGTCATCAATACGTTAACTTTCACATGATTATAACCTCAGTGTTTCATTTTTGTGAGGAGTTGCTAAATAGAAGAGATCATGCACCACGTCAAGATCAAGACCGAAAGACCAGGTGAGACTGTCCCAATACATTTCTCATATAACGTTAATCCCCTAATGTTAACCAAAGTTGGGTCAACTCACCCAACGTTATCTATTTTATGTAGACAACCTCGTGAGTTATCGGTAATTTCATTTTTGTCATTGCTATCGTGACAGGTTGTGCAGGCAGTTATACACAAACAAAAGGTCTGTTAGTATTTACACAAGATTGCAAATAATAATTGAAATAATAAATGTATTGTTTGGAGGGGAAATGCATTTTTATGTTATTTACAGCCAGTCAAAACTTCCAATATCTTTTAAATTAAACAGAATTGCATCAAATCTGAGCTAAATCGAATCGTATCAAACCAGTGCTGAACCGAAACATATCGAATTGTTAAGTTTAATTGTATCTTATTTGTATCCTATGGTAGACCTTGTATCTAGATATGCATCATGTCTGAAAGAGAAAGATTCACACCTATAATATTTACCATTACTCTTAATGTTAAAAATTTACCCATTGGAAGCTGTGTTTACCACTACCTTTGTAATTCTTCAGATTTAGAGGGGAGTGGTGCACGCAGTCGATTAGATGCTGTACTGCAGGTTCTGGTTGAGAAGAGTGAGAGTGAAAGGTTAGTGAAATCTGCATTCAATTTGTAGAAAGCCATCTGGTCATCATTGTTACTTGCCAGTGAAGCTAATGTGACTGTGTTTTGTGCAGGGAGCAGAATGACGACGATACTGGAAAAATAGCAGCAGACTCTTTAAACAAGTATGGATCAATCTTTTAGATTTCAAGTTTGTAAAATGTTATATGAAACACCTTAGATGGTGCTGTAAAGTAATCAAATAAATATTTTTCAATGTTATATATGTATGAACTAAACTGTAAAGGTTTAAATATGTTACATTATACATAACCATTATCTCATTTGCTGTCCTTAGGGATTTGTCTCCATCATCTGCTGGGAAAAGGTAAGTGTCTGTAGTTTTCAACCAGATCTGACTGTAACACAAAAACATTTAAATCACTTTGTCCTGGTCTCACATACAGAATTTTGTTGAGTCCACTTTGTGAAAGATGTTAGGGCATTTTGCAGTTTGACCTTAACAAGTTTCATATTTACACACACTAACAGATCCATGTAATTACAAGAAATAGGGACTTTTCAGGGTTTCTGCACATGTCACAAAGTCCTTGTCCTTGATTTTATAGGCCGTCAACACGGTTCCCACAGCACCGGAGGAAGAAGCGAAAAGAGATGGACGATGGCTTACCAGAGAGCAATCAGCATAAGCAAAGTACACATGGCAGAAATATTCCTCCTTTGAAATTTGAAATTATGCAGAGAGAATCCAGAGATTCTTTCTATTTTTCACTCAGTTACTCTTAGTCTACTGTGCTCTATACACATCTTCCTGCCCTTACCTTTTTTGTGTTCTGCCCTTTTTTTTTTTTACCTTCTCTCTTTGTCAGATGCCTACATAATTAAGTTGTTTGATCGCAGTGTTGATCTTGCTCAGTTCAGCACCAGTACCCCCCTGTACCCCATCTGCCGTGCCTGGATGAGAAACAATCCTTCGGTTCGAGAACGAGCTGCCTCCCCAAGCCCCCCTCACAGCATGGGAGAGGAAGAGGTGAGATCATACAAGTAGAAACAATTATGCTGAATACACATTTAAAAAGTTTTAAGCTTTGCCTTTTTTTTAGGCCTGTAACTCCATAAAAGAGCCACCTTAACTTAAAATGCATGCATTTCTGTACTAGTGAGAGAAACAGGTTCATGAATGAACTTTATTCGTCACATACATGCAGTGAAATTCTTTTTCTGCACACCCCTGACTAGATATACACACAACATATCACCCCCCACACACACATGGATTTTCAGGGCAGAGGCTAGGCCAACCTGCTACCCCAAATGTGATAGTTGACACTATGTGGGGATTGAACCCACGACCCTGACACTGAGAGTCTCACGCTCTACCGTCTGAGCTGTTTATATAAACCATTATAGCTTCAGAATACCTTCACAAGCTCAAAACTCTCACATACTTTGAGCCTTTGTATCAAGAGCCCAGTGAGTGGAAAAATGTCAATCCAATGAAATAAACTTTAATCAAAGCCAGTAGTGCTTTCTTGGCACCAAAGGTGGTATTATACGTCTAATTTGGATTGTAGCTTTAAATCCAATTTACATGCATTATCATAATGTTGGTCTAATTTGGCATAACTGACAATGTTCCCATTTCATTCCTTCTTTCCCATTTCTTTGTATTGCTAGGTTACAGACATGCTCAATGGCAAGGGTCAAAATGTGTACAGACTCCCTCCTCCAATCTCATGTCCAGTCAGCCCCTCTGGAGAGCCTGTCAACTTGAGGATCCCACAGACTGAAAAACCCACTGTTACCAAGGTACTGCCTAATATGTGCTGGAGAATCATTCATAGTGTTCTATGTATGATTGCTGTTCCAGGGGTAACTGGAGATGCACCCCACTTTGTTCTGTATTTCCTTCATAAATATTCCTTACTTGGA